>JALGAY010000009.1:6153455-7376369 GCA_029207805.1 Tribolium confusum | reverse complement strand
TTAGAAGGAACTTTCGATAAAGTGTTAATTCTAACAGGTTGCGATGTACATTTTTGATTAGCGTATCGTAAAAAAAATCTCTCAATGGATAACTATTTCGGACGTAAAGACATGTATTTCCTACACTTCTCCACAGTGTTGATAGAGAATCCTTCTTCTATAATTGTAAATTTTCATGAAATGCTCGTCTTGGTATCTGGTATCGAAACAATCAGGTATGCGCCCCTGTCTTCTACATCACTAATTTTTAAATTTGTCAGCTCACAGCATAGACAGCCACCAGACACCCCCATTATTAATGTATTCTGTATCCTCTTGACTGATTTTTAAGATAGGCCATGAGCTTATTATATTTTCTAATGTCTATGTTTTTATAGACCTTTATAGCGGCATGTAGTACTTTGACCACATGGATAAAATTGCATACCTCTTCTTCAAATTTAAGAAATACGATAGCAGAACTTCGTCATTTATTGTCATTACTCCCCGTTCTTCTATCAATTTATTAAATTCTGAAAATACTTTTTCATAATGTTCCCTGGACTTAGCAGGCAATAACTGGCGAGTCGCTTCTTCAGCTTCCTCAAAAATTGTCTCAGGAACAGTACCTATCACTTTCTTTCACTTTCACCAACTTGCACAGCGTTTTGTACAAATGGAGTCGATAAGCAATCGAAAATAAATAGTAACGATTCAACACCTCCCATGTTTTTTAGTTAGTTTCAATAATTTTTGAGGTGAGATCCGCTGTCAGAGTGTAATGTCAAATCATTTTTTGATGACATGAGATAAAATTTTGGCGATTCTGATATTAAATCGCTGTAATTGTTTATATTGGATTCGTGTTTTAGTCGCGTTTCATCCACTTAAGAATATTAAACGCTCGACTGCGTCTCGCGCTTAAACATTCTTACGTGAATAAAACGCTGTCTAAAACACTTATACAATAAATAACTATTATTTTACAAAGACTATTTGTTTTTGACACAAGCTTTAATTTTTTTTTTTCATATTTTAGATACGTTTATTAAAAAAATCTTTTTGTAAAACGAAAAAATATTTATTAAAAGTATTGAAACCTCAATTTAGCACTTTGTACAAGTTTTAGTTTATATTGAATGAGAAATATACCCGAGATTACGTAAGAATGAATTTACGTTATTATTGAAAATTTGAGGTTGCTAATAGTGTGGTATGAAATTAAAGTGCATAATTAAAGTAAATTAGATAAAAAAAAACAGTTGTAACACTCAACGATAATTTTAGTTAACTTGTTTAGTGGTAAAACTGCGTTTTTAGTATAATTTTTGATAACATAATTTTATTCGTACGTGGCTGGGGGTATATTATAGTTGTAGTATATTAAACAACGGGCTTCAAAAAGTCAGTTTTGTAGCACAATTTCAAGTTTATAAACAAGCAAAAAGCGAAGTTTTATAAGATAAGTTTTATATTATAAGTTTTATTTGGGCATTTTTCCTATTTTTGTTATTTATTTTAAATAAAATTTTTTAGTTCTATAATTGATTTCAACACTGACTGCTCTAATGATTATAACAGCACTCAAATGAAAATAGCAGTCAACTCTAAAAAAATTTTTACTTGTTGGTTAATTAATTGTTACGATTTATTAGTCGCCTATACTCTATTTTTTAATTATATACCGTTGACTGTCTTTTCTCAACACATTGTTGTATATGTTGCCATGTACCTAATAAAGATTATGTGTTGAAAAGAGACAGTTAATATAATTAAAAAATAGAGAATATTAACATACAAGCTGATTATAATGTGTTTTCGTTGACTGTAACCCATTTTGTGTTGAGTTGTTTTTTTAATGATTCATTAATTTAAAATTATAGTTTAATGACTTACATTAATAAACGATTTATTAGCGAAAATTATATTATAATATTGTAATTAATCTTTAAAAAAATTTATTTACCGTTTATCTGTTATTGTAAGAAAGTTATAATTTTAATATATTAATATAGAACCAAACAACGTCTTCAAACACAAAATACTAATAAAAAATAAACGAAATATTTGTTTGCAACGATTTTATTTGTACAATGCAAGCCACAAGGGAAGTTGAACCAACTCTGTCGTCAAAATGTTTTTTGGATTTTCATCTAAATGATGTAAAGAAGAGAAAAATCGAAAGATTACTTTTTGAATTATAAACAACTTTTATATTATAATTTCTTTTTAAATATGAGAGATAGAAAGAAAAATTTTGACAATGAAAGGGATAGAAGAATAGAGAGGTTTTAAAATAGCTAGAAGATGTAAAAAGAGATTTATGTAATATGTTGAAGCTTAGAAACTGTTTTTGAATTTAAAAAAAGTTTATTAATATCATGTAATAAAAGATGATTATTTACTGCTATTTTTTTAAAAGACAACGTAGTCTAAAAGAAAATAAAAGAGTTTATTTAATAAAAAATCAAATGGAGCTTTGATAGGAGAATAACATTGTTTGGAATCGAAAAGAATTATAGTACTAGGTGATGTAGGTTTTCTATAAATTTTAAAAGCAAAAAATAAATTGTCTTCCTGATTATGTTAAAATCTAAAAATAGAATGCAAGATTTTTGTCTTTGTTTCTACAGTAAATTTATGTTTCTATGTAATGGAGTTAATAACTAAAAGAAAATTATTTAAATCTGCTTTGGTGCTTTTAAACAAAGAGATGACGTCATCAACAGCAACATATCTAGACCAGAAACAAATAGGTATGTATTGTGTTGTACTGAAAAAATTGGAATTTAAAAAAAAAATTCTTTAAGGTTTTTCATAAATAATTCTGCTAAAAGGGGTTAAGATGTTAAGAAAAGAGCCATGGTTTTTGGTTATTAAAAGAAAAAACTTTTTTCTAAAACTAATATAACAAAAAAAAAACAATGTGTAAAAGAAGGAGTAAACCAAAAAAAAAAAACTAAGACTATAAAGATAAACGGTTTCATTGACAGGAACAAAAGAAAATAGATTAATAACGTCAAAAAAGATAAGAAAAAAAATCCCAAAAGACTATTAATTTTTTTATATTTCTAGTAAGATCTAAGGAATTTATTGTTAAAGTTTATGAAATTTTAAATAATTTGACTTAACCATTTTGCTAATTTATTGCAAGATGAGTTGGTATAACAAATCACTGGTTTTATTGGACCAAAATAGTGCACATAATAACTGCAGCTATCTCGTCTTTAAGCCGTCGGTCCCAGCTACTAAAGGTCGTTAGGTCATGTCAGAGGCTATAGATGCGTCCTGTAAACTTCTAGCACTTGGGTAATGCACCACCATAAAATTGTCAGCCGATAATTTTAAAAAAATTGGTTTCTGCACCTTCTTACTGCACAACATAAATCAATGGGCTGGAGAAGTGTGTCGTAATTTTAGCGCGAACGTTTGAAGCACTGTCATTCTGAAAACATACCTTAAAAAAGTCGCCCTTATTGCACTAATACATAAGGTTGAAATTATAACAGCTAAACTTTGACCGAATAAAAATCACATATGGAAACACAAATAAGGCATAAAAACACTCAACTCCAATACTCTAGACATTCTAGTTTTAATCCAGACACAAGTTACAAATAATTCTCGCATATTTGAGAAATTAATCGAAAATAGAAATTACCGTACAGGCTTCGTGCTCTCAAAGTGACCCGAACCGCTGTGAAGCAACTACCGTAGATAGCCGAGTAGGAAAGTAGCGCGCAAACGCGCTCACGAATAGAGAAAATTGTTCACGTTCGGCATAGTTCGCTGGCATTCGTTCATGTTGGACCTGCGTTAAAGCTTAGAAATGAAGGAAATCTGTGCATCGAACATTTTATTTTCCATTAAATTCTTTATTAAGTGTAAATTTGTTGTAATTCGCGACTTATCAATAAATGAAATGTTTAGGCTATCGAATGTCGACATTTTTAGCTCTTATTTATTTTATTTAGTGTATTTATTCATCGCATAAAATTTGATCTTTATAAATTCAACCTTATTTACATGTGCAATAAGGTCGACTTTTTCAAGGTATTTTTATCGAATGACAGTGTTTCAAAATTTCGCGCATTTTTTACGTCACGGCTTCTGGAGCCCATTGATCTCACGGCATGTGCCATTCATACAGTTATGGGTGTGTGTGATGTCAATCATTCTGAAATGTGTTATACATCCACTATAAATTTCCGATTATTTTGTGTACACAAAAGCGAAATAATTATAAATATTATAATAATATACAAAGTTGTTTAAACGACTGTTTAATTTCGGATATTTTCGCTTTTCTTTTAAATAAATTAGAAAAAACATTAACAGTGAACAGCGCCATCTCCCGAGCTGTAAGCGAATTTCTTGACATTTGACGTTTGTGGTTATGTCAATTTATTAAAAATTTACAAATTCTTACCAAACTTTATTATTTATCATTATTTTCTCAAAGATTTTAAAGCATTATTATGTCAAATATGATCCTGTATTAAGATAAGATCTTATCTTCAAATTTATGGTAAGTAGACTCAAAACATAGGAATGCAAAGGTTAGGTATTATGTTTCATTCGTGCGTGGCAAGATTTTTCATTGTTTTCATGTTTTGTTCTTTTAGTATGCACCCATAAATGGAAAATGAGCTACTCTTCTGCAAGACAAATCCCATGGGGCGTAAGATTTTTACAAAAACTAACCGACAGATGTTGTCCAAGGCTGCATTTCAACAGAGAATTATGGTATTAATATCACACCTAAAATTAAATAAAACTCATAATTTCTTCCAGCTACCGAGGTAGTGTCGTTTTCTTAACATACATAGCTTACATGAGTTATCATTTATCCCGAAAACCCATTTCGGTAGTCAAGGCTGTGTTACATCAAAATTGTACTGGGTTAACACCACCACCTGATGTTAAACCTGGGAATAAGTCAGATTGGTGTGATTGGGCACCTTTCAGTAAGTTACTCAACACTTCACTACACAAATTTCTACAAAATTTACATTTCTTGTAGATGGTACAGATTCAAGTGCTTTGCATTTATTAGGGGAATTAGATTCGTCGTTTTTATTCTGTTATGCCATTGCAATGTTTATATCTGGTTTTATTGCTGAAAGGGTTAATTTGAGATATTTTCTCAGTTTAGGAATGCTGATGTCAGGAATTTTTAGTTATTTATTTGGAATTGCCAAAAGTTATAATATACACAACTTGAGTTATTACATACTTGTCCAGGTAAGTCATTTATTCTTTGTACAGTAGCTTGAAATAGTAACGCTCTCTTCAATTAAGGTATACTGATCCAAAAACGTTACCGTCATATGGCTCTATTTCTTTGTATGAAAGTTAATTTCTTAACAGAGAGTTTACAATCTAACCCGTTGACTTATGCCACTACCATAATTTACTGTTTACTTCTTATCGGATAATATAATATGTCGCTCCAGGCCCGTATTATATATGAAACCTTTGAACAATGAGGCGGTTTCAGACTTTTATGTAACACACCTGACACATCAGCTTCAGGACAACTTTCATGGTGCTTCTTATGGCGCAAAAATTTCGAGAATTTTTTTGATTTACTTAGCAAAAGATCTTTAAATTATTATTCAAGGAATTATAAAGTGCACCTTTAAATCTATTTAAAAATGTTGAAACTAAATTTCTTTCAACTGTTTTAGGTGAATGAATAATTATTAAAAGAAAAACGCGGAAAAATTTAAAATTTTACTGTTTCAGTGTTTGACTTGTTTTTGACATATTTCTTTTCAAGATTTTGGAGAGTTTAAACAGTAAATTGTGACAGATACATTTTAAAAGAGTTGTTATCAATTATTTGATTATGAAGACAAGTTTTACTTTTACATGTTTTATTGTTTAATTAGAAATTAGCCCTGAAGAAGACAAACAGGAGTCTAAACAATTCCACTTGTCGAAACGTTGTCATTTTCTTAAAAAACTGTTTTTTTTTCGTCCTAATAACACCCTCGGAATTCTCAAAATTTATTCGCCATAAAAAGCACCAGGAATGTTGTTCTGAGGCTGCCGTATGACGTCATGTGAGAACGCTGGATTGTATTATTTGCATTATAAGCACTCATAATTCTACTTTCATTTTCCTACCTTCCTAGTTGTACTTAGGTGAAAACTGTTTTTATTTATTTGTCCGCCCTTAACAATAAAATAAGAAACTAATCTTAATCGTCTTTCTTAAATGTGGGGTTTTGTTATTACCGCTTTTAATTAAACCAGGATAATAATATTTTATTACTAAAAATTATACAACAGTACTATAGAATAATTTTTTAGGGTCTTGCCGGTATTGCCCAAACCACTGGTTGGCCTGGCGTAGTAACTGTGATGAGTAATTGGTTCGGTAAGAAAAAACGTGGCCTTATATTCGGCCTTTGGAACTCACATACCAGTATTGGCAACATCTTAGGTAACATTCACAACTCTATGAAATATTCGTCCTACTAAACTATAAATTCACAGGTTCTCTAGTCGCAGCAGAGTATGTCGAAACTGACTGGGCGTTATCTTTTATAATGCCAGGCTTAATTATTGGAGTTATAGGATTTATTTTATTTTTATTTTTGGTAGTAAATCCCGGTGATGTTGGCTGTACTGTAGCTGAACCGGAAGAACGATCACATAATGGGGTAAACAAATTTTTCCACTCGTGAATAATGGACAGTTTTTTCATTATTCATAGCAGTTGGAAAATCACAGAATTACACTTTCGCCTATTGTCTTTTCCCTAGTCATTGGTCCCGATCCTGCCGCATGATTATAACTTAATTTATTTATTTGGTGTGTATTCTTCAGTTTTTTCCTTCCACCTTCCTTTCGTTTATTATTTTTTACAAATTATAACGTGCGTTTAATACTCAGATCAACTTTCGCTATGTAATTTATTTAAAATTTAAATAATTTTACATATTACAACAATTGAAAATAATGAATGTTTTATGCTCTACAGTGAACACCATTTTGCACTTTTATAAATTTTTTTGCCGATGCACAGCAAGAGTTGATCTAAAACGTTTTTGAACGCTTTGTATGTTTCCTTCCTTCAGTAGTTTTACTCCTAACCAGTATATTGTCCTCGTCAATAAATATTCTAAACTGTTTGCAGAGACAGTGTAGGAAACTGCCAGATTGTGTCGCTGACAATTCCTCTAGAGTTAGTTCCGAAACAGACGATACTGATATTATTTTAGGCGAAGAGGTTAGTGTTTGGTTATAGAATACTAATAATTTGCTTGTTATCGATATTACTAACTTCCCCAAACATTATTTTAGGCGGTCTTAACACACAATATTCAGTACACATCCGTTAATGAATTTGTAAGTGCATGCTTTTTTTGTTTGTGGTTGGGTTATTTTTAGATGATTTCCTGAGTTTTTTATTTTTTTACAAAAAGAAATGATTCTTCTTAAAAACCTATCTCTAGAGTGCTCCGGAATTTTCATTCGTCTGAACAAAATTCTTTTTTTGGTGAAATGTAGCACTCTAGAGCTATAGTAGAGTCGCAATAAGCCGAATCTAACGCAGTTAGTTCACTGTATCGCCGCTCCACTATAACAAAAAACTTCGGAGATCAAATTTATTTCTTCAATCTTGAATCGTTGGTATTCTTTAAGGAAGTCCAACGAAGACTCACTGAAAGGACTCGCTTATTACCAGACTCTCACCCTCCATCGAGAGAAACCGCTATAGGATTTCTTGGTGCTTGTCGGATTCCCGGTGTTATAGAATTTTCTCTATCACTGTTTTTCTCAAAACTTGTTAGTTACACGTTTCTGTATTGGTTACCCTTGTATGTAAAACATTCGTGTAAGTCAAATCTTACTTAAAAGAGATTTTTCTACCAATTATTTTTAGTAAAAATGGATGCTACTCTTAGTGCTGACCTATCAACTCTTTTTGATGTTGGTGGTATTATTGGAGCAATTGCAGCAGGAGTTATCAGTGACCACAGTGGAATGTCAGCTACTACATGTGTGGGGATGTTAGCAGCAGCAGCCCCTATGGTATCAAACTTTTCTTGATTTTTCTTATCTAATTTTATTTTGTAGATGTTTATATACCAGAGATTCAGTAATTATAATTTAGCTTTAAATATGCTGCTATTGATACTTGTTGGAATACTTGTGAACGGACCATATGCACTTATTACAACTGCAGTTTCAGCCGAATTAGGTACACATTCCTGTCTTGAAGGTAATTCCAAAGCTCTTGCTACAGTTACTGCAATTATTGATGGAACTGGGTCTATAGGTTTGTACATTTAATAAATAAATTCGTATTAATAAATTTTTTATAGGAGCTGCTGTTGGTCCATTACTAGCAGGATTTGTATCAAGCTATGGATGGCCTAATGTATTTAACATGTTAATGATATCTGATGTCTTAGCTTTAATTTTATTACTACGATTGGTCAAACATGAAATCCATAAATGTCGAAGTGTAAGAAGAGAAATACGTATAGAATAACATTAAGTTAGTGTTGTTATTTTTTTATAACAACACAAAATAGTATAATTTCATTTAAATTATTAAATTTTATTGTGATATTTTAATTGCAATTTTATGTCTTATAATTAGAACTAAAAAAGGTGTACAAAACTTTCATTATACTTGACGTTTTATAAATACTTTTGTAGATTTTTTATGGTGACCCTAATGGTATTATAAATGATATATTGTCAGCAAATTCACCCCAATTTGTTCGATTTATTTGGAAAATTGTCACCCACGTCACGATTAATATAAGCCAAATTAGGGAACCTATTGCTGAATAAATTACATCTGAAACAGAAAAACAAAGAATTAGCAAATTTTTTACAAGTAGGAGCTAAGTAGTGGAGCTAAAAGTCACGACGTAAGAGCGAAAGATGGCGACGTAAAAACTCTACAAAGATTAGAGATGGCGGCGTTATTTATTATCTTCTCTGATACTGTTTCTAGGAATTAACTTCTAACATTAATTAAAATAGAAATTATGCTTTCTTTTTTGGTTGCTACAAACTCTTTCTAATTCAAGGCACTTCAAACTAGACGCTTTAGAATGCAAGACAAAATTGTATTAGCTAATCCACAGTGAGGGTTACTAGGATCCGTAGGATGCGAAACAGAAATCAATTCTACAGTGCAGTGATAGCCACTTTGTCACGTGACTATCAACCAATAAAGTTTATGAATGAAGAATACAATGATCAATTGCTAAAAAATTCTCTAAAAAGCTTGGAAAATCGTCGAGTTTCACGTATTTTACCACTCTGGCCAAATCTTTAGCCGTTGTGAGTTTGAGGCTTAACTCGTTACGTGATTGGCTATTTAATGCAACATTATCCAGTGGTTAACAAAGCCCAAAATAGAGCCGAAAAGAAAAAACTTGATACAAACAAGCAAAATGGAGGTATTAATGGTTTTCTTGTTAAGGAGACGTACCAATTATTGATCAAGGATAAAGATGCTATGCAGTCAAAGTGTTTTTACTAAGTCAAACTCGGGTTGACGCTACTATACACCTCTTTGTACTTCCAGTTCATAAGAAAAAGAGACAGTCAGGTTTAGCCCGAATTTGGTCTCGAATTAGGGTGTTTTTGTGAGGATAAAAGGCGCACATCTTTAGCTTTACTACATCCTTGTAAAAGCAATAAATTTAGCTCGTTTGACACTAAAATTCGCTCCTACGTGGTTTCGCTACTATATGCCCTACCAATGTTTTGTGTAACTTACATTTACGTATTTGTTTTTGTTCTTCATATTCAGGCTTTCTAAAAGCTTCCTGGAAAAACCAAATTGCATTTACTGTCCAAATAAAAGGAAGCAGAGCTAATCCAGCTGCAAATGATAAAAGTAAGGTTATGAAACAAAAATTACAAAATAATTTCAACAACGTACCCCTGAAATACCACCGACACAAATAGAGTTTCTTATCGTTTGTCATTTTTGATAAATCCATGTTAGTTCTTGTTTATTACACTAAAATACTACAATAATAATAATAAATATTAAATGACAGATATAGTGACAGATAACTGTTAGGGAATTTTAATAATTGAGGTTGGTGATATTTTACATTCAAAATTCATTTCAGATAGTAAAATAGACAGAAATAATAAAAAAATTATAAAAAGGCCTTTTTTTGACAGCACTTTAATTTTGTTGCTTTATTTATTTAATTACTTAATTTAATTAATAATAATTTAGTGACGGTGTTCTAGGTTGGCACACTTGGTTGTCGAAATGAAAACCCGCCGGTCATTTTTAACCTAACCTAGAATTTTTAAAAACAAAAATAAAATGGTAAGATTTTCAATCTTTTTTGTCCTAATTTCATTAATTTTTGTATTTTAGAGGCGAAGTTTAGCGCCTAGCCAAGTTTCCAAACGTCAAGACCCTTCCCAACACAACAATTCTCTTATTATTACAACAAAACGCACCCGAAACCATTCTTCAGAAAACCCATCAAAACTCCGCAAACCTTTACTAGAAATAAACTCCGGTCAAGTGTACACATCAGACCATGTAAATTTTACGTCACATTACAAACTAATTCACTAAAAACTCAATTTTAGGAAGACATCATCAAAATCCTGTCTCGCCCATTCAAGTGTCCCATCCCCAACTACGAAGGTTGCAACTCCACCCGAAACCTCGGAATTCGCCGTGCAAAAGTCCGCCGCGCCTTATACGACCCCAACACTCCCAACGCTCTTGTTTTGTATGCTCCACCTGAGCAGTCCCAACACGACAAAATCAAAGGCGAGGGCCCGGCTTTAGTCCATGTTGTTGTCGACCCAACTTTGAGCAACATTCTGCGTCCCCATCAGCGTGAGGGCGTGAAATTCATGTACGATTGCGTCACAGGGGTCCAAATCCCGAATTCTTACGGCTGTATCATGGCTGACGAAATGGGGCTTGGTAAGACACTGCAGTGTATCACACTTTTGTGGACTTTGGTCCGACAAGGGCCTGAGTGTAAGCCCACAATCACCAAGGGTATAATAGTGTGTCCCAGTTCGTTGGTACGGAACTGGAGCAATGAGATTGATAAGTGGCTGAAAGGGCGCTTGAATTCGATGATAATGGATGGGGGCCCTGATGCTAAGAAGAAACTGACACAGTTTATGCAAGGTCAGGGCCGGACTGCAATTCCAGTTCTGATTATTTCATATGAGACGTTCAGAATGCATGCACAGATTTTGCATAGTAGTGAGATAGGGTTAGTGTTATGTGATGAGGGTCATAGATTAAAAAATTGTGAAAATCAAACCTACAAAGCTTTAATGGGGCTTAAAGCCAAAAGGAGGGTTCTGTTGAGTGGAACTCCAATTCAGAATGACTTACTAGAATATTTCAGTTTGATTCATTTTGTTAATGAGGGACTCTTAGGGAGTGCTCAAGAGTTTAAGAAAAAATTCGAAAATCCGATTTTGAGAGGACAGGATTCAATGGCGACTGATACAGAAAGACAGAAAGCTATTCAGTGCTTACAGGAGTTATCAAATTTAGTTAATAGGTGTCTAATTAGACGTACATCTTCTCTTTTGACTAAATATTTACCTGTTAAGTTTGAAATGATTATAATTTGTCAATTAACTCCTCTCCAGAAACAAATCTACTTGAATTACATTAATTCTGAGGGAATTCGTAAAACAGTCTCAAACGATACTGAAGTTAAAGCCACTCTAAGTGCCTTGGCTAGTATTACAACTTTGAAAAAACTATGCAACCACCCTGATTTAATCATGGATAAGATTCTAGAAGGTGGGGAAGGTTTTGAAAATACTCGTAAATTATTACCACCCAATCACAGTGAAAAAGAAGTACTGCCAGAACTTTCAGGGAAATTAATGCTTCTTGATTGTTTTTTGGCGAATTTGAAGAGTAATTACAATGATAAGATTGTGTTGGTTTCGAATTACACCCAAACATTAGATTTGTTTGAAAAGTTGTGTAGGAAGAGGGGTTATAGGTACGTCAGGCTTGATGGAACTATGAGTATTAAGAAAAGAGCTAAAGTTGTGGCGAATTTTAATGATCCAGATTCGCAGGAGTTTATTTTTATGTTAAGTTCGAAAGCAGGGGGATGTGGGTTGAATTTGATTGGGGCGAATAGATTGATTATGTTTGATCCTGATTGGAATCCAGCGAATGATGATCAAGCTATGGCGAGAGTTTGGAGGGATGGACAACAAAAACCGTGTTATATTTACAGGTTTTTGACGGTAAGTTTTTTTTTTATATAAGTGTTTTAATATTGCAAAGAAAGTTATATAGAGTGTCCTACATAAATGTTTTTTCGAAAAAACCTGAATTTTTGAAGTCAAAATAAAAAGTTGGGGGTAGTTTCTCTCTCAAATTTGGAAGGAGATCTAACGAAACGCAAAAGCAATGTAAGAAATTAAAATCAGTAAAAAGGTTTTTTAAATTTTTTCTTGATCCAGCTAATGAGAGTTGAGTTATAGAATTTATTACAATTAAAATACTCACCCTGTATAGTAATAAAATAAAAAAAAGTAGAAGCAGCTTTAATAATTGTTGAGAAAATCAAATGTAAAGATTTGTAACTCGCTTTTTTACTTTCTTTTTTGTTTCTTTCTAACGTTTATTCATTTATCCATGAGTGGAAAGAAGACGGATATAGTGTACTTTGACTTTCGACAACCGTTTGAGTTAAATCAAAAGTAATTTGTGTTTTGGGGGTTTGAAAATAAACAGGAAAAATCAACAAGAGTGAAATTTTCTGAGAAATCAAAAATTAGATTTTTTTTTAAAGTCGATCTGCGGACATACTATATATGCACTATTGTTAATGCTAAATAAGCTTCAAACATGTGTTTAACCTTCAGAAATATCAGTGTTTGATTACTCATGAATTTGCGTTGTGTTTCTAGGATTTGTCCCTACATATTGCTCTTTGAAAAATAAATTATGGCTTTGATTTTTTCTCCTAAAAGCAGTCGACAGTTGTCGTTTTAAATTTGGCAGCTTTAATCTTGTGAACTAATAAACGATGATTATTGAGCACGATAGGAATTACAATTATTGTCCTATCTGAATATGATCAGCTGTTATTTATGCGTCTTTTTTTTATAGGAGCAAGTGTCACTTTTAAATATTTTATTAAATAATGTTAAAAGAAGCAATTTTTTCAACATGTAAAGGACTTTATTTTTGGCTGATCTATATTTTTGGTTACCTAATTTTTCAGGCAGGTTCAATCGAAGAAAAAATTTTCCAAAGACAAGCTCACAAAAAAGCGCTTAGTTCAACAGTAGTAGACAATAATGAGGAAACAGCAAGACATTTCAGTGTTGAAGAATTACGTGAATTGTTCAAATTGAAAGATACAGATTCAGACACTCATGAAACTCTTAAATGCAAACGATGCATTAATAAAATCCAAACAAAAAATCCACCCGAAGAAGCTGACTGTACTTCGGATCTGACGCATTGGTATCACTGCTGGGACAAAAAGGGATTAGCAGATATGGTAAATTTTTTAGTGGTATTTTTGGTTTGTTACAACTGTTTGATTGTATTTAGGTTCTTAAACAAATTTGGGACATGTCTAAATATATCTCTTTTGTATTTCATCAAAAATCGGCTAATCAAGTAGCGAAACCTACAAGAAGTAAAGACGAAGAAGAAGAAGATCCTGATTATGACGATAAAAATGATTCAGATTATTCAGAATAATATTTTCTTTTTTATTATTTTTTAAACAAGCTGCATATTATTGTCTTTTTGTATTCTAACAAATGTTATCACATTATTATATTTTGAATATCGAGTTGAATAAATTAATTTAAGTACAGTTTAATTTGTTTCTTTATCTGCCGCTTCTTTTGCTAATAATCTAAGAGTTGAAAAAAGTGCAAGAATATTTTTTTTAAGCAAAATTGAAATAATCTATATTGAACGCTTATAAACTGTGCCAGAGTCTGTGAAAGACGAGCAAAGCGGACAGTTTTCTCCTCATCAAATTCCACACATTCTCAATGGGATTTAAATCTGGTGAACGGGGTGGCCAAGATGCAGCTTCTTGGAGGAAGAATATAGTTTAACGAGCAATATGTGGACGTGCGTTGTCTTGCTGAAAAATCTAGAAAAGGCAGTAAAATGGTTCGTAGGACGTCATTAACATAACGGAGAGAAGAAGAAGCTATTTTAGAAAGAATAGTTGTAGAAAGTTAAGGAAGATTTAGGGAACGTTGCTGTTTTAAGAAAATCTCACTCGTTTTTCAATTATTTTATTTAAATTCATACAACAAAAATGCTTAACAATCTTTGTACGTCGCTCATGTGTTTATAAAACACAAAAATCTTTATGCTCAACAAGCACACGCACATAATCTAATAATACTTAATAATTAATAGCTTTCTATCGTAGAGAGCTCAATGGCCTTTTAAAAATTCGGCCTTAGTAATTTAATCCATCCTAATCAGTCAAAAATTCCTTCAAAGTCGGCTTGTTTCATGAGTATTGTTCTTTGTGTTAGCAACCATGGATGTTATAGTTGGTAGGTTTGTTTCATCAGCCGTTGTGAAAATATTATTGTCATGACCAACATCTTTGGGATCGGTTGTTTCAGGTTGGGGTTTAGGACCATCCATGATGAAGATAGTCAATAGGAACATTATAGAACCTAAAAAAATTTTTTTTGTAAAAATTGCTATTATACCTAAGTAAATTTTGAGACTTACTTATTCCGTAAAATCCGGCGTAGAAGATATAGAGACTTTCTCTATAACCTATGGCTTTGGAAACAGGTTCAACAACGATTGGTAGATTACCTCCAATATTGTTCATTACGAAAAGAAAGACACCAACAGTTGTAGATCGGACGTGTAAAGGCACAATTTCTACCAAAATTGCAAAAAGAATACCGAACCACATTTCAGCTGTAAAAAGAACAATTTAGGATTGTTATTATTATCAAAAATTTTTTTTGTTACTTACCAAAGAAGTAGGAAAGTCCTAAGAAGATCATAGCCCAGGTTGGGTTAAAATACACACTTCCAAAAGCTCCAGGAGTGGCAATAATTTGACTGATAGCTAGTACCATAACTCTGGATCTTATTCCCATTTTAGCAACAAAAACATCCGAAACAATTCCTCCAACAACAACTCCAATACTTCCAACAATGATAGTTACAGCAAACAACCACCATCCTAAGTCGTACTCTGGGAAGTACTGTTGGTAGTACAAATCGCAGTTATAGGCAAAACACATGCCTCCACAATGCCTCAAACTTGCCGCCAAACACAACATAATAACTCTAGGATCTGCAATAATCGTCCAGATTGTAACTTTCTTAGCATTAGGATCAACAATAGCATCTTCTCCAATTGATTGTCTTGGTGGTTCTTTCAATGTAAACCAAGTTAAAACTCCAACAATTAAAGCAACAATTCCAGTTCCGTAGTACGTCACTCTCCATCCTAGACCCCAAGCATTCATTGGAGGCACATACCGCCCCACTGGAAAGGCAATTCCATATCCTCCATAGATCCCCCAATTGAAAATTGACATGACTAACGCACGTTTCTCTTCTGGGAAAATATCTGACAAGATCCCTGTTGCCAAAGGATTACAACCCGATTCTCCAGCTGCCATAATCATCCTCAGGAGCACCAACTGCCAGAACTCCGTCACGCTCCCACACAGGATTATAGCAACAGCGAAAACTATAGTACAAACAGCCAAAATCCGCACGCGGTTGAACTTATCAGCGGCGATACCGAGGATGACCCCCACAACAGTAAACACCACCATGAAAGTCGGTCCTGCGAGGATTTGGTAGTCGATACCGAGGCCGTTATAAGTCCATTCACAGTACGGAGTGCCGTTGACGTTGTACGATTCGCAGATTTCCGAACTGTTGGCAGTGTCACAAGTCATGGGGAGGTCACTTAGGTGGAAATCGGTGCTGTTGAATTGGCATGCGATGTCGCCGAAGTGGAGGTCCATGGCGATGGCTTTGGATGTTACACCGATTAAGTAATGGCCGAGTTCGCCCAACACGTAGCCCACGGAGACGATCCCCAGGACGTACGGCTGGTACAAGAAACTGAGTTTCTCGAATACGGGCAACATTTTGCGTTAGAACTGGAAGAGAAAAATATTTATTACAAAAATGCCGGATAAGATATATTTAAGCAAAAAAATTAAATAAAATACTATTTGAACAAAATTGAACAAAACAACTACTTCGCGGACTAGAGTTTTAAATGATGTTTGATTGGGACACCTTTTGATATTGTGTGTAAACCAAGTGTTATTTATGAAATTACAGAGGTCCGAAAAAAAAGGTTACACTCCAAGGCGAATTTTGAGGCATGAGGGTCAAAAACATAAGTGACGGATGATTGTCATTTGTTACAAATCTGGGTCTTTATTATTATTTTTTTTTCAGCCACCTCTCTCGCCATTAATGCTAGACTAACAGCTACAGTAAGTAACTATTACGGCCTTTGAATTATTACCATAGAAACGGCGCTGCTTAGAATCCCTAGGGCAGTAAACGCGGGTCGTAAGCAATTTAATGCCCTCTTGTTCTTTCAGGTGGTTGGAAAAATAGTATATTAACCTCGAGGCGCTAGGTAGTTACTTTTCCTGGTTTCGAACGCTTAGAAAACCTCAGGCTTCGCTCTCGGTTTTTCAAGCTGCGTTCTCGATTACGAAAAATTATGCCTACATTTCTTGAAGTCTAGTATACTATTGATTATGCTTAAACTAACGAAAGTGAAAACAAAAAAAAACAGAATACGTAAATGAGAAGCTGTTTGTAATAACAATGATCTGACAAAGTGAAAAAAAAATATACAACTTAATAAAGAAAAGAGAAAGGTAAGAGAGAAATAAAAATTATAATTTATAACTGGATGTAAATGGAGTAAAATATTTCTAATGGAAAGAAGAATTTTGCAAAATATAAAAAATTAGAGAAAGTAGCAATATATTATTTCGAAGAGGACGTGGTGATCAGAAAAAAAGAAACGAAAAATTACACAAAATATGGAAAATGAAAAAGTGAAATAGAACTGAAAGATGGTCATTTGGTACTATAAAAAAATATCGGAAAATTATAAAGCGGCGCAAAGAGTAGAACTGATTATTATTTTAATTAAAAAACAATGAAAACAAACGATAAAATGTTCTAGAAAAAACTCTTATTAATGACATAAACAGGAGGAAGAGACATTACAAATATTAAAAAATGGTGATGTTAATAATAGAGAAAAAAGGCGAAAGGAAGTGATGAAGAAGAAACAGATGTACTGATTATATTTTGCACTTAATATTTTAATCGTAGCTAATACTTTCTATATAAAAACATTAATAATTATTAATTATACTAGAATAGTTGAGTATAGAGGTGAAAGGTTTATCATAGATTATCTGTGTTGTAAAATAAGAATTAAAGATTATAAAAGATGAAAAACGGCAGGTAGCGATCGCCATTCTCTGGTTAGAAAAATAAGAATTTAGAAAAAATAGATACAAAAAAAATATTACAGAAAAATAAAAAAAATATATAATAACACGTAATTTAGCAAAAATGGGGTGACCTAGTGAAGAAAAGAAGATGAAAAAAACAAAATTAAAGACAAAAAATGCCAAATTTACAAAAAAACCATAAAGTTTCAGCAATACAAAAATTACGATGTTTAAAAAATTGCTGAGAAGAATTTAGGAGAGTCATTTTAAAATTAATAAACAGATACTAATATACAGGGTGTTATGTAAATGCAAAAATTTGAACCTGAAATACAGCACCACAAATAATAAAAACCTGCAAAAAAATTTTTGTTTTATCTCAACTGATAACAAAATTATATCCTAAAAATTAATTATTACAAAACGTATAATAAAATTATTTTAACATAAGGCAATTATAGGTTTATCAGGTCAAAATAAAGCGATTTAACACAATTTACCTCTATACCAAGTTGCACCGTTTTGGAGCTAGAGGACCCCAAAGTTAGAGATTTATAATTTAAACGTAAATATCTCGAAAACGGTACGTTTTAGCGAAATATTGCGTTCCTGCATTTTCATTTAAAATCTACTGGCATATTCATTTTTGCTACAAAAATTGGAAATTAATAAGAAGAAAATTGGTTAATTACACAAAATGTACAAAAAAAGTGCCGTAACTTGAAATTGAGATGTGCAGCCAAATTTTGCTGGTAGAAATAAAAAGAGTACACTCAACTTCATTTGTGTACCAAATTTGGTATTAGTCGGTTAAGCGGTTTTCGAGATATAACAAAAAATGTTTTTTTGAATTTTTTTTGAATTTTTATTATTTGTGGTGCTGTATTTTAAGTTAAAATTTTTGCATTCACTTTCATAACAGTCTGTAGAATATAGAAAGGAGCAAAACAAAAAACATAACGTTAAATATAAAAGTAAAGAAGTCTAAATTACCATCACCATATAAGTTATAATGACCAGATAAAGATGAGTATTATTTATAAAAATAACTAAGTAACAAAATATTTTTTTATAGAATAAGTTTAAAAACATTCAATTAAAAAAATTATTAAGATAGCTCAAGTTTTTGCATAGTTACCAGCATTTGAAAAATAATCTTTTTCTTAAATTTTCTTGGTGTGTTGAATGAAACTTAAAACACCTACTATAACACCAAACACTATACTTAACACGAGGCGCGTTTTGATAACAAAGTTGTCATTTTCTGGTAGAAATTAACTCTAAAACTTTCAGTTTTAATTCTCAACCTGACCTGACATAACCTGAGAATAACAACTTTGTTGTCAAAACGCGCGGTGTGTTAAGTTTAGTGTTTGGTGTCAGTGGGTGTTTTAAGTTTTATTTGAAGAATAATTGCAAAAACAGACATTCGAAGAAAAAAAACGTATTTTTTTGATTTCAAAAATTAAAATTACAGAATGGGTCAATTACCTAAAATGTCTTTGGTCTTAAAAATCTTAGAATAAATATACCTAATAAAAGAAACAAAAAAAATATTATGTCACACAATTTCAAAAAATTAAATTTTTATACAAAAATTAAAAAACGATTTTTTATTATTATTAATTCACTACCTGTTTGATTAAGCACATTTAAAACACATAATTTAAAAAAATATTGAGATAGCCTAATTTATCACGAAGTTACAGGCGGTTGAAAAAAAGGCGCCATTTTTCAAAAATTCATATTTTTTGAATAGTTTGTGGTTAAGTTTTGAAAATTTGTATAAAAGCTTCTTTCAATGGATACTAAGAGAATAGAAATTTCAAAAACATCGCAAATGTCAAGGTATTTCTTAAATCAGTTTGGCATTTGCCTCATATACAATATTTATATATCATATGGGCTGAAATTGTAAAATTAAAAATCATTAAAGCTTTATTAAAATTTCTGAAATTGTAGAATTAAAAAGCTATGTTGTCAAACAGTTTTTATCATTAAAATTAAGATCAAAAATTACAACAAAATGTAGAATAACTACTGAAAATGGACTTATCAAAATTTATTATAGATATTAAAGTGGTAGATTTTGAAAGCTGTATTGAAAAATCTATATTGAAAGCTGAAAGAGGTAAAAAAACTTCAAAAATATATTGTTTAGGAGAGGAAGGGGTTGTATTTCGTTAACTAAAAGAGATGGCATTTTTAAAAATGTTTTTCTTGCATTTTTGGACACCAATTGATGACATATCAACGCTTCTTTTTTGGAACACCTGTATGTAAAGAGATCTATATCGAATATTTATTAATAAAAATGTAACAAAGAGAAAAATAATAAATCAAGTAAAACTACTATTCTACAAGCAAAGATCTTCACATTATTATAAAATTTATCCGGATTCTTAATTTTTTTAAAATATGCTTTATTTTGTGTAAATTTTGACTAATAAAGCGAACTAAATGTAATAAGTTTAATAAAAAAATAGAACAACAAAAATTAAAATAGTTCGGACACTTAGTAAGAATGAAGGAGATATATAGATACATAGAACTCGCAAAACTACTAAAAAAGAAATTACTGAACGACAAATGAGGCAAAAATAGAAATTACCTCTACTTCTATGGTAAAAGATGGAGGAGATAAGTATAAAAATCGTTTTTTAAATATTTGTAAGGGTGTTTTTGATGTACAGTTATGAAATTTGAAACTGAGCAATTTCATTTTTACAGTTTGGGCTGTAACTACCTAAAAACTTTTTAAAAATTATAACCAAATTCAAAAGAAACTCATTTTTAATGTTCTGTTGGTAGTAAAAAAAAAATTGTTTCTGTATTCATAGAATTTGGAATTTACAATTAATCATATTAGAAATTAGTTTTTGAGCATTTTTTGTAAGTTGTGTCACAAAAACTTTGTTGTACTGTGTAAGTGTACAACCAAACACTTTAAAAATGTCATCGTTGACCTCTCATCAATCAAATAATTTCAACTCCAAGAAGACGCTAAGATAATGCTAGTCTCGCTCTTTGTCTTTGGTAATTTTCCCTTAGAAATGCATAACCGCAAAGAGAAAGCCACTTAACAAAAAAAAAGCACAACGAATATTTCAAGGCCATGTTAAAAATTTGCAACGAATTTTTTTCACAAAGAATCGTCTATTATACTTCCGAAATCAGTTAAGTGAAGTGTAACGTAAATTACTTAAGTACAATTCGTTCCGTTTACATTATCAATGTCAAGGTTAAATTATCAATTCAACCGAAGAATTGGATATTTCTTTTCGTCTGGTTATACTTTCAATGTCACGATGGCAAACCACTTCCGAAATTATTCTCGAGTTCAAGGATTTTGGCGTCGCGAAAATTTCCTTGTGGTTTGCAAATTTTTTGGAAATTTGCAAATTAAAAAAGGTACTTACGTGTGTTAGGGCACTCCAGCACTCACTTAATTTTTTCACCGGAAACACACTTCTATCAACGGCCGCTCAAATTCGCCAACTGTTTCACCTGCTGAACTGCAACAGGTCTTCAGGAGTCCGGTTTTGAAATAGGTAGTAGTGAACGCCGGACTCCCACCTATTCTGAAAGCCACTCTAAAACAATACTCCAAAGCTAAACTTACGTCGAGGTCTTATTTATATTATCTGGAAAAAGCCCAGTGACGAAACGATGGATTCCCAAAAGTAGAATAAGAGATAAACAAGTGGAAACCACTAAATAGAGGTTTCGCGGAAAAATTTAATAACGGGGTCGTTAGTAGACTGTTTTGGTTTTTGGCTGTGTCATCTACTAATTGTTAGGATTTTTATCTTTATTAGATATTAGCTGACCCAGAGTTCTCAGGAAGTTTAATATTCTATTTATCTTATTTTATACGATACTTTGAATACTTATTAAAGTGACTAAAGTGTTTCTGGAGGTTAAGAAAGCTTTCAGACATTTTGAAGTGATCTATTTTTTTTTTCAATTTTCAAAAATATATATTCTGAAAATTTTAGCCACTCTGGATATCTATTGCTTGCTGCATTTAACTAGATGCAACACTGTAGCAGACTATTACGTTAAAACAATAAATTAATAGTAAACTGAACAGAAAAAGCAGTGATAAATGTATTATTACTATTATAAAGACAACAACAATTATAAAAACTTACATATTAACAAGGTAGACTTCCTTGGTCATAATAATAACATTTAAAGGGTGATTTAGATTCAGGGCTTTAGTTATTAATAGTGGCTAAATTCTATACTTTTAAAACACAAATATCAGTAACAATCTTAAATAAATAATTAAATTTTGATTGTAATTTTTTCGTCTTTTAAACTACGAAGTAAGGAATAAACAGATTTTAAGGACTCAACTACAGTGGTATCTCCAATCAAATGTAATTTTATAGTAAAGTTCTCTTCCTAATTTTTTTCCTAATACGCCACTGCTATTCTGTAATTTAAAAGTTAGTATTATTCCTCGCGGCTTTAAAAAATACCGGGTGAACCAAATGGATCGGGCGTTTTTTAATAAAATATAAAGAATTTTGAAAAAACAAAATGTAGGTATTAAATGGTTGTAAAATAATGTTTAGAAAAATTTTATTTGTTTAAATTTTTAAGATAACTACAGCAACACTTTTTTTGTGAAATTTATACTTAATTTTATTTCAAAACAAGCTTTTCAAAAGAAATGTTACTGTACAGATTTTTCTTATAAAGATGCAAAATTTTTTGTTAAAATAAATAAATAAATCTGAAACACTCAACTTTATCAAAATTGTCTTTTTTTGGTTATCCCAGTAGAGCGTCTTAGTAGGTGGTATTTTATTGCAGTAAGATAACACTCAAAATGGTGGTCACAAATAGGGATAGTTTTTGTTTTGGATAATTTGATCATTTTAGACATTATCCAATTTTTTATTTGTTTCACCATTTTATGGGCACCCGTGGTACATATTTCTATTTAAAAATTGATACTAAATGCACAGCTCGGGGGTGACTTAGAACGCCTACTAGACCTTCCACTGGCTTTCGTATGGTGGAAAACAGTTTTAATAATATTTTTTAAACAATTAATTTAAATAAAAATTCGTGCGTTTTTAATATGTACTATTTACATTTTATTTATTTATATCTAGTGCTACAACATAACCGTAATGTGCACTACAAAATAATAAAAAATTAAGAAAAAAACTATTAAGTTTTATTATGAAATTATTAATTATTTAAATATACACTGCTCCAAGAAATTAACGCACCACTTGAAAATAAAGTAAAAAAAATTAAAACTATGAACATTTGACAACTTTGGTTTAGAAGGTTTAATGAAGCTATAATCTAGTTACCCATTGTAATAAAAGTTTTGACATTAAAGTCAGAAATTTGAGTTTTTTAAGCAGAAATTTTAAAATAAATTTCATTTTTAAATTGTGTTAATTTGTAATTTCGTTTTATTGTTATTTGAATTTGCCGTTTTGTGGATAGTTTTTATCATTTGAAACAATAATAAAAACATTATGAGTAATTTCACTCGAGAAGAATGCGCCCAAGCTGTGGTTTTGTTGGAAGAAGGATGGAGCTACAGAAGAATTGGTGAAAGGTTTGGTGTCTCATACGTCAGTTTCGCGTATGATACAAAGGTACAGAGAGACAGGAAGTCACCTCAGAAGACCTGGGCAAGGAAGAAAAAAAAGAAAACCACTCCTATCCAGGATAGATTTTTAAGAATATCTGCGCTAAGGGAACGCTTTGTAACCGCCAGGAAGCTACAAACTGAGTTCCGTGACGTAGAAGGAATTCAAATCAGTACCAAAACTGTTAGAAAAAGACTTAAGGAGGATAATTTAACACCCCATTTTCCTGCTCGTGGTCCTGCATTGACTGCAGAACACCGCAGAGCCCGATTAGAATTTGCTAGAGAGCACATAAATTGGCAAAGAGAGGATTGGGAGTCTGTTCTTTTTACGGATGAGTCAAAATTTTGCCTTTACAATTGCGATAGACGTGTTCGTGTGTATTGTAGACCAAATGAGCGGTACGCACAGTGTAACATTCAGAATACCACATTGTTTGGTGGAGGCTCAGTAATGGTTTGGGGTGGTATTTCCTTACAAGCTCGCACGGAGTTAGTGGTTGTAAATAATGGCTCTATAAATGCGGACCGTTACATAACAGACATTCTTGAAGAGCATGTCGTACCATATGCCCCTTATATTGGTCCAAATTTTTTGTTAATGCAAGATAACGCAAAACCCCACACTGTCCGAATTGTTAAAGATTACTTGAATGAGGCAGAAATCAATGTTTTGGATTGGCCAGCTCGAAGCCTTGACCTGAATCCTATTGACATTCTCGGGAAACGTTTAAAAAATCTTCGACATCCTCCTGTCCATATTCAAGAGGTAGGTCCTCAACTAAATGAAATTTGGAATAACTTAAATCAAGAAGACATAAGTTCGTTAATTTTGAGTATAGAACGAAGATGTGCAGCGGTTATTCAAAGTAGAGGTGGAAATACGCGATATTAAGATGTTTTCTGTAACTTTTATAACGGCGTAACTTTAATAAAATTTTGTTTTCGGTTTGTTTTTCTATATTTGGACACATTAGATATTAATTTACTTTATACAAATGTTTTTGTTAAATTTTTCTTAATTTTGTACCAATTGGTTGAATACATGTTTCAATTTTCAAAAAAATTCAAGTGGTGCGTTAATTTATTGGAGCAGGTATTATTTTTAAATTTTTTTTTAAAGAACTACATACATCGATTGACACATTGACATACATTGCTTGAATTATCCAAACATTTTGTAGGTTTGGTAAAACTATAAAGATAAAATTCGGTAATGTTATTTTTTTTATTGAAAATTTATAAGGTCAATATTAAAACAATTTATACAGCAACATTTCTTTATAGTTTAGTCAAAAAAGGCCCCGATTTATACATTTGGTCCACCCGGTATTAAAACACCTAGAAAAAGTTGGTGGATCTACCAATCTGGTAGAAATGTTTGTCTAATTAGAGATAAAAAGATATAAAAATTTGAACCCAAAATTTCAAGTTGTTGCTATAGGAATAATCCTTCTTATTCTTCTTGCCCAATTTGTGGTAAGAGATGCGGTCTTGCCGGGACTGGTCTTGGTTCTTGGCAAGACAAGACGAGACAAATTTGCCTGAGACTCGAGATCAAAACCTATACCAAGATCGAAACCAGACTCAAGACAATGGTTATGACATAATTTTTTTAAAATAAGAAAAGTGTTAGGACAAAGGAATTCAAAAAAACTGAATTGTTCTAGAGAATCTAAACAGTGCTCTATAGGCCTAACGTCATTATTTCTTGAAATAAGATTTAAGGGTTGTATAATACGCATACGCATTCGGCGCCAGCAGGAAGACACGAAAATTTACTAGAAACCGACTTTAACCTATATCAATAGAAAAAGCGCTAAAATGGGATAAATCAGCTTAGCAGAAGAAAACAATTATTACAAGCGGATACTGAAAACGATAGAGATGTGTGTTACTGATTTGTTTAATATACTGTGTAGATCTTTTTAGATTGTAAGGAACATAAATTAGGTCTACATTATACTCGCAGTATGTTAGAGAAATATAAATCGTAAAAGGATGATGGTAGCAGGAGTCAAGGAAATAAGTACTTTGCTAAATCAAGTACCTTTATGATTATTTTAGTATTATTTGCGCCAAATTTAGTTCAATTTACTTATCTGAAACAAAAAAATTCCAAAACATTAACAGATGTCATTATAAAAATATGTTATTACAATTTTATGGATTGCAGTATTTTCTTAAATGTACAAAAAAAACGGATTAAAAACTGTCCTATAAAATAAAAAAATCTATTCTGGCCAAAAGACCAAGACCAAAATCAATTTGATTTGAAGAATTTTTTTTACATTAGTTTTTTCAGTTAAGTTTATTTTTGTATTATTTTAACCGACTTATGTTGTAGATGTTGTATGGGTAGAAAAAGCTCTATATGAGATCTCAAATAAAAAAAATAGATTAAAAGACTTAATCCTGAGATTTTTAGTCTTTAACTTAATTTATTGTTCTTTAGCAATAATCTGATAGTCAACAATTGATTATTAGATATGAAAAAAATTGGCTTTTTTAGATCATCAATAATTTATCCCAGTACCAGTAGATTCCGCTAATAATAACACTCGATATATTTTTATTCTAATCATAACTAAAGGCATAGACAAATCAGCACAAATAATTTTTAAAAAAATAGGTAAACAAGAAGTAGATGACAATCATTTACTGTTAAAAATTGGATAAGAAAAATTACTTGTACAGCAATTACTTAAAATATTGGATTTTTATTATTTATTATATTTAATTAGACAAACATTTCTGCTTACTTTGGTTGAAATTTATTAATTCTTTCTAGGTGTATCAATTCTTATGAAATTTTGTATATATATTTCTCATTTATGAAATTACTAAAATTACAGCTGCGGATTTATAAAATTTTTAGTTCCGAACGAAACGTAAAATACACCAAACACTATCCTTAATTAACACGATGCGCGTTTAAACAACAAAGTTGTCGTTTTTCGCTAGAAATTAATTCCTACTTAAGGATAACAACTTAGGTATTGTTTGGTGTTCGTGGGTGTTTTATTTAAGGCAACAAGAAAATCCAACAAAAAGATTTGAAAAAATATCGTTTTTGTAGTAATGAATTTAAAAATCAGTAAAACATTGTCTCAGATTTATAATATTGAACAATCTATTGGTTTATTTAAAATTAGTTAAGAAATGTCACCTCGGGCTTACAGTATCGAAGAAACTTTGTTTTTTCTTTTATTAATTTAAAAATTAGTCTAAATTTTCTCCGGCTTCCAAAATTATTAAAATATTGTCTTTGATCTACAACATTAAATAATTTATCAGCTTTAAAATTAGTACAAATAGCGACTTATAGTACAAAATATCTAAAGATAAAAGAACTACTAGCTATTAAACAAATAAAATTTAAGCCTATTAACTGTAGATACAGAACAACCCAGAAATAAAAATTTATTAAGTTTGCTAAATAGTTATAGAAGATAAGGAGGGCAACATAATGACGAAATAAAATAAAATAATTAAAAAAAAATTCTAAAAAGCAACACAAGTTCAGGAAGAAAAAAAAATGAATTTATTATAAGCAGAGAGTAAGGAACACTCGACTACCAGATTTCTGAAGAATGCTTAGATTTTTTAGATCACAGACTGCTAAAATTTCCAAAAACTTTCAACACGGTATAAATTATATATTAATTGTTCTTATTGTTTTTAAAGTTTTACAAAAATTGAAATAAAAATAATTATTTTAAAGTGACATTTTTGGTCTTAATTTTTTTTACATTAAACTTGTAAGTTATAATTTAAGCATTTTTTTTATTAGGTGATTTCATATTTCTAGTTCTAGATAAATATGGTTAATATAATCTAATATTTTTTATTATTATTTTTCTTGTTTTTCATGCAGATACAGCATTTTTACACTATTTAGAAACTCAAACTACTAGTAATATGTGCTTAATTTTTTCTGATACGAGTATAAAGGTGTTGTAATATAAAACTATTGCAAAAGTAACCCTTTATCAACGCAAAAATATCAGTAATATGTCAAGGTATCTACTTTTTTTAAGCTATTAAAAGATATATTTTAATCCAATTTAAAAATTTTATAAAAAAAGATAATTTTTATTAATTTGTTGGAGTTGATAAAAATGCAAAAGGTCTAGTTTGCAAAAAATGTTCTCCAAATTCTAATGAGATCTTAAATATTTATAACAAATAATTAAATTAATTAGGTTTTTACAATTCGAATTTAAATTGTTTGTTTTGTCATGTTTTTGTTTTAATCCTGAAACAGTAATTTTTATCCTTGACCTACTCCTGTGATAAAATTACTGTAAAGTGACCACACGCAATGTTTAATCACACAATTATTAAGTGTATTAAAGGTATTTTTCGCATGATTTATTTCCTGTTTTGAATAGATAAAATCAAAAAAAAATAATTAAATAACTAAATTATAAACTAAGATTGATTTAAAAAAAAAACAAATTTTAAAAAACACAAAATGCAGAATACACTAGAATTTTTATCTGAAAAATCACGTATCAATAATTAATTACTTAAACAAATAAATGCTTTACTCAAGTGCCAGAAGTTTTCAGGTTGCATCTACAGTTTTTGACTTGACCTAACGATTATTGGTGGCCGGGAGCAACGACTTAACGTCAGTGAAAAATAATTTTAAGATACTCAGTACTCAAATAATAAGAAATAAAATATTTATATATTAATATTTTATTTATAATATGGCCACGACATCAATTAGTGCGCTTACGTTTTTAAACAATTAGGAATAAATAATAATACAAAATAAAAAATACTTTATAAAGTAGTTAATTGAAGATTTCAACTTATTGTATAATGGATTGCTATAATAATAATAATTAATAAAATATTTTTTATTATCTAAATATTAATCAAACTTGATACAGTGATGTCTTATTAGCAACTTTGCGTGTTTTAATGCAATTACAATTGTATAATGTTGTCGTTTATTATGACAAAATGACAGAAAGGCCATACATGTTGTTCAACCGAATGACACAAAGGTTTACTTGCTATTTTTAGCAATTTCTGTATTTATTAAATATTTATTAAATTAAAAAAAAACACACAGTTATTAAAACATAATCGTTACTAACAAAATTGTTACTCATCATAAATGCAAATGGTTTTTAAAATGCGCGAAATGGTTGAACAATTTCGTCCTTAAACGTTTTTTATAATTTACGAAAATTTGCAACTTATAATAAATAAATTAATGACGTACTAGTTGATGAAAGAATGGTTATAAGTTATAGAGGGTTAAGTTTCAATACGGATTATATGTTTGTAATCACAAAAGTCAGGCAAAAAAATAGCAAGACAAAAGGCTAAAAGGATAAGACTGCAAAAATATTATAGAAAAAATTTTGCAAAATATTTGAAAAAAAGATTAGACTATTATAAAGGTCCATTGAGTGAAACAACACATAAATGGCTTCTAATTACAAAAATCGAAATTGGTTTAATGAAAAGTGCTCTTAGAAACAAAAATACAGAGGAAAATCGCAAAAATTAGGCAAACGATGTCAAGACAGAGGGCTAAAACGATAAGACTGCAAAAATATTACAAAATATTTTTAAAAAAAATATTAGACTGTCACGAAGATCCATTGAGTAAAAAAACAAACGAATGGCGTTCAATTACAAAAATCAAGATTGGTTTGATGAAAAGTGCTCTTAGAAACAAAAATATAAAAGAAAAAAAAATAAATATGAACAAAAAAAATTAGTAAACAATAATTTACAAAAAAGAAACATAAATATCAATAGGTGGACACTAGACACAAAGAAATTTCTGGTGTACAAGAAACAGGATTTTTTATAAATTTTTATGTTTTTTTGAAAATTTCTTAAAATTTCTTCTTAGATTTGAAAATTTCAGAAAATTTACATAACCTTTACAGGGATTTTCAAAAATTTCTAAAAGATTTTTTAAGAATTTTTGAGGAATTTTGAAACATTTTGTTTGATTTGCGGATGGACAAACAATTTGCAAAACCGAGGTTTTTTAGAGATTTCTGGAAAATTTCAGGAAATTTCTATATGCTCTACAGAGATGTTTAAAGACTTCTAAGAGGTTTCCTAAAATTTTTGAGGAATTTAAAACATTTTGTTTAATTTGCTCATGCACAAGCAACCTGCAAAACCAAGATTTTCTAGAGATTTCTGGATTAGAGATACAGATTTCTAGAGATACAGGAATTTTCAAAAATTTCTAAGAGATTTCTTAAAAATTTTTGAAGAACTTCAAAACATTGTGTTTGATTTGCGCATGAAAAGCAATTTGCAAAACCACGATTTTCTGGATTTCTGGTGTACAAGGAGCAAGATTTCTTATAAATTCTTATGTGTTTACGTATAGATATTATAGAATTTATTATTGAATTTAAAGATTTTCGAAGATTTCTATAAGATTTCCAAAAATTAAAAAAAAAATTAGATAATGTCTAAAGATTTTGTTTGATCTGCAAATGCATAAACAATTTGCAAAATTGGGAAAATTTTCCAGAGATTTCTGAAGGATTTCTTTGGTCAAGAGAATTTCTGGTGTACTTATATTTTTTTAAGACGTTGGAACCTTTCTGTGAATTTTAAAAAGGAAAATTAGAAATTTATAGTTAATCGAATTGCAACCAAATAAATAAAAATTATTTACTAAGAGGTAAAGCTAAAAACAACAAAGAAAAAATATCCAAGATGTAAAAGTCAAAAGAGGAAAGCTAAAAAAAACAGACCAAAAAGACTAAAAAATAAAAAAAAGAGTAGTATAGATTTAAAAAATCTAAAAAAAAGAGGAAAACAGCAATATAGAAAAAAATCAGTAGAGGAGAAGACAAAGAGATAATACAAAACATAATGATTTTAAAAATCATAAGAAAAATAAAACAATCAGCAAAATAATAAATAATAAAAGAAAACGCATGCTGGACATAGTTGACAAAAGGAGATCTGGATAGGTTAGAGAGAAGAAGGAAATTCCGGAAAAATAGAAAATAAAGCTAATATGCTCAATAGGTACTTAAAATAAGAGATTATTTGTGAGAACTGTTAAAAAACATCTCTGCATTTTTGCAAGCGAAGAAAGCAAAATATTAAAATTTTTTTTTTAATTTTGGAAAAACTTTTTTGACAATTTTTAAAATTGCAGTCATTGAAGAAAACTTTACTACTGCTCAGACAAGGGCATCTCTCAGGAAAAAAGCATAAAGATGAGCTCTCTCATTACCTTATATTTGTTTAAAAGAATTATTATTTTACGCTTGATAATACGTCTAACATAAATAATTTATTTAAAACGTAAATAATTACAGTTATTTCAAGCTATTGTTAATATTGATAATAACACATTTGAATTGCTATATTTATTAATAAATAATATTATTCAGCAGCGGAAATTAATGCATCGGCGTCAATTTATTCAAGTTGTGATTGTCTTGGGACTCAGCTTTCAATGTCGTTTCGCTTCAAGAAAGAGGTTAAATTAAAACCATCAAGCGGTTCTACGTAAGATGAAAAATTCAATTCCGTGTGAGAGAAAAAAATATATTGGAAATTTTCTACAATATTTTATTTTATAACTACAACATTAACATTATTTTCTTGATTTTCGTTACAAAACTTGAATGTTGAAGAGAAAGTTCTTGACGTCAATCATGTGACTGCATCACTTACAAAAATTTATTTACGTCAATGTGAAATTCTCTTACCTAATGACCGATTTGATTATGAATTTGATATGTTAGTAAATAACATTTTAGTAGAAATTACCATAAGTGTGTGTTCATCACCAAAAAATACGTCAAATTTTTAGAAATTTGAAGCAAACAGTATGTCTCCCGATCGACTTTGGAAGACAAAAAAAAATTTTTATTTTAAATTTTTTAGTAAAATTTACTCTTGTTGATTTGCCCTACTTGTTTTCAAACAACCAAAACACAAATTACTTTTTATTTAACAAGAATGGTTTTCAAGATGATATCATTTTATTGCTAAATATTTAAATTAAACTCAAGTTTAACAAATGGTAAAATGAAATAAAATTCTCAAAAAGCTAAACTATTAATTTTCTATTAAACTAATGCTCTTTTTTTTCTGCACAGATTTCAATGCAAGTTCTAAATTTATTGAAACTACGTCTTATTTCTAAGAATGATAAGGACTGGACTGCATTTTGTATCCGATTTTTTTAATTGTTCTAGATCATTGTCTAGTATCTCACTGTACACAATTTGTTTTAAACGACTCCACAGATAATAGTTCATTATTGTGAGATCAAGACTTCTCTGTGGCCATAAAATGCTATCATTTCCTATCCAGTAATCATGTGTTCTAATAACTTCTAAATTGATCCATTGGCGAAAATACCGGCATAATGAGCAAAGCACCCATCGTGCTAGCAAAACATTTCCAATCGGTAGTTTAACAGTAATTTATCTTGCTTATTAGGTAAAAAAATTTGCAACGTTTCCAAATGTAAATTATTGTTTAAATTTCGATCAAAAAGTATAAATAATTTGTGTACAAGGTATGCCATGTGGCACTGGCCAATAGCAACTTTCTATTTTAAATGCAACACTCTATATATTATTTAATTTTTGTATTCTTTAGAAAATTCTGGAGACATTTGATATAAAATGTCCTTCTTTAACTCCTATCTTTAACTGTTTTGGAAATATTAGGAGTTTAATTTATTGCAAAAATTAATATTATCAAAAAAAAATATATTAGAAAAAAAATTGCCACAAAAATATAACACAAACTTGATACTCGAAATTATACAGAGTAAACAAGCTGTTGGGAGCATTTACAAAGGATAAATAACAAAAAATCTACTAAAAAAGTTTGTGATGCTAAAATTGAAAAAGTTACATTTCTTTTTACTCAAGAATATTTTTTGAAAACAAAAAAAAAATAACTGATGCTCTACAGAAATAAAAAAGTAATAGTTTGTTGGTTGCCTCCGCTTTAAGTAGTGATCAATTTGATATTTTACAAACTGAAATCAATTTGTGTTCTATATTATTTTGAATTTGTTGTAACAAAATAATTTGTATTAATTTAACTTTGTGACAGAATCTCTTATATGAATAAGAGACATATAAGACATATCTTATATGAATAATTTTGTATTATTTATAGTTTTAATAATAGGATAATTATTTAGTTAACAATTATTACACTTATTCAGTCGTTTTTTAGCAAAAACTGTGATTCAACATAAAATCAGAAGTTTGGTGACTCAAGACAGGAAGCGAGAGCTTTATTTTGAAATCGTATAAAATTCTCTTGTCTTACTTATTTTAATTGTTGTTTACTTGTTTCTTTGGTATTACCTGTTGCTTGTTTTAAATAAATTTGTTAAATTAAATTTGTTTTGCATTTATTATTAATTTATTCTTATCTTTACCATATAAAACCTTTCTAAAAAGGCTTTTTTAGGTCTCCGTCCAGAAACACTAAATTTCTAGTCATATAAATTATGCGGAAAGTGATTGTTTGCGTTTGTCACTATTTTGCACTGTCTGGACATTGAAAGTAAAATCTATAGGGATTTTCTGTTTTTAAATTGTGATCATTTCATTATCTGTTATAAGATTTTTTAGGCAGCAAATTCTTAATTATATATAGGGTGTGTCAAAAGTCGTGAAGATCTTTTAGTGGGCTGATTCCCATCATCAAAACAATCTAAACCTTAAAAAAAATCTAACTTCAAAATTTAAAAAGTTATGAGTATCTGAATTTGCAAAAAAAAATGAAATTGTCTTGATATAGATAAAAAAAAATCAGAAAAACGAAAAAAAAACAATAAAGCATTTGGAATAAATTACGTATTTATAAATCTCAAGAAAATACAAAAAAAAAATAAAAAAGTATAGAATTTTTTAAAATAAAGTTTTGTGTTCCTTGAGGGTCTCCCATGGCCCCCCAAAAAAAAATTCGCGGTTTTTGACACACTCCATATGGCTGGGCTTTTTTTATATGTTCTGGGTTATTATTGTCTTTCATTTCCTGATTTATACGAAAAAGTTTTATTTATTTTAGCACAAAAGCACGATTTGACATAATTTATAATTGTTTATTGTCAATGATATTTTAAATTTAAAATCTAGTTATCATGGTAATGCTACCAACCTCAGAAAAACAAATACTCTAGCGCCAAAATTTTTTATAATAAAAATGTTTTTTTTTTAATTTAGGCAACTCTTCGGCCTAAAAAACGTTGTTTATCACACGGATAGAAACTTCTTCGCGAGTATTCGCACTTGTGGGCCTCGGCTTCGCCTCACCCCACAATCTGTGCTCATACTCGCAAAACAACAGTTTCTGGCCTTGTAATAAAAATAACTATTTTGTACTCATGGTTTTTAAGAAGCTATTACCTTTGACGCTTGGAAAAACGGTTTTTTCAAAACAGAGTGTTTTTTATTTTGCACAAAGAAACAGTCACAATTTATTTAACATATTAGTCAATATTAATAGAACAACAACTTTGAGTTGTATTTTTCTTGCTAAAATAGTCGCGTGTATGAAGAGCAAATACCTCAAAATCGGTATACAGCTTCCTGATGTTGTTGTTCGATTGGAACACTTTTTGGTAAAAAAATTGCTTTTATTTGTCAGAAAAAATATTGTTTATATCTACCAACCTTTTGATATCAAAATAAAGGACGTATTTATGATTGTTTTTTTAAGAGGGCGAAGCGAGCTTAAATTTTTACTATCTCACTATTGTCTTTAGAACTCTTCTTTTGGATAGGCCTTTGCAGTTTTTTTTATATCTGGCTTTTCAATGCAATACAATTTGGAAACCGAAGACAAGAACAAATGTTTTTACAATATTTATTATAAACAAATAAAAACTGTAAATTTTGGTTTCTAATTTCAATTAAAAAACCTAAAATATAGATTTTTGAAGAGCGGAAACAAAAATTATTGTAAACTGACCATTCTATATTTAGACCTTTCTCTATATCTTGCTCGAAGGACCATCAATTTTTTAATACAATTTATATATTTAAAAAAAAAAAATAGAAAGCGTTTCAAAATTTTATGTTTGGTAATTCCGTTTATTTAGTTATAAAATCTACATGTTTTTTATATTCTTTGTACTTTTAAATTTGTTTTTGTTAGTTTGTTGTCAATTACTCAGGGCTTGTAAAAGCCAATAAGCTCTGAAACGTTGGTAACAAACTAACAAAAATAAAAGTCTAAACAACTTAAAAAACTGGAATTTCTTAAAATACTTGCAAATTTATGGGAACTACAAACAGGACTATTGGAAATTGTTCCACCTATACTCTAACATTTCTCTATATTTGGCTCAAAGGACTAGACAATTTTCAAAGGACAACTAAAATAAAACGAAAGGGTTCTGCAGTATTTATAAAAAAAATTAAAATAAAAATTGTTTTTTTATACTAACCATAAAACGTTTCTCGACATCTAGCTTAAAAGCTCATAAAATGTTTAATACAATTTGCAATTCTGCAATTTTCCTGAAAAAAGAGATCAAACTGTCGCTTCCAGCTCCGAAATTCTCTTGAGTTTTAGGAGTGCCAAGCAAAAATTATTGTAAATTGCTCCGTCTGTATTCAGACTTTTCTTAGTATCCGGTTCGAAGAATATTTATTTTATTATTCTAGAATTTTCCTTTGTTTTTTTTTACAACATACTAGTTCCTCTTGTCATTAGGTCATCTTTTCTACAAATTTTTCTAAAACCTATCTCTATTTTTTTTTCTTACTAGTTTTACTACTCCTTTTTTTTCTTTCTTATTAAATATTTTATTTACGTAGGTCTTATAACTCAAGTCTAAAACAACTTTTGCTTGTTTACACGTACTTAAAATTTTATTTTGGTTACTTAAAAAAATTGCTAGACAATTAATTAATTTTCAAAGTCAACTAATCACAATTACATAGGTATTTTAATTTTCCAAAACTTACTTGTTTTTCTTTGGTTAAAAAACTAGATAATAGCTATTTATTATACAAGTGTCTTATAAGGCAAATAAGTCACGAAAGAAATGTTTAGCCACGAGAGCTTGCTCGAGTGGCCTAATTTTTCTTAAGTGACTTATTTGCTGTTAAGACATGAGTACAATACAGTTTTATACAACACCCCTCTCTGTAAGAGTTCTTAAAAAATCATCAAAACCCAAAAATTTTATATCTACAAGTAGTAGTCTATGACTTGGTTGCCATGTTGTTGTTGACAACAAAATTATTATTTGAGAAAAAATTTGCAAGCAAACTGTTTCGGCAAGTCATTGATTATGGAAGTATAGCGTACGCCACTGCAAATTCTTCTATACTAAATTATCTAAACGTCATACAAAACTCCGCCTTAAGAATAGCTCTAGGAGCATTTCGCACCACTCCAATCGAAAGTCTCTATTGTTGAGCATCAGAGCCACCTCTCTCTTTCTCCGTCGTAGCTACCTTACACTTGCATACAGTCTTCGAGTCACCGAACATCCAACCAATCCCACTAATAAGCTCCTAAAATCAAGACGTTCCCAACAAATATTTGAGAAAAACAAATCTGCTCGCCCACCCATATACCGCCGCATACAGCTTACTCTCCAAAATCTTTCACACAAACTTAGTCCCATTTACCTTCATAATCATCTGAACCCCCCTTTTTGGGCCCACGCCTACATCAACTGTGATCTTCAACTAACGCGCATCTCAAAGTCGGAACTCTCTATTTCTGTAAAAGAAACGCTCATGTACATGCTTCAGTCATACAACAACCCATATACCATCTACGTTGATGCGTTTAAAAAAGAGCAAAAAGTAGGATGTGCATACACAAACCTCCACTAAAATGTTTTAACTACCCCTTGAAAACTTTGTACTAACAGCAGAACTTTCTGCAATACACTTGGCTTTACACGATCAAGATCTACAAACAACTGCAAACAGAGACATTATTATCTGCACTGACTCGCTTGGATCTTTACATCAGCTACAACAGCTAAACCCTAACAGCCCCCTAGTCAAGAACATTAAAAGCAAGTTCCTTTCCCTTTAACAAATAGGAAAGCCAGTACACTTTGTATGGATCCCGTCACATCTGGGAATCTTAGGCTATGAGCAGGCAGACAGTGCAGCTAAAGAAGCCATACATAGTATAACAGCGAACCTGCAAAGTTGTGTACAAAGACAGGATGCGGTAACCGCTTTGAAACAGCAAATTCAAAGCAAATGGCAGTCCCAATGGGCTAATGCCAATACAGCTCTTCACAAATGCAAATCTACCGTAAGCAAATGGAAGTTTGGCACCCACTCCCGAAAAGATGAAGTTGTTCTCTCTAGACTACGACTAGGTCACACACGTTTAACCCACCAACACCTTCTCACTGGAACGGATCCGCCCGTATGTTTCAAATGCTCAGCACCTCTTACAGTCGAGCACATTATCTAGGAGTGCCCATTTTATAAAGCCCAAAGAGAATACTTCGGTCTACAAAAGACTCTATCCGAAAACCTCAAGAACAATACGCAAAACACAAGTGTTAAGGGGTGAGTAAAGAACAAGACAAAGCTTCGATCAATACTAATTTATTAAAACAAAAACATAACAATATAAACCTAACCTACAGTGAATATAAAACAAATTATAACTTATATTAAATTGCTACTCTGTACATTTAAATGATATAATAATTACATTTTGTCGGTCGCTGGAAAACCGTGCAACTGTCATAGTACTTTGCCCCCGCTGAAGTAAGCAAGTCTGTGCTTACACACTTGTTGTTTAAATTGTTTCTACATGCGGAAATATTTTGTTGCAATTTCCTTGAGCCATAGATCCAGTTAATGACCTATTGCATCTTGCCATACATTTGTGTTTTACAGAAAAAAAGGAAATAATCTGTTTGACGATGGTTAAACATATTGGCGCCTCAACAAGATAGGCTTCTGTTTTCGGTGGATCTTTCAGCGGCGGCACCAGCGTCGTGGATGTGTCTCACTGGTATCAGCGACTGGTTGTGACCTCCTGAAACAATTTGCTGACACCAGTAATTCGTTCATCGTTTGCGTGTGGTAGGTCAGGTGATTTATAAACATAAATAAACAAAGTAACCTGACCTACAATCTTACATAGCTAATTTCATAATAGTATCTAATTAAACAACAGAAACAATAACAAACCAATAAATCTACTTTTGATTCCCGATTGATAATTACAATTCTCATAATCCCAAAACTTAATTAAAAAAATAAAAAAATGTAAACTAACTTGCGGCTTTGGCAGTCTCTCCCTATTGAATTGAACTTGTTAATCTCTTGGTTCGTCGATCTTGATCCCTGGATTCCATATTCTTGGCTGTATCCATGTGTGTACCACTTCATTTATCCCAGTAAGATGGTGTGTTTTCTGTTCTTCCCGTACCTCTTCGTGTTGCCTCTGGTGTGGCCTTGTGTTGTGTTCGTTCTCATCTTGGAATGGGAGTACTTTTGACGTAGTCAACTTTCCAGTCTCCAAGAATTTGAAGGAGAATATTGACGATAATTTTTTCTGATTTCTTCTTTTGTGTCTTTCTTCAATGTTTTTTCTCCACTTCGATTTTTCATATTTTGACACAAATTTTTCGTTTTTCTTTCCAAAGGGTAGTACGTATTTTCTTCGTTTGTAACGGTATTTGTAGTAACTTACACTATTCACCACTTTATTGAGGTTGACTTTAAGTTGTAATTTTCCCACTTTGGCTTCTCTGACGTACCTGTTTCTCTTCCTGTGTCGATTTTTCTTTTTCCTTACTATTGCCCCCGACTCGTTTTTTCCTTTCACTCTTTCAGTCTCACAATTAGGCTCTTCAGTCAATTTTTGTAAAATCTTTGGTGCATCTGTTTGGAATTGTTTAATTATAACCTCACCTTGAATCTGATCAACGCTCATTAGCGTCTTATCTTCATTTTTGTTCTGTTTGTTTCTGAAATCGTTATGGCATTTTGATACTTTCAAAATGGATAATTCTTTTTCCATTCCTTCAGGTTCAAGATTTAGTTCTAGAACCGATTTTTTCTTCCATCTTTCCGGAAAATTTTCATCAAACCTTTCGGAATTTTCTAAAATGGACACTTCTTTTTTCACTCTTTTAGGCTCAAAATTTTGTTCTTGAGTCGATTTTTGTATCTCATGAATAAAATTTTCATTTTCTTGAGTTTTAGATTTGAAGTGGTTAACATTTTCCTTTAACATTTTTGCATCCCTTTTTGCTTGAAATTTAATCCAATGTGGTAAAGGTGGAAGTTTCACAAGACTCATTCTCACACAGGACGCAGTTTTTTCTTGAATTTTGTTTTCTAATGCTTCTATTACTGTTATGTATCTCACTCTTAATTGTTGATAATTGTTTTTTGAATATGGGGTTTTTTGCTCTTTTTCGATTACTTTAATTTTGATGTTGATTTTGTTGATTTCCTTCCATTTTTCTTCGATTTCTTTAGCATAAAATGCGTGCTTAGTTGAACTCATTCTGTTTAGTCCAAGTTCACTCTCCACTTCGTCCAAAATTTCTTCCAATTCTTGAGTGCGAAGTTCTTGTTCCGTTCTGTATGTCAAATAATTTTTAGCGATGTTTTCTTGCCGTTTGCTTTCTGACTTATCTTCAACAGTTTCACTCTCAAAAATTGGATTTTGAGTTAATTTTTGTTTTTCATGAATAATATCCTGACCATCTTGAGTTTCAGTTTTAAACTGGTTGTCATTTTCTTTTGGTCTACAACATTCCTTCATACGCTTCATCATTTCTAGAACTTCCTTTTCTCTTTCTTCCTCTGTTTCTTTCAAGTATTCTTTAATGTTTACGTAATCTATATTAACCTTGTTTAGCTTTTTCTCCATAAATTCTAGTGTCTCGTCGTCTGGTTTCAATACATTGTTTGACAGATCTGACATGAATTCAACGATCTCGTTCCTAGCCTGTTCAACGGATGTTAAACCCTCTTCACATTCCCAGGTACTCTGTGCTTCGTTTGCAACTTTTACTATTCTGTTAAAGTTACAACACATGTGATAGAATTCTCTTAGTATTCTTATTTTATTTTCTTGTGCTGTCTCCATTGTACATCACTTGTTTCTTCTGTTTGACTTCACTTCGCGACGTCACACTTGTTTGCGGTTTTCATTTTCGCGTAAACTACACTCAAATTTACCGAAACCACCGTACTATTTTTGCCGAAATTCCCTCTGAATTTCGCAAAGTATTTTCACACGTCCACGACTTAAAATTCTTTCGCTCGAAGGACCATGTTTAATCTTGACGGACCATGCTACTCTCGATGGACCGTGCTCTAACAATGAGTAATGAACAAGACAAAGCTTCGATCAATACTAATTTATTAAAACAAAAACATAACAATATAAACCTAACCTACAGTGAATATAAAACAAATTATAACTTATATTAAATTGCTACTCTGTACATTTAAATGATATAATAATTACATTTTGTCGGTCGCTGGAAAACCGTGCAACTGTCATAGTACTTTGCCCCCGCTGAAGTAAGCAAGTCTGTGCTTACACACTTGTTGTTTAAATTGTTTCTACATGCGGAAATATTTTGTTGCAATTTCCTTGAGCCATAGATCCAGTTAATGACCTATTGCATCTTCCCATACATTTGTGTTTTACAGAAAAAAAGGAAATAATCTGTTTGACGATGGTTAAACACAAGAAAAACGCTGCAGTACCTAAAATCCATTAGACTGTTCAATTTACTGTAACTAATATCTATATATTGTATATATTATGTTTTTTGTATATAGTTTCAGGTGCTAATAACCCACGTCGATTGATGCACCCTAAATAAATAAAAAAAAACTGTTGCGGTGCTTGTAACATTGTGGAAAATAAAAAGAAGTAGTTCTCTTCCTGAAAAAATTGCGAAAGATGTTGAAGAAGTCACATCGAGTTTGCTACCCAAGAAATTCAAGAACGCTTAGGTATTACAATGAATTGAGTGAGTTCAATAACTGGAAACAGGAAAACGATATTTGTAGAGTAAGCAAAGACGTGTTAGGTTACTTCTATAACGCCAAAAAAAGGTTCGCAGGCTTTTCAATGTAAACGAAATACAGCATGTTAAGATCGACATTAGAGCTTCACGCAAATACAGATATTTCACAACATGGCAAGTTGATCGCTTTTTTGAAGAAGAATCAAAAAATTACAAGTGCAAAAAATCAAAAATTTATAAAAGAGAGCATATTCAACAGTTTCTAGCAGAAGCACCCAATAGAAAATATTTGATGTTGAAGGTAGGTCGATTTTGTTACTTATTAGAGAATGAAATCTATTTTTTTTTACATTACAGGTTGCACTAATTTTTGGTGTGTCAGGTAGGTGTCGATGTTGTAAATTATTGAACATGTCAATTACTAACGTAGAAGATAAAGGATCCTATATGTTGGTATCTTGTACCAGATGCAAAAACATATGTTTTACGTAGTTTTACGATTATGGAAAAAAGATTTGCAGTTAATGTGCTGGATATTTGTAGAAAATATATGTTTCTCCGACCTAAAAATATTTCTCACAACAGGTTGTTTTTGTGCTACCTATAGAAATGAGAAATGCACAATACAGCCAGTGGGAATAAATAGTCTATCCAAAATACTATCAGTAGTTGCTGATTTTTTGAAATTACCAGAATCAGAGTCTTACACAGAATACAGTATAAGACGCACATCAGCGAGTTTATTGCCCAACGCTGGAGCCAATTTTGGTATGGTCCAGCGTCAAGGCCGATGGAAGTCGACAACCGTGGCACAAGCGTATGTCGAAGAGTCAATTTTGAGCAAAATAGACATTGCTAAGAAGATACTGGGTAGAAATTCGGAAACAGAAAGCAATGTTATTGTGAATACTAAGAAGCAAAAATCGAATAAATGTGGAAACAACATTGAAGTGACAAAAAATGAAGCAAATAAAGTTATATCTTTTAATATAAATGTTAACGTAAATCTCAACAAATGATTTCATCTGAGATTCCTGTTTCTTATAATTGTAATTTTATGTATTGTATGTTTTAATGTTCAATAAATTGTTATATTTTCTGTAAACTGTTCAATTATATAAAAACAGTTGTATTATTAATTCATAAAACCACTTGTGTTTTATAGACCCCATAATTCAATGAAAAACATTATTTTTATAACATCATAATAAAGAGGTGTTGGATAAAAGTACAAATTAAACTCTATTTATTTGACTTTAGTCTTTAGGTCTATAAAAAAGGTGGCACCGTTTAACACGTGTTTGGCAAATCTACGTACCGCATTGGTATTGTTCGCCTGTTATAATTAGTAGTTTGTAATTAGCTGTAATTAGTTTTAAATACTTAACAACAAAATGATATCAATAATGTATTTTGTCTTATTGTAAAAAAAGGAGCAGGGTAGATATAGAGATCTGTCGTCGTAAGCACATATTCATTTGTAATAAAACCAAAGAATGATTTCTCCCAATAAAACTTTATCCCTTTTCTCGTAAATTTCCTTCAACCTGGAGCCCACTAGACTAGACATGATACCTCAGTCACCTTTTCCCATTCTACAAATTTCTCGACGTTGAAAAAATAATCAACATGATTAGTGAAACTGTAAAAGTGTTTGTTGTGGACCAGGTGTGTTTGCCACCCTCCTGCTTTATACGACGCTTCGGTATCGATCAGTAGACGAGGAGCATCGCACAGCCCATCTGGCCATGAACCAAATACAACCCAACCCTGACACCCTCGCTAAATACGCCGCGACAGATCCTCCTCGTGTTGTCATCTCGCGCTCTACTATACTTACAACATTACTATTTTTTATCCGACATTTCTAGTGAAATTCATTGTGAAATGTGCAAAATTTGTGTGATTTAGTGGTGGGTGCTGGTAAACAAAAACACATTGATTAGGGATCGATGCTTAGGTGAGTAGTGACGGAATTGAAAATTTTGCTTTGTTTTGTACTGACAATCTAAGTACGAGTAACTGAAATTTGGCAGAACAAAGGGTTGTAATAGAATGTTAACCTTTAATAAAATTTAGTGGTTGAAGTAGTAATTAAAAAATTAATTACAAACCTAACAGGATAGGAGATTCTACCCACAAAATCTCTAATCTGTTGAGCTTACAACTGTAACTATTTATTCTCTGAAAGGCTATAACTTTGTTTTTTTCTTTCTATATAATTTACATTGGTAAAATGCATTTTACAGCTTTCTACTGTAAGAAATATATTTTTTTGATTATATTGTATAATATCTACAATAGTTAAAAAAATTTTGTAGCACCCTATTTCAACTAACTGTTGGTGTATATAAAATAGAAAAAAAAAATAATTCCGCAGTAATATTAGTGTTGCTTGCAACACGTTTTATAGTATTTTGCAATGTATTATTGACTTAACTTTAAATCGTATTTACTTTTTCAAAATTTGAAGAGACTTACAATATATGTACATAGATTCCCGAAGGTTCTTTTCTACACTTTATTTTTTTTAATAGTCTAAATATTCTTAGATATATCTCAGTCAAAACAAGTAAATCAATGGGTTACACAACAATAATAAATATGAGATTCATACTGTTTATTACACAACTAGTTACGTAATGAACTCTATTATGTTAGTCAATTGAGTATGAACTTATCAATTATTTATAAAAATATTCTATTGGTAATAGAAAAATTTCCACACCATTTGTGTAAACACTGAAAGCAGATACCTACCTAAGTTTATTGAGTTTTAAAAATATAGTTATAGAAAAAACCAGCAAAGGAAAGCATTGCGAACTGTCAAATATGATATACCGATAAGTTTTAATTTTTTATATTTTTATGTGAGATTTTCTGATCTTAGAGAATGTGGTTTGATTGGTTTGGATAAACTGTACATTCTACATTCTACTTTCAGTTGTTTTTCTATTTTGCTTTACTTTATTTTAAAAAATTTAAATTCTATTCTAAGCAATAAAGTTTTTTTATTGTTTTTACACCCATAGTAAATTTTGTTTTTCACACTTTGGTCATTTTTTATTCTTCCAATAGAAATGTATATTAAGAGTTTTTTTTTGTTTTCTTTTATTATTTATTAGTGAAGCGAATCAATAATCAATGCATCTATGACGCTTATTTAAAAAGAAAAAAGTTTTTGAAGTAAAAAGATATGGGCGCTACACCATCTTTCAGAGAAATGTTAAAATTATCATATTTCTGTTAGACATTTCTAGTTTGGTCAAGACGAAACTGTTTCTGTTGCTGACATCCATGATAAAATTGATGAATTTAGATTTGACAGGATCAGAACAAAAGAAAGTAATATTTATCAGGCCGACGTTTCGCTTTTTTAGTTAAAGCTTTTTCAAGGCAGTCTGATAGTTAAAGATGAAGAAATTAAAGATAAAAGATTTTTATAATTTTTTGTCTTTAATTATCAGACTGCTCTGAAGAAGCTTTAACTAATAAAGCGAAACGTCGGTCTGATAAATGTTAGTTTCTTTTGTCCTGATTCTGCCAAATCTAAATTTAACGAAATTTAAAGTTTAAAGAATTTAAAGTCAAAAAGTTGCAATTTTTTTTTGGTACGCTACTAAAAAAAACGAGGATTACTTGTGAACCATTAGCCGCAACTCAAATTTTTTTTGATTGGTAGAGTACATTATAAGCCTATGTTAAAATTTTAGTTGCTGGAGTAGTCTTCTATTTGGTCTCAATTTTAGTTTACAACAGAATTTGGGTCTGATGGCCTGTTTTCAAATTACAGAGATTTAAAACTCTTGGATTCGCCACTGACTACAGGCTTAATCGTTACTAATGGCCTTTCGAAAAATAAACATTTATTTGTGCCACAATTCTTTTAATTATGCCGTTATTAGTTACAGACTATTATTACCAGTTAATACAAATTTTTTAATAAACAAAAGTTTTACTATACCTGTCATAGCTTTTTTGGAAAATATACACAATTACAAATAAACAAAAGCAACTATTAAGGAGGTATCTTTTTGCATTTTACCTTCTGAGATTTTTATTTGTGTTTGCTGATTGTTAATTTTTACTTATTTACCGCCTTCTTAATCGCATTAGTTTGTTAACATTATTTCTTTCATTTTTTTGGCATAAATATAAATTATTTTAAAATTTTTGGATTTAGGTTGGTATTATTAATAAAATACTACCTAGTTAGCTCATATTGCTTTATAAATTTCAAAAATATTCTTAAAGAATATTTTAAAAGGCGAAAGCAAATTATTGAATTGTACTTTTTAAAAAACAATTTATTTCTGTTTATTTATTTAATGTAAAATGGCTTTATTTGCTTGATTAGGGTGTGCTTTACTCAATTTTACATTGTTTACAAAGAGGGTGTAATTAAATGTGTAGAAATTTAGTTAGTCGAAAACAGTAATAGTTTCCGTTGAAAGGATGCTAAGTACCTAAATTTGACTTATCCAAATGTTTATATGTTTTTAGATATACAATGTAGAAACTTTTGTTGAAAAACATGGTGTCCATTGTGTACATAAAAAAAAGTTTTAACAGCACCACTATTTCTATAAGGCAAATTTGGATATTCATCATTGTTTTAACAAAAATTATTTAATTACCGAAGTATAATTTTATTAGATCATGTTTTGTACAAACATAAATTTTTGAAAAAAGTTCTATAAGTAGATATTTCTCGAAAATTATTATCGTTTCTATAACACAAATTTGGTTATTTAACATGTTTTCAATCAGCACTATTACTAGGTAATATTTGAGACAACTTTTAATTATATCCTGTAGATAAATACATTAACTAATGATTTGTTAAATATTAAACATAAAATAGTTAAAGCAGCAGTCTATCTTTTTCTAGTCGTCTGCCGCCTGCATTTAGTCATCTTTCTCCTACTCGCATCAAATAATTTCCGTGACGATGACGTGACAAGCACACGTTCAAATCGCTGTAGAGCCTTTATTTTTGAAATACCATAACAGATTTCAAATTAAAAAATTAACTATTCATTTATTCACAAAGAGAATGTTGTATGAGGAGGCTTAAATCGCAAAAAATATGACAGACGAAAATAAATACTATAGCGTAGTAACAATGATGTGACACCTGACATTGTTATTATAACCTAACTGAACCTAGTGACCTAGGAGGACTAATGCGATATGATATGTAATTAACAGTAAATAGTAACCATTTTTCTGGTACCTAGAATCTATTCTAGATGTTTAGAACATTATTTTAGCTAGTTATATATTAATATTTTTGTATTTATTGTTTTACAATAAAAAGTAGTATATTTTTTCTTTGATTTTTTAATCCTTTATGTCTTGCGTTTTGACATTATGTTTATTTTGTGGAACCTCTTGAAATAGAACTATTGCAACAGCTCTGCGCCTCTAATAAAGCTCAGTACCTTGTCTGCAGAAGTTCTTCTTGATAACACTGGGCTTTAGATATCGAAACGGGAAGTAGCAGGAAATGTGAAGAAAAGTTTCTTTATTTTTACTAAAAACAATTACGTACAGTTTTTTTTAGAAAGTTTGCAACTTAATATTCTAATTTAAGGTATTTTTTGTAGATATTGTTTTATCATAATTTCTTTGTTTCTTTTTGTACAATTTTTTTTTATTTTATTATTCATTTTATTTTTTGTTGTGTTAATTTTTGTTTTTTATATTTTTGGTTTTTACTGGATCCTTCTTGTGTTATCTAATTTTTTTAAAATTTTGTATATTTACTATCAGAATGATTTACTATTAAAAATTTTTTTTTAAATTGTAGAATATTTAAGATATTTCTCGAAATGTCAATATTTATTAAACTGTTATTTAGTTAAAAAAATATAAGAATATTTTGTCAAAAGTGATGAAGTGATGAAAAAAAAGAAGAAGTCATTAGCTGTTAAACTGACAAAACAGTTGTGACAGGATAAATAGGAAGCGTAAGCTACAAAGGATTGAATATTTGTATAGTTTGAAATTGCACTAAATTAAAATAAGTCTCTAATCAATTAATTTGTAAAAATAATTTATTATTATCTTTCAATAAAGTCCCGATCCCAGAAGTACAAAATTAAATTTTATCGATTCCTAAGAGTGACACACTCACATTTTAAAAGTAAAGACCAGATAGTTTCACTTGATTGATTTTAGTCAAATTTATTTATAATATTATACATATTAATGATATAAAATGTAAAAAAAGATAATAAAATGTAAAAAAAACTTCTAGACATTCCTAGAGGCAAGCATTTTAATATGTATTTGCACATGATACATTCAAATTTAAAAGTAAAATAATATAAAATTTGTATGTAATACTAATTTGCAAATTTTTTCTTTTTAACTATTCAGTAAATGTAATCAACAGCAAACTTAGTTTTATTAATAATTGTTTCTGAAATTTAAATTTTATAAAAATTTTAATATTAAACTTTTTTTTGATAGGTTTGTAATACATTTCTAAATTAAAAAAAAAGTTTGGTCGTTTGCGGTTTGTATATTCAGGTCGATTCAAGTACCTTGCAGGGTAGCTTTGTTAACACCCACGCGTCAATCTACATTTGTAAAATAAAATTTTATTTTATTTAAAAACTGTATAAAAATAAAACAAAATTACAAATTGATTTCTTAAGTAATTTTTAATATATTCTATTATTTATGTAAATTTTTGCGTTTTTTTTAAATAAATGAAAGCATTGTTTTTTCTTAAAGTGGCGTGTTTTAATATAAATGATAAAACAACTAAAAGTCTTTTTTCTACTCCCATACTCTATTTAGTTTATTAGTTGCAAATTACCTGTACTTTTAATGATGTTTATTCTGATACAAATTTTATATTAAGATACAAATATTGACCAATGAGAACGATGTACTAAAGCAAGATTTAAATATTTATCACATTGCCATAAATCGCAATTTAAAATTGTGACAGATCGCAGTGGTTTTCAATTACAATCAACAGAAAAAGAGTCAGTATAGAAGAAAGTGACTGTCAAATAGAAAATCTTACGATTTTAGAGATTGTAGAACAAGCCAGAATGGCTACAAAGTAATTATTTCCGGCAAAATCTGCTAAAACATATGACAAATTTTATTCTCAATTTATGAATCGGATGGGCTGATTTTAAGTTGAGACAATACCGGTAGAGTGGTTGGATTTTGTCGTGGGCGATGAGTCATTCTGCGCAAAGTACGAAAACACGTCTTGGTTTAGCGCTGCTATTCACTAACCCAAAAACATTCTCATTTCGTTTCGTTCCTTCTTCTCGAACGGTTGTGGTTAAGTCTGCGTGTATTGACAGATTTGTAATTTTATTTCAACAGTCTTTTTCAAGACTCTGTTTTTCTTCGTGGTTTACATTTTGTAAGTATACCTAGTACAATTTAGAAACAAGGATATAAATGTGTTTTTGCAGAAGATACTTTGCGACGATATGATGGGCAATAACGGTCGTGTTGTTCATAGTCAAGGGAGGCAGATAATTTATAACGTTTTTTCGTTTATGAAAGAGGAAAAAGAGAAAGGTGAAGTTATAATTCCCTTAAGTCGTTTACAAGAACGTGTTGTTAAAGCCACTGGTGTTGGTCTTAACACGGTAAGGAGAATTATAGAAGAAGGTAGCAAGAAACCTGAAAATAGCAAATTTCAATCTCCACGTAAAAAAATCAACAAACCATCGCCAAAAAGCACATTGGATGAATTCGAAAAAAAAATAGTTCGAAAAGTATTTTATAATTTTGCTGCCATTCATAAAAGAAGACCGACAATGCAAGTTTTATTTGAGGCAGTAAAATGTGAAGGTGTTAATTTTGCTGGAAAAATAGATTCATTTAGACAGTTCATCCGAAAGCTAGGTTCTCGTTGGAAGAAATCGACAGATAATCGAAAAATCTTAATTGAAAAATGGGACATCAGGTTAAAACGAGTTGAGTATTTAAGACAACTTAAAAAGTGCAAAGAAGAAGGTCGAAATATTATATACTGTGATAAACTTACCTTTACAGTTCCCATACTGTACCGATGGCATGGGATGATGGCACAAATAACATGCTTAAGGCACCAATAGCCAAAGGGCGACGTCTAATTATTTTACACACTGGAGGCGCAAGGTTTTATGCCTAATGCTTTAAATATATTTAAATCGGAATCGAAAACAGGCGACTATCACGATGAAATGAACAACAACAACTTCACCAAATGGTTGAAAGAAAAATTTATTTCCAACATTTCAAGGAAATCGGTTTTGGTGGTGGATAACGCGTCCTATCATAATGTGGCAATAGAACCTAGTCCGAACTCATCATGGAAAAAAGCAGCAATGCAGCAATGGCTAAACGAAAGAGGATTTTTTTTGGAACCAAAGAAACAAAGGCAGAATTATATAAAAAAATTAATTTGAATAAACCACCGTATAAGCAATTTGCGATCGACAAAATTCTGGCAGAATGTGATATGCCAGTTTTACGGTTGCCTCCATATCACCCGGAGCTTAACCCCATCGAAAAAATTTGGGCATTAGTAAAAAATCATGTGGCCGTTCACAACGTAACATTTAAATTAGAAGACGTCTGGAAATTAGCTGAAGACAAATTTGCTACGATTTCAGTGCAACAATGGAAAAATATGTATATGTAACCACGTAAAAGAAACCGAGGAGGAATACATGGCCAGAGAACACATTATGGATGATATAGAGGACTTCATAATTTCTGTTAGAGCTGACGAAAGTGATAACGATTCGGAATTTTACATTTCTTCTGACGAGGAAAACGATTTAAGTTGTGCAAAATTGCAAGAATAATGCAAAATGCTTTATGTCAACAGAATAAATTTTTTAAAAAATTTTTCACACTCTTTATTTTATCTTTTGTTTTTTAATAATCGCTGTGCAGTCTATTCTATTAAATTTGTCTTTTAGTTTGTATTTTTATTGTATTATTGTACAAAATACAACAAACAACGGGTCCCTGCCTGCGCATTTCATGCAGACTTTTAAATTTGCCGCAATCTGAAACTAGTCAGATGTTTTTGGGTTTCACTTATCGCATTTAAGATTTTACTTCACGCAGATATTTTCAATATCTTCATCTTCACCCACGACAAAACCCAACCACTCTAGTATCTTCGTTTCTAAGCAAAATTTAAACAATTCGAGGTTGCGATTGGTTGTTGCCATGTAAATGTATTAAAATTTGCGATACTACCGGAATCATCTCAACTTGAAATCAGCCCAAAAGAGACGATAATAAAGTTAACATTTACGTACCGCACACTGCTTTTGTCGCAGTTCTGCGACAATATTGGTTGATGCTGGTGGTGATAATACATCACTATGTCGCCACGGTGCGGTGTGTAAAATTCTAATGCAGTGGCCGAAAGTTATATAAAAGAATTAGTTTAAATAAAGTGAACATGAAGTAAAAATTTTAAATTCGATTGAATATAATTAAATCAATAATTCACTAATAATTGCTTCATCAATATTTTTAGAGGACTGCCAAGAATGCCGCAGTTGCAGTTTAATAACAGTTTAAAGATTAATTTGTTTACTTTGAGTTAAAATTGACTTTTTGGCAGTTCGGTTTTGTTTCATTTCGTGAGCTCAAGCTTAATAAGTTTTGTAAATATATTTTTTTATTATGACTAGTCGTAGAAAAAATAGTGTATGCAATGAGCCTTTAATGGCTATTAAGACACTGGTATTTATTACGCCACTCGCTAACGCTCGTGTGGTGATTTTCATATTCGTGTCTTAATAGCTATCATTAAATGCTCGATGCAAAAAATACTATTTTTTTCATCATTTATACACTGCTCCAATAAATTAACGCACCACTTGAATTTTTTTGAAAATTGAAACATTTATTCGACCAATTGGTACAAAATTAAGAAAAATTTAACAAAAACATTTGTTTAAAGTAAATTTATATCTAATGTGTCCAAATATAGAAAAACAAACCAAAAACAAAATTTTATTAAAGTTACGCCGTTATAAAAGTTACAGAAAACATCTTAATATCGCGTATTTCCACCTCTACTTTGAATAACCGCTGCACATCTTTGTTCCATACTCAAAATTAACGAACTTATGTCTTCTTGATTTAAGTTATTCCAAATTTCATTTAGTTGAGGACCTACCTCTTGAAGATGGACAGGAGGATGTGGAAGATTTTTTAAACGTTTCCCGAGAATGTCCCAAACATGCTCAATAGGATTCAGATGAGGGCTTCGAGCTGGCCAATCCAAAACATTGATTTGTGCCTCATTCAAGTAATCTTTAACAATTCGGGCAGTGTGAGGTTTTGTGTTATCTTGCATTAACAAAAAAATTGGACCAATACAAGGGGCATATGGTACGATATGCTCTTCAAGAATGTCTGTTATGTAACGGTCCTCATTTATAGAGCCATTATTTACAAACACTACCTCCGTGCGAGCTTGTAAGGAAATACCACCCCAAACCATTACTGAGCCTCCACCAAACAATGTGGTATTCTGAATGTTACACTGTGCGTACCGCTCATTTGGTCTACGATACACACGAACACGTCTATCGCAATTGTAAAGGCAAAATTTTGACTCATCCGTAAAAAGAACAGACTCCCAATCCTCTCTTTGCTAATTTATGTGCTCTCTAGCAAATTCTAATCGGGCTCTGCGGTGTTCTGCAGTCAATGCAGGACCACGAGCAGGAATATGGGGTGTTAAATTATCCTCCTTAAGTCTTTTTCTAACAGTTTCGGTTGATTTGAATTCCTTCTACGTCACGGAACTCAGTTTGAAGCTTCCTGGCGGTTACAAAGCGTTCCCTTAGCGCAGATATTCTTAAAAATCTGTCCTGGATAGGAGTGGTTTTCCTTTTTCTTCCTTGCCCAGGTCTTCTGAGGTGACTTCCTGTCTCTCTATACCTTTGTATCATAAGCGAAACTGACGTATGAGATACACCAAACCTTTCACCAATTCTTCAGTAGCTCCATCCTTCCTCCAACAAAACCACAGCTTGGGCGCATTCTTCTCGAGTCAAATTCCTCATAATGTTTTTATTATTGTTTCAAATGATAAAAACTATTCACAGAACGGCAAATTCAAATAACAATAAAACGAAATTACAAATTAACACAATTTAAAAATGAAAATTATTTTAAAATTTCTGCTTAAAAAACTATTAAACTGAAATTTCTGACTTTAATGTCAAAACTTTTATTACAATAGGTAACTAAAGTATAGCTTGATTAAACCTTCTCAACCAAAGTTGTCAAATGTACCTAGTTTTAATTTTTTTACTTTATTTTCAAGTGGAGCGTTAATTTTTGGAGCAGTGTAGTTTTTCTTTAATTTACAGCAGCCACAAATAAAATAATAAGAAGAACATAATTAGGTGTAAACTTGTTTTTTTTATATGATTGAATAATTGCCACAGCTTTTTAATTTTATTTTAATCCTAATTTTGATATTTCTAAATAAAAATTAGCTTTATGCTGGTAAGTAACAATTAGTAGAAGAACTTTTCGGCTTTATAAATAAATAAAATTTGATTTCCTTACCTTGGATTATTAGATATCTATGAAGATGATGGCCAGCTTAATCAGTGCAAAAACTTTACAAGAAAAATATTATTGTGGTTTGATGCAAGAAAAACCAGAAATTGTCGCGACCGCGTCAATAATGTCTCTTGAATAGAGAAAAGGAAAAACTCTACTTGCAAAATTGTCGCGAGAAAGATACCGAAACAAAAACAACAACGGTTGCTAGGCGATGAAACAACAAACGGTGACAAATAGTGTCTCGATTAAATGAAAAAAAAATGCGGCAAATATAAAAACAAGATTTTTAATAAATTTTTTAACGTTTTAAACGTTTAAACAAAATAAAAAAATAAGTACTGTAAAGACAGAACATATACAGGTGTCTCAAAAAGAAGTGCCATGTCGTTGAGACGCTGTCAAATAAAGTACAAAAGCATGAGAACTAGTTTCTTATAGATCAAGTGAGGGAGAGACTGTTTTTACATGAGCACATTTTTTAAAGCATGAGCGAGGAAGGAGTCACAATAGTAATAACATTTAAAATATCAGAAATCTTAATTAAAATGGCTGATCTTCTACTGTTTACTAAGTTATATCATGTGACATTATTTTTTTAAACAAAAATTAAGAACGAAGAATGCAATAAACTGTATAATAATTGTTGCAGATAAACTTATAATTGTTCGAAAATTAAACAAAATTAAAAACTTTTCTCAAAAACTAGTTAATACATCGACTTTAGGATTTGCCATTAAAAACTTTTTTTTTCACTACACATAAATTTTTTTAGAATTTTTCTAATATTCTTTTTAATAAATATTAATTAATAATTAACAATTTGTAAAAAAAAGTAATAAATGTACATTACCGCTAAAGCCATTCTAAATGAAAGAATATAGTTTTGTAAAACAATATTTCAAAAAAATATTGTAGATAACGGCAAAAAATACTAATGTTTGTTTGTTTTGTAAGACCTTTTTTGGTGCAGCATTGCCGTTACTCGATCGCGAGCTAGATACCATATCCTTTAACTTTTTTATCCCACCCACTTTCTTAGAACAAATGGTGCATTTATTCCAATATCTTGAGTTAACGTTTTCACCGAAAATAAGAGTTATTCGGTTTTCACTCATATTCCTTACTGTATAAGAAAGTATTGTCACTGAATTGACAGAAACAAATTAATTTTTTTTAAATTTTTTTACATTAAATAATACGCCATTATTTCTAAGAGAGTGAGTGGGACAAAGAAGCTGAAGGGTAAGCCACTGTCAAGTAGAGTAGCAATGCTGCAGGAAAATAGGTTTTTCAAAACAAATAATCTTTTTTATTCTACTCCACTTCAAGGTTAGCTAATTCTAACCTTTTGACAGGTCAGAAAATCGCTCTTGTTTCGCTAGAGAAATAAGCATGTTGCAATTAGAGGCCGTTAGAAGTCATTACGAAATATTTTAGGATTAGGTTACCTATCCTAGATTATTTTACCGTTAAGAGTTTTTTATTTTGAGTAGGATAAAAAATAATGTTTGCACCTCATCTAAAAAGAGGTTTTTCCTAGCCTCAGGAAGTGGTCAGTTTTGTCTCAACTGGCCATCTCTTCGTTCGGCTTGGAAACTGCCTCTTTTTAGCTAAGGTACACAATATACTATTATTTTTTAACGTTATCTACAATTTTATTGAAATAATTTTTTTACAAAACTGCTAATTTTTTAGCAAACATCTTAAAAAATAAGAAGTAAGCTATCAAGAAAAAAAAGATTGCCGGATTGCCCCGATTAATAAATTATTCTAGAAGTTACATAACTTTAACGATAGAACATCCAAGCACTTGTCCTGCCAGTAGGACACTATTTCGTCCTTATATATTGAAAACAAAGGTGTCCAAATTACGTCCTACCAGCAGGACGCTCTGTCCTGCTGGAAGGACGCTTGAATACTTTATCATTAAACATTGTTAAAATTTTAGAGTGTTTTATTTTAATTGTTGACTTCTGTAGTAGAAATAATATAGAAAAATATTAAAAAAACCTTTTTTTAACTGTAAACAGTAGTGATTTTTGATAAAAAAAACTCTCAAAACCATGTGGAAAAAGAGTACCTAACAAGGATTGTGGCGTGTTATGTATGATGTATTTGAAAAAAAACATCAACTGTCTTTGCATTCGCATCATTTTCTTCAAAAAAATAGTAAAAGATAATATAAATAAATATATTTGTGCTCATTAAATTATACAGAACAATTTTTACATACCTAAGTCATAAACAATAGGTAATAAATTGTATCTTACGTTAATTATAAGTTTGAATAATTGTATTTAGAATATTTAGATAATTAGTTAGTTAAATAAATATAATTTACATTAATAAAATTGATTATTTTTGATATTTCTATAAATCAAAATTTCAGTTATTTTGTCAATTAATCAAAATATTATAGTGAAAATTTTCTAGTTTTTTGTTTTTTTTTCTTTAGTTTTTTTCTATAGATTATTGCCACGAAAATAATTATTTTGTTTTTATGGAAAACCACTATTTTTTATTGGATATCATGAGAATTTATTCTCACTTTCTTGTGATATTAATTGAAAATTTTGCTCAAATTGCTTGTGAAAATTAGAATGGCAGCTAAAATAGCTACCACAAAATTTCATTTTTTGCCTTTTTGTAAATTTGTTTTTAGTTATGTAATACTTGCCGAAAAATGTTAAATTGTTCGATAAAAATGCATAAAGACACAACACAAACCTTCCACAATTAACAGAAAACAAAAAAAATTTGAAAATCTGAAAAAAAATTGGCGACTAATTTAGTTATGAATACGGCAAATTTAAAATTATTACTTTCTTCGTGTAGTACTCCTTATCGATTATATCCATTGTCAATACGTGTTTATCAGAAAAAAATACAGTTTGTTTATTTATCAAAAACTACTATTTTTGAATTACGTTTTTCAAAATTAAATTTACAAAAATTTCGCATTGTTATGTTTTTTGGTTATTCTGTCACGTTTCTGTGATGTTTAAAAAATTGTAGAAATTTTGGCTTTAAAATACAAGAAGAAAATCAAAATATTACAAAAAGATTTCTTGAATCAACAACTGAAAAAGTTTTTTTTTTTTAAACTTATTAAAACATGTAGAGTTGACACTATACAGTGTGTCAATTTTAAAAATTGCAATCGGCAATATCTCTAGAATTGAAAAAGTTATTGAAAAGTACTTAAAACCGTTTTGGTGACTGCTAGAGGAAATCAAAAAGGCATAGTAAGTGACACACCCTCACCCATCTTTTAAGTCACAGCCACCCCAAATAAAAAATTTTAAATGGCACTATTCTACTTGTGATACATCGTTGGATAGCTTATAAAAAGCGCTTTTCAAAAATGTTATGCAAAAGCTTATTTAGAAAAGTCGTTTTCCTAATAGTCGACAAGAAAGACTTTAAATTTTCATTTTTGTTATTTGCTGTAGTAAATGAACTCTAATTGAAACTAAAATAATACATTGCTTAAGTGATTAATTTTTATTAAATACTATAATAGATGTTGAAAATGATTTCCGTTGTTTGATAAACAAAAATAGAGCCTGTTTTGAAATTCTTCACGAACTTTTTGAAAAGTTTCTCTGCAAATAGCTCGACACTCTTAAATGATTCTTTGTCTCAATTGTTCAAGTGAGTCTACTTTTGTTTTATAAACCACAGACTTTAAATGACCCCATAAAAGAATCTAGTGGTGTAAGATCTGGTGACCTAGGGAGCATTCAATAGATTCTCTTCTCCCAATCCATTGATCTGGGTAGTGGTTATCCAACCATTGCCTAATTGGAAGTACATAGTGTGGAGATGCTCCATCTTGTTGAAAATGCAGTAGATGTTTATTTAATTTAGGATTTTCCAGTTTGTCTAATTGATTTTCAAGCTCTTGAACTATAAGAGGTTTAATGGTTGTCTCCAGCATATTAGCGTATTGTTTGCCGTTTAAGTTGCCATCAATAAACAGGGATCCAATAATGGCATCTCCTAGTATTCCAGCCCAAACATTTAGTTTTTGTGGATACTGCGTATATCCCTCTCTAAATATGTGAGGGTTTACATCACTCCAATACCTGAAGTTTTGTTTATTTACATTTCCAATTAAATAAAACGAGCATTTATCCGAAAAACAAATGTTTTTTACGAATAATGGTTTGGTGATGCATTTTTCAGTAACTATTTCACAAAATTCAATGCGCCGATCCGGGTCGTCATCGCCAAGTTCTTGGAGAATTTGCATCTTATAAAGATGAAATTTATGAAGTTTCAATACCTTTCGTACTGATTCGTGTGATAATCCAGTTTCTCTAGCTGCGTGACGAATTGACATTGTTGGATTTATAGCATATTATCCAAGTACTTCAATTTGGGTTTCTTCACTGAGTACTCTTAGTTGACTTCATTTTTTATTCTTAACAGATCCTGTTTCCTCAAATTTGGCGACTAATTTCTAAACGTACGCATGACTGACATGTTTTTCTGGATATTTATTATTGAACACTGCCGCTGTTCGAAGAGCACAACGATTTTCAGAACCGAAAATAAATATCAGTTCAACATGCTTTCCGTACTATAAACCATTGTTAATTTTTGATAATCTACAATATCGTTAACAGATACAGTTAATAAATGAAATGTATGATTCTAGAAAAACAGATAGGTACATTATAATCTAATCCTAATAAACATAGGGGTGCAAAAACCAGAATGTATTGCCACATTGATAAGATTCAAAACACAAAAAAGTCACACAAAAACATGAAACGTAGTCTTTAAGGTTTAAGTTATTTTTTTGGTTGTGTATTTTGTAAATAACGTCAATTTTTATTTTAGAACATCGCATAACAAAAATAAAAATTTAAAGTCTTTCTTGTCGACTATTTGGAAAACGACTTTTCCAATTAGGCTTTTGCATAACATTTTTGAAAAACGCTTGTTATAGGCTTTCAACGATGTATCACAAGTAGGGTAGTGCCATTTAAAATTTTCAAATTTGTGGGGCTGTGGCTTAAAGGGTGGGTAGGAGTCACTTACTATGTCATTTTGATTCTCCCTAGCAACCACCAAAACGGTTTTATGTGATTTTCAATAACTTTTTCAATTTTAGAGATATTGCCGATTGCAACTTTTAAAATTGACAACCTGTATAATAAATATTTATTTACATCATTGACTTAAATTTTTATTTCTGATTACATTTGTTGAAGGTCACCGTTTATTGTTTTGCCTAAAATAATTTTAATTGTTTATCGAAAACATAATTTTTGAAAATTTATTACTAAGAGTAAAACAATAAAAAATCCGTGGTAAGTCAATATGTACGTCATAATACTCATAATAGAACATTAATCATTTATTCATACTTGTAATTTAAGTATCCAAGTATTTATTATCTCAGTAAAATAAAATTTTAATAAGATAAAACAAAAATCCCTGATTAAAATTACTATATTTCCTGAAACCAATTCAATTCTTCTGAATTTCGCTTGCGTTTCATTAGGAATTTCCGCTATAGCCTGACCCACCAACATACCGTTCTTTGAATGCTTCTGTATCTCAGGTCACTCTCTCGGGTTTCCCCATCAACTCTTTTACCTTTTTTTTTTTTTCATTCAGAAACAGGTTGCATTCTACTTTTCCATCAAAACACAAAAATTACATAAGTTTGATGACATCAATGATGACTCGACCAAAAATTTGCATAAAGTCAAATCTTTTACACTTTAAGACGCACTAGCAAGCAACGTGCCCCTATAAATAATTCATTGTTAGATACTTTCTAAAAACGAGATTTTTTCTTTCGCATGTGTGAACTGACCTTGGCGTAGAGGTGTGCGCGGGTGTGGTGTACACGTCAGGAACTTTGGTGCAAACGACCGGGATTTACTTTTTTTGATGTTTATCTTGAAACGGAAAGAATTTTTCTTAAACGATATAATAGAGAATGATAAAACTGTTTCCGGCAAGTAATTTATCGCAGACAGACCACATGTGATTAAGATCATTGACATTGACTTTCGTTTTCATTCCACCAAGGTAAATTAATTGCCTTCACCGAAACTTGACCTACGCTTCTTGAAGAAATGGGGAATTATTACGTTTTTTTTTGTTTAGAATTTATAATGCAATTTGTTATCCCGGAGTCGGGAATTGCCTTAAATGGAACAGGGATGTAGGAAGTGGATCATGGCCGCTTGTTAGCTATATAGAGCATTGTTAAGAATGCAGAAACTGCGCCCTCTTGACCTCTCAAGCGTACAATTTAAAGTGTTCAAACACTTGCACTTTCTGCGTTTGTCGTGCTCTAATTGCTTTGTTTGTTTTCATCTAAATGCTCCTAACGAAAATTTAATTTGATTCTTTTGAGTCATCTTTTATGCAATTGAAATTCTTTTATTAAAATTTGCATTTTAATATTGGAAATGTTGGAAATGAATTTTTAGAAGATTTATATTGTTGCGGTAAAATTTATTCCCATTAAAATGTAATTATTGATTCATTGCATTATCTTCTATTTACTTATTTCAAGAAAATTATTATTAACATCAGCGTATGTTAAAGAGATTGAAAAATTAGTATATTTTGGAAAGAATAGTAATTTTTTTTAAGGTTTGTTGTAGCTATCAACATACATAACAAGCCTATGTAAATAAAGCTATCATAACAGCTGTAGATGCCGGTTTAAAGTTCAAGTAAACTTGCAGGCGAGGGTTTTAAGACATCTAAGGCTGATAAGACATTGAGATCTGCGGTATATTCAAGATGTTATTTCTTTCTGCTGAATTACATTTTATAAAAGTGGCAAATCAAAATTGTCGTAAATTGTTAGCAACAGTTATATGACATTCACTGTCTTAGAAATAGACGTAGTAAACATACACAAACAATATATTATAAACAAGTCTGCGTTAGCAACAATTAAATAAGTATTGTTTTTACTCTCAGCAGATTTGCGCTGTACTCTCTACTATTTTCTGCGGCATTTTTTGACAATTGGTTCTTCAGCAGGCTGTCACTTTAGTTGAGTTTTCCTAGTACTTTTCTGCATTCTGTGGCAACTGTGGCTGTTTAAGATTGGTTTTTATTTTAAGTATTTTTTAGTTTTTGTGCTTCCACAAACTTATATGGTCCGAAGTAAATAAAAAAAAATCTTCAATGCTTCTGTCTATATGCTAATTTTACCTTATGTTTTAGTATTAAAGCAATGTAAACTACGAGTATCTTTCGTTCTTTTCTTTTTACTTATTGTCCAATAATACACGTCATTTTGACTTGTATTAAGTCTTAGCTTTTAAGCCTTGCTTTTTAAGTCTTGGATAAGCTTTTCTATTACTACTAATTACTTTTAGATGTAAAATTTTATTGTATAGACAGATGTTCTATAACGTCGGTTTTAAAATTGATTCTTACAGATTACCATTTGTTATACTGTTTCAAACGAATAGTGGCATAGCTAACATTAAAGGCAAGTCATCTATTTATTACTAGTGCAATAAAGATTGTATTGTAACCAAACGCAAGTAATTTATGATCTTTAGAACTTTTGATACCATCTGAGCAAGTCGCAGAGGGTCGTCAGAGATTCGTCAGCACTTTTATCTAGATTTGATCTGCTTCAGGCGGTTTTCTCAGATGGCATGGAAGGGTCTAACGACCATAAATTACTTGGGTTTGGTCACAATACAATTTTTATTGCACTGTAATAAACAAATGACTTGCCTTTAAAGTTAGTTATGCCACTATTCGCTTGGAACAGTATACTTGTATGACTTGTTTGTCTTTTATACTCGTAATTATACTTCTCTTCAGTGGATAACTATGTATTACATTTCTTAAATATTTGGAGATGTTCTTCTACTTTTTCTTCTTTAGAGTTTATATGATTTTTGTTTGTTTGTTTAGTTGAATACATTTCGCACCCCAAAAGTGAAAAGAACATACTTTTTTGCTTCTTGAGATGACCTATTCTGCTAGTTTTATGTATTTTTTATCCGGCACCTAGTATGAACATTTTTTCTTCAAAACCATACAGTTTTGTTTCTTTTGCTTTAGTTCTTTTTTGAGTTTTCTATATCAGTACTAGCGGCTGCGTCAATACATTTAGAAGACAATTGCGTCGATAGTCTGTTGGCTCTTCTTTTTTTATTTCTTTTATATTAATACTAACTGCGTTTATTTTTCGAAAAAATTTGCTTAACGCATCTGGTCATTATGGACCTCTAGCATAAGTTTTTCTTTTTTTATGTGCACTACAACAATCATTACTGCTATATTGTCAACACCTGGTACTTTGTTTGTTTTAAGTTACACAGCTTTATCTTTAACCCTCCAGTGGTCGCGCCTTCAATTGTAACACGAATGGTCGCGTCAAGTCTGACAGACCCATTTTTTAACTGTCATTATTTTCGAATGTAGATAAAAAGTTGCTTTTTTTTAATATAATGTTGTTCTGTATGAACAAATCTTTTACGGTTAACATATATTTAGCCATAAAAATGGTCCTTTAAAAAATATAATCAAATAAGTGAAAAACATGAATTTAATACAAAGAGAAAATAGATTGCAAAAAACCTAATTTATTAAAAAACAAAAAAAATCCTTGAGTATCAAATATTATAATAAAATATAGTAGTTTTTAGTAGTCATTATTATCTTCTATATTCAAACACCCAATACACAAAAACTCTACATGAAAAAAACATAATTTTTTTTTGCACTTTTTGTAAAGATATCTTGTTTTTGAGTCTTTTTTGCAAAAATAGCAACTTTTTTATATTGGGATTGTTTACATCCTATAAGAGAACATCTGTTGAAGTTCAGATAGTTCTTGTCTTCTTTGTCGAACTTCCGGTAGAAGATTATGCTGATAAGTTCTTCCTTTCAAGTGATTCTCAGTAAAAATTATTGTCAATTTTTTTAAGAAAGTTTTTTGTGCTAAATCTGAAGTAAAATTATAAACAAGAAAAATAATTTTGCTTCTGCAGAGATGAGTGTTACACCGGGTCGTTGTGTAGCAATATTCTGCTGTAAAGTTCTTCTCCTCGTGGAAGGTACGTGTTTTCCCAAAATGGTGCTATCTTTACCCGTATAAGTTGCAATTCTAGCCATCTTTGCTGCAGATTCTATGTCAAAATCGTCATCACTTTCACCTTCTAGCTCCGTTTTGGCAACGCTCTAGGTTTCTGCAAAAACTTCTTCATTTTTGAACTTATCGTCAAAAGGCTTTTTAGTTGCATCAACCTTCTCTAATAAACGAAGTAATCGACCTTGCTTGGCTTCGTACGACATTTTATTTAAACGACATTTTTTAGTTGCTAATTCTTATCAAAAACATGTATGTATAACTTATCAAAATTGCAAAAATGAAAATTGTTACCTGATGCGAAATTAACAAATTTTTAACACAAACGGTCGCGCCAAGGCTGTGAGACTTAAAACTCAATATCTCGGCAAATCGAACAGAACCACTCCTATTTCTAACTACGCGTATACTAAGCCTCAAAATACACAGATACCCGGAAACACAAAAAATTAACCCCATCCACTTGCGAAATGAACTTAAAAATGTGCGCCATGGGTCTGTGAGACTTGGCGCGACCACTGGAGGGTTAATCTTTATTTTTTACATTTTCTTGCACTATTAAATATTTTAAAAATAGTATATTAAAGGACGCGTTTTGAAAAGTCAACTTTGTGGCACGAATTCAAGTTTATAAAACGAGCGCGAGCGCGAGTTATTATAAAGAATGAGTGCCACAATGACTTTGAAAAAAGCATTTTTGCAATCTTTTTTTAAACTTTGGGCTGGGAATTAATTTTTGGTAGCAATTTGTTAAGTTAGCTTTTATTGGTCATTATTTATTTTGTCTACGAACTGTTGTCATTTGCCTGATTGGCCATTCAAATAAGAATTTGGTAAAATTTAGCCTTTTTTACTATCTCTACTGTGATGTCCTTTTTGAGGGAGATTGGTCAGAGACTGCCTCAAATTCGGGATTTGGGTTCAGAGAGAGACAATTCAGATAGAAAAAAAAACGCTCTTCTTCTACATTTTTTTTATTTACTATACACGGTAAAAACGGTTTATCTCAATTTTTTTGTAACAGTTTCAATTAAAAAAATTATAACAAGTAAATTTTTATTGGAACGGAGATATGTTTTTATGGTAGAATCACGTTGATTCTACTACTCTCTTAAGCACAGGGCAGAGCACTTCTAGAATTTAAACAGAGAAAGTGGATCGAGTGATACCTAATTTTAATAGTTATTTAACCAACAAGTTTGTTAATGAAGGCGATTAATAATTGGGATATTTTAACGCATAAGCGAAGCGAACGCAATAATAGAAATTGATATTATTAATCGCACATTAACAAAAGCGTTTAGATATAAAATTAAAATTATTTCAAAAATTTTTAACTTGCCTCTCTCTACTAACACATCTCTAGTAGTACATCTAGATTGTTTTCTGTTACCTGGCTGCAAAACACTTAATGTGATTTTATTGTTGGGTTGGAAACAGATTAAAATTTTTCTCTTGGTACTAGATTTTAAATGTTATAATAAAATTTAAATTTGACAAACTTGTCAAAAAGTCATTATTATTATATTATACCTAATCTAAAAATGTGACAAAACTTAAATATGACACGGCTACTAACTACTCAGACGTACCACCCTACTATTTTTGCGTCAATCATTTATAGCATTACGGTTTTTATTAAAATAAATTTACAATTTAAATTATGGCAATTTTAAGTTTCTTTTAATAAAACATTTATGTAAACATAGCGTTTTTATAATTTTAAAGTTTATAAATGTCGAAATTTTGGTTTGTAACATTGGTATTAACAGGTCGTTAATAGGAGTGTTTAACCAACTTTTTTAAATAGCCTAGAAAATTACTCTTCTTGTCATCAGATCAACATCAATCTACTTTTATTTTGTTTTTTTTTTTTGATATTTTCTTTCGAAAATAATTATTCTTTTTATCGGCGGTTGATACTATTAAAGCAATGTTTTTTAACAAATTGATTTTTTTGTGAAGGTCTGGGATGTAAGTGTGCAATTGCTTACCTATTTTACCCTAATTTTACGCTTAAAATAATTTGAATAAAAACACCTTATTTGTGATACATTATTATGAAGCAAAATTTGTCAGATCAGGTTATAAGGTAGGTTCATAGAGGTAAAATATATGAGTAATTGCAAAATTAAGCTATTTGTTAAAAAATAACTACTGATTTTTTTTAAAGAAAACAAAAATTAAAATAAATTAGCAGAAAGAGTCTTCAAAAACCTTTAATGTGGGATATTATTCGACCTAATTTTTCTCTTTAAATTTCATCGAGAAACACGGAGATCCTAAAAAAAATGTGTAGAAGGGTGTGTGACAAATACAGAAAACAATTTTAAACTACAATGCGCTTTATTACACTACGCAATACTTAACGTTTTTTTCAACAAGAATCTTGAGATAAAAAAACAAGTTATGTGTCAAAATACACGCTTAAATTTTTCTTCTTCTTTTATCACTTAAATTTATTAAAAATTTGATCATTTTTAAGAGTTTCTTTATATAAAAAATGATAACAGTATGTCTACCGTTGTTTTCCAAAATTTAACTTTGAACTGTTATCTTTAAAATAAGGCAGATTTTTGTATCAATTAACAAAATTATTGCTTGTAGCGCAAAAAATAATTATTTTGAATTTTTGCTATAATTTATAAATTTAGCTTAAAATTAAGCTTAATCTAGCGTTTTTTAAAATATTAAAACAATTCAAAAAATTTTTTGTTAAAATAAAAGCAGTTTAATTTTTTCGTTTTTTACAGAGCCTGTCTTAGACACCCTGTGTAACTTAAACAAAAAATTTTGAAGAAACGTTTTTTTAAACATCTTAAAGTATAAGAAATAAGTTACTAAAAAAAAAATAGATGGTCTTAATTAATAGATATTTGCAGGAGTTACAAGACTTTAAACTTTGCTAAAATTTTAGAGTGTTTTATTTCAATTGTTAATAACTGTAGATAATCAAACTTTGAAGCCTTATATTTTCGACCAAAAAAAAAGATTTTTTTAACTTGTTTTGTAATTAGTGCACTGTTTTGAATAAGGTATTGCATCGTTGGTGCGGTATTTTCTGAACATCCTGTTATAGGTACATATTGTAAAATTTAATCAAATTAAATCGAGTATATGACGAGTATAATAATTATAACCTGTCTTTAAAGATTGCTACTCAGCTAATCTAGTTTTTACAATTGAAGGTGGCGGAACTACTCTTAGCCCTAAGATCCTAAGAATAGAGACTTACTGAGAGATTTTTTTGTGTTTTGCTCGATTTTTGCTTGCAATTCTTAGACTACCTTATCGCTGTTATATATAATTTTCTCTCATCAACACATCTTCTAGAACTACCGCCAATTCTGGGTGTGTATCTTGTCAAAGTTTTATCAGTGATGTTAAATTTGAAGAATGTGATTTAACTAACTACTTTTTTTAAAAAAAGAGAAGAAAAAAATGACAATCTTAACAAAATAGTAATGATTATTACAAAATTGTGTTCAAATTTTGTAATAATGAAAAAGGTAAAAAGTATAACAACAAATTGTTCTGCCTAACAATACAAACTTATTGCGAAAATAAAGACTTCTTTATTTTTGCCGATGAAATGTTCATTTATTTTGAAGGTCATATTCTAATATCTGTATAATTAAGGTGAATGCACTTTTAGTACTTTATTTAAGTTCATTTAAAAAAATATGCGGAAACTCAAATTCCATATAGTGAAACAAGTTTTTCAAATGTATGCCTTATTGTATTTTTTACCACATTTGTTGAATAATTTATCAATTTACTAATTAATTTAAATACAGTTGACTAATAATAATTTGCAAGTCACAATAGAAAAAACCCAGTAAAATAATATTGTAAATCACAGAAATACATATTTTCTTCCTTCAGGCTTTTACAGATCTACATCTCGTGACTATATTCTTTCAAGGTCATAATAATGTTAAAAAATTGTATGCAATTATTTCACTTGCAAATTTTTTACATCCAAAAATTTTAACAATAAATTCGTTTTTGTTCAAGTAGCAAAGTTAATATATTCTGAGCAGGTAAGTTCAAGGTGACCAGCTGATGTTAACATAAAAACCGAGTATTTTAATAGTATAATTATCACTTAATTTGTGATTTATTAAAGCCTGTCAATTTTTTATTACAATCTTTTGATGATCGTAATTGAGTTTTTTGCTCTGGCAGAATAACTAAACTTGATCTAGAATCTCTACAGGGTCATGGATATAAATTCTAATCTAATGATCAACATCTGCTGATTGCTCGTGCTCACCTACAATCACATGTCTTAGACTATTATTTGTATTATTGCATTCTCTTGTTATGTTATACTGAAGCGGAGGCTTCTTTCCATAATGCGATGCAGATGGAGGTTAATTATGAAGAAACCGCTTTTAGTAGGTGACGGAAGAGTGCTTTATTCAATTTACACTTTGAACACTACAATAAATATCCCCGCAATCGGAATATTTAAGCAAAAATTGAATTTGAAAATTTAATTTAAATATTAGAAACCTACAAAGAGACAATATGAAAATTTTAAAAAGAAATGTTTTATTCACGAATCATCTGAGTATGACTGATCAAAGATTGTTTTTTAAATTTTGGTCAAAACGTTGGGGCTTAGATAGATTTGAGTAGAAATTTATTAGAAATATCAAAAACGTCGAATTATGATTTTTAGATTTGTATTTAATATTTTAGTTAGTATAGTATAGTTGGTTTATTTAAGAATGAGATGTTGACTTTAACCATAAATTACCCTAACAAAGAATCCAAATTGACCAATGATTAGTCATGCCGATTTATAATGATTTGAAAGGCCGAAGAAGCAAATAATCTCAGGCAACGGCATCTCAAGCGGGGTTCGATGCCGGGATCTCTTCTACCTGATTCTTGAAATAGAATACAATTCATGGGGCTTTCAAAGCATCATAAATCTGCATGACTAATAATTGGTCAATTTGGATTCTTTTGTTAGGGTAATTTATGGTTAAAGTCAAAATCTCATTCTTGAATAAACCAACTATAACTGGAAAAGATATTTGAAATTTATTATAAAAGTCAGTTGATAAGTGCACAATAGTTTATGGTCAGAGGATTATTGGTGCCATAAATAAATAACAAGACACCAGGCGCGTTCTCCAAATACTGAGGTATATAGACGGATTAAGAAATTTTGGACGATTTGCAAATCTTTGCATTCTTCTCGGCTTTAACTTGAAATTTCTATTTCGGATAATTGCTAATGTGTATTTAATTTGAAATGTTAAGTATGGTTGACAAATATCTATATATTTTAAGCGGGTTAAAGATTAAGAGAAAATTTTGTTTGGAAATAGGGGTAGTTTCAAATATATTATCAGTTTGAACTGAATCTTCGAGCGAGTCAGTGTGTACTGTACAAGATGTGGCGACCGTGGGAAAGTGAATTTGTTGTTCAAGTAAATCCGGATGAAAATGCAGAGGGTGAAAATGCTGATGTGGAAGAGGATGAACTGCGAACCAAAAACAGAAAACGTAACCATTTATCTTACGATGAAAAAAGTCTTATTTTGTCAATTTACGAAAAGAAAAAAAGTGAGATGGAAAAAAGGGCCTTGGAAGAGACTTGCAAAATGTTTGGAATTCTAAAAACTACAATGTGGCGTTTGGTAAAATTTGGACCGTCCCAAAGAAAAATTCGGATTGATAACGGAGCATTAAAAAAATTGCTGCCGAGTCAGAAAGATCAAATTCGCCGAAGTGTTTATGACTTTTACGACAAAAACATTGTGCCGACTATTAACTTGTTGTACACCAGTTTAATTGGAAATAACATTTTGTCGTGCTGTAAAAAAACTTTTGTGAAATATTTAAAAACTATTGGTTTCACATTCAAACGTATTAATAAAAAAAACTTTTTAATAGAAAGTGATGTAGTGAAAAAGTGGCGATATCGTTATTTACAAGAAATTGAACAATATAGAAAAGAAAACCGGGAGATTTTTTATCTAGATGAGATTTGGTTCGACACACATGAGACAGTTAAAAAAGGGTGGACCGACGGTACTAGAAGATGAATTTTAAATATTCCTCCTTCCAAAGGTAAAAGAATTTCAACTTTGCATGCCGGGAGTAAAAACGGTTTTGTGCTTGATGCATTACATTTGGGGTGTAAAAATTTAAAAGATGCTAACGCCGACTACCATTCTGAAATGACTACAGAAGTTTTTGAGAAGTGGTTTACGAAAATCTTAATACCCAAACTTCCAAAAGGTAGTACTATTGTGTTAGATAATGCCAGTTATCACTCTGTGCAAATTGATAAGGTTCCGAACTCCAGCAGTAGAAAAGAAGAAATTCAAGAGTTTTTAATTAAGAAAGATTTGTTCTTTAAAGAGACGTACACCGAAAATGAATTATTAGAAGTTGTTCGAACAAAAAATTACAAAAAAAATTTCAAAATAGATCAGGTTGCGTCTGAATATGACTTAATTGTTCTGCGGTTACCGCCCTATCATTGTGTTTTCAACCCGATTAAGATGATATGGAGCCAATTTAAAGAAAAATTAAGGAGGCAAAACACTGGACAAAAATTTAGCAATGCAACATTAAATTTAATTAGAGAAACATTTAAGTCAATTACTGCGGAAGCCTGGAAGAATTCTGTGCAGCACGTGGTAAATATAGAAGACGAATACCAAAAAAGAATGTTAAAGACCTAATAATCGAGCTAGAAAATGATAGTGACAGTGACAATGATTAACAATAAGTGATGAATTTGTGAAAAGACTGTGCGTCATAACGTTTTACATTTTTATTTTTGTGAAGTTTTAAGCAGTTTAAATTTTTTACAAAATTCTGTTTTTTAATTTTTATTGTAAATGTGTATTTTATTTTATATTTATTATCAATATATTTAGTGTGTAAATAGATACAAATATTTAAAATATAAATAATTTTTTTTTTGTAAATTAATTTCAAAATAAATGTATGGTTTTACTGTTTTACAAATCCTAATTACTTTATGACTATTAAAAAATATTTGATTCTGCATGTTTGCGTTTTTATTTCAATTCTAATTTAACCGAAAATTTAACTTAAAATATTTCAAGTCCGTCCCAGTTGTAAAATTTACCTTCGATCGGTGGGTCTTTTGTAGTTGACCGTAACCAGCTTAGTGTTTACTTGGGTCTGTCATAAAGAGGCTGGCTACTAATAAATTTCTGCATAAGTCGGGTTCATATATCTTTTCCATTTACTATATACTTGTATACTCTTATTTACCTAATGATTTAAGCCTTAAATTTTAAGGTGTTGGTATTAATTTGTCTTCAAAAAAGCATTCTGTCACATTTGGTTATGATTTTATTGGTAATTTAATGAACTGTACTAATTTATCTAAGTCTTACGTTTTCACAAATAAAGCTTACTCAATGACAAAAGATTTAGACCATTCGTTAGTTGTTGTTATAATTTAAGGGTAGACACGACTTTAAAAACAAGAAACACAAGAAATTTTTCTAAATAGAACAGAAGAATTTTTTTCGAAATTTCTTTAAATATTCAGTTCATAATATTTTTATTGTTATTGTGGTTATTAGCATTATTATGTTTTATTATTAGTTTCTAGCTTTTCTTGAATAATATATTCTAACAGAGTTATTTTAAGTTTTATACTTGTACTATTTAATTATGCGAATGCGCAGACCAAGGGAAACAAGCATTTTCCGAAAATCATTAAAAAATTTTAGAACTTTTTGAAACTACGATGTAAATTTTCAGATATCATTAAGTCTAATCAAAAATTCCGAGAACTTTACAACAAAACATGTGAATTTAGGTATGGGAATTATGAGTTTGGCACGAAATTTTATTAACATTAATTTAAAAAAAATAAACCTAATAAACTTGAACCTATAGATTAACTGTGTTAGAGTCTGTGGAAGAAGTCTTTTCTCCATTATAGACCACACATGACGAGATTGGAATTCGGTGAACAGAATAGCCACAACAAAACATTATCGCCAATTTCTTGGAGGAAGTCTATAGCTTGGCAAGCAATAGGTGGACGTCCGTTGTCTTGCTGAAAAAACATGTTGATGGCTATCTAGATAAGACAGTAAAATGGTTCATAAAACGTTATCAACATAACGCACAGCTGTCATAATGTCTCGAATAAACACAAGAGATGATTGGCTTCCATAAGCAATAGTTTTTTAAATTATTATTTTAACTGTACTCTTAAGAGCAAATCACGTTGATCACAACGTTTTATCAGCAGATTACGTCTTACTATCAGACGGCTATCTTAGACTGATTATGCTATTCTGCCTCTTAAACCTGCTGTTCTCTGTACCAGTTCAAACGTTGACGACGGTGTTTTGCAGTTAGAAGAAGCACTAACTGTAAACGGTACGAAAAAGTCTAGAAACTCGAATGCAGCGAGTTAACGTTCGCATACTAACAAGTCGATCTTTTTCTCTAAACTATTGGTTACCGAGTTGTCGCGTAGTAGCAAAACGGTTTTAAAGAGCCAGTTATGTAAAGCGCTTGTGTTGTAGGCTTTGCGATACTCTTCGGTTGAGCTGTTGGTTTGTTTCGTGTTTTTCTACTTTCTTCTGTTCGGACCCCCCATTGCCATCATTGCAGTAGAATTAATACATCGGGCAATTTCGTAATAGAACAAACCAACTTTTCGAAAGGCCACAATTCTACCTTTGTCGAAATCGCTAAGAAGGTGATATTGTTAATACTTTCGGACTGGAGGCATTTTGTTATCACTACAACAAGTAGTCGGAGACACAACAATTGCAAGTATTTCTACTTATCAGCTCCGATAAGTGTTTTCTTTCTTAAGAAACACTAAAAAGTAAAACTTTTTTTGCAAGAACTGTCTAAGATAAACCGTTTTAATAGTTACTGTAACTAGCTTTAAATTTATTCATTCTGTTGCTAAAAACATCACTTCTAAGAAATTGTTCCTTCTAGTTGTAACACTTCTAATGTCACTAAGTATATTAATTTGTTTAGCATTTTTTATTTATATATATATATTTTTAAATATAACTATGCTTGATAAATAAAAATTTACTTTATTTTTTTGGAAGACAATGGTTTTTCTGATAAGTCGTTAATTCAAAAATTCTAGGAGTAAATTTTGAATTGGTTGAGTTGGAGATTCTGTATAATGATGTTGCTTGTTCATGTCGCTTTTGACATTTATTAAGTATGTATTACTTTGTCATGGTTGTTTGGTAACTTTAAAAAATAAGTGCTATAAAACTAAGATTGTGCCCTCATTTGGGTGCTTGTAAACAACATTACTGCTCAAAATAAAATAATGCTAATAATACTAAAAAATAGGTATGATTGAAGTGAAAAAAGGTAGATGTAGAGCTTAAGACATTCGGTATAAGAAACTGAAAAAGCAACAGTGTACCTATACCTACAGGTTTTATTAATTTCAGTTGATTTCAGGATTAATCAGACACAATAGTACAATTTATTTTCTTAAAGTTTGTCACGCTTTTTGCTGGTATATCGGACATCGGAGAAAATAAATGAGCCGTCATAAATGTCAGCGAACGTTATAACAGAAGTTATAATTTTATTCAAATAAAATTTTGTTGGACTTATAACTAGTATCTCTTATTAAGATGTTTTTGTATATGTTGCGATTAACTTATGAAAGACTCGAAAAGTAGATGAGCCACTTAAACAATGAGGTAACTTCAATTTTTTTTTTTTGAGGAAAGTGGCTTCAAGACAGCTTTTAGCCACTACTATCTATTTACAACTTTTATAGCGTTTGATTATTTACAGATTATTTGCTACATGAGTATATAGCTCTGCTTGGTCTAAAATAATAATCTGTGAATTATGATAAACACACATAAGATGCTAAATATAATAAACAAATGCTAAAAATCAGCTAAGACTTTGTTAGTCTCATTACATACTTCAATATTCAATAAATTAAAAAAATGTTATTTCTTACTTTCTCTATAAAAGTCTACAACAGTGTTACAACAGTGTTAATCAGTTTTATTCTCTTAGCCTTGTCCAAATGATTTACTCGCTAATTACAGATGACTGCAAAGCTATAGTCATAGAACTTGAACTAGTTATTTAGTATCTCAGGAATTTATTTTTATCTAGGTTTCCTAGTATAGCCTTTTCAATTTTTTTACGCAATTTAAAATTTTTATTGAATAAATAATAAAATAAGCTGACTAACATTATAACGTCAAATATCAGCTGCGTTATAAACAATAATAACTGGTATTACTTTGGAGATTTGGTTTATACTTTTTTAGTTTAACAATTAAAACAATTAACAATAAAAATCGATGCCTCGTTTTTTTATATTAATAGGGTTACTGAGAAAAGTGGCGTGGACTGTTTAAAAAAAAATATTTTTTATTTAGTCAGGTTTTTATTTTTATTTCGATCATATTTTCATTTTTGTTTTACTCTTAATTATTATTAGAGATCTTAGATATTTATTAAATTTAATATAAGTAATATAGATTTTTATTTTGTATTTAGTGTTTTTATTTGATGTTTTATGCACTTTCACACGCATTTAGCTAGTGAGTGCGGTCAAAGTAGAATAATTCAATGCCTGTTGGGTTTTAGTTCAGAGAGTAGTTGTTTTGATTTTAATCATAAGGATTACTTGTTGGTTTACGACTTTAGGTATCTCAACACTCTTTATTGATATATATTTGTCAAATAACTAAAACAATTGTTGCTTTTAATATACAATAATATAGGTACAATATAATAAAAAAAATTTTTTTGCAGTCTAATCGGTTGATTTCAAGTAGAGATAATACCGGTAGTATCGCAAATTTTAATACTTTTCTATGACAACAACAAATTTTATTAATTTTCCATAGAAACAAAGATACTTCTGGTATTATCTCAACTTGAAATCAGCTCATAAGACTTTGTTTTTCTTTCCATAAAATTTACATTAGCAAAAAGCATTTTACAGTCTCCTAGAAATTTTTTTTTAGTTATATGGTATATTGCTACTGAGATTTTATACAAAGTTTTTTTTTTCAGAACGTAACAAAATGCTTTTGAGGTAGCGACATATGAAACCCCTAACTTGAAATCAATCAAAACCATGTGACAAGCACGTTTCAAGAATGGGTAGTTTACCAAATTTGCATGAACTTGGCAAAGACGTCGAAGATGGACCATCCCCATACAGACCTGGTCCTGCTTTGGGTCATCTCTGCAGTGGCGGCAACTCTACCTTATCACAAGCTGAAAAATCAAAAATTCTCCACCGTTATTCGGGCCATGCCAGGATAACTAAAGCCAGAAGCAACGGACACGACTCTAAGATAGTCTACGATGATTTCATGCTAGAGGTAAAGAAAATCATGTATGTACCTCGTGTGTAACGAAAACTTTTGCAGCATATGGCCACTTACTCTCCAATTTCGAACCGATCAACCCGCAATTTAGCTCACAACATTCGGCGTCGCGACTCTATGAACAGTTCTATTGGAGCTACTTCTGTTCGCAGATTGATTGCCGTGGTTCGGTCTAACACCCATCATAACACCCAGCACAGACAAGGTCCTCCGTACTCCCGCCGCCTTTTATTATCAAACTTGGTGGTTTTATGCATAACGCATCTGATTATCACTGCCGCATTCTTGCCTTTCCTCGCCCTTCAGACGAGTGTTTCAGTATGGACAATGCCTCTTGAGCATTACCTCAAACCCATCAACATCAACATTGGTTCAATACTCCTAGCCATTGCACACTTCTTTGGCGCTCTTTCGTCGATTTTTGGTCCTTCGATTGTACAGAAATTAGGAACAAATGTTGTTTTCTTCTGTTCGTATTTAGTGTTTGTTGTTTTTTATGCTTTACATCTTTATCCGTCGTTGTATGTTCTTGTTCCTGGGGCTGTGTTGTTAGGATTAGCGTTAGGACCACTTGTTTCAGCACAAATTACGTTTTTAATGACACTTTCAGTTAAGATAAGTTATATGTTTTCTGAGGAAGATGATGATTCAAAAGCGCTTAGAAGAACTTGTATTATAAGAAGACTGGCAAGGGCGTTTCAAGCCGCACATGATTTTGGACTTATAGTTGGGTCAGTTTTATCAGCGTTACTTGTTACTTATACTCTCAGTATTAACAATCAAGAATATGGTGATATTTATGATAATTCTACAACGGGTATGCTCAAAAATCAAACGGATAACAGTTGTAGCAACTTAACTTTGGAAACTAACTGTACGAGGTAAGTATTAAAATTTTTGGGTTTTATAATTTAAATTACTGTAAACAGATATTCGCGCTTTGGATGATTTTGTTAGTTTTATTTGAAGAGGTAAAAAAAAATTGCTTTTTGAACATTATCAAGTAAAATCTAACGCAAAACGAGTATTTTTTTTTAAAAACTTTGTATAAGTTAAAGTTAAGTTACTGTATGAGGGTTTAAAGAAAGTAGACAAAAAAGAACTGATAAAACATTCTTAAACCGTGTTTATAAAAAAAGCTTAAATAAATTATTTAAATAACAAATTACACAAACATTAAACTAAATCAGCTAACTTTGAAACAGCGTTCAAAAGCTAAATTGTAAGAATTTGCAATACATATAAACAAATATTTTCAGTACTATACAGATATCTCCTGACCGTCTTTAAAAAAGAAAAAAAATTTTTATTTTTGATTTCTTAGAAAATTTCACTTTTGTTGATTTGCTCTGCTTGTTTTCAAACCCTCAAAACACAAATTACTTTTTATTTAACTCGAACGGTTCTTGAGATAAAATAATGTTACTGCTAGAAAATATTTAAATTGGGCTCAAGTTTTTTTTTAAATAAATTCTCAAAAAGCTAAACTATTAATTTTCTATTTAAATAATGCTTTTTTTTCTCCATAGATTTTAATGCGAACTCTAAATTTATTAAAAGTGCGGATTATTTCTTAGATTGAAAAGGATTGGGCTGCATTTTTTATTCTATTTTTTTAATTGCTTTTTTAATGCCGACATAATGAGTAAGGCACTCATCGTGCTGAAAAAACATTTTCATTCAGCAGTTTAAAGGCAATTTATCTAATTTGTCAGCTAAAAATTTTTGCAACATTTCTAAATATGAATTACGATTTAAATATTAATCAAAAAAATGTGGTCCAATAATGCCATAGTACGAAACCGCATACAAAACTTTAACATATTTAAAATATTGTCTGCGACAAGAAATCCTGAAGTTTGAGATAAAACGAGTTCGTTAATTGAAAAGGTTGATTCATCGGAGAACATAATTCGTTTATAAAATTTTGGTGTTTTCAAAATTTTGTAGGCCATTTTCAAACAAAGTCTAGACGTTTGGCTTTATTACTATTTTCTATAGTTTGTCTAAATTGCGGTTTAAATAGTAAAATTTTGTTCTTTTTGAAGATTTTTTGTAAATGAGATTTACTTAACTCACTTTGTGAAGGGGGTTCAGTACCAAAAATTAATAACAACTTTTTTCAAAATAATCAAAGTGTTTGCTCCATTAGTGTTCATAGAATGCTGAAAAAATAATTAAAAATTTTTTTTTTAAATAATAAGCTGTAAAAAAAATTTTTACTTCAAAAACAAGGCTTCATCATTTCACACCTACACGTATTATTTATTGACCCACAAAATTCTGCTTTTGCCATTGTAAAATAAACATTTTATCTTCTGATTCAACATGCGATTTTTTGTTTTAAACTTTCAGCTTTTAGTAATAAAAGGCTTGAAATTTGCTATAAAACACGAACTCTTCTCTTACTCCAGTAAGACACATTTTTTTATAGTGACACAAAAATCGCAAGTTGAATCATCGAGTACTTTATTTTTTATAATTTACTAACAAAATTATATTTTTTTTACATATATTAACAAAATTAGAACTGAAAAACAGTGGATAATACTTTAGGTCACCGCCCAATATTTGGTAACGCCTTGTTCTGTTGTTAGATCAAGACCATGACCGCCCTACTTGCTAAATGTTTTGAAAACAAAACAAAACAATTCTGAGAAAAAGAAAATGGAGTTAGAAGCTTGTATTCAATAATACTTGAATTTAACAAAATGTATTTTATTACAAATGTAACAATAATTTTTAACTTTTATTACAAATTGGTGATTGGGTAATTTTCCGAATTCTTGCACTCTGTAATTTAATTACACTCAACCAAACTGTAGCATAAATATAAAAAAGTGTACACTGATCCAATGATTAAGTTATTACAATTGGTCTAAAGAACTACAGTACTTATTATTTAACTGAATTTATAAACATCGATCTATGAATAAAAATTTATTAAATGAATATTAAGTTCATTTTACGTATGAAATCAAATTAATGAACGGTTCTTTATATCAATGAAAATATTTAATGAAACTATGTAAACTTTTCATTAGTTGATCTTTTCGTTTATTATTGTAATTATTAAATTAATAATTGTTGTAATATCTGTATGACTTATGACCACATTGTTTAATGTAAAGAATAAAAGTAAAATTTTGTTTTTGTAATCAAACAGACAACTAATTGATAAAACATTGTGTAAGTTAAAAAAAAACATTACAAAAATTTTCATAATATTTTTTAATAAATTCTATCCAAAAAAGAGCAAGTTCTATTATGCAGCGTAAACCAAAATTAGTGTTATTTTATGTTATGTGAAATTTTACATTGATTCTTACCTATAGGAATACTTGGAAACGAAGGAAATATCGCTTTTAAAAATAAAAGCTAGAAATTATAAGTAAAAACATAGTTGGTATATGGTTTATAATGTTTTATTAAATATGGTAGTTACAATTAAATTAAATTACGGTTATTGAAAATTAACGTAATAACAAAAGGCATAACAAAAAATTGTAACTAAATAATTATTATTAATTATTTCAATCTTACTAAATTAAAGTAAGTAAAGTGTCTAAATTAAAAATTACCTATATTTTGTTGGAAAGAATAATAAATAATTATGGTTTGTACGAGATATGATTTTGCGCTCATTGTCAACGTTGTCAGACGTCATTCAGAGATGGGATTATTGGTGTAAATATAAAAAATGTCACTCAGATAAAAAGAGCGGCGTTGCCAATGAGCACAATATTATACTGTGTAACAGTTTTTCTACAATGACCTTGTAGTGACTATACGAAAAAATAAAACAGTAAGCCCCTGGGCCGAATAGATATTAAAACGACCATTTTCTTGCAACATGAGCATAATATTCTAGAAAAACTCGGTTACTTTTGACAATCAACTGGCACAGAATTTTTTAACAATAGTTTGGAAATTTAAGTTTTTTCTTTTAGTTGTGCGTAAAATGTTGTAGATACCTGACTTTTGTTTTCTTTTTAATAATCAATTGTTTAAGTGCTATTAGACTGGTTCTCCCATTCGTAAATATAACAAATGAAAATTTCACTTTATTAAGTTGCAAACACTAAACATTGTTAACACTTATACGTTTTCTACTACAAATATGTTACACTGATGCAGTTAAAACATTATAGAAACTTTATACAATTTGCGGTAAAAAAAGTGGACATCACATTTTGTCACTGACTTTAAAAAGTGTATAAATCAATCATTAATTTATGTCTTATTTATGCACAATTAAAAGATGGTTTACACTTTTTTAGTTATCAGTCAAGATCTGACGTCGGTTTTTTTGCGAATTGTAGTTGCTGCAACAGTAGCTAATGGAGTAACATTTATTATGTTGATCATAATTACTCGTTCAAATAATTGGGTTCTACTGTATTTCTGTGATTTTACAAAATACCTGGGTAGAGATGAGTGTGTTCTTTTTGAAGAAGTACTTGCAACTACACAAGTTTCCTGCATTTTAGAGTCGCTAAAATAAGTATTAATTTAAGAACTTATATTTTTAATAATTGTTACTTTATAAAATTATAAACAGTGGCCATGTTACTAACAAATGGCGTTTCTTATGAACAGGTACAAAAATTTTAACCTTTTTCTTCTAAAAAACTTTGAATTAGGATTTTAAAGCTCTTAAACATAAACTTAAAACAAAACAATTACTTATTTCTCTAAAAATTACTTCATTTAGAAATATTTTAGTCTTATAAATGGCGAAATTCAAAAAATTGGAGCAAAATTTTAATCTGATATACAACAACACCAATAATAAAAATCTGCAATAAATTTTTGTCTTATCTTGAATGACAACAAAATAACGGGTTTTTAAAAATATTTAAATAAGATTAAAAATATGTCAGAAATACTACTCTCATGTTTCTCTTTCAAAGTAACCTTATCGGTCATTTGTATAGATAGAAAATTAAAAACCTTTCAATTGAAGAGGCACTCTACCCCTTTGCTATTAGATAGCTAGAAGAATGCTAGGCATTCTTGAGATGGGGGCTGCTGAGGCTAGGAGGTTAGGGCGACAAGATCGAGTTTAGTCTTACAAGTTGGCCTCGTCTAATTGAAAATTAACCTATTTCATATTTTTGCTAGAAATTTACAACAACAAGGTTATATAGGGTGGTTTATTTAAATTTTAAATTTTAAATGCGACATACTGTATCTAATATATATACGTAATTATTTTTTAAAAAAAGTACTGCACCAACACCGACGCCTAAGTGGTGACGCCTGGTGAGAGCCAATTTTTACAAAATATATACGTACAATTTAATATTTTCTGGTATCAACAGATCTTCATTTAATAAATCCATACCTATTATGTATGGTCATTTGTCAAAATATGTGCATTCTCTAAATCTATAGTGCTACATTGTTAAAAAAATAAGAAAAAATAATGTTTGCTAATATTTACTCATTTGGCAATGCCGAACAGTCAGGTATAGAAAGTCCTGGTGTTCTAAAAGCTGATACAATTTCAATAAATTCTCTGTTTTCATTTCTATAAATTGATTTAAAAATGTAAACAATAAAAATGATAAAATAATCTGTACTTTGTCTTATTCTTTTTTTTTTAATTTTGAATCTGAGAAGATCGTTTCGAATTCTTTCTTAATCGCGAAAAGCATTTTTGGCTTTCGGCATGATTATTACCCTAGACCTTAGATGCAAGCAAATAAATGCATAAAATGTTTTTATGCAATTTCATCGAAATTCGCTTGGTTCAGATTCTAAGTAAAACAGTCTCTAGAGTGGGGTAGTCAAAACCTGTAGTCAAAACAATCGCAAATGTGCGACGAATCCGCTCAGCTAAGTGTTGCTAATATTTCACGCGATTAATGTCCACTTCTTTATGTGACCCTCTCTACCGTTCAACCGGTAGGCGGTACAAGCAAAAATATTCTATTTGGAACTACTAGCGCCCCTATAGCGGATTTAGTTTGCGTAACTAACTACCGAACCTCCTTAAAGGCAACCTTGTCGCTTTTTTTGCGAAATGAACAGCAAGAACTGAAGTAGCATTGTCTTTACTGAACAACTTCTTTAATTTTTTAATGTTTAAAACCGAGCTTGTTTTAAGGAATTTGGTCACCAACTTTTTTGCAGCAGAATTTGCAAGTATTTGATTGAATTTTTTAATAACAGTTTGGTAGTTTTTTTCCCCAGTTTTGTTACATTGAATTATAAAAAATTTTGTTGTCAAGTTAACATATAATAGCATAAATACTTTATTTTTCTACTTAAGTATTTATTTTTTAAAAATTTACTAATAAACATAGTAGTGGAAAGCCTTAAAGCTACAAAAATTTACTGAGACATTAATAATGATATCAGTTACAGCAAATATTTTTTTGTACTAACTATCTAGTTGTTAAAGATTGCTTTAAGATTGTTTGTTACCGAGTAAACAATTTATTAACATCGAAAAACATCTTTACGAGTTTACGGTCTCTCTTTACAAAAAAAATAAATAAAAATAAATAAATTGAATAGCAGTAATATGACATATATACTTTTTTCTATTTTATAAATTATAAATAATTAATAAATAAATAATAAAATACTTTTTCTATTACAGTAAAATTATGTGAGAGATAGTCTTTTTGGAGTTCCACCTTTAACACTATATTTACCTATTATTTGTCTAAAAATTAAAAAACTACCACTTATTAAATTATGTTGGTAGTAACAATATTTTACTGAATAATATTTGGTTTTAGAGTAAAATGGTCAAGCAAAAAATTTTTTTATCACTTATTGATAATTTAAACTGATTTAAAACTAAAACGTCAAATTTTTTAGGTTTGGTTAAATTGAAACAATAAAGCTAGTCGTTATACGTCGTTTATTAGTTGATAAAGCAAATTTCGTCTAGTCACTGACAAATTCGAGTAAAACTTTTAAAAGTTTTTTCGATACTTCTATGTATTTACTTATCTTGTAGATATTTAATTTAACAATAATATACATATTTCATTTATAAAAAAAAGATAGGGATTATCAGAGGTAAAGATGGAAGAAAAAGTAAAGCCTCGTTTCTTAGATTTTATTTGACTTTGAACTCTTTACTATTATTATATAAAACTCTTCTAGTTAAAAGTAAACGATTTACAACACTTTTCTTTGTTTGAGAGTAAAATTTATTAAAGAAGAGTTGGAGTTTTAGTTTGAGTTTATCAAAGTTTAGCCAACCACTAACTTCCCAGAGTCTCTGCGTTATATACAAAAGTAGTATGTATCATTATTTTAGACCACGCAGTGCTATATACTCATCTAGCAAATAATTTGTAAATTATTAAACGCTTTAGGGGCTATAAATTGACAGTAGTGGCTAGAAGTTGTTTTAAACCCTCGTCCTCTAAAAAGAAAGTTGAAGTTTCCTCATTGTTTAAGTGGCTCACCTCACTGTTTGAGTGTTTTATTAATTATTCTAGTAGAAGATACTTGCATATAAGAAATGATTTAAGAGGAATGACGATAAGAAGTACCTACCAGTAATTATTGACCTTTCACTTATCTTTATTTCTTAATACATACTACTATTTTTGCAAGAACAAAAAACCGTTTTTTATTTATATTAGGGTACCGGTTTCGGCCTTCAGCCTTCTTCAGCCTTCTTCAGCCTTATGTTAATAAAGAAAGCTTAAGGCGGAAACCGGTACCCTAATATAAAAAAAAAATTAATAAATATTATAAAAATCTCTAATTTGCGATACATAATTTATATTCTTAAAATAACTGTAGTAGCGTGAATATTTGACAAAGCAAGCTTTGCTATGGTGGCATTTTTTATGAAGTTCGTATACTATTAAAACTCTACTAAATGATTACTCTGCATGTAAGTCTGATGGGAAAAAATAACAACAGCAACTATTCTTAATTAACAGATATTTTAGAAAAAAAAAGTTTATTAAATAATTTTGTGTTGGAATGCACAAAGACACCTAATTGCCACAGTAGATTACTTTTCGATCTCTAAAAATACTGATGCTGACACTGCAAGTTCTTAAACTGGCGTTAGAATGTCACAACAAATTACAACAAAAGTTTTTTAGGTAGTTTACTATATATTGACATTTATAAGAGACGGAAATTAAAAAAATCGTTTTAAGTTATAAAGGGTACGAATCAGATGCTATCGTATTTGTGCACACGCACTACTTAGGTGAATAAACAAGACTTTAAAAAAATAAAGTTGCAAGAATATTTAGTGGAGGAAGTCTGGTCATTAAGAATTGTTTCTATAGTGTCTACTTAACTACTTTTAATGATTCACTAATAATGATAGTAGTAGAAAGCCCCAAAGCTACAAAAATCTAGTTAGACATTAATAATGATATCAGTTACAGCAAATGTTTTTGTGCTACCTATATAGTTGTTAAGGATTGCTTTAAGAATTGTTTGTTAACCAGTAAACAAATTTTTAACGACGAAGAGCTTCTTTACGTTTTTTTTACGAAATCAAAATAAAATAAAAGACTAATCACTAAAAAGAAAGTGAACTGTTATAATATAAATAATACGCCGTTTAATTTCTGAATATTTGCCGCATCTTTTAAGTGTTTACCCAACAACCTGCTCAGAGGCATGTGTCTACCGCGAGTTTTTAAACATTACAAATTAAAAATATCAAAAACTCATTTTTTTAAATTGCACCCTCTATTTATTATTGTGCCAATGAAAAGATCTTTTGACAAGCTTTCCATCAATATAAGGTTTGTATAGTCTAGTGTAAAATTCTAAGTTGTTATCCTAAATTAACAAAATTTTGAAAAACTTTTCTGTTTTGAACAATAAAAATCGAGTGGGCTTCTGTCATTGTGAAGATTATAAGTTCTAAAATGAATTTTACTTATCAAGACCTCATTAACATGGTATACAGTCTTGATGAAGCGGATCGTAATATTTTATTGGCTCAAAGATTCTACAAACAAAAATACTCAAATGCTAGACTGCCGCAAAGTGCTGCACTTGAAAAATTGAAAGATAGATTTGATGCTACAGGAAGCGTTACGTACCAGAAAAAAAAGTATTGGCACAAAAAATAGACAAAAACCTGGAATTGGATGTACTTTTAATGTTACAAGAAAATCCAGAATTGAGTTGCAGAGAAATTGAGGCACAAACTGACATATCACGAATCAGTATTAAACGAATTACCTTAAAACACAAGTTTCATCTCTACCACCTTGAGCTACATCAGGAACTTTTTGGAGATGATTTTTAAAATCGAGTAAATTTTTACGAAACCATGAATAATTTGATTAATAACGACGGGAACTATATGCACATAATTTTATTTAGTAATGAAGCAACATTTAAGAGTAACGGGTCTGTTAATCGACACAAAATGCATTACTATGCGACTGAAAACTCCCATTGAATGCAGACAATTGCTCGTCAAAATAGATGGTAATTGATTGTCTGGAGCAGAATTCTTAGAGACCACTTAATCGGTCCGTTCTTTTTTGATATGTTTTAAATGGGGTAAGATATCGAGAATTCCTTCAAAATGATCTGCCACTTCTGTTAAAAATCTGGATTTGCATACGCAAAGAATCATGTGGCTACAGCAGGATGAAGCCCCTGTACATTATCATCGAGTAGTTCGACAATTTTTAAACTAAACTTTTCCAAATCGTTGATTAGGCAGAAGAGGAGCAATCAGTTGACCCACTCCTCCCGACCTTATTCCGATTGATTTCTTCCTTTGGGGATTTGTGAAAGAAAAGGTGTATAAACTGAGACTAACGACTGCGGAGGATATGAAACAAAGAATACGCGATACATTCCATTTAATAAATGCAGATATGCTAACTCGTGTTAGACTATCTTTTAGGCGAAGACTGCACACTTGTATTGTAGAAAATGGTAATATTTTTGAGCATCTGTTATAAAAAAAATTGTAAAATAGCTTTAATGTTTTTTTTTTATTTGTTAATGTTTTTACATTTTTCTACTAAATTGGGTTAATTCTGCTTTGCAATATGTTAGATTTTGCCTAATTTTCTCGGTAACTCAATTGTGCACAATATTGTACATTTTCTTCCAACAAAGAATTTTCAATTCTATACTATTGTTTATTTTCTGTGCTATTTTTTTGTGCACAAGACCCACTAGATCTTTATTGTTCAAAACAGAAAAGTTTTTCGAAATTTGGTTAATGCAAGATACCAACTTAGAATTTTACACTAGACTATACAAACCTTATATTGATGGAAAGCTTGTCAAAAGATCTTTTGATTGGTACAATAATAAATAAAGAGCGCCATTTAAAAAAAAATGAGTTTTTGAAATTTTTAATTTGTTATGTTAAAAAAATCGCAGTAGGCACATGACACTCAGCAGGTTGTTGAGTAAACACTTAAAAGATGCGGCAAACATTCAGGAATCAAACGACGTTACTTACTTTAACTTGTGTGCAAGCATTTAGAAGATACGAAGTTTTAGACGGATTCCTGCATTCCAAAATTGCAAAAAAATCAAATCGCAATATTTTTAAAATAAATAAGTTATAGAGCTTCTTCGGAATGTTGGGACAGTCTGTATAAAATTAAATTCGTGCCACAAAATTAACTCTTTGAAAGTTGTTTTAATAAACTATTTTATTTATTAGTAAAACAAATCTTAATTTTGAAGACATTTTAATAATATTTGTTGATAATCAACGCACGATTGAACACTCGGAAGTACTCAAGGTAACTTGAAGTAAAGTGAGACAATTTTGTGTTTATTTTTTTTCGAGAATCATCCAAGTGTTGAATACATTTATTACACAACTTGTCCAAAATCAGTCGATTTAAGGTCGACCGAAAGAAAGTGTTTCCACTCGATTTATTTCAGGGAAAAATTCTCCTTCGCGGATAATGTCTACGACTACAACGCATTTCTCGATGATATCTTCGACACTTTTGAAGGAACGAGACTATGTGGTGCCCAAGCATGTCCTCCAAATTTTCTTCTACATTTTAACATGTCGGAGGAGAGCTACTTTCATGTATTACCAAAGAAAAGTTCGATGGTTTTGGCAGTGGTTTATGCTGGATTGTGTTTTGTTGCTGCAATGGCAAGCGCTGTGGGACTTGATCGAATTAGGATATTTGTCTATCAAGATCCTTTGGAAAGACCTGAAGGATTGGCGGCTTTAAGAGCTGTTAAGGAGAGTTTTAAAGATGTAAGACTGCAAATGGCCGCACCATTAGCGCTGTTTATTGGGTTGGAGCAAGCCTTTATGTATGCAGATTTTAGTAAAGTAAGTTTAAGTATAATATTTATTCAATAATATATATTTTTTAATACAATGCTCAACAATTGAAATGGAACACCTTATAATTTTAACAAAATTTATAATCTTGTAACTCCTGCAAAAATTTATTAATTGAAAAGATTTTTTTCTGGGAAGTTCATTTCTTATACTTTAAGATGTTTAATAAAGCGTTTTTTGTAAATTTGTAGTTTAAGTTATATAGGGTGTCAAAAACAGGTCCTACAAAAAACGAAAAATTTGGGCTGCTCCTATTTTAACAAAAAAATTTGAATTTTGTTAATGGGTTTTCGAACAGCACTAGAAAAATCTTTAAAACGGTTTTGCAGATTTTGAGCTAAGTTTATAAAAGCCAAAATTCAAAAAAACTGTTTCTTGCACTATAGGTAATAATTTTGTTAATTGGTGTATTTTTTTTAGTTTATTCTAAAGGTAAAAGTTTAAACTTGAATTTTGGAGAGAATGATTGATATACCGTTAACATTTCGTATTAACGGAAAAAAAGGCTCCCAAAAATGATCAATTTTTAAAACAGCTCTGAATTTTAGTTTGGTAAAACCATAATAAAAATTTAAACGTGTATTGAGAAACAGGACTTCTGTTTTAAATCTCAAGACCCTTGTAGCATTAGTTTACACGGTGTAAGTTGGTGTTTAAATACGATTTTTGAAGCCATGTTTTTAGAAAAAAATGAAAACTTTTGCTTATCTAAACGGTTTGTTTTCAATGATACGCAGTAACGAGCTCTTCAACTTAGAAAAAGCTTCAGTTTTTCCCTAAAAATATGTTTTTAAGAATCGGATCTAATCACCGACCAATACAAAGTAAAGTGATGCTACAAGGATGTTAAGATACAAAAAACAAGTTATGTGTCTAAATACGTTTAAATTTTTATCCTTCATTTATAAAACTAAAATTTGAAGCTGTTTAAAAATTTGGTCATTTTCAGAAGTTTTTTTCTACACAAAATGTTAACAGTATGTTTACCATTGCCTTCCAAAATTCAAGTTTGAACTTTTATCTTAAGAATAAGCCAAAAAGAAGTAAAATTTTACAATTGCTTTAATGCGCAAAAAGAGTATTTTTTGGATTATTGCTTTAATTTATAAGTGTTGCTCAAAATCTATAAAACTGTATCGAGGGTATAATCCAGCGCTTCTCTGGTATACATTAAAAAATTTTAATTTTTTTTTTTTGCTAAAATAGGAAATGTCTAAACTTTTCGTTTTTTGTAGGCTGTCTTTAACACCCTGTATAACTTATATAACAAATTTACGAGAAACGCTTTATTAAATATCTTAAAGTATAGAAAGTGATTTACTCAAAAAAAGATGATTCCGATGGTAATTTTTGTAGGAGTTACAAAAGACTTTAATTTTTGTTAAAATTTTAGGGTGTTCCATTTCAATTGTTGAGCACTGTACATACAGAATGAGTAAAAAAGTATATCCACAAGAGTTTCTTGTTTTGTAAACTAAATTATTTGTTTTTATTTCTAATTTAATTTTGATTTCGTAATAATATGTACAATATAGGTGTTAAATGAGCGTTTTTATAAGGCTCTAAGAAGTAGAAGTGACTTAAAAAAATTTGGGATTTATTATTAATAAAAATAACAATTTTTACTTAAAATTAATTTGCACAATTAATATTTCGAAATATATTTGACAAAATTTCATCAAAGCGAGCATTCAGGAAATTTCGAGTTCAGTAATTACAATTTTTTAAAACAATTAATTAATGGCGAATTTACTAAAGGCAACTATAAAAATAAATAAAAACATTCTAAAACATATTTGTTTTACAAAATGACATATACAGGTTGTTAGGAAAATACTGCACCATTTACCAACTTTGGTACAATTTTTTATCACAATAATTCATAGCAGAAAAGGTTTTTTGTTACCCTTTAATAATAAAAAGCGTTTAAAATTTTTGGCAACTACGGATAAGAAAAAATAATTGAATCGAGTTTTTTGAAATATTTTTTTAAATATTTAAACCTATATTAGTCAAATTCGAAATAATCGACAAATTATTTTTTACAAATTTATCTATTATTTTGAATTTGTAATTAACACAAAATTAAAAGACATAATTTTAAATTTTTTTGAAAAATGAGGGTAACTCATACTTTTGATTCATTTGTAATATCTCTTCAAAAAAATGTATTTTTTAGTAAATTTGCCTGACTGATTTTTTTTTAAACTGCAAAGTTTTTTGTTGTGCCTTAAGTTGGTATAAGACTTTAAACAAATTAAATTTCAAAAATTAAGTTTTTTGCGATTTTTAAATTAATTAAATTATCTAAAAATTTATTCAATTCTATTATAGTCCCCAGTACAACGTTCTTAAAAAAAATTTTGATACATACAAATGTAAAACTTTGTGAGTGCATTTCTTGCAACGAGTCCGACAAACTTATCTAATTGGAAACTTTCAGCGCCGCTGCGTTTTCGAATGCCGTCATACCGACATATTCGTGGTGGTGGACACTCCATACGCAGCATGATTTTTGCCGGACAAATTGACCACAATTTTTAAATTTTAAAACTATAATAATAGTCAACTTCTACGACAAAAATCATGCTGCGTATGGGGTGTCCACCACCCCGAAAATGTCGACATGACTTCACTCTCTACGGAAGTTATCCCCGTATATCAACTTTTGATTTCTTGAAATTTGTTTAGTAAAATTAATTTAAAAATAGTGGTCAACTTGTCCGACAAAAATCATGCTGCGTATGGAGTGTCCACCACCACGAATATGTCGGTATGACGGCATTCGAAAACGCAGCGGCGCTGAAACTTTCCAATTAGATAAGTTTGTCAGACTCGTTGCAAGAAAGGCACTCACAAAGTTTTACATTTGTATGTATCAAATTTTTTTTTAAGAACATTGTACTGGGGACTATTAGTACAACTAAAAGATTTTGGTATGAGACATAGAAATATGGTAATTTAAAAATATACAAATACAACGTGATTAACAAAAAAAAGTGTTTAATTACTATGGGTTTTATACCATTTTAAAATTTGTAATTAAGAATTGCTTATAAAATACAGAGGTGACCACTTTTAGAAAAAATGATAGTTAAAAAAGACTTATATAAAAATTAAAAATATTGAAAATAGTAAAAGTTTCTTGAAAAGTTACTACAAAAAATCAAAATTGAGTCAGTTCATTTTTCAAAAAATTTGAAGTTATGTTGCTTGATCTTATCTTAATTATTGCTTTAAAATGCTAAATAAATTAAATACGAATAATTTGTCGTTTATTTTCAATAAATTCGATCAATAGATGTTAAGATATTAAAATAAAAAAAACTATTTAAAAAAACACGACTTATTATGTAAATGATTGTCAGAAAAGAACAAATAGAGAACAAAAACATTTTTTTGGTTACAGCCAAATTTTTTTTAAATAAAAAAAATAGTTTGCCGGAAAGATATTTTTATTAATTTTTAAAATTCGGTAGATTTAGGTACTTCACTTAATTAAGCGGTTTGCTGTTGTTTTAAATTTTGATTTAGCACATTAAAACTTTAAAAGTTGGGCTAAATTATTATATTAAACACTACTAAATCCACTGTACGTATACTCACAACAATAAAAAGAATATTACATATTCAGATTTAAATTATGTCCGAAATATGAGCTTTTTTAAAAAAAATTTTAATACCTTTCTAGAACAACAACCAATAACAACAACAAATTTTTTTAAATTTCCATGCAAACGAAGATACTACCGATATTATCTCAACTTAAAATCAGCCCATTAGACAATAAATTTTTTAAACAAATAGTTGACAATTTACTTGAAATCCAATTTAAATTGAGTTTCGAAAATTAGCCGTTAGAGAGTGAATAAATTTTTTGAAAAAAACTGTCTCCTTTTGTTTTTCTTCTCACTTTAATGATTGCTGGCGGCAAACTTGTCTCACCATGTACAGGCTGTTAGGTAAATGTCCTGCCAATTTAATAGCTTCCTTAAAATTTATAAAAGTCGATTTTTCTAATATTTTACAGCAATATTTCATTCGAACAAAATTTCTTAAATCCAGCCCAATTTTCACGCCCATTTGAAAAAAATAAAGTTCTTTTGCGTTAACCGGGTTACCATTGAATTGATTTATTATTGTATTTATCATCGGTGCATACGGCCAAAGTGTCACTGTCAATTCATTTGTCAAAAACTGCTTTCTCAGAATTAATTAAAAGTATACATACAATTTGACAAGCGTTAAAATGTGACTGTTGTGGTTGACAATAACGGAATAACAAATTTTGTATTGGTCAATTTAAATATAATAGCTCTTTAGGCTCTCGGGCCCATGGCTTTAACTTTTTTTTACATTTTTTTTCTATTTCTTTCTGTTTTTGTTCCTTTCTATCCAGTCCTGGACTCCTACTCCCTTTAGATCATCTTTTACCATCTCCAACCATCTTTTTTTTTGGTTTCCCTGTTTTTCTTTTACTTCTTTCTCCCCCCAGTAGCGCTTCTTTGTGTGCCTATTTGACGCCATTCTCGCTACATGTTCTAACCACCGCACTCTTTAACCCTTTACCTTATGGTTTATGCTTGAGTATCTATATATATATCCATTACTTCTTTATTTGTTCTTTTTCTCCAGTTGCCTTCCCCATCTTTCACTTCCCCAAACACCTTTTCTAGTGCTTTTCTCTCCCACTTTTCCAACTTTTCCGAGATGCTTTGGGTCATGATCCACGTTTCACATCCATATAGCACTGCTGGCTGGATTACAGTTCTATAGATTCTAACTTTTGTTTTTCTCGACTCTATTTTGCTTCTCAACACCGTGTTTACTGCTACTAACGCTTTCGTTCTTTTAGTTAGTCTTTTTTCTATTTCCATTACTTTTTCAATATTTTCATTTACCGTAACCCCAAGGTACTCATATCTGTCTACTCTTTGAAAACAATAATTTCTGCCATTCTGTCCTATCACTTTCAGGTTTCCTTGTACTTCTTTTCCGTTTGTTTTCATATACTTTGTCTTTCTATTATTTACCTCCAGTCCATACCTTCTCGCACTTTCTTTCAAATTTTTAAACATTTTCTTTATCTCTTTTCTGGTTCTTGGTTTTTACTGCCACATCGTCTGCGTACGCAATCACCTGCTGCTTATTGTAATATACTACATTTTCTGTTCTTATCCGGCTTTCCCTCATGATTTTTTTCAATAACAAATTAAACAGAACTGTTGATAGCAGGTCGCCCTGTCTTAACCCTTTTCGAATTGGGAACGCTTTTGTTACACTTCCATCCACTACCACCTTGCCCGCTGAACCTTCTAACGTCATTTTTATTAATTTGGTAAGCTTATTTGTTATTCCTGGGTTGTATATTGCCTGGTACATTTTTGTACGATCGTTTGTATCGTAGGCCCTTTTAAAATCTATAAACAATATATGTAGAGGCAGCTTTTGTTTGTAACTATTTTGCTGTATCATTTTCAGAGTAAAAATTTAGTTGATGGTTGATCTCCCTACCTTGAAACCTACTTGATATTCTCCCATCACTTCCTCAGCATATTCACTTAACCTCTTGCGTATCGCCATTGCTAATATTTTATATGTACTCGTAATGTCTTGTAGGGATATTCTACAATAATTTTTACAAATAGTAACATTTTCTTTTTTGAGTATTTGACATATAAAGCCAATTTTCCATTTTTCTGGTATTTCTTTATACATTCAACTTTTTATTATTAGTTCTGTTATTTTATTTCGTAATCTCTTTCCTTCATTTTTATTATGTTGTTAGTTATTTTATTTTCCCCTAGACTCTTAGAATTTTTTATTATTTTTTTTATTCTTTCTTTTCTCGGTTTCTCTACCGATCCTCTTTCTTTTATGTTTTTTTCGTTTTTTAGTCTACTCACATGCATTCCGTCTCCGCCTTCATTCATCAGTTCTTGGAAGTACTCCACCCATCACCCCTTTTTTTCCGTCAACTTCTTTAACACCTCACCTTCCTTACTTCTGCAATACCCTGGTCTTTTTTTCTTGATTGTATTATGCCTTATTTTTTGGTACAAATTTCTTATTTTCTTATTAACCATTCGGTCTTCTACTGTTTTTACTCTTTTTTCTCAGTACTCATGTTTTTTATTTATGCATACTTGTTTAGCAATTCTCTTTTTCTTCTTATATCTTTCTTTACTTTCTTCTGTATTCTTCATTGCTTCTATTCTTGCTTTATTTCTTTTCCTCAGCGCATTCTCACACTCTTCACCAAATCAGTATTTATCTGTTTTTTTTTCTTGACTTCCATTGAAACCATTTGTCTGCATTTTCTCTCACTGCTTTTTTAATCTTTATCCATTCTACCTCTACACTTTCTGTTTCCTCAAGCTCTCCCAAGACTTTTTCTAAATCTTTTCAAACTTCTCTTTCAATTCCCTCGATCTTACTTTCTTTTTGTCATATTTTTTCAGTCTGTTTAATTGGGCAATTTACGACTTGGATTTTTTTAAACGATTTTCTGGCATTATGTGCATTCAAATATTTTATGGATATTTTTTTGGCAGGACATTTACCTAACACCCTGTATAAGATACAATCATGGAGTTGTTAGTGATCAAAATTTAAACAGAATATAAGATAAAGCTTGTTTTTTTGTGTTTATTTTAAAATCAAAATTTCCATTAATTATTATTTTTTAACATTTTTTACTCAACTTTTTTGCAAACTGTGATCTTCCATTTCGTCCGGTCCAGTAAGTTTTGCTGTGAAAAATTTTCAAATTAAAGCAAAAACTTGATTAAATTTTGCTAATTGGTCATTATTTTGCTAAACACTGACCTCGACTTTTACGTTAAAAACTATAATAAAACGAAACATTAACATATTTGTACCCTCACAATTATTTTAAAATGAAATTTTAATTTATTTATACTGAAAACAGTTGTCGGATTACCTACGCAAATAGCTTAATGAATAATACGGTCAATTATCTATTTAATTATCTTATCATTATATCTCTGACACGCTATATAAAAATTTAACCGCCATGAAGGCCTCAAGGCGTGGTCAAGACAATTTTTTTTTCAGAGTTACGTCATATGCACTTTGGGCATTCATCGACTGAATTTGGTTTTTCTATCGATGGGTCTGTTGCAATCTATTGCTGCCTGCACCCTTAGTATGCTTTTGAGAACCATCAGAAGGTACTACGTTGTAGGTATGTAAAACTAAAATTTCAAAAATTCAAAAATCTCTAAATACATTATTTTTTTCAGCTGTTGGATTTACATTTCATGCGTGTTTATTGATGGTCCTAATATTATGGAAGCCTATTGAGGACGATCCTGCACTGTTTTATGTAATTTCGGCCGCATGGGGCGTCTGCAATGCCATCTGGGAGATGCTGAATTTCAGTAAGTGATTTATTGGTTTTAAATCGATCGATTTGTGTGGTAATTGCGGATCTGATTAACATTCTTGACAGGTGTATTATTGTTGTATAAACATAAATACTAATTTAGCTGATTGATCACTAGACTCTTGAGTCATTATAAAGAATTGCCATTTTTTGCGACTTTATTTAACAATTATGTCATTAAAAGGAAGTTGGTGGGTAGATAAAAAGTTGTTGACCAAGATTAATACCGGATTTAAAAAACTAGACCGGGATTTTCGCTATTTGTTTTACTTAAAATACACTTTGAACTATCAATTTTATTATCCTATATATCCGGCTATCCGGATATAATTTTCAAACTATTCATAAAACTAAGATTCTCTTTTATATTCTTCGTTATATATTTTACCACTAGTCAAAATGCCAACTACAAAAACACTCCATATTTTAGCAGAATATTTTGATAAAAGTTTTAGGTGGTAAATAGTAAAGATTGGTGTTTAAGAAATAACTTTCAGTTTTTTTATGTTCTTAATATTTTATGCACTAAGCATGAACAGTAAGAAAAAAGTCTTAAAGCTCGATGTGGAGATATAACATTCGCATATTAACAAGTCGACAGGTCTTCTTCAAACCGTAGTTGTCCAAGTTGTCGCGTAGTAGCAAGACGGTTTCGAAGAGCTAGTTGGTTGAAGTGCTTGTTTTAACGCTTTGTGGTACGCCTTAATTGACTTGTTGGTCTGTTTTGTATTTTCTACCTTCTTTTGTCTACACTTGAAACACACAAATTACTATCATTGCAATTAATTAATACAGCGGGTATTTTAGCGATAGGAAAATCATTTCTAAGAAATTATTTCTTCTGGGTGTAACACTTTTAATGTTACTCAGTGTATTTAGTTTTTTAAAATAATTGATTTTAATTTAGTTAATTGTTTTTTCTTTGGTTTTCTGTCAACTGCTTTTATTTTTTTTATTTTATTGTTATTCTTTTTTTAAATGTTTTTTCTAGAGTTAATAATTTACTCTGTTTTACGGTTTTCTGAGCTTTTTTCTACTTTTCTGATAATTATCATAATTTTTTCTGTTTTGTTTTTCTATTTACCCTCTTAATTTAGTTTTTCTATAATTTTTCGTAACCTTTACTTTTATTGAGGTTTTATTTCTAATTTTTTAATTAATTTTTGTTTTCTAGTTTTTTGTTGTTTCAGTTGTTATTTTGACTCTGCCCTATCATATTGTCACAATCACTAAAAACTCAATATGATAGAAAACTGGGGCAGCGGGCATAAAACTATTCAACAATTCGCTATGATATATGAACCTTGTCAAATCTTGAGATTTTGGTATTACTAACAATCTTAATCTTCTAAACTTTAAGGTTCTCTGTTTTTTTATATCTATAACAAAATTTCTTTTTTATTATTGTCTTGACTTTCTAGAGATGTAAAGATTTTGGCATTACCAACAATTTTAATCATCTGAACCTTAGGTTTTTGTGTTTTCTTCTTTTTTTATTATTGTCTTGATTTTCTAGAAATCTAAAAATTTTGGTGTTACTAACAATCTTAATCTTCTAAGTCTTAGGTTTTTGTGTTTTTTTACCTATAACGATATTCTTTTTTTATTATCGTCTTGACCTATGTTGTCTTACCTGTTAACTTCTGGTTTAGACTTTTTACTGTTTTGTCAATAATAATATTGTAGTTGTCAAATAATAACATGCAATCAGCTAGTAGTAACAACGTAAAACGGCGTCAGTTACAAGTAGATGTAGACTAGGTTGAAAATCTCATAAACTGCGAGAGAAAGTTGCAAATAAAGGAGAGTGGATAAAAGCGTTTTCCTTGCTACTCTCTTAACTAAAATTTTTAGACTTTTACTTAATAGTTAGTTCTCAACTTTTGTTGTTTGCTGACTGTCTTGCTTCGCCTTTTGGTGAATTTTCTTTCGTTTCACCGCTCTACTTTTGTTTCATTAAAAAAACTTAGAGGTGCTTGAAATAATGTTTTCTTGACAACAATTTTGAATAATTTGATAAGAAATAGAAGTAAATTTTCAGCCGATAAAAATCCGGTGTTTTACCAGAAACAAAGAACTTCTTATATCGTGTGTTGCCAAAAAAATTTTGACTTACTTTTCAAATGCATTCTGTTTTTCTCATTCGTCAAAGGAATGATGGTCATGTCGTCTACTATTTCAGGCAAGTTTTTGTAGATCCTAGGTTTTGTAGTCTTTGCTCATCTCACTTAGGACATTTTCAAAGTGTAGGTGCTGACGTCTTTTTTCCCTATTTGGCAATCAGGCAATCATTGTCAGATAAAAGAAGAAGTTATCATATTTGATGCTTGTCCAGTTCTTTATGGTCAAAATTATGTCAATAGACCAGTTTGTTTGGTTGTTCTACCTATTCTGTTACTTTTTATAAGTAGTGTGTTTTGTCTCTTTTTTAGTCAGTTAATATTTCTTATTACCAAGATTACTACAATGTTTTTTTCTCAATTTGTAGGTCTAATAAAGACGTGCCTGCCAATACCTCCAGAATTTCGGCTCTAAATACTCTTATACCTATATAGTTTTCTTTTTGTATTCAGTGGCTCGCTTAAGTTTGGCATAAGTCTGCTTAGCGCCAAAGTGGTCTTAGTCACTTCTCTAATAAAGTTTTTATATTTAATTTTTTAGTATACCCAAATCCCTAAATATTTAATGGCTTCGGTTGGTTTTATTTGTCTGTCACTAATCTTGAACGTGAAAAAAAAGTAGTTAAGATAGCTACTTAGCAAAGCTGGTTTCATAGATTATATTGTATATGTGAAGTTAAGCAACGCTGGTTGCGTTTATCACTTGAATCGGTGGCTCTTTTAAAGAAATGCATCTATTTACTGCAATTACCTCGTTTTTCAAAGAAAACGTTAAGCCGTCCAATGATCGTTAGCTCATGACAGAGGTTAAAGATGCGCTATGAAAACTCTGGCTTCGAAGATTATTTATTTATTTTTTTGTTTTTTCTCGAACGTGACTTTATGTGGTTGCTTATCAATATCAGTAACACTGCTTTTGTTTTTTGTTTAGCGAGTGTTAACTTGTTTTGCTCTATTTACTTTTCTACCTTTTTTACTGCAGGAGATCTTTCGTTTTTTGTTAATTTTAATGAATTGTAAGACTACTTAGATAGTGTTTAATGATTCTAATCACTTATCAATTAAGTTTTATGAGTGATTTATGGTTTATTTTAGGTTTGCGGTAACTGTAATAATTTGTATGCTTCTATTTATTGGGAGGGCTTAAAAAGTCAGCTCATTTATCTTTCGTTGAACTAGAGATGAGTCATAATTTCTGCAATTTCTTGTCTGTATATTTTACAGAATAAAATCAAATCTAGCTAAAAAGAAATACGTTTGTATAGAGCTCTTTTAGAGACTGTTTAGAAAGAATCTGAATCATTTTTACCCAAGAGCTTTATTTTTCTTAGCTTAGCTCGTTTTCAATGACCTTTTAGATTAAACAAATTTTGCTTTTTTGAGAAAAACTTATCTACAGTTTTTGAAATAATTTCATTCGTTGGTGGTATCATTTTACTATTTTCTTTTATTTTATGTTGTAAGACTCATGAGATGTTGTCATAATTCTTCACACAGTGACTCTTACCCTGTTGCTTTTTGCGATTCTTGATGTCTTCTTTGATGTTAGTAAAGCATTTTCTAGCTTTTAGATATTTGTCACTTTTCAATCTAATCATTGTACTAATTCTTTTTGTATTTTGCATCTTTGCCGTTGCTCTTTTAGGCAAAATGTAATAGCTAATAGCTTTATAGTGACTGATTACGCATTCAATTCTCTTCCAGATTTGTCAGTTTTGCAATTTTAGAGCAATGTCTGTTATGGTAAAAGTGATAACAGAGTACTGTGTCCATTAAAAGTAGTTGCATTCGTTTGTAACAAAGCGTTTCTATATTTACCGACAAGATAAAGTTGATATCGGACTGCACGGTCATCCGATATCGCGGCTCATTAACCCACAAGACACTTAGGGACCGACACGGGAAGGACGAGTGCCGAAGATGACCGGGCCGGAATATCGACTTTAGCAGTGTCACCGTTTTATCGACACAGGATTTAATTGTTTGTTTGTAATTAATGTTTAATATTTAAGTTTTATATTTAAGAAAACATTTTTCTTTCTCTTTCTATGTCACCCAGAATTTCCGCAAAGAAAACACTTTTAAAAATATTGGTTTCTATACCGGGAATCAAACTCGAGCTTCCTGGGAGAAACCCAGATTCCTGCTCGAGCGCCAAATTTGTAACAGTGTTTTTTTTGTGTTTACAGTAAATCTGTTTATATGCTGCCTTAGTCAATTAGCATTTTGACGCGCTGTTTAACATGCATTCCTAAATGCACTTCGTACCAAAATGGTTGTATGATCTTTTTTTACGTCTCCAGTGTGCAGAATCTTCTGTGTAACCTGTCTCTCTTTGTTTTCATGATATTAATATTTGAAAACAACACTCCTTTAAGTTTAAATATAAAAATGCGGTTCTACATGATATGCAGCGAATATCTATTTTTGTTTTTAAAAATTTGGACAAATAGGAATCCTACATAAAATTGCGATTTTTTTTTAGTTTTAAATTTTGTGAATGTAAGATATGTTTATTTTTATGTTTGTGTTAATTTATAGCATAATAATAAAAAAATTTAAGTGATTTCTTATTCGTTTTGCCCAGTATATTTACAACATTAAAATTTCTTTTTGTTTCCCGTTACCTGCATCATATGTCACTATGAGGTTTGAGTGTATAAGGGCAAGTCTAGAGATAACAACCACAAACCTACTCAATGTCTTTAATTTAAGTATTCTGTGCATTTAATAAACAACATTTTGCAGACATCAACAAATCTAGACCTGATTTGCATGTCGAAATCCGGCTACCGATAGTTTTATCTGTTAAAATCTAAACACGGAACACCAAACAGCTGATCTTATCACACGATCTACACCGATTTAATTTTTCTGTTCATTACTGTCTTGTTCATCACGTTATTATTTCTAAGTAACCACTAATAATAAAATTTATATTATAATACACGGTATTATTTAACCATTTTTTAGGATAAGAGAGATTATTTAATACTTGTTATTTTTTCTTTTTGAAATACTAGTAATTTTAATTCTTTTGTCTTTATTTTTCTTGACTTGTTACATTATTGTACTATGTTTTACATCGTTCTATTTTTATAATATAATTTTTATTGCTTTAAAAACTTTAAATTTTAAAATTGATTAAAAGCCAAAAGTGATTCAAGATAACAAAAAACCTTTATTTTGTAATTAACAAAATTTTGAGTAATATTTTTTTGTAGCTCTTCTCACTGGTCTCTACAGCGACAACTGGGAATCAGCATTTGCCAATTCAGCCTTCTTCCGTTTCTTGGGCTTAAGTATAGCCTTCGGATTTCATGGAGTTCTCTGCAACTACCACAAGTTATACGCGTTGGGCTTCTTCCTTCTGACTGCAGTGGTACCCTTCGTCTGGTTGGAAGTACGACTTGAGAATATGCGCAAAGTCAAGAACATCATCCGATTATGACCTAAACTAAATATTTGGTGATTTCTCATTTAAACATATCACATTCGACGTCGCGTGATGTTTTTGTATATAATAAAAAGGTTGTTATAACACCTCTTGTATGTATATAAAATTGTTTACTTCCACAAAATAAAATCTTAATAAGAAAAACTGTAACGTTATATTTAAATTTAATAATTAAATACACATCTTGTACATTTCTTGTAGTCTACTGTACATTCTTGGACCCTACTAGTTTCTTGGGTATGAATACATTAAGTTTATAGACAGTTAGGCTTCTTCTGAAACCGGCACTAAACAAAAAAAAGTTCTTTTTGGTCGAAACACTTAGACCAGTACTCTTATCATTTTAAGAATTTTGGTCTAAATAGAGCCACCACTGAACACCCACAGGCACTACACACTACTCTCTCCTTTAATAGTCATCTCAACTGGATAAACATATTTCTTCCTTCGAACAAAATTAGGAGACGTCCTTTCACTGTTAACAACATTAAGTCCGCTTAGTAAAGGCAAAGCCTCAGTTCGAGAAAAGCACTCTTCTTCGCTGTTACGTCTTTTCATACAGAGGATGGTTTTGGGTAGAGGAGTATCAGTGACAACCCGAGGTGCAGGAATATCGCAGCTTTTATGTTTGCGACTTTTGAAAATATGCCAATGTTTGCGAGGTGAAGTGTAGTCAGTGGTTGGTACCATACTGCTGTCGATGTTGATCACTTGGGGGTTGAAAGTGACGTTTTTGGTGTCGGAGGGAGTGCGACAGACGCTGCCGGAATCGACGCTGTTGGGTTTTGAGGTTTCTGTACTTCGAGTGACGAACTGGAGGGAACGGTGCTCTTCGTCGAGGTTGAGGTCGATGGCGAAGTTGGAGAGTAAGTCGGGGTCGATGTCCTGCTGCAAAAAAAATTTCAAATAGTCAAGAAGTTTTAAGACAAAACAAAGACAATTTTTTTAGAAAAAAAAAGAAACAAAAAAGTTTAATGCCAAGAAAATGTTTTTAAAAACTGTAGCATTCACCTGAAATTGAAAACTTTAAAAAGTAAATTATATAGACATAGATTTGAATTAATTATCTAAAATTAAATTAATATAAAAAATAGTTTAGCTAATTTATTCTGTGCCATAACTAGAATCTGGTAACAGGGACACCTACCAGAAGCACTAGGGGATGTATGCAACAAATCTAGTAGTATTTAGAAGCCTCCAGCTTCTAAAATTAATAAAATATTGCCTTTGGCATTTTGGCTTACAAAATTACAAAAAGTAAATCTCTTGTGTTTAATCTTGACGGACCATGCTACTCTCGATGGACCGTGCTCTAACAATGAGTAATGAACAAGACAAAGCTTCAATCAATACTAATTTATTAAAACAAAAACATAACAATATAAACCTAACCTACAGTGGATATAAAACAAAAATAGAACTTATAATAAACTCTGTACATTTAAATGGTACAATAGATTACATTTTGTCGGTCGCTGGAAAACCGTGCAACCGTCATAGTACTTTGCCCCGCTGAAGTAAGCAAAATTGTGCTTACCCACTTTTATTTTAATTATTTCAACATGCGGAAATATTTGTTGCAATTTCCTTGAGCCATAGATCCTAGTTAATGACCTATTGCATCTTGATATACATTTGTGGTTTTACAGAAAAAAAGGAAATAATCTGTTTGACGATGATTAAACATATTGGCGCCTCAACAAGATAGGCTTCTGTTTTCGGTGGATCTTTCAGCGGCGGCACCTTAAGCAACCGAAAAAATAACAAAATAATAAATCTACTTTGATTTCCGATTGATAATTACAATTCCCATAATCCCAAACTTAATTAAAAAATAAAAATGTAAACTAACTTGCGGCTTTGCCAGTCGCTCCATATTGAATTGAACTTGTTAATCTCTTGGTTTGACGATCTTGATCCCTGGATTCCATATTCTTGGTTGTATCCATGTGTGTACCACTTTATTTATCCCAGTAAGATGGTGTGTTTTCTGTTCTTCCCATACCTCTTCGTGTTGCTTCTGGTGTGGCCTTGTGTTGTGATCGTTTTTACCTCGGAAGGGGAATACTTTTGACGTAGTCAACTTTCCAGTCTCCAAGAATTTGAAATCAATTATTGACGATAATTTTTTCTGATTTCTTCTTTTGTGTCTTTCTTCAATGTTTTTTCTCCACTTCGATTTTTCATATTTTGACACGAATTTTCCGTTTCTCTTGCCAGAGCGTAGTACGTATTTTCTTCGTTTGTAACGCTATTTGTGGTAACTTACGCTATTCACCACTTTGTTGAGGTTGACTTTAAGTCGTAACTTTCCCACTTTGGCTTCTCTGAGGTACCTGTTTCTCTTCCTGTGTCGATTTTTCTTTTTCCACTGCCTTACTATTGCCCGTGACTCGTTTTTACCTTTCACTCTTTCAGTCTCACAATTTGGCTCTTCAGTCAATTTTTGTAAAATCTTTGGTGCATCTGTTTGGAATTGTTTAATTATAACCTCACCTTGAATCTGATTAACGGTCATTAGCGTCTTATCTTCATTTTTTTTCTGGTTGTTTCTGAAATCGTTATGGCATTTTAAAACTTTCAAAATAGATAATTCTTTTTCCACTCCTTCAGGTTCAAGATTTAGTTCTAGAACCGATTTTTTCTTCCATTTTTCCGGACAATTTTCATCAAAAGTTTCGGAATTTTCCAAAATGGACACTTCCTTTTCCACTCTTTTAGCCTCAAAATTTGGTTCTTGAGTCGATTTTTGTATCTCATGAATAAAATTTTTATTTTCTTGAGTTTTAGATATGAAGTGGTTAACATTTTCCTTTAACATTTTTGCATTCCTTTTTGCTTGTAATTTAATCCAATGTGGTAAAGGTGGAAGTTTCACAAGGCTCATTCTCACACATGATGCATTTTTTTCTTGAATTTTGTTTTCTAATGCCCCTATTACTGTTATGTATCTCGCTCTTAATTGTTGATAGTTGTTTTTTGAATATGGGGTTTTTTGCTCTTTTTCGATTACTTTAATTTTGATGTTGATTTTGTTGATTTCCTTCCATTTTTCTTCTATTTCTCTAGCATAAAATGCGTGCTTAGTTGAACTCATTTTGTTTAGTCCAAGTTTTGGTCTACAACATTCCTTCATACGCTTCATTATTTCTAGAACTTCTTTTTCTACTCTTTCCTCTTCTTCTTCTAGTGTTTTTTCCAAGTATTCTTTAATTTCTACGTAATCTATATTAACCTTGTTTAGCTTTCTCTCCATAAATTCTAGGGTCTCGTCGTCTGGTTTCAATACATAGTTTGACAGATCTGACATGAATTCAACGATCTCGTTCCTTGCCTGTTCAACGGATGTTAAACCCTCTTCACATTCCCAGGTACTCTGTGCTTCGTTTGCAACTTTTACTATTTTGTTAAAGTTACAACACATGTGATAGAATTCTCTTAGTATCCTTATTTTATTTTCTTGTGCTGTCTCCATTGTACACCACTTGTTTCTTCTGTTTCACTTAAATTCCCTTTTGAACTATAACGACTCTTTAACGTCCACGACTTCACTTCGCGACTAAGAGATATAACTAATAATTCAATTAGTTATGATAAACCCAGCTTCAAAATTAGTAAAATTAATCCTTGATTTCAAAAATTAGAAAAACTTTGGTTTAGTCTCTGTTTATCAAAATAGTTTTAAGTTCCTAATATTTAAGAAAAGTGTCTTAATTTTTTGTTGACATGAGAAACCTGAAAGTAGAGTTGTACACCAAGATATTCTGTGTTCATTGTGAGCATCTCATGAGAGTAAAACTAAAGCAGTAGCCTTGTGTCCAGAGTGAAGCTTGGATAACTAATACCTTATGATAATCAAAATAAAAACTATTGAACAGAATTTCTTAAAATTTAAAGTAATTCATATCAAAATTAAGACTCTTATGTGACCACATCAAACTCAAAAAACAAATTGATTTTAGCTTTAAAACGTAGAAACTTCTTCAAAAAGTGACGAAAGCGAGTCAGTAATGAAATAGAGTCAATGTCTGGCAAAGACTCACCGGTGCTCAAGATCAAAAAAAGAATCAACAAGAGCACATGGAATACCTTCATTTCTTTTGCTCAAAGCTTTCAAAAACGGTAAAAGTAAACTTCAACCTTAAAAACAACATAAAAATAGGTAACTTTGAAAGAAAATTGAAATGGAGTTTTTAAACGTAACAGTAAAAAAAGTTAAAGATGGATTTTAAAGAGAACACATCAAAAATTCAAAAAAAAGTATTTAAGTAAGTATCAATCTGGTGTATTTTTTGACACTAATTACACTAGCGGAGTAGTTTGCTTTCCTATTTTAAAGCGCAATAGTTTGCGACAAAACATTACTTATAAAAAAATTAAATTTCAAATACTTGCATTTACATTTTCAACTCTTTTGTTATAATAATTAAAGACAGTAAGTTATTAAACAAAGTTGTTATTGGAACAATTTTTGCGCTACTGCAGTCAGCGAGACAGCAAAAAAGCAAAAAGTAACTGAAACAAATACAAAATTAGAAAAACAAAAACTCTTTGGCCTTGACTCACGAATAATAATTTTGTACATTTTGTCAAAGATCAATTCTTTATTAAAAATTGAAAGAGTGTGTAGAAAAAGAAAAAGCGACGAAAAGCGGTATGAGAATAAGAAAAGTTTCTCTTGAAGTTTTTCTTGAAGTGAGCTCCATACGGTGGCAGTGGAGCATTTAACTAATCTTTCTTGAAACAACGCGATCAACAACCTTATCAGCTACCGCCTTGCAAAAAAATCAAAGAATAAAGCATTTTAAAAAGCTTATTTAATATTCAAAAAAGTTGCTAACATTAACTGCTTGTTGGTGCGCGCCTTTTCAGTCTTAAAAATAAGTTGAAGTGCTGTTTCCGCGGATCTCTCTGTTCTATAAGCAAGTCGGCTTGGATCAAGTAGTGTTTTTTTTTTGAACAAAAGGGGCCCGCAGCGCGAGTAGCCCTGTGCCTCTGATGAAGCTCAGTACCTTGTCTACAGGAGCCTTCTCGATAGCACTGGGCTTCAGATATCGGGAGCCCAAGTGTAAATCTCTGATGCTTGCAAAAGCAGGACAGTAGCAGAGAATATGTAGAGGAGTTTCCTCATCTTCAGCACAACCTCTGCAAATCTCGTCCTCGCTGAGTCCGATGACGTGCAGGTGTCTTTTTAATAGGCAATGTCCTGTGTACATGCCTACCACTAACTGAAGGTCTCTACGGTTGAGACGCATCAGGTTTTCACTGCGTGCCTTGTCCGGTCCTATAATAAAAAGCCTGGATTGCCGCATGCCTTCTTGAAACTGCCATTCAGAGAGATGGCGAAATTCCATCCTCTTATGAAGTGTGTCTTTCTGTCGTCTTTTGGTAACGCCAAGAGCCGGTTCCGCCCCAATAAAGTCCATTTGTGAAGTGGTGTTTTTACAAGAATACTATTCTCAAAATACTTTTCGATCAGCGTTTCACTCGTTTCCAATAAAAACGACGTTATTAAGCTGATGGACCGAAAGTTTTTAAGCTGACCTTCTGCTTCCAGGACATTAATCATGTGTCACAGCGCTATAGACGTCTTAATTATGTAAAAAAAAAGCTCTATTAATAATAGTTCAATTAATAAATAGATCAAATTGAGGGATAGACACAGAAATTTCTGATGTACAATGAGCAAAATTTCTTAATCTCAAGTTTTCACGTAAATTTTTTAGAGTTTCTTATTAGATTTGAAGATTTTAGAAAACTTACCGAAAATTTACAGCAATTCCGAAAAATTTCCAAAAATTTTTACATTTTGCTTATCTTATATTTAACTAATAATTTTTTCTAGAAATCTTACAATTAACTCTGATATAATTTTTTAGAAATTTGTAGAAAAATTTTTTGATCAGAAAAAGATCTGGTGTAGGTATTTTTTTTAATCCGCTCCTTGTATTAAATATATTGATTGCTCACCCGAGTGCATCAAAATTAACGACATTATAATCTACGTTTTAGACTTTTTCGGTGCCAGTTTTTCTGATTTGTTTATTCTTGTTATCCAAGAGAGACCCAAAAAATAAGTTTTTTATATAAAACTTTGATAGTTTGTAGCGTCAGCCCAAGTTTAGTTTTAAAATAGAATATGTTTTGGTATGATTGTGAAACACGCAGTGGTCTTAACAGTTTGTAAGCCTGTGGCCAAAAAGTGCAAGAGTTTTCTAATTATTCAAAATTTAATAATACATAGCTTGGTGTGTTAGAAGATTTAGCTGCCTCGAATATCTAATATCCCTGACTTCTAAAGCCCACAATAAACTAAGTAATAGCTATTGTTAATTCTAATGGTAAGATAATCTTTAGTGGTAGGATATTTATGCAAATTTTACTTTTCTCTAAGTTTTACAGTCCCTGCCAATGCCTCAGGTAGTAAACTACTCCGTCCAGATGTTAGCTTACAATTAGATTTAACAATAGCCTTTATTTGGTTTATTGCGGACTTTAGAAGTCAGGGATCTTAAATTTCTGAGGCAACTATAAATATACTAGACTCAGATCTTTATGAATAGCACACCTGAAGAGGTGTCAACAGTTAATAGTAGGTGGCGTCAAAAACAATTTAAAAAAACTTGTTCAGCTAGCAGCCGCCAGAAGTCGGAATACCGAAATAACGATTATTTTGTTTATTTGAGCAGCTGCCACTATTCCGCCCATCTACGTTATCTATAATTAAAATTTCGAATAACCATTTTTTTTAAATAAATTACACGCTTTAAATTCCTATTACTCTTCTAGGACTCAATCAGGTCGGCAAAAATTTTGTGAACACAGTTCACTGTAGAAAGTAAAAGGACCTGCTCTAACTAAACGCAATTCACTAGCATCCAACTATGACAATAGTCATAAAACATAGAAATTGCTCGTGGACATTATGGCTTAAAATATTTAAAAATAACGTAAATAATTTAAGGAATTTTATGAAATTTTCACATAACACAGATATGGTACCAGACCATGTTTTAAGACTACTAGATCCTTGCTATCACTTTAACTGTAGTCGCAAAAAAATTAATCTAGTTACAACAAAAAACAATTATTAAAAAAATGCACATGTTAGGTTACCAGATTTGACACCATCAGATTTTTTTTCTTTGAAAAACTCTCAAATCTTTGCTGTACGAAGAAGAACAAACAACAGAAGAGAATATGCAACAGAAACTCAAATGTTTTTCAGCAAATTAATAATAATAATATGGGTGCTACAGTAATAAATATCTTTAAAAGACGCATAAAAATGTGCATTTAACAAGAAAGACGTCAATTTGTACATTCAATGTAAATAAATAAGTTATTTTAAAATTTATTAGTTTTATTTCGTTGTCTCGAAATTTACGACAATTTTATAGTTTTTAAGGTATAGGCTGTAGACATTTAATTCAAAAATTATTCTTTTTGAGATATACGATATAAGACAATACTTTTTTGTCAAAATTTTTTTACATTGTGTATTTCCAAATCTATATGCTTAAAAACAGAGTGTTGTTATACATGGTATCTCGTTCAAAAAAATAAAAATTAAAAAAATTCTACCGCCTATATCGCTTAAATGATAAAAATATTAATAAAACAAATTTGGTTTATTAGCATTCTTTCAACAAGAGCTTATCAACTGTTAAAATCTTTAACATTACTTCAAAAACATTTTGTTTGTACAGTGTTATTCACGAATGATGACGAAAGATTTACGCAGCCACTCTTACATTTTTATATAAGACTCTGATAAAAATTAATTTAAAAAATGATTTTGTGATCATAGTTAGTGAATTATTATGTGTAATTTGGCTGTCTTTGAGTAAATTTAGTCAATATGTTTACTAATAACGAGAAGACTGACATGATCCTGATATTTGGGGAATGTAGAAAAACGCTTCAGCTAGAGTAAGACTTTATGCAGAAAGATATCCCCATCGAGTGGTTCCAACTCACAAAATTTTTCGAAGATTGAAGCAAAACTGCGGCAGAAGAAAATAATAAGATTGCTGTAATTGAGACGATTACAAAAAATTCAAATATTGGGTAAAATGCTGTGGTTCAAAATTTAGGAATTAGCCAAAATTATATGTCTAGAATAACGTGCGCTATTCAATTTCATCCCTACCTTGTTACACTAGTACAAGAACTAAAAATAGCGGATTATCCGAAAAGACTCCAATTTTTATTCAATTTGACAAGTTATGAAAATTCTGACAGAAATCAAATATTTTTACTGAAATAAAAATTTTATCAATGAAGCTGCTTAATACGTATGTATCTAAATGTGGTTGCATTTGGTAGATTGGTCATTATTTGCGCATAAACCTGTATATTTTGTCTTGGTATTGACAGTAGATAATAATAATGTAAAATAAAACAAAAAATAAATGCGCATTAATATGTAATTAAATAACATAAACATTATTAAGTTATGTCGTACAATTTCTAGCTGTATAAAATATGATCACTCTTGTTTTTCTATTAACGCAAATTTTATTTTTATTAATTCTTCAGATTTCTCTATTGATTAGTTGCATTTTTAAAATTAAAAGCAAGGTCGTAGGTGTGATAGTGTAAAGGAATTTTGAAAGAAAAGGACAAATTGACCAACTAGTGCACGTTTTTTATCTTAAACAAATTTTTAAAATACTTTCAAATTATTAAAAAGTAAAAGTAATTTCAATTATAAAAGAAATTTTTTGCTGTGTTTTCTGGTTAGCCATTGTTAAAATAATATTTATCCGATTTATTTATTTAAAATTGTGAATGAAAAATGTGATAATTTCAATTAAGAATGTAGTAATAGACATGTTTTCATTTACATATATAAATTGAAAGAAGATTAAGCTAATTACTAATTACGTTTTGTTTCGCAATTTGCAGTTAAAATAGTACCGTGATATAATAAACTAACACAAGAAAGTAGTCATATATGCATACCCTGACATTGAAATCGTTCTACTCTATTCACGTTTATATTAATAATAATTAACTAATGAATGAATCAGTTATTGAAATAATTACATAATTAGCTTACCTGTGGAGTGGACGGAGATTGGACAGCTTTACTCCCCTTCTCTTCAAAAATATCAAAATGTGTTTCCAAAAATCCTGAATTATTATTAAAAAAATCTTTACAACCAGCACTTGCTAAAACGTTATCTAAAATATCTTCAGCTGATTGAAACTCATCACTTTCACAAAACTTCGTTTCAGGATCATTACATTTACTCGAAGCTGCAGATTCATAACTCAAATTACTGCTTGAATTCGTCGCCGGACTTCCATTATTTGAACACCTTAAAAACACTTCAGATTTCTGAAAGTTCTGAACATTTCGGATATCATCAGCACAAGTACTGAGACTTCCGATAATTTTCGGCGTCCTTCTCATAATTTTCGGAGTATTAATTTCGCAAATTGTTGTTTGAGTTACCAAAACACTAGCTCGTGAGCTAATACTAGAAACTTCAGACAGACTTTCAGGACTGGCTAAAGGAGCCAGACCAAACCAGTCATCATGAATCAGATCCAGCTTTAGACCTGGACTTGGTGTTTGTCTTTTAAGAGTCAAACTGTAGCTTTTCATCATTGGGAAAATCGGAGATGGGTGACTTTTAGTAGAGAAGTAACCATTAGTGATGGAAGAAGCGTTACTAGGAGCTCCACTGGGACTCTGTAATGATGTGAAGCTGGTTTCCAGGTAGACGCGGTGTGGAGGTGTGGGACTACGACCTGAGAGGAGACCATCTTCTTCCCAGCATTTCTGAGGGTTGGTGGATGACGAACGTTGGGGTTTTCGAGGACCCAGAGTTGTTACAACCTGAAATAGGTAAAAGTTTTGGATCTAATACAAAGTTTTGAAGAAATTGTTTAAAATTTTGAAATATTTAATTACGGAAACATGCAGACATGCACGCCATCTGCAACCAGACACTCACTTGGGTACAAGATATTTGATACGCTGAAACACTCAAAGCTTGTTATTCTGACTGTACTAGATTTTTTTTATACTAATTATACTTTTAATATCTTGTAAACAAAGTTGTATTAAAAATATTGCAAAACACTTTAATATCTGTTATTCTTGTATCTAGTTTCGGATATTTATTATTTTATTATCAAACATTATTTAGGTAAATTCTTTTAGACATTTTTATAATTTTGATAACATTTTTTTAAAAGACATTAAATATTACTTAATATTAAATTTTTAAATTTATTATTTGTGCTTTTAAAATTTAAGAAAAAGCATAAAATAATAAGAAAATAATGTAATACTATAGACAACACACAAATATCAGTAGCTAAGCATTTTGCCCATCAAGTAAATGTTTCTACCCCTGTCTTCAGAAAAAATACAATGGTAGACGAAATGCATGGATTGCGCGTTTTTTGACAAAACTATAAAGAATTTCGAAAAACCAAAATATAGGCATTAAATGGTTATAAAAATGCTACCCAAGGCTATATTTAGAAAAATTGAATTTAAAAATTTATAGATAACTGTAGCAACACACAATTTTTATTAAAATTATCTTCTTTTTGACCATCTCAGTAGAGTAGGCGGTACTTTATGGCAGTGAGATAGCACTCAAAATGGCGGTCATAAGTAGGGATAGTTTTTGTTTTAGATAATTTGATCATTTTCGACATTATCTAATTTTCGATTTGTACCACCATTTTAAAGGCACCGATAGAAAGTACATACTTTTATTTAAAAATAGATACTAGATGAGAGTACAATAGCAATAGAACAGCTCGATGGTGAGTAAGAACGCCTACTTGACCCACCACCAATGTTCGTAAGATGGAAGACTGTTTTAATAACATTTCTTAAAACAATTTATTTAAATAAAAATTCGTGCGTTTTTAATATGTACTATTTACATTTTATTTATTTATACCTAGTACTACAACATTCTCGTAATGTACACTATAAAATAATAAAATATCAAGAAAAAGCATATGAAGTTTTATTGTTAAATTATTAATTATTTAAATAAATTATTCTTTTAATCTTTTTTAAAAAAGTGTTATTAGCCTTTCTTCATTCATTACTTGAATTAACTAAACATTTTGTAATTTTACAAAATAAACAATAGTGGTGCTATAGTTATTTTAAAAATTAAACAAAGCCTCGGGTAGCATTTTTATAACCATTTAATGGCTATATTTTGTTTTTTCAAATTTTTTTAGGTCCACTCAGTATTGTGAATTTACCACCCCAGACTAACTTCAAAACCGTATTCAACAAATTTTTTACATACCAGGAGCGTATTTACATAGAGGCTAAATGCACTGCAGTCCGGAATTTCTAGAGACAAATTTTCAGAGACAAGGATTTTCGCAGCGATTAAAAAACGCTGAGATAAACAAAATAAGGAAAACAATTATGTAATGGAAACTGCACGTTCACGATGTTTTTGTTTAATTTGCACTTTGCAGCAGTACTATAACTTTTAAGAAATTGATACATAATGATATATGTAATAAACAAAAGCTCATTCATAGAATCTATAGTGTCACGAAGAAGTATTTTGCAATGCTTTAAGAAATATTTATTGCAATTGCTTTAAATAATAAGTTCGCTATTCAAAAAGTAAAGTAACAGACAAGGATGGGACAAGTTATTAAATAGAACTTGAGGCATCCGGGCCAAGTCAGTGTTCGTGGCGTTCGAAGGTATCCTTTACTAAAGAGAAGGATTCTGTCTATGTGTGCTACAGCGTGGGGTATAACCAGTTTGTGTGGCTTTTCGGATTTATGTATTTGTAAATCCTTATTGTAATGTAAGTATAATTTTCTTGTTTATTGTTATTATCACAGCCGTCTGAATAAATGTTTTTTTTTAATTGACGTTTATAACAGCCTGTTCATTTGCTAACATCGGCTTTCCTTCAAATCTCTCAAAAGTCAAAAATCAAATTTGTCAAAACTGAAAGTTGTGTCAGATTACTCTAGTAAAATATATTAAAATCTTTGCCTCTGTTACGTTTAGTTAAGTGTTTGTGTGGATTGTTTTGACTATTTGTTCGTGGTTTTAGTTTGTTTATTGTTCTAAATTGAGTTTTCCTTATTCACGTTTACTTTGGTGTTTCTGTTTATTACTTTGCACTACTTTGCAGTATTCCCAAAAGTTGTTCGTTGATCTTTATTATTATTCTAGTTGTGACTACACATGTTTACATAAGTCACAGTTTTTTAATATTTTTGTTGAACGTTTGCCTATATGTTCATTTTGTCACGTAAACAGAAGTGCACCGTGTCTCAATGTAAAAGTTTTAATAATAATAATAATAATAATAATATTTATTTGTGTTGGAGATCATTTTACATGATTTTACACGCGTCATTTGTATATAAACAAAATTAATATTTTAACATATAATAGTTATACATAATACACAGTGTTACTTTACAGTATACATATACAACATATACATTAACATATAAAAACAAACAAGATAAAAGAAGAGGTATACTTCAATCACAATTAGGTATTATAAAATTCGTCGAGATTATAGAAACACTTATTTATTAACCAACTGCGTAACTTTTTTTTAAATCTACACAAGGTGGATAGGCTTTTTATATCAGGAGGTAATTTATTGTAGATTCTTATACATGAATAAGTTGGGCTTTTTTCGTACAAAGCAGTTTTGTGCATGATTGTCCTTAAGTTGTCGTTAGTTCTCGTATTATAAAAATGTATTTCTTTGTTTTTGACAAATTGTGATTGATGTTTATAAACAAAGATGGCACAGTTAAAAATATAAATACAAGGGAAGGTTAAAATTTGGTACGCAGTAAAAATGGGTCTACACGATTCCCTAAATTTTAAATTATATATTAAACGAATTAGTCGCTTCTGACCAATAAGAATACGTTGCATGTGAATTGAATTACCCCAAACAATTACATTATAACTCATGTGTGAATATGCTAGGCTAAATATACATTTCTAAGACTCTGAGTCAGCAGTGATTTTAGTTTCATGATGGCATAGTACGCACTACTAAGTTTACCACACACATAGTTAGCCTGGTCCATCCAATTTAGTTTGGTATCTAGCAAAATACCTAGAAATTTGCTACTCTGTAGAGTAGAAGCCCTGGAGAGTATTAATATTTGAGTTTTTGATTTGTTCAGGACTAATTTGTTTTTTTCACACCACGTTTGCATATCATGTTGAACAATTGCAATTTGTGCGTTTAGAACATTGGAGTTATTGGCAGTTACAGCTACAGAAGTATCATCGGCAAAATTAATAACAAGACCTTTGCTTATATGGTGTGATAAATCATTAATAAAGATTAAGAAAATAAGAGGTCCTAAGACTGACCCCTGTGCAACTCCAATGTTGATATCAAATTTCTCAGATGTTTTATTATTACACTTAACAGTTATTTGACGTTTGGACAAGAAGGATATTATCCATTGCGAAACATTACCCCTTAAACCTATTGTAGACAGTTTGGTTTCGATTAGACTATGCTCTACGACATCAAACGCTTTTGATAGGTCAAATAGGATCACGGCTGTCATTCGATTGTTGTCGAATTCCTGGTGAAGAAAATCCACAAGTTGGAAAGTGGCCGTTTCTGTGGAGCGACCTTGACGAAAACCATGCTGGGTGGCGCTTAAGATGTTATTATCGTCGATGTGCTTCATTACCCTCTTGTAGATTAATTTCTCCAGGATTTTGGAGAAAACACTCAGAAGAGAAATTGGTCGATAGTTCTCCACACAAGTTTTATCACCCTTTTTAAAAATGGGTATCACTGTTGCGATTATAAGACACTTAGGAAAGTCACCGTATTGAAACGAGAGATTAAATAAGTGCACCAGAGGTTTTAATAGCGCACTAGCCACGTGTTTTAGCACTTTTACACTGACACCGTCAGGACCACTTGATTTTTGACTTGATAGACTCTCTATGATTGATTTGATTTCCGATTCATCGGTAGGATGGATGAACAGTGTATTTGTGATGTATGATGAAGTAGTACAAACATTTGATAGTTTGTTGTTGCCAAAATGGTTTTCAACGATTTTTTGGGCCTGTGTAGAAAAGTACTTTCCAAAGCAGTTTGCAATGTTTATATCATCATTAACGCTTTCTTCTTGGTCACTACGCAGTGTAATTTGCTCAGCATTATTGTTGTTCGAGAGATTTTCTCTAACAATTTTCCATATTTGACGGGAACTGTTGGGAGAATTGTTTATCAAGTTTGCGTAGTAAGATGCCTTCGTAGCGAAGATGGTTTTTTTGTATGTCTTTTTTCTTTCCTTGTATAAAAGTGTAAGCTCCTCAGTTTTATGTGATATCATTAGGATGTAGAGATCTTTCAACTGGGAGCTTAATAATTTGATTTCAGGTGTTATCCATGGATGATGGTTCTTTTTATTATTATTAGATTTTTGCGGTCTAACAGGTAATATTATTTCAAGATAATACAGAAAAAGTTCCATAAATTCATTGAAGGCAGCATCAACATTCAGGGTTTCGCTTAGTACCGATTGCCAATTTTCTTTTTCATATGCAAGTTTGAGAAGAGCCAAATTTTCCGTAGTAAGGTTTCTAATATTTTTGGTGTTAAGTTCCCTAGTCGTGGATTTTGCTGTAACTGACTCATCCATATTACACTTGAGAAGCTGGCCGAAGTGATCAGAGATATTGCAGTTGACTATTTCACATAGAGTATTATTTGTCGGCAGTATAGTAACCATATAATCAATCGCTGTGCCTTGTGAATTAGAATTCTTGTTTGCTGATATCCTAGTAGCTTCATCAAGGATGTTGTTGATGCCAAATGATTCCAGTAAATCTACTAATAGTCTCTTACTTAAAGAGGGGGTGAGCTGGTCAATATTAAAATCACCGCAAAGTATAAAATGGTTGCAGTAATTATTGGCCAGTGTAAGTATAGCACTCAAGCAATCTAGAAATAAAGTTAAATCTCCTGATGGAGGGCGGTAAATATTAATGATAATTATTTTTTGATTAAAAATGTTTAACAATATGCTTGAACATTCGATATGCATTTCTACGCTCATTTTATTTATACCTTCAATCGTCGTAGCTTTATGCTCATTCTTAACGTATATTATACAGCCTCCGTGTAACCGTTGTGTCCGGCAGAAGTATGACTCGAAGCAGTATCCGGGTAAACTAGCTGCTGCTAACGCATCTGTTGTCAACCAAGTTTCTGTAAAACACAGGATATCTGGTTGGATTTCCTTAGTTAATATTTCTAATTCTCCAATTTTGTTAATTAACGATTGCACGTTAAGGTGGAATATGTGTAAGGTTGCTTTTGTTAGTTTATTTGTGGGAGTTATTGATAAAGATGACTTTATATTGCTAGTTACTGGGTTTCGTTCGAAAAAATTTGTCCAAGTAAACACCCTCAGGCCATATTTCCGGATTACTTACAGCAGCGTAGTTGTTACTGTGAACTGTTAGCTTAAAACTGGAATACTTGTCAGGGTGTTTGGTGGTCAGCTTGACACATTCAGATTCGGGTGCTATTGTTTTAACAATATTTACGATCGTATCGGTAGTTGTTTCCGGACCAAATCTTGAGACGAAAATATGGCTTTTTGATTTGACGATTTCAATGTTAGCATAATTATCTAGGTTTCCGGTACCAATAATCCCTTTAGATCTTTGTTTTTTTTTTGATCGCGACCGCAGTCCAAGAAGTTTCTTCACCCCTAGAAGGGGTACGTGCAATAGCCGGTTCGGCATTCGATGTTGTCGGTTTTTCTACCCTACTCGGGTTACATGGCTTAGCCCCTTGAGTGACAGTGATTTTTGGTACGATATCTGCGCGTGTATTTGATGTAACTGATGTAACTGATGTGACTGATGTAACTGCTTCGGCGGTGGCATTTTTGATTTTTGTTTGTTTATTATTTTGTTTTTTTATGTTGGAAATCGTATTTAAATCTGTTTTTGTTTGAGCACCGATAACAGGGTCGGCTGTTGATTGTGGAAATGAGATACGTTCAAGTATTTTATTTTTTTGTTGTAACTCACGTATTAGTATATTTTTTTGATGAAGCAGTAGTTTTAGATATTTTACCTCCACTTCGAGAATTGACATATTAGGACCAATCGTCAGATTTTCATCAGAGGCAGACTGAAAGGAGTTGTCGTGCAATTCGTCGTCCGTAGGAATGACCTCGTCCTCGCCTTCACAGTTGTCACTATTGCACAGAATTAGTTTATCACCCAGATTTTTGGCTTGCTTTAATTTATTAACACAACTGTTATGATAATAGATTTTACATTTTGCACACTGAACACGTTTAGTAACTGCGTTATTTTTGCAAACTCCGCAATCGGTCAAAATTTGTGTACTACCTCCGTGCGCCATCTTGTTGGAATGAGTTTTGCTAGTTGAACCACTTGGTTCACCAGTGGGAACAGTGGGAAGCAAATGGGTGAAAAACATTTATCGTTTTGTGGTAAGGTTTTTCTATCACATCCACATTTCTCTGAAAATGCCAAAATTTGCAATTTACATTTTGAAAGTGATTGTTTTAAAAGTGTACCATCACTTGCACGCACCCTATTTCAGGTATCAGTAATGCGAGGTGTAAAAAAAACATTAAATTTACCTTATACACGTGGACCAAAATAGTAACGTATCAAAACGTCTGAAAAACGAAAATTTTTGAACTTTATTTGGTTATTTTTGAAAGAATTTTCAGTTTTGACAGATTTGAATTTTGCTTTTGACAGATTTAAATATTATAAAGGTTGAAGTAAAGCCGATGTTAGCAGCGCTATGCGGAGATTTCTCTAAGGTAGCAAATGAACAGGCTGTTATAAACGTCAATTTCAAAAAAAAAAAAAATCAGACGGCTGTGGTTATTATATTTTGATACCAAACCACAGTACTTTTATTTATGCCCTCCGAGCTACAACCCTCAATCACGCAGATCGTGACAATAGTTTATACTTTTATTTTGCTCCTGATAAAAGTATTATATGTATATAAAGAGTCCAGTGTCAAAACTAATTTAAAAAAGTGTATACAGTACAATTTTTCTAAATTTTTTAAAAACAGTTACTGAAGGTAAAACATCAATTAAGAACAAACATATTTTCATTTTTAGTTTTGCAATAATCATACAAGGTATTTACAAAAGAGTGTAAAATATTTAAGAAGATAATGGTAGAAACCAAAATAAACAATAGTTATTTACACGATAAGTGCGAGAACATATATTTTGCATATGAGTGCAAAAGTTTTTACACGAGTGCGCATTGCGCACAAGTAAAAAATGTCGCACAAATAAAGCAAAACTGTTCCCGCACGTTTCTTGTATATTATATTTTGGACGAATCCTCCACAAGACCGAAAAACGATAATCTTAAAATTTATCTTTAATTTGTCGAAAAAATCAAGTGCGTTGATGTCAATAATGTAGGTAATTAACCCTTCGTTAGGCGCGCCATACTATGTGACACCGTTAGTCGCGCTGGGACTGCCAGTCCCATAACAAATATTTTGACCATTTTTATTGGTTATCTTGTAAATTTTTGCTTGAAGTGTTTATAGTAAATTAGTTTATCATAAACGTACTAAATTTTGCAAAAAAATGTGTCTCAAGCAATAAATTTATAAGTTAAAATTAAAAATGTCTCTAGAAATATGTAACACCTGCATAATATTTTGTTACTTTAATTTTATTCTGTTTTTAACAACAACTATTTTTTATGATTATATATGTTTTATTTCATATTATAAATTGTTGTGTATTATTTTTATATGATTACAAAATTTTTATAAAAATTTTTGCGTGAAATTTACTAGTCCCAAACCAGGTACCCGATGAATTAATTGGGAATTACGAAGCAGCAAAACTAAATTTTTGCACCAAACTTAGACAAAGTGTTCATAAAAGATCAATTTGAGATGTCATAAGTCCAAAAAGTTGTAGCTATAACCGTTTCTATTTAATTACAAAAATAGTAAAGCATGGGACTGCCAGTCCCATGCGCGACTAACGAAGGGTTAACTGTCAGATTTTTTTCAAGTTACTAAAATCTACTGTCAAAATTTGATATTTTAATGTCTTACACAATTTTTCACATATGACGCTGCTTAAACTTAAACTTAAAAGTGGTAAAGTGCATTGTTTTATTATAAACTTGAGCTCTGATACGATAATCAAATTCTAAACCGTTTTTTAAACGAGAAAATCTCTGTGCTCTTTGCAGGCACTAGTGCGGTAAAAACCGAGAATGATTTTAAAATTGACAGTCTCGATTGTTCGTTTAGTGCGTAATCACTTGATTTTTAGTAGAGTAGTGCAAAAATTTTTAATAAACATGGGTTTCGAAGCAAGGGTTTGGGAGATATTTTCTTTCAGACTACGAGTAGACAGAAGATAAACAGAAATTTAAAAAAAGTGAAAAAAAAAACTAAGTAGCACTCAGTACAAGAAACAAATTCTGGAAAAAACTGAAAGACATTAAAGTGTTATAAATAAAACATTGAAATTGGATAACCTTTTTATGAGTGGGGTCAAAGAAATACCGAGTTCCTCTAGTGAAAATAATCTGTTAACGACTGAACATATTAATATTGATATACTACAAACTTCTACATCGTTGTCTGAACTCTTGAAGTTTACTGAATTTTGCCCTGATTCAACAAATAAGACCAGCATTGAAAAAGTTAAAATTTTTACAAGATTCAGCTTTATAGTAAATTCATAACGAAACGAAAAACTATATTTCAAAGAACGGTTTACACAAATTATTGAGCGGACTATTTTAAATAAAAAAAAAGTTTAGCAATCAGTACAGATTTTATTTACAAAATTTATCAGAAACAAATTTACTAAATGGCGACTTAATTGAAAAAAAATATATTGTGTATTCTGATACCACGGAGAAATTTTTTTGTATAATTAGTCGACTTTTTGGTAGAAAAATAATTAATGAAACATGGAAGTTGTTAAGTCACAATTCCGACGAACATAAGCCATGTATAATGTCAATGAAAACAAAAGGATTTTATTTATAAAAAATAGATTTGCAAGTAGCAATAAAAGGAGGTTGGGAAGCAAAGTACTGGAGATATCTACGAGTACATAAAGTTGTCGTCGCAGTTCGCTCTCGTGCAACTCATAAACTCTCATTTAGGAAAATAGTAGATAAATTTGGCATTGCACATACATTACTAAAATTTTGTGATGGTCGAACACATCACTAAATATGGAAATAGCGGACAGGGCCGAACTACTTATGAAACAATTATTCAATTAATAGCTGATAAAGTTTTGAACCATATTCTAGAAAATTTTGGAAGTTCCTAACATTCAGCTCTACATATTGCGCCTATTAATAAAGTGTTATTAATTATCCTATATTTGGATAGTAGTGGAAACCCTATTGAGAGATTTTTGGTATTTCTTCCAAAAGTAGGATACAAAACAGAAGACATTTTTAATGCTGTTTCAAACATAATTCAAAGATGTGATATTAACATTACCAACTACAGAAGGCAATCTTATCATAACGCAGCTAATATATCGAAAAACTATAGTAATTTGCAAGCAAGAATAAAAAAAGTAGCTCCTAAAGCAGTGTATATTCCGTGTTTTGCACAATTTTTGAACTTGGTTGGTCAATGTGTGACCACTTCTAGTGAAGAAACATCGTTTCTTTTGCTTTTGTTTAAAACATTTCTGTTTTTCTACTGCAACTACTTACCGGTAAGAAAAGTTGCAGAGCAACTTTACAAAAGGGAAAATTTTGCCTCTAAAAAGCTTTTCAGTAACCCGAGGGTCTACTCGCTAAAGAAGTTTGTTAAGCTATTACCTACAACAAATTGGACAAAGCTTGTAGAAACTTTAAAGTTTAAAATGATGTAAATCAGAAACATTAACTTGGAGCATTACTGTGTAACAAAAAAAGAACTTTTGGTCATCGTCAAAGTAGTAGACCACTTCTATCCCTGGTTATACGGTCAAAAATTCGTCATTAGAACAGATGATGCAGGACTGAAGTGACATGAATTTTAAGAATACGGAAGAACAAATTGCAAGATGGCTAGAACAGATGCGTTATCACGAAGGCTTTGTAGAAAAAACTATTCTTATTGCAAATCAAGAAAAGAAAAAACTGGCTGCTGGTTTACTTATAATTAAAAATTTGAACATAATGGGAATCTTTTTTCAAAAGACCTTATAAAAGAAGTCTAAAACATCAATCTGATTTGAAATATAAGAATAGAGAGATTGAGAAAAAATCAAAGAAAACCTAAATGGAAAAAGACTTTGATCAAAGTCCAACTGTGAAGATATATTTGGCACAATGTTTTTTAAAAGAAAGTGTCCTCTATTAATTATGGAAAAATAGTAATAGAAGAACAATTAAAGTAAAATTGTTTTTACTATCGAAGTGCAAATTAAAAATTTTGAGAAAATTTTATAATAACAGTATATGTGGACACTTTGGAATCATAAAAATGAAAAAATAACAGAAATCGATTGTACTGGATTGGCTGCCGACAAGATGTTCAAAATTATTGTAAAATTTGTGACGTGTGTAACTCTAGAAGAAGACCAGCAACAAAAAGAAGATCAACACTAGAAAACTGCATATTTATAATAGCTATTGTCAAATAAAAAATGCAACACCAAGAAGATGTTCTCAAATTTTAACAAAAATTTCACAAAAGTTTAATTTTGATACAATAATTGAATGATTAAAATTTCACCAAAAAAATTATCGTCAAGCCTGTTTTTTGGAACATTTTATATAGGAAAGATAGCAATATTAAAGAGTTTTTTGCAAAGATGGATAGATACATTTTGGATTAGTTTTCTCTTTACAATTTTGAGGAGAACATTATTAAAAATGCCCAAACTTCGTGAACGTCAAAATTTTCGGCAACTAAATGATTTCGAACGACGTTGAATTATTGGCATGAGAGAGGGTAGTCTTTCGTTTCGGGAAATTGCCATCAGAATTTGTTGTGACGCAACTACAGTGATGAGATGGTGGAAAAGATGGTCTGAAGAAGGTTTCTAGGACGTCGGAAAGGATCTGGACCACAGTTAAGAGACAGATTTTTAACCATGCGAGTAGTTGGAAACACTTGATGGAAAACTTTAAATATAAGGGTTTCAATGGCGTGTATATATAGTCCAGTACGTAGTTTTAGAATGCGTTTTTATTGTTCTTTTTGGTGTTTTTTTCTAATGCCTCATCATCGAGCTCGTAGATTAGAATGGTGTATGGAACAGTGAATTGAAGGCAGGAATGGCATCAGATTGACAAATCTAGATTTTGTTTGTGGGTTCACGACGGATGTAGATGACTCAGATGTCTTGCGGCGAGCGCAGAAACATTAACTTGACACTTCCCCCGACATCCTGCTCTTACTCAGGGCGTGATGACTTAGGGTACTATCACGTATGGCAATAGATCTCCTCAGGTTTTTATTCTTGGCAACCTAAATGCTCAACGGTACATAGAGGTTGTGCTGCAACCAATTGCACTGCCGTACTTGCAAGAGTTGTAAAATTCTGTTTTTCAACAGGATGATGCTTGCACACATATTGCAAGGAGGACAGTGAACTTCTTAGAAGAAGCTAACCTGGCGGTGCTTTGTTGGCCTTCCCGTTCACCGAATTTTTCTCCATTGAACATGTGTGGGATATGATAGGCGCAAAACTGAGCAATTTACCTTATCCCCCAAACTCTTTGGACGAGCTTCGTGTATAGATTCAGGAAGCTTGGGATACGCTATCGCTGGAGGACATTGATTATCTCATTAAAGGTATGCCAAGTCGTGTGAATGAGTGCATTAGAAATCATAGAGGACCCAATAAATTGAAATTGTGATGATTTTTTTATTGTATTCAAATAAAATTTCTGTAAAATTCTCATTAAAATTTGCCCACAACTTCTTAGTGCTGCAATTTTTAATCAAGGCAGTATATTAGAACCTTTGCTACTTACTGAGAATGAAATTAAATATTTGCTGGTGTCAAATGGAGTATTATATTAGATTTAGAGTACCCATGGAGTTACGTTCAAATCAAGAACGAAATTTCAACTCTGAGTTATTTCAATTTATGTTAAAGATACTTGATATTAACAAGACTTATTAAACGAGTCTTCATTCGCAGTCTGAAAAGATGGTAGAACGTATTAATATGACCATTTTAGACTATTAGTAAAAGAAGTTGGAAGCTTTAAACGTAACAATTGATTTTGTTGTAGACATTTTTGGTGCGTGGAAAATAGAAACTTGCACGTGCACTTGTAAATAAATACCTTGGGTAACCTCTTACAGGTGCGAAAGGTGCTCAGCTATTTAATTACAAAACATTAGTCTGGCAATTCAATGAGAAAATGCTTTTTTTAATTAATTACCTGATTAATTTGCTGAAAAAACTTTACACTTTACACATTTTATAGAAAATTGAACGTTTTAAAGAAAAAGTTTCTTAATATTTTACGGAAAATTAATTTTTCCAAAAGTTATTCAAGATCAAAGTTGAAATTATAATAAATTCCAAAATTTTAGCACTTTTGTAAAACATTTAAGTCCTTAATTTAAAATAAAAAATGTGTTAAAATTTTACTTGAGCTTTGTTAAAAGCAATTTTACAATATTTCTAACGATATGTTTGAATTCTGATCATGATTATAATCAAAAAACCCAGGCGACCATTTATGTGACATTAGATATGCGACTATCAAACAATAAATATTTTTTTTTATTAAATTACAAGATATTAAAAGTTTTCTACAAATGGGATTAAAATAATAATAAATACAAAATTTAAAAAGTAAAACTAGTTTTATCAAATGTCGTATGATGACGTGCTGAGAACAAAATAAATAAAATACTTACACTATACAACAACCAAACCAAGTAAAAGAAAAAAAATGTTTTAAAGCACTACAAAGAGTGCATTAAACATTGCTTTTAACAACATTACAAACCAATATTTTCATATTTGGTTAAATAACTGCAGTTGGCTTTAACTCAATCTATCTATTATAGACTTTACGTTATTACATATAGTTATTTTCACTCAAAAACATGCGACCTTAAGTCAAAACCCTTAAAACTACACTTAACGCGTTAAGTGAGGCGAATTTTGGCAACAATGTTGTCATCTTCAGGTGAGAATTAGATTAAATTGAATTGGTGAAAGATTGATGAAAGAATTGGTTTAAAAATCTGTGTACAAGTTCTAAAACACGTCACCATTACAGTACAATCTCGCAACAAATAATGTCCAAAATATAAAAAAGCAACAAAATGTAATTCTGAAGATAAAAATTTGACAAAATTCCAACATAAAAATACAAGGTGTACCATAAACACCTGACTCAACATTCTTCGTTTTGTTGTCACAAATTTAAGAAAGCTATTGAAAAAAATGCCAGTTGTTTGCAAAACACCCTGTAGATGTAGGTAATAAAAGGGAAAAGTGTTGTAAACAGTGTCAGTACCTTGTATCTGGTGGGGGAGGTTTATGGTCATGAGGCGACCCTGGTGAACTATGTTGGGGGCGACCTCTGCTTAGAACACCACGTTCCACCTGCCCACACATACACACGGCCTATCAGAGCTGCACCTTCTGCTTGCGTCTAACATTTATTTAGCGTGAAGGGGGTGCAAACTGCACAAAGCCAAAAATTTGCAATCTTTTGCAAATCTTTGTCAGAACACAGTATAAAAATAAATCAATATAGACAGCTAAGAAAAACTGAAAACTTGACAAAAAGCTAGCATTCCTTCAAGTTAAATACGTAAGATGGAGCCACTAATTTTTAGATTTACTATAGGCAACTAATAATACACAATTTAAATAAATAATCAAAAGACAAATTTTAATCTTTGCCTGACCCTTGTGTTTCGATTATTTATTATATTATTTATAGTTACAGCCCTTTAAGTTTAAATCCAAAAATTAGTGGCTTCATCTTACACATTTAACTTGAAGAAATGCTAGCTTTTTAACAAGTTTTCTCTTATTTTTATCAGCTATTCATACTAATTCATTTTTTTACTGTGGTCAAAATAATAAAAAAAATAAAAACACAAAACCCAATACAAAAAATATATTTACTTATAAATTAACAAAAATTAAATAAATAAATAAAATCAAATCACAGGTAAGAAAAATCAATTCTACACCCTAAGTTTCATACTGTAAAATGCTCAGATTCGGTGGTTGGTGATTTTCAAGCTGGTTTATCACAAAATGCTCCATGCTACAGCTAATCTACCTGGTCACTCAACATGTAGATATCGGGCTGATGAGCGGGATGCGACCGTACCTTGTTGAGGGCATCTAATACTTTATCAGGCATGTGATCCTGTATCATCACTGGAGATATCAAAACTTCATCAAAATCGGTGTTTTGGGCCCAAAGCGCTTGGTATACTGGTTCTCGTTTAGACAATGCTTGCCTAGTAAAAGAAAAATACAAAATCAAAACTCTACTAGTTAAATTTCAGTGTAAATACGTATAAAAGTATTTTTTTAAACTTTTATGTATTGGCTGGTGTTTATATCAAGTGTTCAAATGAAAAACGCTCTAGAGTGCTTTGCAATTGTAAAGTATGTCGTTAGTGCGATCAGTTTCTGCAACAGCCAGTGACAGAATTGTCAGACTTTAGAGGGTCAATGATCCCAACCTAAGTATTTCAGTAAAACTTGGAAATCACTGAAAAAACTTTGACTTGACTTGACACACGTTGTTTAGTCATAACGTTTGAGTAACGACCTTCCTTTTAAACAAAATTCTATAGCAGTCTAGATCGTTTTTTTACTTGAACACATTATTAATATTTAAGTACTAATCTTATCTATTACCAGATGGAGTCACTGTTATGTCTTCCAACTAACTAATGAGATAAATACAAATAATATAAAATTTTAATTTAAAACCTCCGGACCGTTAAAAATGGTGAGAGCTTTCGAATAGGGCTGGGAAAAGTATCGATACCCACAGATGGTATCGACACCTGCTCAGGTATTGTACACCGATACCGACTGCAATCAGGTATCGAAGTATTGATACTTTCGATACCTCCGATACCTCGATACCTCCGATATCTCCGATACCACGATACTTCCGATACCCCCGATACTTCGATACCTCCGATACCTTGATACCACCGATACCTCGATACCGCGATACTTACGATACTTTAGTAAATATCGATACTTTGCAGGTATCGATACCCGATACCTAAAAACAGGTATCGTCCAGCCCTACTTACAAAGTTAAAACGCTGAGTTTTGTAGCCGTCTTCGTCGATTTTTTTAGGGACTGACTGAAGTTGTCAAATTCAAATGTTTCAAATCTAAAGCACCGCATACACCAACCAGTTTTAATAACATTTACATTAAAACTACTTTTATACGCATTTTCAAAACTCTTTTGAGGTACGCAACAACAACTCAAACTACTACAAAAGTATAAAAATCATGTGGTGCAAGGGGAATCATGCAACGATCACAATTTTTTTTATTACCTCCATCTCTTTTCATACTTTTGTCTGAAATGAGGAACGTGTGTAGCATTAAATTCTTTTCAAGTTTAACTTAAATACTTACTCGCCACGTGTGGGATGGTGTCTCACCACGTGAATTATCCGTCCTGGAGGAAAAAGAGGCTGATGTGAAGTCAAAGCAATGGAACTATCCGAAGGATGAATACCACCACGGACGTTACGTTTTGACCTCATATATTCACCGACATCACTTTCACCGGTGGATAACTCCACTGCTGATGTGGGCTGGGAGCAACCGCAGCAAACAATACTACACGTGATGGTTTTCCACTACAAATAAACACAATCAATATTGTACTTTCAGTGCTAATAGTCTGTTAAGGGACTAAGGGTAAGCTCTACACGAAAAAAGATCGTTTTTATCTTATGGAAATTTAATGATCACTCAAATTGAGAATTTTTTTCCTCAATATTATATACAAGGTTTCAAACCGTAATGCACCTCTTACGGCGTTAAGCTTATTGTTAAAACTACCAGATCATTACGGTCAGAACTGGCTTTGAAGATTTATAAACTTCAAAACATTCCAATCTTTTGATTTATGTGCCCTTATTTTGGCTCTTACTCTTACCAATGCATCTTGCATTTGCCGTTTTTGCTCCTTATTTAAAGAGCTACCAAATAATAAAAAAAAATCTCGAAAATCTCTTTGAGTGGTCATTAGTTTTACATAAGATGAAAACGATCTCTTTTTAGCAAATTAGTAGAGCTTGCTCTTCTAGAGAGCAGTCGTAAAAACCACCCCATAAATTTCTGCCTATATATAACAGTGATAGGATTACCTTTGGATCGACGCTGCGTTTGATAGCATTGATTAGATCAGCTCGAAGCGTTTCCATTTGATTGAGTCCAATTCGAGGCACCACATCTTTCCCCACAACCACCGATACAGTAAAAGCTTTGGTATATTCAACAGCTGGTAAGCTAAGAAGACCTCCTGGAGGTGAATAACAGTAACATTTCAACGAAGCGTAATACTGGCGTAAAAGAATTCCCAAAATACTAGCTGTGCCAGCACCTAATGAGTGTCCCACAATAACAATTTGAAAATCAGGAGTCCCACGTTCAGGAGAGTGTTCTAAGGCTCGTTCAATTAACTGCTCTTCTTGTAATTTCTGAAGAATGTATTGAGCTGCTTGGACCATACCTTTATGCCCAAGCCAGTCTTCACGAGGGGGATTTAGGGGTAAAGTCTCACCTTCGGCATTTAAATCTGTTAAAATGTCCTAAAAGTCGATGATGAGTTTCGCGAATATTTTGATTCTAGGTAGGTTGGATGTGTAGAAATTGATTTTTGTTGGTACAATATTTTTAAGACTCGCTTTAGGCGATTTTTCGGAAAACTTTTTTGTCATTAAGTTGTAAAACTGAAATATAGCCTTGATAGAGTCGACCAGCTTGTAACAGTGTTTTCTTTGCAGGCGTCCTGGGTAACGTAGAGAGAGAGAGAAAGACGTAGCTATAATAAGCTTTTATTAAATATAAAACTATGAAAAAAAGTAAAATAAAATAAAATGATAATTCTTATTAACAACTAAATCCTGTCTCGATAAAACGATAACACTGTTGAAGTCGACACTCCGGCCTGGTCGTCTTCGACAGCTCGTCCTACACGTTTCGGTCCCTAAGTGTCTCGCGGGTTAATGCGCCGGGAGCACTCGTTAAGGAGGAGTGGTGGAATACCCACGGCTTAATGCACCATGGGTAGCAGTTTCAGAAGAAAGAGGTCACTGGGTTAATGCACCAGTAAGTGACAGAGTCTGGGAAAAGTGACTTATGAGGTTAATGCGCCCATAAGTAAAGTTCTGGTGGCTGCAAAGTGCAATATACACCCTCGACTATAAGCCAGGGAAACAAAAAGAGAAGAGTAGGAAGGCGTTGGTGGTGGCCTGTTGGTAGTAAGAAGTGTACGTCATGGCAGTGGAAGGGGCATGACGTATACGGATAACATCGCGATCCGATATCAGCCTTATCTTGCTCCATTCGGGAAATATGAAAACTCTTCGTTCCAAGCTTTGTTTTCGAAGTAATGAAGCCGTAAAATAACTAATTATTGTCCAACTTAACAACTGATGTCGACATACCGGTATTGAATAAGCACGTGCTGTTAAAATAGGGTTGGCTTCAAGTTTAAAACGTAATTTTTGTAATTATTATGTTTAGTTTTTTATTGTACCACCAAAACCAATCAATTTCATCACTTTAGACCCACCAAACAACCAACTCACCTTCATACTTAAAGTGCCCCTAATACTAATCACAACCTTTTTTCTATCATAATCCAACGCAACAAAAAACGGCGTTTCGCCAACATCCACATGGTACGTAGCATAAATAATCTCAATATCTCCTAAACTGGTAAGTTTCTGTAATGCTGCATAATTACATTTACAGCAATTATCCTTAACAACTTCAACTGAATCAGGTCTTTGGCACGGCAAACAGCAGAAACATTTCAAATCAGTACACAGCCGGCACAGTCCCATCGACGACGTCATCACATAGATGGGCCAACCGTAAGCTCGGACGGCGAAGTGGGCGAAATGTATGACCGCTTGGAACAATTCCAAGTCACCACCTTCATGCAAAGAAAGGAACTGTGTCCTAGGAGTTACGGCAACACCCGAAAGGAACTCGTACGTATCGTTTTTGCGCTGCTCGACGATGGCTTTACGTTCGATTTTTTGGAATTTGCGGAGAAGAACCAAACCGGCGATGACGTCAGATGGTACAACGTCCAAGTCACGGAAGAAGTCGGAAAGTAATCGGGCGATGTCGGCGAAGGAGTTGCGGTTGCGGTCCGATGTTGAAGAACAACAAAAGAGGAAGCGGCAACGTTGCTGCCAACTGTCTTGGTAAGCTCGCAAGACTTTTCTGAAAACAGAAGAAATATTTGTTAGACGTAGATTCAGAAAAAACTAAGAAAAATTCAGTGCTATAAAGATAAAGATTACGCCCTGATTGCGGCCGTATAAAGTAGATTATGATTCCAAAATAAAATAAAATAAGGTTATTATGGTAAATAATTGTTTTTTTTTCACACTGTCAAGATGTCTAACAGCTACTTACCGTTGTCGCCAGTTTCGTGTACTTCCCGATCTCTTATATTGAAATTTTGATTCGGACTCCCTCATCGACCGCTGATATTGCTTCATTTTGACCCACGATCGGCCCGCCGCATCGTAAGTACACCAAACCGTAATAAGTACAGAAAATAATATACACCAGTTGCAAACAACCATTCCCAAAACCGTTTCTTTAGGATTCATAGGATTTATAATGTGGCAAGTGAAGTAGTTGCGGATAAACCACGCCACACCTGCTGATAACCATCCACCTTCGATGAACATAACAGCTAAAAAGTAAAATAAAAAAATAAAATTGAGAGAGTAATTTCTGGAGAAAAGATTGTTGAAATATAAGACATTAACTCAATCAATCAGCTTTCTTTCTTTCTTTTCATTTCCAAAGAAATAAGATTTTATTTCAACTGAATTGACTACTAGTTGAATGAAGCGACTAAAAGGAATATAGAAATGTATAAAAACTACCATTAGAAAAAACCTACAGTGCTTGATATTGATTGATGATAATGTGCTTTCACTCAAAGTTTTTGTTTTCAAAAGTTGGTAAGGGGAAAGACCGCTATTCAAACTTTGTGTACTATACGAGGTTTATCCATAAAATGTAAATAAAACTTCTTTAAGCATTAATGTTATTATAAACTTAATATAACGAGTATACTAAAATTTTTATCATTATTGTTTCATCAATTTACAATTAAATTTTTACGTTAATATTTTATTTTCTCTAGTTTAACTTCTTTATTAGTTTATTGAATATTTGCTTATAATTTTGTCACCTATCCCCTTTATCAGTATTTAGGTATATTTGTATAAATTATCTTTAAATTATTTTTTAATTCAAATGTCAAATTTATGTCGAGTCTTTCTAAAAACACACATTTTTAGCTGACTAAGATTTATCTTTCTTTTATCAATTATCCAAATAATAACCATTTAGTATTTATTTACATATTCTCCTTCAAATCATAATAAAAAATATTTTGAAAAATAACGATATTTATTCTATTTTTAGGATACATTTTTATTCTTTTATGCTTTTAGTTTATTATTGACAAAAGTTCGTTAAGTTTTTTAAACATTTTGTAACTTATTTTATTTTTCCTTTCTTACATTACAGACACTGATGATAGGACATGAAGTTCTCAAAAGCGCTCTGCCACTATCATGTAAAAATCTTGTTTAATTAGACTTGTGAATTTGACTTGGATTTTTATTCCTTCATTATTTGTATAAAAATCACCCGACTTTGAGAGCAAGAAAAGAATGCTAACAGCTGTATCGGAAGTATTTTTTTAATCAAAAAAATGTGATAAAATTCTTTACATATAAAGTATTAGATGTAACCGAATTTCAAATCTGTTTGCTAAAAATATCTTCATAGTAGACAATACATATGTATGTCTGCGATAAAAGTTTGACGTCAACAAGAACAAAACAGGAAATAATGGTTATATCAGTTTGCAAGAATCAAGTCGCGAGTATTCTCGTATCATTTCTCTACTCTGTTGAAAAATACTTTACTAATGGAAACATTTCAAAAACGAAAATATTTCATAAAATTATTCAAACATAACTAGCTAAAATAAAATGACATCATAATCATAACACAGAATTCGTACAATTCTCGCAATTTAATATTTATTTCGTCCTTTATTCATTGAAATTTTCATTAAGATTCTTGTTTCAAGTAAAAATGTTGATTGCGGTTAGAAAATAAGTAGAGTTCTAAGTTTCTAGAGATGAATACGAGAGGAGTAAATTTTATTACCACTCACATTCTAAGCGTATAATCCATGGGCAGAAAGTGAAAAAAAGCTTTTTGAGTCTGATTTTGTATTTTTTATTTTGACTTAAATTTAATAAAAACAAAAAAAAAACAAATTTTTATCGATAAAATCAAAAGCGCTATTTTAAACCCCAAATTAACAGTTTAAAATTACTTTTTCTACTTTACGTCGGTAACAGAGTCTGATTTGAGTGCGGTAATAGCCAATTCCGCACCCAAATTACGTGCGGTAACAGCTAGTGCAATTTACTGTTTTCGGATTGGTAACACCGTGTAACACACTACGCTATCGCTGAAATGAAACGTCACGTTTCTGTTGGCGATGAGATTACAGTAATTATATTCGAATAAATTTTGTTGCACTTAATGACCAGCAGTATTCCTCAACAAAGTGTTTTTGTGTGTGTGTGTCGCAATTAATCAATAAAATATTTGAAAATAGGGTGGACACTGGACAACGATGGTAGACGTCACAAACTTTTCTTTTGAGGTTAGAACAGCGTTAAAGTAAAACTTGAAACTAAAATGGAGCTTTTGGCCTTTATTTTGACCATTTACAACCCCCATAGCATTCGATAATTTACAAGTTATTTGCTAGATGAGTGTATAAATCTGCTTGACTGAAATAACGATGAAATGAAAAGAGTCGCTGAGAACCGCAAATGGAGTAGGAATTTAGAGATAAATGGAGATTTTCCTTACTGTGTTAATGCCAATTGGATTATTCAATCAATAACCGATACGGTAGGTAAAAAAGAACCATTTGTGAGTTACTTACACAGAATTTTAGACAAATTTGAAAACATTTCAAAGTTCAATAACTTCATTGACACTTTGGTGACATTTTTATTACCAACTGTCTCGTATTAACGCAAAAGTCCCTAAATATTAAATAATTAACTTTTTTACTTAAAACTTACGTAAAACACGTAAAGTAGAAAAATTAGCATAAAGAACTTGTTTTTTAAAGTCATTGTGGCACTCATTCTTTATAAAAACTCGTTTTATAAACTTGAATTCGTGCCACAAAGATGACTTTTCAAAACGCGTTCTTTAATATACTATTAATTTATAATTAATTAAAATTACAATTGCGGAATAAACTAAAATTGTTCGCCCACCTTTAAAAAAAGGAATCATGGCAGCCCTCAAATTATAATCGAGAGTGTCGTTTTCCGCCCTAGAGCAGAAAATTTTATTACAATCTGCGGTTATAATTTTCGTTTTTTATTTAAGTAAGACTGTGACAGTTAATTTAAGTTGAAATCAGTTGAGGTTTATTCGCAGCATAGGGTTGTCAATGTCTGCTTTCTGCCCTTGCGACGTAACACAGTATTTCTTCTCTGGGAAAAATTTTTTTGGTCATACATATTTTTAGGGCATTAACTGCAATAGTTATTTACATATGAGAGCGACAGTTGTCACTCGAAAAATGTCACACGAATAAAGCAAAACTGTTCCCGCACGTCTCTTGAAAACAATAATTTTAAAATTTATCTTTAATTTGTCGAAAAAATCAAGTGCGTTGATGCCGATAATGTAGGTAACTAACTGTCAGATTTTTTAAGTTACTAAAATCTCTACTGTCAAAATTTGATATTTTAATGTCTTACACAATTTCTCACAGATGGCGCTGCTTAAACTTAAACTTCAAATGCAATATTGTGGATGCATTTTTGTTGTTCTATCTGAATAAAAGTGGTAAAGTGCATTGTTTTATTATAAATATGGGCTCTAATACGATAATCTAATTTTAAACCGTTTTTTAAACGAGAAAAATTCCTGTGCTCTTTGCAGGCACTAATGCGGTAAAAACAGAGTTAAGAGATGATTGCAAAATTGACGGCCTCGAATGTTTGCTTAGTGCGTAATAGCTTAATTTTTAGTAGAGTACCTAGAGCAAAAAAAATTTACATAATAGACACACTACTTTCAACATTATTACTTTTAAAAAAATAGAAATTAAATTCCCAGTGCAAATTTATGGCACCTCCCTTAAACTTTTAGTCACGCCATTGGTTGTGTAATTACATTATGTCTCAAAAATAAAACCCTTTTATCCAATTATCTAATCGAGTAAAAGTTTCAGTTTTTGCAAATCAATAAACACTTTTCAAATAAATTCTCACCTGTCTACAAGTAAGTTTTTCTAAATAAATAAAAATAAAATATCGACTTTATGTCTACAACGAAAAACATTGAAGTGACTCATGTGATAATTACCTCATTCTTATCATAAAACTCTACTACCAGTAAATTACTCATAAAAATTTTACTAAATTGTAGTTTATACGGTTTTTTATTGTTTTTTACCCATACGAAGAATGCAAGCATCGAAGCCTAGATGTAGAAACATAGACATCACAAACGTGGTCAAAGTAGCATAATTTTACTGTGAATCATCGAGAAACAAACTTCGGGAAGATTCGGAGCGTTTCGGATAATTTATCATTCTTTGGAATAAATAACACGTCATGCTTCGGGAGTAGTTTTAAAAAGTCATGCTTTCAGATAATTCTAGAAAGTAAACTAACCACTATATAAAGAAGAAAACTGACCAGGTAATAAGTCTAAAAGTCAGATAGTGAGAACGAGACAAGTCGGTAAAGTGCAAACAAGAACAGTGGACAAAAGCACAAAAAAAAGCTTAAAGTGATTTAACATTTACTGTGTTTAATTAAGTTTGTCGTGTAATAATTAGTTCTAAAAAAAAATAAATTTTAAGATAAATAAAGTTTTGAAATTTTTTTCTTTGTCACTCTGTGAACACAATTTCAGCAAATTTTTTCATTATTAAAAAAATATTTCTATTACTTTTTACCGAAATTTTCATTGAAATTGCATTCATTGCATTAAAATCTTACTTTTAGTACCAATTTTTTAAATTTAAAAATGTAAAAAAATTTTGTTTTTTAAATTCTAGAATTATTTAAGTAACGTTGCGTTATAAGGAGCGATATATTTCACAATAAAACAGATATAAACAGTAATCAGCAACATAAGTAAAGTTAGAAGCAATTTACAAAAAAAAGAATAAGCTTTGAGTAGATAGTTCGAGAAAATACCAGATGAATATCGCGTCGTAAGTCACACCGTAGCGTAAAATTTCACGAAACAATTATTAGCCACGCCCATGAGCCAATCAACAAAAATTTCTTAAAAATCTACATGCGAGATCGAGTAAAAGATTTAGTCCCGAAATTACTAGAAAATAATAAAAAATAAAATGGCAAATAAAATATACCTACATAATAGTAATAGCGGTAATAAAACAGAAATCAAAAAAATTGCCGACATTGTGTCATACATAATACACCCACTTTAGGACTTTAAATTTTTGCGACCACTTAACGGTCTGTATTGTCTAATCTAATAGTGTGACCCATTTAAAATTTTTAAAGTTTAAATTTTAAAAAAGTAATTTATGTTTGTCTAATATTTTAATATCCAATAGTAACAAAATTGTTTAGAAAAGTACCGGGTGAATCACGTTTTACCCGCACCCCAAAAACAGCCATTTCTAATTAAGCAATAATTCTCAAAAAAAATTGTAGGTGATATTTCCAGATAGAAAAAGATTTTCTCCGAGTTTCAAGTTGTTGCTTTGTACGATTACTTTTTTTATTTTTGCTCATTTGATTATAAATTAACGTTAACGATTTTTTGTGTACAGGTGTATTTTGATACAATGCATCAAAGTGGATAATTAATTTTTGAGCAAATATAACATTTTGATATTGAAGCACTTACTTTCTTATAATTTATAAAAGTGTCGTAATTTTTATTCAAAAAGACCCATCAGAGTGGAAGTTTCTTGAAGTTGATGATATTTGACACGACTATTGACATAATTACACGACTAATGTGGAGACTTGAAAGTTAGGCAGTTGGTAAGAAATTCCCAGCATATAAAACGACTTCAATTGTTAGGGTTTTAGCCGGAGATTTATTACTACTTCACCTTATCAAGTCATCCTATCAAAAATATTTGGTAAGTAATATAAAAATAGGTTTTAATCAAAGTTTAACATTTTTTTTAAATATAAATTTTGCAGATTGATTCTGTTAGACATTTTTGTTCAGTTGATGTGAAAAACAAAACGTAAATTTTTTTTCTGAAATTTTTTTTTTTAGTTATATAATGCAAATAAATTGCTAGAACAAAATTTTTTTGGAGGTAGATCAATTTAACGAAATATATAAATTTCATAATTTTTTTCCGTGTTTTAAGACGTGTTTTTAAGGTGCGTATATAACTTGATTCACCCGGTATGTATATTCTTAATATCCTAAAGAATAATTTAAATAAATAAATAAATCATCTTACCTACTCTAAAATAAAGAATATACTGCATAGAAGCGCGTGGCGCCGTATCCAAAATACTCCCCTTCATAGCAACCACACAAATGGCCAGTTCGAGAGCCATAGATAACCCCAATATTACCAAATAACCAACCACCAAGCTCAAGAGTTGTAATTCGCAGTAATCGAGTTTTTCAAATGTTGCCAGGCTAAGTAATACCGTCAAGATGATAGTCCTGTAACAAAAAAAAAATATAATTAAAGTGTGGTAATTTTTGTCAACGTATATCTATTAGGTATATATAATTATTTTCAATTATCAGACAGGCGACAAGAATTTAATTTAATTAGTGGGAAATTGATGGCTTCGTTTGAATGATGAGCGATTCAAAATGTTCTGTTACGTTGTTTATCAACAGTAAATATAAAAAAAATGTTTTAAATTTAACATTTAACAGATAAAAATTACTTTTTTCACTTTGACTAACATTCTACTCACATAAAAAATGGTAAATTTTTTGTGTTTTGTACTAGAATAAATATCTCTAAATCAAACCAAATCTATTAAAACCTGTGTGCGAATTTGGAGTTCTTTGATTCAAAAAGTTGAATTAATAACAAGTAGTTTATCTCTAGGATACAGACGATAACAATAATTAATAAACAAATAACACACTAATAATTTGCTTCCGAAATTATCGCTCATTTTTCTTGCTTGTCTGGTTGTCACTAACTGACTAACTCCCCGGTCAATGTCTCCACTCCTTATATAACCATACGCCTTTCCAAAAAGTGTCGAAAAGTTTCATGACTTTTCTTCACTCGTGCAAAACTATGACATCATTATTTGCACCACGATCTTTGGAAAAATAAACAAATATTCCTTTTTGCGCGATCGGTTGTTTTTATCAGTTTACTGTGCCTGTTTCCACGACGGTAGATTGCTGTTACTGGTTGCTACGTGTAACAAAACGGTAAGTAATTCACTTGCCGTTCAATGAACGGTAAGCAATTAAATCTAAAAAAACAATTTTGCGATTTATTTATTAAAATTAAATGTACAATTATTATAGTTAATAGTAGTAATACAACTCGCATTTGGGTTTTTAGTGTTAATAGACAAACTTTCCGACGTAGAAATCCCAGGTTGTTGTAATAGTCCACCAACATCGCTGTGTAAAATTTTATGAGCAAATTCAATTTTGTTTTGGAGGGAATCTTCCACGTAACTCTCGGCCACCGTTGATGAACGCCACCCACCATGTCTTTTTAGTCCCAACACATCAACTCCGTTATTCGCCAAAAGTGTAGCCGATGTGCGTCGAAACGAGTGTCCAGTAAAACCTTCAGGGGCTTGCAACTTTAAATACTTTGCAATTTTTGACGGCCAGCCTCCAATTGTGCCTTTTCCTGTGACTTGCCTAGTGCATTTGCCATTTCGATAGTTCAGAAATAAATGATCTGACGTTGGGTTGCTTGGTCGAATTCTTATGTATTTTCGAAGTATTTCCAAATAATGAACTGCTTCATTTTCTTTATTAATAACTGTGAACGTTCGCTGAATATTCGTTTTTGTATTTGGAATATTTACAATAAACATTTCTTCACGTTCTTCTATGTCACTCATTTTAATATTGTACAATTCCTCTCGTCTACAAGCGCCCGATACTCCCAATATCATTGCTACTTGCAAATATATTGTTTCCTTAGAACTCAGATGTACCACCTCATCATCTACAACATACCTTTTGAATTAAAAATTGTTCGTCTGGTGCTTCATTCAAGAATTTTTCCATGTCTTCTTTGGTAAAAATTTTAGCCTTCTTAAGCCGATATCTAATATTTTTTCTCTTAAGATAAGCAATTAATGTAGCAAACTTAGAAATATCGATAGCATCATGGAGAAGAATTGTACTCTTCAGCATAGAATACTCCGCCCATAAACTGCCTGCGGCCTTCAAGTGTCCACTTCTCACCACAAAATACGCTAACAAGCTCTTTTCATTTACAGAAATCTTCTTTGCTTCACGCCATTATTCCTTAAACAACTTGTACGTCTGTTCATATCGGGCTTTAGATTTTTCTGGAATTATTGCCGAATATCCTTCTTGCCAAGCGTCTTCTAAATCATCCGGTAGATCATCACTATCGCTCATATTTGCTTCAAAAACGGAACCACAAAACAGAACTATGTAGGAATGATTGTATCAAAAAGACAATTTTACTTGTTTGGAACAAAACCATAGCAACCATGGAACAGCCACCCAAAGTTTTCAGTTTCAATCTTCCCGATTATCACAAATGTATTGATATAAATTATTATTATTATTATTCTAGAAACTCCAATCGCGCAAAAAACGTTATAAGCATTTCGAACGTTAAGGATTACCGTTCTTAGACAATAATTGGAGTCGTCGCTTCGCTCCTCCTCCAAACAATTGTCTTCGAACGGTAAGCATTCCTTACCGTTCTCCATACTTAATATACTATTATTTATTGTATTATTAATTTAGTAATACGTTTTGTCTGAATCAGTTTATCTTATCGAGACTTTACTTTATCATAACATGTACTTTATAGAAGGAAAAAAGTGGGTGTTTTCTTTCAAACTGGAGCAAATCCAATAAAAATTCAGAACATGTAACAGAATAACAAACTGTTTTTATTCTTTTTAGAGATATTTGGAAAAGTTACATGGTAAAATTTTCCTAAAAGAAACAAAAGTTAGGTATTTTACTAAATGTAATAAGCGTAACGACAAACATACAACAATTAGATGAAGTAGGGTTTTATTTAATATTATAAACAATTTATTAACGAAATAAGAAATTTATGATACTCAATTTGTAGAAAATATTTTTTTCACAACAAAGCTTATTACTTTTTTTTCTCTGTTGAAACAAAATCTCTTCTTAATAACTCTATTAATTTTTATTGAAAAAAGTAGATTAGAACATATCTCTGATAGTCTTTCAAGATATGAAACACATCTTTAACCTCAATTAAATTTGAGTTACGAGTAATCCTAATAACCCTTGGAGAATATCGTCAATACATATACAGAATAATTCAGTCGTTTAATTTTGAAACATTTTAGCTGTATTATCGGAAGTATAACCCGATTTTTAACTAGTGCACAGTATTTATGAATAATGACGAATCCATATGCAACCAAATTTACATATTAAGCAACTTTCTTGCTAAAATTTTCATTTCAGTGAAAATATTGAATCAAAGTTATCCTAAGATTTATCGATTTCTGGCACTTTCTTCATAACTTGTCAAATTAAATGACTACTTAATAATCTGTTACTTTTAGTCCTTAAACCAGTGTAAGATGGTAGGGTTGGAATTTATTAGCGCGTATTATTCTAGAATCAGAACTTTGGCTAATTCAGAATTTTGTGCCAGAACATTTAGCCCAATATGTGAATTTTCTGTAATCGCCTGAATTACAGCAATATCATTATTTTCTCCTGTCACAGTTTTGTTTCGTGACTTATCCAAGAAGAACATTACTGACGCAATTTTGCTTCAAGTCTTCGAAAAATTTTGACAGTTGGAACCACTCAATGGTGATATTTTTCTGCATAAAATTTGACTTGCAGCTGAAGCGTTTTTTCTACATTTCTTATATATCAAGATTATGCCAACCTGCTCGTTATCAGTGAACATCTTGACTAAATTTGCTCAAAAACTGTCAAATTAACATAAAATAACACAAATACAGTAAGTATGATCGCAAAAACATTCTCTAAATTAAATTTTGTCGGTCTCATGCGAAAATGTAGGATTAGTTGTATAAATCTTTCGTCATCAATAAGCCTGTAAATATAGTTGAATATGTCTAAAATTTTTACAAGTCACAATTCTACCAAACACATCATTTTCACCTTTAACATCTGACAAAAATTGTTTTGCCCAATCCCAAATTATACAAAGATGACTTAAAACTTTTGAAAAAAACTAGTAACTGGTCCTAATTTGTTAAACCTGGAAAGTAATAGTCACATCGAACAACGCTAACAAATTACACACTTGACACACTTTACTTAAAATTCAAAAATTTTACAATTTTTTTATAACAAAGACTGTGTAACACAGAACTTAGTAGACAGATGACAGCAGGTGACAAATTATAATATATACCATTTAAAACAGCTCAATAGAAAACCTTGTATAAAAAATACGTATTACAAGTTCTTCATTACTCGTTCTTTATAACAATCGTATCACAAAGAGAGTGGTTGTAACATTTGGTTTTTTACTATTTAACTACTATTTTTTATTTTGCGTCACTATGGCAAATTTGTAGCACTGTTTACTCAAAAACAGTGCTACTTTTACTATTTGCAAATTTAAAACATTATTTTTGGTAACTTTTTATGTTAGCAGCACTCTAAATTACAATTGTAATTTTGTTGATTTTGATAAATTTGATTTAAAAAATTAAAAATTAGCAATGTTGCCAACGAAAAACGTTTAACGCAAAACTTACCAAACAGTAGATGACAGCTGGTAACGGATAAAAAACTTATAATATAGATCATTTAAAATAACTCAATAAAAAAAAATAGTATGAAAAGTACGTATTACAACCTCCCCATGGTGATACTCTTTCTTTATAATACCCGTATCACAAACAAGAAAGTTATAACATGTGTTTTTGGGTTTCCTATGGCGATTTTGTAACATTGTTTTCTCAAAAAACAGTGCTACAATTTTCAATTTTGTAGCATTGTTTTTGGTAACTTTTTATGTTACCAACACTGTAAATTATAATAGTCACTTTGTTGATTTTGATTAATTTAATGTCCAACAAAAAACTTCTTAAACAGATAACAGCGCGTAACAGTTAATAGTACATAAAAAACAATTGTTACAATCACAAAGAAAAGGTTGTAACACCTATTTTTTACTATTGATGTATTTTAAATAGTATTAATTTTTTTATCTGGCGTCTGCTGTTATCTAGGAATAGTAAGTTTTGTGTTAAACATTTTTTGTTAACAACATTACAAAATTTTTGAATTTTGTAATGAAATAAATCAAAATCAACAAAGTCAATATGGTAATTTATAGGCTGGTAACATAAAAAGTTACCAAAAACAATGCTACAAAGTTGAATATTGTAGTACTGTTTTCTCAGAAAACAGTGCTACAAAATCCTCATTGTAAACGCGAAATAGAAAATTTTGTTTATAACATAAGTATACCATTTAAAATAACTCAATAAAAAATAGCATAAAATATGTGTTACAATCTCCTCATTGTAATATTATAAGAGAATAGTTGTAATACTTGGTTTTATATTTATAACTATTTTTGTATCAATATTAAACAACGATTTGTTTTTAAATGTACAAGAAGGTGGTGCTGTAAAAATTTAAATTTTCATATTTTGGTTGTTTAAATTTTTTTTTCCTTGTTTCGCGTCTGTAACAACCGATTTCAGTGTCGTATTAGCCAATTCAGCACCCATTTGCGTGTTAAAAAGTAACTAGTACAATTTATTTTTTGTAAGATTGGTGACGCTTTCACTGGTATTAGACTTTAAAACGTCATAAATATCAGCGCTATATCAGGTTAAAATTTTATTCTAACAAAATTTTGTTGTATATAATAACCAGAATCTCCTATCAAGCTGTTTTTATGTGTGTCGCAATTAACCTATCAAACACTCAAAAAGTAGAGTTAGCTACCTGAACAATGCGGTAACTTCAACTTTCTTTTTGAGAGAGAAGGCTTTAAAACGGCTTTCAGCCACTACTGTCGATTTACAACTCCCATAGCATTTGATGATTTACAAATTATTTGCTAGATAAGTATATAGCACTGTTTGGTCTAAAATAATAATAAATAGATCCGTATAAAGTTTGAGATTTGATAATTTAAAAAATATTGCAATGTTTTTAGAAATTTTTTTAATGTGTTTGTACAAATTGGATCAATCAGGTTAAAAAAAAAAACTGTTCGTGAGTTACACAGAATTTTGGACAAATTTGAAAACAATTCAAAGAAATACTTTTATGACATTTATCACCAACTAAAAAATAAAAAACTGTTGTACTTGAAAAGCACGTAAAATGCGCAAAATAGAAAAAAATAGCATAGAGAACTCGTTTCTAAAGACATTGCAGGCACTCATATTTTATAAAAACTCGCAATTCGCACTCAATCTATACCTAATCCTAAATTCTTTAGTGCCTAAAGTACCTTCTTTAATATCTTTTTAGGTAAGAAATAAATATCAACCACCGTCTGATGTATGAACAACTGTCACATGCTAGTTATATTTTAGAAAAAAAAATATTAATAAACAACTAAGATTCAATCAAATGATAGTAAATTTTGAAAAAAAATACTTAGAATTTCCTAGAATCATTGAAATTATTAAAAATAAAAAATGGCATGATATGACTTTGTCCTATCATACGATATATGCTTTTTATCTGATTTTATTATACTATGCACTATGCAGGATCTATCTGTAAATAACCAAATAAAATACGTGAATTACCTGATATTTTATTATTTATCGTATTTTCTAGATTTAATTTACTTAATGACTGTAATTTTTACCCCAGATATTATACCGGGTGTAAACGAAATTACGTTCACCCCTTTTTTAATAGTATTTTTTTAAATAAAACAATGCGATTTAGGAATCATATTATGTTTAAAAATTCCCATCAAGTAAATAAAAAATGAATTTTTTATCACTTCCGGTTTTGCCGAAAACGACCGTAACTTTAAATTTTTAAATAAAACACTATGTATATTTTTATATTTTTAGAATTAAAAATAAATTCTGAGTCTAATACACTGCTTTTTATAACTTTTTGTAAATACAAAAGTTTTTTTTGGAATTTTTATTATTTCATCTAAAAGGCTGTGATAGTTAAAAAATATTTCTAAATAATGTAGGCAACAACTAAAAAATAAAACTAGTGCCATAAATAATCTAATTTAGAAAACTGAAATAAATTAGTTTCTCGTCTTACTCAATATTACCAAATAGAACAATAGTGACCCACTCGACATTTTAAATTTTTTTTTTGGTAATCTAAAAATACCAAATTTTGAAAATCTATTTAGTAGTTTTTGTAATATTTACAAGAATATTTTAAAAATATCCCTAAAACATAAATGAAATTTAAGCAAGCTGTATCTTGTAAAAATGCTAGCTTGTTTAAATATTTCTTTAATATTAAATTTTTTTCCGATTAAAAAAAAATTGTTTTGTAAATATTACAAAAACTACTGAGTAGATTTTCAAAACTCAAAGAGTCAAGTGAGTCACTATTGTTCCATTTGAAAAAAATTAGTTAAACCAGAAAAACTAGTAATTTATTCTAATTTACTCTTATATTTTCTAAATAAGATTATTTATAGGATTGGTTTTATTTTTTAATAGTTGCCTGCATTATTTAGAAAAAAATTTTACCAACACGACTTTCTAGATGAAAACACAAAAATTAAAAAAAAGTTTTTTTAAAGTGGTCTGTTCGACTCAGAATTTAACGTAGATTCTAAAAATATAAAAATATACATAATGTTCCATTTAAAAATCCAAAGTTGCGGTTGTTTCCGGTAAAACCAATAAGAGAAAGTAACGAGAAAATTTAAAAAATTTATTTTTTACTCAATTAATGAAAATTTTCTAACTTAATTAGTTTTCAAAAGTTTCGTTTTTCTAAAAAAAATACTATTAAAAAAATAAGAGCTTAATTTCGTTTACACCCGGTACCTATACATAATTTGCATAAATAATAATTTATGTAAATTTAATTAAAACAATTTCCTTTTTCTCAAAATAAATTACATTCTGCATATTTAATACCCCATGATGGTCTTTCGACTTTCCCTATATCACACTCTAAACCGAAAACATTCAAATATAACAAATCACAAACGTCTAATAATTTATTACTTCTAAGGGTTCGTCCCCTTCTTTAATCTCAAAGTCCCCCATTGATCGATGGTAGTTGCGAATTACTGAACATTAAAGCATCCAATAACTTGAATTATTTCCTTTCGACTTTAATTCAAGGGTGACTAAATCTCAAGGTGCTTATATACAATATATTTGAATGGAGAGCTCCCTTCGTTTGCATCTTGTAGATTTTAATAGTCACAGGTGTATAATTTAGTAAGAAGTGTTCATTGAAAAAACTTGACAAGAGTGCTACAAAATTTTGAAAAAAAAAATGTAACGGAATATACAGAGTGATTTGTTTATTTGCTTACGCCCGAAACTTTAGAAATAGGCAACACATTATACTTTAAGAATTTAATTTTCAAAATTAAGATATAGAGAGTTGTAAATTAATCTTAACATTGTTGACAATACCTTTAATAGTGCTTCCAGAGTCAGTTCATTCGAATCATTTGTAGCTATATTATTTAATTAATTAAGTTGCTTATCGTTTGTATAACGTGTTGTCTATTTTTAAAATCTAGGGCGAGAACAAATAAAAAAATTACCCTGAACATGTCAGAACTTGATACCCCGTAATTATAAAAAACATTATAAATAAATCATTTTGATTATTTTTGAGTGCTTGTTTACAAGATTCCGAGTCGTTTTCATTTCTAGTTTCATTTTGTTCTTTCTTTTTTAGTTATAAGTTTCAGTTTTGTTTGTTATTGAGTCTAGTTAATTGTTATTTTCTCGTAAAAATTAATTATACTATCGAGTAGGGCTGGGCGATACCTGTTTTCAGGTATCAGGTATCGATACCTGCAAAGTATCGATACTTGCCAAAGTATCGTAAGTATCGAGGTGTCGGAAGTATTGAGATATCGGAGGTATCAAGGTATCGGGGGTCCCGAGGTATCGGGAAGCATCGAGGTATCGGAGGTATCGCGGTATCGAGGTATCGGGAAGTATCGAGATATCGGAGGTATCGCGGTTTCGAGGTATCGGGAAGTATCGAGGTATAGGAGATATCGCGGTATCGAGATATCGGAGGTAACGGAAGTATCGAGGTATCGGAAGTATCGGGTGGCGATAAATACATATCGCATCAAATAGCTTGTAAATTCGTGTTTCGAACATCCAAAGCACTCTGATAGGATATTCACTTATAGCCACCCATTATCAAGGTATTGCAGGTGTCGAAGTATCGGAGATATCGGAAGTATCGGAGGTATCGGAGTATCGAGATATCGGAAGTATCGAGATATCGGTGGTAACGAAGTATCGGAGGTATGGAAGTCTCGGAGGTATCGAGGAATCGGAGGTATCAAAGTATCGGAGGTATCGAGGTATCGGAAGTATCGATACTTCGATATCTGATTGCAGTCGGTATCGGTGTACGACGGCGTACTACTATCGAGCACTAAAAGTTTTTATTCGAAAGTTACTTTCGAAGTGGTAGAAAGGTTGAAGCGGCCGGATCTATTCAATGGAACACAGAACAAGGTCATTGAAGAAGAGTCAGTAATTTTGTTCAGAGGATGTTAACACTTTGAAATAGGCAAATATTGCACTAAAAATGTTTTCCCATACGATTTAATAAATAATTATTTACTAAAAGCTTTATGGTCTGATTTTAAGTTGAGATGATACTGGTAGTATCTTTGTTTCTATGGAAAAATAAACAAATTCGGGGCTGTGATTCGCTGTTGTCATGGAAAAGTATTAAAATTTGCGATACTACCGGTATTATCTTAACTTGAAATCAGCCCATTAGACTCTAATTATTTTATAAAGTATTTCGTAAAATAGATTGTAAGTCACTAATTTAACTAAAAAATACTTCAAAATGTTTTTGTTTTATCATAGCACTCTTGCCAACTTTTTTAAATAAACTCCTGTTACTACGTTTAGTTAATTGTTGCAAGAAATTTCAATGGATGACTTGTATACTAAAGAATCGATATTCAACCCTAGAAATTCTCTATCTCAGTTTTCCGTCCTTTACGCCGTCACCCTATTACGATTCCTTTCATCTTGTATTAGCATCTGTAGAAGAGTGATTGGTTGAATGAGCGGCTTTAACCGTGATAGGCAATAATGATCCGGTTGGAAATACTTATGTAGATTAAGAACGTCATGATTAACTGTTTGTATGCTCATATTTTGGTAGTTTTATCTTAATTTAAAGTAATTTTGTTTTTACTGATTTTTTTTTCTATTCAAATATGAGTAATATCAATTTATTTCCTAGAAATGATTAGATATATTTCATTTTGAATCATAAGTTTTTATCAATTTTATAAAAGTTTTACATGTCATGATAAAATATTTAGTGTTTTTTAAATTTAGTCATTACTTAGTCTAAATTAATAGAAATAGGTAGCAAAATACATTATTATAAAACATGTACTAGGTTTAAATCACGAGTAGATACGTCAGTGCGAGAAATATAAATCTTACAAGCTTATGATAGCATTCTAGTCACGTATCATATACGACATTTCATCGTACAGTATCCATGTCTTACACAACTGCGCAAAAAATAAATAAATCCAAATGTTTTTGAAAAATTATTAGTTTCAAAATAGTTGTCTAATTCTCTTTTATTATTTTGAAAGTCAGACGATCGTACTTGCACTGTTACATTTCGTAAATTTGTACTTGTATTCGTTAGTTGATATAACCAGGATTCGGCAGAAGCGAGCTCTTTGCAGTGGCATGGTTTCGCATTGTTATTTCCACATTATTTAAACGCTGTAGAACGGGCACATAGACAGTTACTCACTCAATCAGTATTTATTTATTTTCAACTACAGTGAACCTCTGTTAAACCGGCCTCTCTTGTAATACGACACGCCTATCGCTGTACATAATTCTACATATTATATAAACATGTAGTATGATTTGTAATTCAGATAGAATCTTATCACTTTTCATTTGTAATTTGTCGGATTACAACGTACTTTCTTACAAAAATTCCGGACTATAGGGTGTCTAAGGCAGTACTCTGTAATCCGACAAATTCGATAGTCCGATACGCCCCGCAAAACGTTTGTCGGATTGCCGAAGTTCCACTGTATATGTAATAGTTTCTAACATTCAGTTGAATAAATAACCGATTAATTACCTGATCATTTATCCAACAGCTTGCTGTGGCCGAAGCTTGGTCATAACTAAAAGCGCCAAATTTAAAAATATACTAGCGCGGCGCTTCTTAAATAAAACAGTTACATTGTTTATCTCAAAACCATAAACACCTGAATAAAGCAATTTTGGGTAATCAATTTGGTAAAAACAATTGCTAGGTAATTTTTTTTTAAATATTTTTAAAATGTTACAAGTTATTATAATATAGAGAAAATAATTTTCTTTTTTCTAACAACTCTTTCAAAAAAAAACTTTTTTCGCCTCTTACTATCTTACTATCTATTACTATCTTCTGCTACGTCATAATTATTGCTCTTTGTTCTTTAAGAATTAAAATGTTTGCTCGATGTATGAGAAACAGTGTATATAATATTATACTTCAAGACTAAAATGTTTTTTAGTCCCTCAGGTAGTCCTCATTGCACTCAAACTCCTTCAGTCCCCTGGTATGTAATATACTATTTTATATCAATTTCAACAGGCTTAAATATACATATAGCTTATCATTTACATCAGTATTTTGAAATAATTTTAATGACAGTTATACATTTCTTCCTACGGCAGGTATTGATGCTCCAAGTAACCCCATATACTATAAAGTAACTCTATATACTATATTGACTCAACTAATCAGCAAGTCACACTACTGTTTCTGAGTGAAGAATAACTAATAAATAATCTCATCCGTGGACCTAAATGTAGTTAAAAAAAAACAAAAAAAATTAAATAAAATAGAAAATCAAAAATGGCCGGAAAAGAACCAATGAAAGAATCATTCTTCCGGCGACCACTGACCGAGACAAGTTGATGGTACCATGCCCAACGAATTTTGACATTACTTATAAGCCTTGATAAAGAATCCAATAAAGATTCGAAACGTCGGCTTTATAAAATAGTTTATATGCCTTGTCCACTTCCCCGTAATAATAATTTTTAACTATAAAAATAATGGACGTAAAACACCAAAATAAAATATCAAATTTAATTTTTAAAAGGGTTCAATTGTTCTTAAATATTCTACAAAGCACCCACTGGACTTGACCCTAAATTATTTGATTGATTTTTTTTTAAAGGTCCAAGAAAACTTGAATTACATGTTTAGAGCTTTATTAACAGGTCCTCAAAACGTACTGGAAAGCTTTTCCGCCATTTTGTACTCAACCTGAAAAGATATTCTAGTAGAAAAACAAAAAACTCTTCAAGAACAACTTAAAAAACAACGATTAAAAGTAGAAAATAAACAAAGACATATTTTAAAACAAAAAAATTATTTTGAAAAAGCTTGAAAAACAACGATTGAGACAGGAGACAGAAAAAACTAAATAGGACTCTAAAAAACCGCAAACAATTCCTTAATAAGCTTAAAAATCAACAATTAGAAAAAATAAGCAAAAGAAGTCTTAAAAAAACAAAAACCAGTTTTAAAGAAGTCTTAAAAAGCAAAAGTTAGAAAGCAAAAAAGCATTAAAGACAAGGAACAAAATAATATTCTAGAAAAAAACAAAGAACATAAAAACTATAGATGAAACAAAGGGAACGACAAAAGAAGAAGTTAATAGTTTTCATAAATTTGACAGTTTAAAAAATGTGTTAAAACATTTTAAAAATAAAGAAGAAATAAAACAAAGCTTCTAGAAAATAAAATATACTTCATTTTCTTTATATATTAGCCGTTGTCTGTGTCTTTTTAACATATTGTTGTATATATTGTTATATCATATAGATAATGTGTTGAACAGAGACAGACAAAAGCATTAGAAAAAAAAACGAACTATAGTTATGAAACTAAAAACAGAATAAATTACAAGAATTAAATAAGCCTCACAACGAGTAAACCTTCCTACATTTGGCAATCAAATTTTATGATCAATGATCGCAGGCATTGTATAGGCAACCCCAGCTCTTGTAGACAAACAATAACAAACTATAAGATTGTGACCAGACCAAGCACCAGCAGCGAGTTGTTATCATTGTATACTAAAACTATGATTGCCTATATAATGCCTATGATCCATTAGAAGCAGTTTGAAGCAACAGCAAAAATAGACCTCAAAAGCTAGAATACCCAGCGATGCTCAACAGGAAGATCTAAAAGTAAGACCCACATATCTGTTAATCTGTTAAAACAGTTAACAACTCAACCAAGACCTGATATTTTACTAAAAAAATTTAAAAAAACTCCACCTAGTAACAGTAATCTTTTAGATCACATTGAAGCTATGTTAATATAGCTACTCGTACCTACTGAAAAATAAAACTCAGATGTTTAAATGTTGTAGGATAGAGAAAAAAGTAACTATTATCAGTGCTGACAATCAAAAACGTTTAAAGAAACCCAAATTATTTGGAAGCTCGTAGAAGACCAGTCTATAGCTGTAGCCGCAAAAGATCATAAAGCATTGCTAAAATAAGAGGAACCACTGTATAAAACCTTGCAGCAATAGTTCCGTTGGCAAAAAAAGTTTTGTAGATTCTTTGCCCTCTACATTTTCTATTTCGCTTCAAACCGTTTTAAGTACGAGAGAGTATAATTTCAAAAAAATTCCTACCCACGACGTTTCTCTCTTTATCCTCATTTGTGGTGTTGCAAAAAGAAGTTTTTCATCTAGCTTTGTCGCTTCCACAAATTTCGAAAAAAATGATGAAATAGATATAAACGGTAATGATAATAAGCTGATTGTCGCGACTTGATTTTATACTATAGAAAAACTAAAGTAGTTTGTTTTAGACAAAGAATCTCTTAAGGAAAGGAGATGAAGAAAAGAAAATGTTACGGAATGAGCTCAATAATTCTAAAAGATAAAACGTGCTATTAAGCCTACTAGAGAAGCTCTATAAATATGCAAACGATAGGTCGTTAGATAAGTAGTTCAACTTAGCAAAACAAAGCAATCAAAATAGTAGAAGTGTATTAATGACAATTATCTTTAAGTTATAGGTGTAAATTCATTCATTGTTGCATATAATAATTAATGTAACTCTTCCTTATTCCTCCAAGTTTTTTTGTCAGAAAATATTATTTATAACTGCAGTAACTGCACACATCAAGCAGTAATAACGTTATAAACAATTATAAACGTATAAAAAACCAAATTAAATTTCGTCATATCGACAATGTCAAGAGATTTGTTTCTTCTGGTGGATTAGTTTAAACAAAATGGCGTATCGGCCGCTTGAGTCTTTTGTTGAAACTTTTTGCTTATTTAAATATTTTTTTATTTCGGTACAAGTAATTCACTAGAAAAAGATCAATATTTTTCAAATTTATTAGAAAATTAGCACAAATTACTAAATAGAAGTAAATATTAAAAAAAAATGATCATACAGGGTGCTTTTATACTTAAAGCAGAAATTTTAACCGAAAGGTTCTTATTACTTTTTTATCCCAGTATACAATTCACAAATTTAAACAAATGAAAATTTGAAAAATGAAAATCCAAATAATACGATTTAAAAAATTTCTGAATAGTGCACTCGGTTAAAAATATGTTAAAGATCTACTCTAAGTTCGCAAAACACTGTGTAAACATAAATATTTATTAGAACCCTTGTGGTTGATTTTCGTTGAATCACTGAATTTAAATATAACCGAAAAAATCGTTCTTTTCTGTGAATAAAAGAAGTAAAAATTCATTGAGTGTTTCTCGCTGAAAGCCCTATTAAATGCTCGTGTGACCTTTGACCTTCTACCCAGTGCACCACTTGGTTCGATAGACTCGCGCTGCTTTCATGCATCAACCCTCACGCTTTCAACCACTTACCAAATCAGGTGGACGGTAAATAGAAAAGCTCCAGGCACAACCAGATCGTCCGATCCCACACTCCATCGTCTTCGAAAAACAACGATTCCTGGCATATTCTCGCAACTAGAAAAAAATCACTAACTCTTCATTCCGTCACTGCTACATAATATCACTGGAGGGATCACTTTTCGGAGCCGTTCTGTCTCGCATTATCTCCGACGCACACATTACACTCACATTTTTATCAAGCACAGCCACGATGTTTGAAGAGAGTTTGTTGATTGCTGAGAGTGCTGCTGAATGCCCGAAATTGATGCTACCTTGAATCTGGCGAGACTGCAAAATGATGTAACAGATTATTACTTAAATGTCACTCGAGGGTGATAAGAAAATGTGTCAATAAAATTTTAAGCCGGATTTATATTTATTGGAAAGTGTTCTAATGACTCGTTTAGTCGTTTATTCAATGAGTTATGGTATAACGAAAAACGTGAATCACTGACTTATCGTTATCGTATTCTTATCAACATTAGTACTATGAGGAAAAATATTACTGTCTTAACCGGTATTAAATGTTAAACAAATATTTTGATGATAACTGCTTGTTGTACTATTTTTGCATGTAAAATATTACTCTTATCGTCTTATCTTTAATTTGTACCAACATTAAGACGTAGGTGTTACGTATTTGTTATGTTTTTCATTAGATTTTGAAATAAGTTAAAAATAATTTAAGTTTTGCGCAAATAAAAGAGTTTTGTGATTAAGAAAAATATGCAAAATGAAAATTAAATTGTTTTTTGAAGACTCATTATATAATGATTCTACTCGTACTTCTGATTTAACCTTTTCTATAGTCCAAACATGGTTTTGTTCAAAAAAAGAAATACTAGTGTAGAAATCAAAATGCACGTGATCAAATAACACTAAAATAATCTCCGTGTAACATATATAAACAATATTTAATGCTAACCCTGTTCAAATCCAGTGTAAAATGGCACGAGCCAAAATAAAAAATAAAACATGTTCTGCCAATGAAGCAGATCAGTTTGACAAGATTTAACTATTTATTTTTGTAATAATTTTTAATTAACACCTAATCAAAAATTATTTTCACTGGCAACATAAACGCAATGATTTCATTTTATAATTCACCAAATACTTAGTCGCATCAAACTAGTTGCTAACAATAAAAAATTATATCGTTTTGCGAGTTTTTTTAGAAAAACGGAGGGCCAAAAATGGAGCCACACACTGAGGTCTTAGTACCCATTGTGTAAAACTTTTCAAAAGAAGATTAAAACAGCTTCAAACTAAGCTCAGTATTTTGTCTGCGAAAGCTTTTTCGACAGCATTACGGATTATTATAATTTATTATTATGTAATTTTCATTTTTATGTTTGGTATCAGCCTTAGTTGATTTAAGACCAAGATAAAAACTTTCAAAATTTATTTTTGTTTTGTAATTTACAAAATTTTAACGTTTAATCACATTAGACACAATACTTTAGTTCTTTTTTTAGTAACATTTTTTTTTGTCTTATGACGTTAGTAGATCTAATAGTTTTATGATATTCTGTCTAATATTATCACTCGTTTTGATAAAATTTCGTGAAATAATTATATATATTAGAATTTCCGAAATAAACTGATCAACAATTGAAGTGATCCACCACAAAAATTGTTAATTAAACAAGATTTATTCTTGTTTTCTGTTCTTTTGTACTCTTTCGCTTATCTGAAGTACTTTATGATCTATCTAGAGATAGTTTTTAGGTGTTAATCTTAAAAATCGGCTTCTTTGCAGTTTTATCTGACGAAACAAGCAAAATGAAAATTTAACTGAATGTTTTTTTCAGTAATATTAAAACTGACACGTTAAAAGTATTATTGAAGGTGACTTATCCTTAATTTCTAATGCTTCAACAGCGTTTATTTGACCGAAAATTGCAGCATGTAGTTTACATGGTGCAGAAAGGGTTATCTCATCATGAGATGGCGCGAATTTTTAATGTGGCACATGGGGTGATCAATAGAGAAATTAATCGCTTTCAAGAATGTGGAACTCTTCGTTTCAGACATGGTGGAGGTCGTGCACGCAGTCTAACTCCAAGACAAACCCGTTTTTTACAAATTACTGCTCGCCGAAACCCTACCTACAACGCTACTCAGTTAAATAATGCGTTACGCCGAGTTACAGGAGTAGTTATTTCTACTCAAACAGTTCGACGAAGGTTACACGAATATGGCTTAAGGGCTAGAAGACGTGTGCCATGCCCACTGTTAACCCGGCAACATCGAGTACAACGGCGACATTGTAGGGAAGCTCATTTGAACTGGAGCTACGACAAATGGTCCCGTTGTATGTTTGCAGATGAGTCTCGATTTACCTTTTATCGTTTGGATAGGCGTATTAGAGTGTGGCGACGCCCGAACAAGACGTACCGTAAAGAGTGCAGAGGGTACCTTTTAAAGGAGGTGGTGTTACTCTTTAGGGAGACATTATTTTAACAGTCGCACAGAGATTGTGGCACTACAAGGGTTATGCATGAATGCACAACGTTATAGGGATATGTGTATTCTACCGATTGTAGTCCCTTTTGCTAATAATTTTGAAAATAAGTTTGTGTTTGTGGATGATAATGCACGACCGCACCGTGCTCGAATTGTAAACAATGTTCCTAATGCACATGGTATTGAACGAATGATGTGGCCGGCACGCTCCCCTGACTGGTACCCCATCGAACATCTATGGTCATACATAGAGCACAGGTTATTGGAACAAGATGTCCAACCAGAAACTTTTGAGGAGCTTCAAAACATGTTGGAACAGGAATAGAAGCAGTGCCTCAAGAAGTCATCAATAATTTAATAGAAAGTATGCGTAGCAGATGTATGACTGTCTATAAGGCTAGAGGTGGCCCTACTAGATATTAATTTATACAATATGTTTAATTAGTAAATATGTAAATACAATATGTGTTTACAAAATATTGCTGGGGGTATTTACTGATTTTGTAAAAAGTTGAATAAATAACCAAATAATTTACGATGTTGCGATTCATGTGTACCTTTTTTTTTACTCGGCTTGTATTTTAATAACGGTTTTTTAAAAAAATATGTTGTATAAAAATGAAAACCTTACTTATTATAGAGTGGATCACTTCAATTGTTGAGTAGTTTAAAATGTGTTTAATTATTGTTTTGGTCAGATCGCCTATGTGTGGCAATTGTCACAAGAAACGTATGTCTCGGTTAACATTACAAAACAATGACACATAACAGCCGTCAGTGTTCCGCTTTTTAACCTCTTGCATATTTTTCAAGTTTCTGTGTCTTCCTCTATATTAAAATCAGTTTTTTAACTGAGATAATGCTTTCCAGAGTAAATTCTTGAACGTCTACATACAATTATCATAATTTGCAAATATTTTTAGACAGTCGACAGCAAACCACATGAACTTATCACGTAAACCTACGTTCATGCTAGAAAGAGGAAAGCACAGCAAACCACGACCAGAACAATTCTTAAACGCTGGTTATTTGTTATAAACTGAAGATAACAGCTATAAACAAATCCAAAGCCGTGTAAAGAAGTGGATCCAAAAAAAGCAAAAAAAAAAAAACAAAAAAGTAAATCTTAATTAAAAGAAATGGTAGGTGCAGTACAAAGAAAAGTTACCGTCAAAAATTGTAATGGAGTTACTAAAAGACCGCAATGATTTATGGGCTTCTACGTAACGCATATCTTAAACTGTTCAGAATCGCGCTCCACTTGATTTTGAACCAATTGTATCTGCAAACAAATTTCCTCTCGATCTAATAAGAAATTTGTAATCATCCTGTTCAAGCCCTGCAACTAAAGTTCTCGACGATTTACCGAAGCAACAACAAACGAAATAGAGTCGTAACCGTAGTAGCGTAGTAGCGGCTGCCCACTTCGAGTTCCTACAACCAAACCGATGTAGGTTTGTGTCCTATTTGAAACCAAGAGTGTTTTGAGAATGTCTGAGAGGTAGCTCACACTAGACTAGAATGTCTTTTTTTAAAAGTGCAATGTTTGTGAAATAAAGAAGTACAGTGTAAGTACAGAGAGTACAGTAGTAGCCTTTCTCATGACTCTGGCTCCGCTAGAAAACCAATCCCTGTAGCACTCGTTTCTCCTCGTCATTTTGCATTTTTGGCTTTCCGAATCTTTATCAAAAAGTTTACTAACACTCTATCTTTTCCGTCGTTTTCTTTTTAGACACGCGGTAGTCACCGTTTTTTTCTGCTCTTGCTTGCCAAATCTGCTTACCAGAAGTCCGGTAGCTTTCGTGGTTTTCTACTCTTAACTCGCCAGTAGCATTTGCTCTGCTTCCCTAAGTCACCGTATCAAACTGTTCTAACCCCCGAAACCACTGAGTAACGTAGTGCAGAAAATGCTTAGTTTTACATAACTTATGTAAATTCAACCGCTAGGTTTAGCTTTTGTTAGGTAATTTTGGTTAATTAGATTTTTAACAACTTAATAAAATTACAATAAAAAAAGCCCCGAACAGCTTAACTCCTCAAAGTAGTTGTTTTTACCCAGTTGTAAAACTTAGTCTTGTCAAAAGCAAAAGTAATAACTTTGTTGTCTGGTACTCGCTATCTTGCAGGCATCTCTGAGAGATGGCACATTGTGTATACCTTTACGACCTCTAGGCGTACGTCGCTTGATATAAATAACTACTCCTACATGTTTCAGTCAAGTGTGACTCAGCTGCACTGATAAGGCACAAATGCTGTAAAACCGGTATATAGCTTATTGGTGTTAAGTGTGAACAGAACCTTTTATACAAGTTTTGGTTGAACTGTCTTTCAGTGGGAAGCTTAGGTGGTGTATTATACGATTTAATCGCTGAGGTTAGTTTGGTAGTAGGCCAAGCGAGAGCCAAAGTGGTAATTTTATTGACTGTTTGCATTATATGCCAACACTCTAGACCTACCAGCGATCTCTACAAGATGGCACATTGCGTCTACAGAGGCTTGAAATGAAATTTCAAGCCTCTGTAATTGCGTCTATCTGCACGACCGCTAGAATTTCTACACTCTGGGTTTTGCGTAACTTTGGGAGGGAGGTAGTTACTTGTATGGGTTTTTCCTAATATAATGTAATAATATTAAATAAAGTAAATAAAATTAATACAAAATTAAATAAATGTGACATCACTGTGACAGCGAATGATTTAAAATTGGTATTATCTTTTAGTCTTAAAAGGGCACTAAAAGTAAGATTTATTTCGTCATTACTTTTACATTTATTAGAGCACATAAAAACAACCTAAAAAATTAGTTAATTTGAAAATTAATATTTCGAAAAATATTGACATATCATTAGTTTTATGTAATAGAACAAATTACAGTTGAGCTTGTTGACACTAGTCCAAAAATTTGCCATTACGCTAGAATAATTCGTTTAGGTGGATAATAAAACTGTTGTTTAATTTATATAAATTTGGCAAGAGAACAAACTTTTATGACTAATTGATAGAATTACAGTTTTGACAGACGCTTATTACTTTTGTGCTGTTATTAATGGATCATGAGTCTTATAATGAGAGTTTCTAAAACTCACATTTTAACTTGTCTTTGGAATTTAGATAATAATTTTCAAATGTGTAACTAAGAAAAAGATATAAAAAATGTGTATCGACAAACATAAAAACTCGTAATAAACGCTTAAATTATATGCAAAATTCAAAAAATGGATATCTGTATATTTTATAAATACTTTTAAGAAATGCAAAGTACATATTTACAAAGTTTCTTATAATAATATCGCAAAAACAATTTTAATTGTTCAAATCGCTGTGTATACAAAATGTACCCTTTTCTTCAAAATCAATGTTACACAAGAGCACTAAAAACGTGGGTAAAACTTTCCATCTGGCAACATAGCATTTAGCACAGTTGTAGGGTTCTCTTTTACTTTTTTGTCGATTGGCAATAGTTTTTTTTTTGACAAAAGTGGCCCTAAGCGCGAGCCGCACACCGAAGCCTACGCCCATTGTGTGCTACCTCTTGAAATAGTACTACTGCAGAAGCCCTGTGCCTCTGATGAAGCTCAGTACCTTGTCTGCAGAAGCTTTCTCGATAGCACTGGGCTTCAGATATTGAGAGCCCACGTATAAATTTCTGATGCTTGCAAATGCAGGACAGTAACAGAGAATATAAAGAGGAGTTTCCTCATCTTCAGCACAACCTCTGCAAATCTCGTCCTCGGTGAGTCCGATGACGTGCAGGTGTCTTTTTAGTACGCAATGTCCTGTGTACATGCCTACCACTAACTGAAGGTCTCTACAATTGAGACGCATCAGGTTTTCACTGAGTGTCTTGTCCGGTCCTTTAATAAAAAACCTGGATTGCCGCATGCCATCTTGAAACTGCCATTCAGAGAGATGGCGAGATTCTATCCACTTATGAAGTGTGTCTTTCTCTCGTCTTTTGGTAACGCCAAGAACCGGTTCCGCCCCGATAAAGTCCATTTGTGAACCCTCTCGAGCCAGATCGTTAGCCCTCTCGTTACCCGTTAGCCGGCCAGTTCCTGTAATCTGTTGTGACATTCCCAGACAAACCTCGATGAGTACCTGCACGATTGCAAGGCCTACAGCAAAGCCTGACTGTTGGTGCAAATGCAGATTCGCCTGTTTGACAAAGCTCTCTTCACGCACTCAGTCACACAAGCGAGCAAAGCGAAGCTTTTCGCTTGGAAAACATCAACATGTTTGCCCAAAGGTATTGAAATTTCAACACCAAGCCCATATATAGATATGCCTGAGCCTGTCCCATTGGGGTGAACCGACCCCTCAGTATAGCAGACGAGCCAGTCCCTCGTTCTAAAACTGCTCGTTTTTTCACACCAATTGGCACGTGATGAAATGTTCAGAAGATACTTGTAATTTGTTGCAATCCTAGGGGTCATACTGTCATCCCCCATTTCAAAAATGGGGTCCAAATTCAACATCCTAGTGGATATTGTCCGATGACCCTTTCCGGTTGCTGTTTTCCACCGATTTGTACCGCAAAGCCGTAGGAAACCCATTGCAGCAAACTCTTCCACAACAAAATAAAGTGGCCGAATCCCCACAATGAGCTCCATAGCTGCGGTCGGTGTAGTTTGGAAGACCCCTGTAATTGTCAGGCAGGCCAAACGCTGGACCCGTGCTAAACACTTTTTGGCCCAGGACGCACTTGATATGGTCCACCAGACAAGGAAGCCGTACGTGATCATTGGTCTGACAACATAGTTGTAGAGCCAGAGCATATCGCGGAGTGTAAAACCCCAGGTTCTGCCAACAGCTCTTCTGCACGCACAGAGCGTGCTCGTAGCTGTTCGCATTTTTTCTTCTACGTGTGATCTTCAGGTCAAACGGGAGTCTAAAATAACCCCCAAATATTTAACCTTATTATCTACACGTAGCTGTTCGCTTAAAAGCAGAGGGGCCACATAATGGTCCCACCGTTTTCGGGTAAAAATAACATGGCCTGTTTTCTTTGAATTTACCGATAGGTCATGGGAATTACACCATTTCTCAACAAGCCTGAGTGCCCCACCTGTGAGGTCTCCGACCACATAGAAACTTGCCTTTCACCAGAATAGCTATGTCATCAGCATAGCCCTGGCAGTATATGCCAAGTTCCTTTAACTTGTGAATAAGATCGTTTACTGTGAGGTTCCATAATAAAAGAGATAGTACACCCTTTTGGGGACACTTTTTAGTAGCACTCACTGTAGCAGAGAATGAGCCTATGCTCGCTCTAATAAATCTATTAGACAGCATTGTGCGAACTCATTTGACCAAGATTGAGTCCGCATTTCGTTTCTTTAATGCGTTACACATAGACTCAAAAAAAGCATTGTCGAATGCTCCCTTAATGTCTAGAAAAGTTCCCGAGACATACAGTCCACTGTCCAGCCCGCCTTCAATTGTAGATACAATCTCATGCATAACCGTTTCGGTGGACCGTCCCGTGATGTACCTACGCATGTTGGTTGAAGTGCAGCGGATTATTTCCGAGCACCTTCTCCCGAATGTGTTTGTCTATTAGTCTTTCCATCGTCTTTAATAAAAATGATGTTAGGCTAATTGGTCTAAAACTCTTAGCCTCGGCGTACGTGGTACGTCCTGGCTTAGGAGTAAACACTACCTTGATCTTTCTCCAGATCGCTGGTATGTGGCCCAGTGCAAGGCAAGCAGTTCACTAAATACCAATTTAAAAAAAATTTAGAAGTTTAGGTTTTAAACGCTCGAGTGTGACATTAATTTTGAAGCATACTGTACTTTCTACTGTTTAAAGATAAGTTAACTAAGATTGTAAAACCAATATTATAGCTTGGTATACAAAAAATGTATTAATTTTTGAAATTAAAAATCTTTGTCATAGACAACGATAAAAACAAAAAAGATGAAACCACTTTTGTTTTTATACATGGAAATAAATTCTTTAATTGTTGTCAATAAAATGTTTCTACCCCATTTCAATTTAAGACTTTTTAGGAAACATCGGCATTAGGTTTTTATTATCTTATTCTTGTAACGGGTCATTTTTTAAATAATTAACGAGCCCGCTTAAAACGGTGGCCTTACGGCCACCCTTTACGCGGGCCCGCGTTTTCGCCCTCCGGGCGAAAGGCGCAAGCGCCAGGGCGCTAATGGCGCCCGCCTTCGGTTGACACCGAAGGCGATATTGCGCTACTGGCGCCGCCTTCGCTTGATAGCGAAGGCGATATTGCGCTAACAGCGCCGCCATCGGTTGACACCGAAGGCGATATTGCGCTACTGGCGCCGCTTTCGATTAAAACCGAAAGCGATGTGTGGCGGCGCAAACGCCGCCTTAGATTGAAGTATACAAATTTTTATTTGTTTGTATAACTTGAATATCTGGTTGAATACTGGCTTTGGGCCAGATGTTCCCACCTGCTGCGCGATAGATATTTGGTGTTTGGTCAAACGTTCGCGCCTGCGGCGCGATAGATATTCAGCCTTTGCTCAAACGTTTGCGCCTGCGGCGCGATAGGTATTCATTCACCCTTAGGTCAGATATTCGCGCCTGCGGCGCGATAAATATTCGGCCTTTGTTCAAACAATCGCGCCTGCGGCGCGGTTGGTACTCGGCTTACGGGTAGATGTGCGCGCCTGCGGCGCGAGAGATTTTCGTGTTTTGGCAAGACGTTCGCGCTTGCGGCGCGATAAATGTTCAGCCTGCGGCGCGATAAAATTTAGCCTTGAGCAGGCGTTCGCGCCTGCAGCGCAATAAATATTTGGCTTTTGGCCAGACGTTCCCGCCGATACTCGGCTTTTGTCTTAACGTTAGATAGATATTCGACTTTTGATTCACCTTTAGATTGGACATTTGCGCCTTCGACGCGGTGGATATTCAGTCTTGGACAGGCGTTCACGCCTGGGGCGCAATAGATATTCGGCCTTTGGTTAAAAAATTGATCTTCTTTAGCTATTTAGCAATTGTTTGTAGTCACCTAACCTAATTTATTGTGACCCTAACTCATTTAATAAAAAAACAATAATGAAATTTACTTTAAAAACAAATTATTACATTTTCAAATAATATTTTTTTTATTTTACTATTTAAGCAATATGTACTGTAGATGAACCACTGTTGTCTAATTTTTTATTTATTAAATAACATATGATATTTGTAATCACGTTTTTAAATTATATGACGTTTATGACACTATATTGCGTGCAAAACGCCTGCGAAAGAATGTGTATCTGACCAAAATTTGTTTTACAACCGAAAGTTTAGCAAAATATATTAATATTATAAAATCATAAAAAAATTATAGATTGGTGAAAATTTACTATACATTTTTGTTTTATTATTTACAAAAAAAAATTCTTGGCGTGCGAGTGTGGGTACTTCCGAATAATAATTATTGCTTTAAATAGTATTATTTAATAACTTAGTTAATAGTAAAATTTTTATTATTAAATGTCCTTGAATATTTTTGTAAGTTTAAAACATTAAAAGAAATAAAAAGATTATTAACAATAGCATCAAATTTGGAAACAATAGATATGTCGACTTTTATGTTTGTGATTGAGATTATATTAAAAAAAAAAATTTATTCAATTTTATATACTTTAAACACCCTAAAATAAGCTCAAAATATTCTATTTCTATTGTTACACATTTATAGTGTATAAGAATTTTACTGAAACACTTAGTATGCATATATTTCTTTATTTATGGGACACTTATCCTATAAAATTATTCTAACGTGTATAAAGTAATATATCATATTAGAAACTTTATTTTATACAATTTAAAAAAAGCGTATTCTTGGTTGCCTACCTTATTTATTTTTCTTTAATTAATTTTTAATTGCGTGTTTTAATTAAAATTTTATTATTTTACAAAAAACAATTACTTATCAACTGTAAGATAGTTATTAATTAAACAACTTTGGCCTCTAACTGGTATTTACCTTGCTACTGATAAAAAAAATTCTAGTTAGATAATTTTTTTATTTTTCGCACATTTTTTTTTGTTGTGGTGGCAAGAAATGGATATTTTAGGTCAAATACTTACTAAATCGTCTCTATTCATTGAAATCTCCTTATCGTATTGCTAAAAATTTTATAAACTTTAAATAATGTTGAAAAGAGTCCTTTCAGTCAGGAATAAATTGAATATTTAATGATTTTGTGATATTTCCTTAATTTTGCTACAAAATATCTTGTATTCAGCGTTCCATTTTTTGCTAAATGTTAGTTTTCAACAACATCAAAATGGAAGACTTTCTTTAGTTATTGGGGCTCATTCCTTCTTGAATTACTCCAAGAAAGTCGAAGGGTTTTAGAGTCTTCTTACTGTTGTAATTTTTAGATTAGGTAGTTATTACTTATTGCACTTTTTTTTGTGATAGCAACAAAGCAATTATATTAAGTCAAAAAACAAAGCGATTATATTAGGTCAAAACAAAAACTCGGTGTAGTTTTTAGTAGACACGGGTAATTGAAAACACACACACACACATCTGTTATTTAATTGTGGGAGCAACAAAGGGGCCCCATAGTTAAATTAGTTCTTAGGCCGACCCTGTTTGTTGTTATCAAAAACTCACTGTGAAGCAAAAATAACATTTTAAATCACGTTTAATTAAATTTAATTTAATTATTTCAAGTCACTTTTAATTGACTAAAATTTGAGGTTATGTTTTTATGAAATGCAAAGAATAAATTTTTATTTATTAACAAATTATAATTTCTTTCAAAATGCACGTACTGGTTTTCAGTCTTTACATTATAAAAAAGGGTCCCCTTGATCAGGAATAAATAGAATTTTGACCAATTTTCTGTCAATTTTTCTCTGTTTTTGTTAAAAAATGTTCCATATTCAGCGTTCCATTTTTGTTTTTTCTAAAAGGTCACTTTTATTTGTCATTAAAATGTAGGACTTTTTTTTATTTATGGAGGCTAATCATTTCTCCCTGAATCACCTTCTTGGAAAAAGTCGAAGGGTTTTAGAGGGTGTTTACTGTTAGAATTTTTTTTAGGTTAGGAAATTAAAGTAATGATTTTTTTGTTTTGGTGATAATCAAAAGGGATTATATTGGGTCACAACGAAAACTCAGTGTTGTTTTTAGTCGACACGGCCAATAAATAACACAGACACCTGTTTCTGTTATTTTATCGTTCTTGGGCCTCGGGGGGGGCAACAAAGAGCCCCCATAGTGAAGTAAGTTCTTGGGCCGACCCTGTTTGTTGAAATTATTTTGATCTTATTATAAACAATCCTATGTGAAACAGATATAACATTTTAAATCACGTTTAATTAAATTTAAAATCACTTTTATTCGACAACAAAAATTTGAGGTTATGTTTACATCTGTCATCTGTCATATGTCACAGTCACTTAAATAAAATAGCCAATCAAATGCAAAGAATAAATTTTTAATTATTATTAATAAATTATAATATTTCTTTCAAAATGTACGTACTTGTTTTCAGTCTTTATGTAATAAAAAATAACAGGGGCCCCCTTGGGCAGAAATAAATGTAATTTTGAATAAATTTTAGTGTTTTTCCTCTCATTTTGCTAAAAAATGTCCTATATTTATCGTGCCATTATGCTAAATGTTACGTTGATTTTTTTATGGTTCATGGGAGCGATTTCCTTCGTGGTTAATCTTTTTGGAGAAACTATAATTTTCTTAATGTTGTAATGTATTGTATAGCCTAAAGATTCTAAAGAGGCTTTTTTATTGTTATTATTAGAATTTAAACGTTTAAAATAGTTTTTATTTAGGCACTCACTGCACTCACTGAAAGTAAAAGTTTCGTAAAATTTTTAGGTTAGGTAATCTTTGTATGAATTTTTTTCGTTGTAGCAACAACAAAGAGGAAGATTTTGAGTTAAATACTTATTAAATCGTTCCTATTAATAAAAAATAATTGTTACGTTTAATCAAATCACTTTTAATTGATGATTAATACAATTTTTTTTACTATTATGTCATATGTCACTTGTGAAATATCAGGCAATTTTAAATCAACCAATCAAATAAAATGAATTTAAAATGAACCAATCAAATAAAAGAATTTAAATAAATAATTGATTTTGTATCTCTTTCTTTGAAATTTTTGCTAAAAACAATGAAAAACATCAAATCTTTAAAAATAAATTTCATTAGTATATCATTATAATTAGTAAATAAAAACCTTTCTACGCACTAAAAAAAAGATGAAATAAGAAAAAAATAAAATAAAACAAATAAAAAAGTATCGATTAAAAATTTGTATAACCGCGGAAAATGATCAATTTTTTAGAGTGAATAAGACTGTACATGAATTATAATAGTATTAGAGTGTGCTGTAAATTATTTTTTGTAGTTGGCAGTACTGAATTTGTGACAGTGACATAAAGCGCCAAAATCAAAATAGAAAATAGAGAAAACGAGACGGCGAAACGATACGCGCCTTTTTCACCTGTTACTTATAAGCTGTTATCAAAAGACTCCCTCCTTTCTCAGAAGAGGCGCTACGTGCATGCTACTTTTTAGTAAAAGAAAAAATTCTAATTATGTGACACTTTTATGACATAAATGTTTCATTTGTTTATTCAGTTTTGCCAACCAACATTTAAAACGTCGCCTACTCCAATTAATAATTTAAAAAATGACTCGTTTATTATACAGTGTAAAAATACCAAAAGAAAGTGTAATAAATCTGTTTCTTAAAAAATGGATCAAATGTTATACTACTAATTTTAAAATCATCGATGACAACTACATTTTTGCATAGCTTGCAACAAAAAAGTAAATTTAAGAGCAGGTTTACAAAATGTAAAATAAATATTTAATTGAAAGAGTCTGTGTTGTAGTCAACATTTAACTCTTCAGCAAAGTGTCTTTTCTGGCACATCATTTATCAAAATTGACACTGAATTGCTGTTATAGCTATTAAAGCTATTAGTCTAAAAATTCTGTTATTTAAAATAGCAGAACTCTCAGAATTGAATTTGCATTTGTCCAAATTTAGTTCGTTACTGGAAGACTAAACTAAAATTCTTCTTATTGTAACTGCTGCTGACTACGTTTCTAGCTCTAGCACAAAACACAAAACTCAGCTTATTTTTTGACAGTAAATTGAACAGATATTGCTGACAGCTAATGATTGATTCTAAATGGACAAACCTTCATGACCTATATGTTTATTGTTAGTAATATTTAAGCCATATGTTTAAATTTTTAAAAGCTACTTAATTACAAGAGTTTTGAAACACCCGTTATAATTTTTAGGTACAAATGAATTCCTAATTATTTATTGTTTATTTTTTTCATTCTTATTTTAACTTATCAAATTAATTAAGGAGTTTTATTACTAAATTTGTCTTTAAAATTGAAATTTGTAGTTAAAGCATAATAAATTCACAAATTAAATTTTTGCCATAAAATTGTTGAATGTCAGCAGTAGGTGTCAGTTTTATCAGTTAGATAATGAGCATAAGTAATTGCACACATTTAAATGAATATTTTGCATGCATTGTCATCATAAATTCTTTGGTGTGTGAGTATAAATACGATCAAAAATCACGAAACTATAATTTAAACTTATTAAAAAATAAATATTGGTCAGTAAATAAACAATAAATAAAATTAATTAGAATACCGTGTATGAAACAATTTTAAACATTTATTTAGTAAAATTTGCTGCACTGTTATAGATTTAACAATATTTAAATGTCGCTCAAATAAAATTGGAAATGCAAATGCGATTTTGGTTGACGTATTTGAAATGAACACAGCTCTAAAAATAACTTAGCTTTATTGTTGTTTTATTTAAAGAAAAATTCGTGGAGGTAAGTGTATTAAATTTTAAATATGTGTCAGAATTAAAAAAGGAAGCGAGAGGATAGTATATTATCTGTCGTTAGTTATATGTTGCCTATCATATTTTCCCTTGTGACTTCACTTCTCAATTTTCCTCGCTCATATCATACAATAACTTTTATCATGTATTCTCGCTTCTCCATCAAGTTTGGCAATTTTCGATAACTTATGAGACATTCAAAATTTATATCAAATTGTAGCACAATACATAATGCTTATTAAATATTTCGTTACAACCACTGATAACATTGGAATACCGATACTGTAAAATGACAGTTTTACGTACTAGTTAATCCTATAGTTTATAGTCTGTCTATCGATATTTTAAAACGACTTTATAATCACTAGTTAACATTTTGGGTCGTTTACGATAGTCTCATTGTTAGAGGACTATCTACCTATTCTGCAATAAACTCGCAAGGGTTGAGGTTTTTAAATTTTAAATGGGTTGCTCAGTACTTTTACGATAATCCTTGTTAAACGGATAATAAACCACTTAAGGAATCAAAAGGTCGTTTTAAAATATCGGTAGACAGACTATACGAGTTACTTTGAAACTAAAGTTATTATACATGACATCAGGTTAAAATAATTAAAAAAAATAATTTAGTGGTATAAATTGATTTCTTTAATTTTTAATAACAAAAAATTGTATTGCCAACATAAAGTAACTTCTCTTCTATTATCAGAGTAATAATTATAAATATTGACTTTTAATAATTGCTTCGGCTCAAAAAGTTAATCCAATTATTGTGCGATAGGTAATTTACAGTGCTTAAAATCGAGTCTGCGCACTGTAAATTTGGCCTACCGCACTCAATGTAAATAACTATTAATTTTTTGGGTGTATTAAATTTCAAATTTTTTAACAGTAACACAAATTATATCAGTTTATAAGATAAAACATTAATTATTTAAAATTATTTAAATAAATTATTTTGCAATAATCTAGTTTTCTTGACAACGATCTAGAACTGTTAAAAAAGCAGAAATTAAGTTGTTAAACTTTTTTAGCGGCTTTAAGTCTTGCCAGAGTGTTAGCGATTGGTACAGCATAGTAGAACAAGAAAATTATTAATATTTGGGCAGATTTTTTTAAAACTTGCAGTCATAAAAGTTAGATATAGATATTATTACAATCTGGTAATAATGCGGTCCTAGTTTGAATCAATTTATATTTGCAAAAGAAAAACGTTTTAGTGTAATTGTAGCAATGTTCAAAGACCTATTAGGTATTTTTGAAATTTTTTTTTTTGACGTTTAGCTTTGTTTTTAACATCGAATATGATGACCACATTACATATGTTTTTATTCAATATTTTTATTAATTTTGGTAACAATACTTCCCACAGCTACATTTTTTATTATATTTTTTTAAATTTAAATACGTATAATTGTATTTTTTTTAAAAACTACTAATAGTTGTGAGAAAGATAACAAAGCTAACAAAACGTCGGCAACAACAATAAAAACAAAATTGTAAAAAGTTTTTATTATTTTAGGTTCAACAGTCTTAATAAGCAGAATTCACAGATATATAAGGAAAAACTGTTTGTTGTTGTAACCACTTAACGGTGGCTACGAAACACTAACATTAAAGAAGCGAACAAAATTCTTTACCTGAAGAAGACGAAATACATCGTCAAAACGTCGCAACATATTTAACTGTTTTATTTTTTCGTTTGAAAACAACCAAATTTTACGTAATACTTCTTCAATAATAAAAATTAAAGTGTTATTGTTTTTTAGTAAAGGGCTCTACATGCTTTCAATCAATCCGCTGCTAGTTGCAAGTTATCACAAAGTTAGCTCAATTATCTACAAACTACTACATATTTTTCTTTATTTTATTATTTTTTGAAATACAAGTTAAAACGTTGTACTCAACCTTTCTTATCTAGATAGCAACCAACATTTTTGTTTTAAATTTTATTTATCAGTAATTTTCAGTTATAATTAAGCTTCGGTGCTGGATAGTCTTGATTAAACGACTAGGTAATTAACCAGTGTAATCCAGCAGTTTGCGTGTTATATATTCAACTGGTCTACACCAGTTGACCAGTAGACCAGTTGAATAAATAACATGCAACCCGCTGGATTACACCGGTTAATTACCTGGTCGTTTAATCAAGACTCTCTAGCACCGAAGCTTAGTTATAATACCACAAATACTTTGTCGTTTTTCAAGAGTTTTTTCTAACAAATTTCAGAAACTTCATAATTGATTAGACGTTTTTAAAATGAAGAGAAATTATTTAAAAAATAAATCAAAGTTTGTGATATTTAGAAAAAAGTCGCTGATAATATATTTTTTATTAAAAAATACGTTCTGTTTAAAATTTAGAGATAATATACATGTACATCTAGAAAGATGGAATTGATGATAGATATCTCGGTAATTAAACCTCTCTCTCTTAAAGAATTATTTTATTAAATTCGACTTTTAAGTTGTCCTCAGACTAAAATCTACATTTTTACAGCTAAAAACAAAAAAAATGGCACTGCAATTTTTGCCTAATGACGACTTCAAGATCAAAACAAATTTACTAATAAAACAATTTGTTAAGAAGCAATAGTTTCGTTACCTAGATGACCATTAAAAATAGAATTTTATCTCCAATTATTTTGTTTCTTGATTTTTCAGTTATGACTTATGAGGTACCTAATGAAACTTAAAAAAAATAGGAAAATTTTATTTCAGATGCTTCTAACTTTGCCAAAAATTAAAATTCCAAAAAAAATTAAAAATAATGTTTTTTTTCTTAATGATAAAAAAATAGTACTGTTTCCCTATAAATCGTCTTAAATATTCCAAGGTGTTCTGCAACATTTTCAAAATCAAATTTTGCAAATTTTGGTCGAAGTTTTGTTAGTGCAGCAACCTTCTATTTGGTTTTGATATTAGGCTCTTACAACAAAATTTGGGTGCCAAGTTTTATTTTAAAAGTTTAGACATTTCATAATTCACCAGTCTCCACTAAGCACTGACAAATTGTATACTCGGTTAAAATGAAAATGACGCTTCCATACCAACTGAAATGTTAAATTTTGCAGAAAAACATAATAAATTTTAAAAAATTGTTGTTTTTTCAGATTTTTATCAAATTTGCATTATATAATAATTATTTAAAAAAATGATTGCAATTAGATATTTTAAGACCAACACAAAAGATTTGTGTAATCAAAAGATGCGCATTTTCATTTAAATCAAACAAACCTTAAATTCAAAATCTAAAATTGACTTTTTAACAGAACAGCGATATTCAATTGCTTAAAAAGCAATAAAAGAAATATAATAAAAAGCTTAAGTTTTCAAAAAATGTAAATGTGAAAAAACTCAAGTTTATAGAGTTATACTTTTTAAAAGAAATAGATAAAATTTTAAAAAAATTACATAATATTTTTAATAAACATTATTTCTGTTTTGTAAAAGTTTGTTTTTCTGTTATAAGTAGATTACTTAAAAAGGCAAAAATCTGTTCAAGTCGGAATAAAATATTGGATACACGTGATTCCGGCTTAGACAGATTCGACTGTAACATACTTAATCTTTTTTTTGTTAAGAAAAATATGTGTAGTTTAATTTTTTGTTATATTTTTATAACTCAATTAAATAAAAGGCAGTGTAATAATTTTTTCTATTGTCATAAATTGTCACTAATTGCTTTTATATTGTTTTTATTTTCTATGAACATTTTTATCGTAAATTATTTAAAAAAAAAATACGCCCGTTATAAATAACAAATAAAAACTTGTAATTTCGAGAACGTTTTTAAGTGCAATAAATTAATATTTTGTTAATTAAAATTAAGTTAAATTTAAATATTTTTAAAAAAATTTATAAAATTTATAAAGTAAAAAGAAATTTAAGGTCTCAACCAATTACGGTTTCTATTTCAAAAATGTTACTTTGCTTTATATCTCAAAAATTAAAAAATATTAGAAAACTTATAATTACATCAATTGATTCTACGTTAAATTTTTTGATAGCAGCAATTTTTACTTTTTAAATCAGTTAAAAAAACAAGAAGAAACAAAATCTTAAAACATCGACAGTAACAGTTTTATTAGATAATAAAATAGAAAATAAGGCAAATATAAAAACAAAACTAAATTTAAAAGTAAGGTTCAAAGTGTGCTCCGTTATTTTTAATCCATATTTTAGCTGGTCTTTTTTGAGTATTAAATACAGTAATTTGAGTATTTGAAGTTAATAAAAAGTAAAACCTGTTTGCAATGAAGGCTTTTTTACAGATTTTTGCGACTTTCGCTCAATTCGCTTCTACAACATATTCAGTAAGAGTAAAAAGTCGATCAGGTTTTGTGTTCGCAACATTATTTGCACTTAAAAGACATTCTACGACCCGCATGCCGTGTTGTTTAAACATAATAAACAAGTCTACATATATAATATGTCTACATAACATAATGTCAAATTAAATTTGAAGTTTGGTCAAAATAGCCAATTTTAAGTGACATTTCAATGCTGCTAATTCAATCAGTGTTTGTTAATCACGTTGTAGTACAAAACACCATTAAATTTGTCTCAAAAAGTTGCAGAAAATGCGATGGTCTGAACTGAAGAATAAAAACTAAGAAATCTATCGAAATAAACCACCTTTTACAATAGTTCTAAAATTATTTTTACAAATTTAACCACAATTATTTTAGTCTAGTAAACCAATTAAATTTATTTTTCTGTAAAAAATTTAAAAAAAAAATACGCCCTATTAAGATAATAATTTTGTGGTGGTTTTTTAAAAAGTAAAAATTGCTGTTTTGTCAGTATCAATTTAAAAAAAATATATTTTCAGCAATCTGATGGGTTAATTTCAAGTTGGAATAATACCGGTAATTTCGCAAATTTTAATTCGTTTCCGTAGCAACAACAAATCACAACAAAGATAGCGGTGTTATCCCATCTTGAAATTAGCCCATTAATGATTTTTGGTACTGTATTTGAAGCCGAAATTTGCACTTTATTTTTAAATCACTTTGCTAAAAATACAACACACTATTCTTCTGCTTCCATTAATATAGTCAGTATTTTTGGACATCAATTATTGATTTATTTTAAACTTCTATGTATCGTGTGACAATTAAAATTTCTGTTCACTTACCGATCAGTCGACCACTATGTATAAGTTAACTCATGCAAAAAAAAATATTTTACTAGTGAAAATTTACAGTTTATGATGTTTAATATTGTAAATCAAATATAGCAGGACACTTGAGGCACTTCTTTTTGTATGTCTTTTAATTCAATTATTTTTTAAATTTAAAGACGTGTTGTTCATTTGTTAAAATTTATTACGTGATGTTGCGTTTGTCTGAGAGTAACACAGCTATTATACAGCTGTCAGTCACAAAGTCATGACCTGCTCTAAATGCAAATTTAAATAGTCACTCGATATTATATGTATAATGTATGAATGCAATAATGTATGATAATTTCCATACAATATACATTTTAGATTGCATTTAAAACATGCTTTGTTCTATTATTTATTGTTAAATTTATTATTGTTATTAGTATTTTGTAACTTTTCTATATTTCATTAAAATTTTTTTAAATTGCTTACTACCTTAACACGAAAATTCTAGCCTTTTTATAGGTACTTTGAAATACAGAATCTTTTCTGCTGACAGACATAAATTTAAAAATATGCGTTTAGTGAAAAAATAAAAAACTCATAATACCCATCTCGTAGCATAAAGCTGTCATAAATTTAAAATATTTGTTTACGTAATGGTCCGATTAAAATGAAAATAGCCACAAACTGCATCTATATAAGTCTCTAATACAACTAAAATAATAACGGTAATAAAAAACCTAATTACCCTTTATAAGGCACCTATTAGTCACTAGGGGGCAAAAATCACAATTTACCTTAATTCTCACTCCGCTAAGCAACCCATCAAACTCACTTTCACTTAAAAAATTTCCATAGACGCCTGTATATTCCACAAATCACAGTTTTTTAATCCATCAAGTTACCATCCCGGCCGTCACTTACGCACTATGTCGTCGCCTACTAAGACGTCTGTGTCAGCAAGGCGTCTGTTGTATTGTGAAGAGGGACAAGGATGGAACGTTCGTGGGTGTGTTGAAATGAAGAAGAGATTATAGTCGAGCGTCCGATGGCGACAAGGAAAGGAAATTCTTTGTTGGCGTCGGTATTTTCACGGGGTGTCTGCGCGACGCAGGCGCCACGACGCCCCCGATATGCACGGCCCAGATATACCACCGAAGTGGATAAATCGGTAGAGAGATCTCTTCATTTGGGTTTTGACGGGTTTATTGGGTGGAAATGTTGATACGGGATTTGGTTAGGTCAATGATAAACAGAGAATCATTAAATAGTTTTTTAATACGGTTCAATGTTATTAAATGTTTATCTTGTAATCTAGATTATTAACGGGATTTTGTGGAATATTTTTATCGAATTATTATTGCTAAAATTATCACAGAAATGAAAAGTAAATTTTATGTATACAGAGTGATATACTTTAGACTTTAGAGTGCTTAGTCTAAATAAAAAAACAACCTAAAGAGTGAGCTAAAATTAATTGACCAAGAGAAAAATGAGATTTGATTATTTAAAATTAGAAAGCGAGTTCTCTACCGGCAACGGGAGGCTACAAATCAACCCACCTAATAGGTCAACTCGGGGGTTGAGTGGGAGTTTGGGTGATGTGTTTTGATATTTTATTGGCATTGGTAACATAAAACTTAGAAGAACAAAACAACGAATTAAAAAATTTAATTTTAATTTTACAGAAAGGGATTATAAATTTTTTAAAAGAAAAAAAAAATAACAATAGAAATATGCAAAAATCTTGGATTTTTAGTAATTTTATAAAATGGCATTTTCTTTGAATTTATTTGCTTTTAAGACTTTAATGTTTTTAAATAAAACTGTATTAGTAAATCTTTAAATTTTGTTTAGAGCAGAAACATCTAGTAAAATTCATCCTATAACGACGAAAATCACAAATGCATATTACAACCAATTAAATTAGAAATTATATTTACGCACGAAAATGTTGAGAAAAAATTTTTAAAAATACAATTATAAATGAATTATAGAAATATTACAAAAAATATTGTGTTTTTACAATATTGACCACTCTGACTAAAAATCTTCAAACTGTTTATTTTTTAATATTTTTAAAGCTTACTTTTCAAAAATATACATTACAATAATACACCAGAAGAGCCCCTTAAAACTCAAAACGTAATAATTTTTTAGCTGCTTATCTGAATGAAAAACATTTTGATTTTATATAGTTTAATCCTCTCAGCTCAAATCATTCACATGATAGTAATAATTATAAGATACTAACCGGAGATCAATTAACTGTTTTTTTAGTTAGAGTGGTCAATACTGTAGAGATACCCGTAGAACAGAGTAGGTGTAGCCGCCTCAGAAATCTAAGATCCCTGACTTCAAAAATCTGCAGTAAACCAAATATTAGCTATTGTTAAATCTAAATGTAAGCTAACATCTGGACGGAGTAGTTCCCTACCTGAGTCATCGTAAAACTTGGGGATAAGTAAAATGTGCAAAAATATCCTATCACCTTAAGATTAGTTTACCATTAGAATCAACAATGGCCATTATTTGGTTTATTGCGAGCTTTAAAAGTCAGGAATCTTAGTTTTTCGAGGCAACTATACAATATTCGTAATTTAAAACGTTATAGACGCTAGTTGTAAAAAAATAGAATAATTTACTTATCTTTTACCAAATGGCGGCAACTTTTCCTCAGAACAATTTTGGTACTATACTCAACATTTTTTGACACTATTTGTAAGCCTTGAGAAAGAGCCAAAAATGACTCGAGTTTTTTATTGTCTCAATCCTAAATTTTGCTAAATTTTTAGAATTGTTATGATATTTTGTAAATTGTGAAATACTCGACAAGATCATGATACAGGTTTGGTATATAAAACGGTCGATGCACGAACTGGGACTAGAAGCAGGTAGGAGTCTAAGACAACACACAAACTGATAATATTTTTATTAAGAAACGAAATGAGAACGCACGAAATGGTACTAAACCGAATAATCAGTATAAATAATTTGTAAAATTTTTGTAGTCAAGTGCCAATAAATCGTGAATATGTTTTAACGTTTAACAAAGTTAATATTAATTTGAGAAAATATTAACAGAAAAGTAGATTGGGCAGTCTACTTTCCTGTTAATTTTTTCTCAAATAAATTAAAATGTACGTAAAAACACAAAAGTTAATATTAATATTATAACTTTAGTATTATAAACGTTAATAAATATTTTTTTAATATTATAAATCATGTTTAAAATTTTGCTTTTGATTGTATCATTTGTTGTTTATGTAAAAATAAAAAATCAGCTTTTTTTGTTTTCGAACAGTTTTGTTACAAGTTTAATTTTTTTGACTCAAACACGCTTTTGTTTCTTCATTTTTTTTAATTTCACTAATGAGTAGCAAACTTTGTATTTATTAAGCCAAGTAAGCCAACAAATAAAATATAATATTGATCGATTTAACGTAAATATAAAAAATTCAAACTACAAATATTCCACTTTCAACATTTTAAATAACTACCAAGCAAACAGTGCTTACATAACTTTTAATAAATTATTTTTTTTTTGGATATGTCAACGATAAGAAACTAATTTCTGAAAAGAACATAAAACGTCCTAGGCGGCTCGCCTGCAATTAGCTTATATTGAACTCACTGCATTACTGCACTTAATACAACTTTTCTGCTTGCTCATAAAGACTAATTTACTAAAATTGACCATCAAAACAACTATTAATTAATTCAGCACTGGTAATTACTATCTATACCATACACGTCTAGTTCAAATAGGTTCTCGCACTCACCCTAAACAAAAATTGGGAACAAAACACTCAAAAAATACTTTAACTTACTCAAAATTGTTGTTTAAAAATAATAACAATCGTTCACAATAAACTAGAAACGTGTAACTAACCGATACCTACACCTACATTACTGAGAAGGAATTATGTACAAAGGAAAGGTCTTTAGAATATTTTTCGTCTGGTATCAAGGCAATTAGGACAGGTGACGGTTGTCTATTGGGTGCTTTTAAAATGAAGGACCTTCTACCTGGACAGATAATGGATTTACATAAAGTGGGGTTGGATAAAAAAATATCTCTAAAATAAATGTAGCTATTAAGAAACTATTTTTTTAAAAACAAATCTACCAGAAATATTAATAAGTATAGAAATTTGTATAAGGATATAATGTATTTTTATGTAAAACACTAATTAAAATTTTTGCTGACTTTTAAATCAATAATTTCAGTAGTTTAGTTCATGTAAAATTGTGGTTGGCATATTTACCGAGTTACTTACATTCATTATTAAAAATGTTATAACCGCAGAAACCACGACTAAATTCTTTAATATTTAGTCATTTAAACAGATCCGAATAATTATGATGATTCAAAAAATAACAAGTAATTTAAAAAATAAAAAATTGCTTTTTAGTCTACCTTGATTTAAATTATTTATCTATCACCTGTGTGATGTCGAAATTGTTTTTTTTTAATAAAGTTATATGTTACAGTAAACATATAACTTGATTTACTTTTTTTATCATTATTGTCTATTACTCATTTTTTAATAGTTATTTATTGTATAAGTGTTTTAAATAGCGTTTTATTCACGCAAGAATGTTTAAGCGCAGTCGAGCGTTTAGTATTTTTAAGTGGATAAAACGCGACTAAAACACGAATCTAATATAAAGTTTTATCTACAATTACAGCGATTTATTAAAATCAAAATCGCCAAAATCTCATCTTATGTCATCAAAAAATGATTTGATATTACACTCCGACAGCGGATATCATTTCAAAAATCATTAAAATTAACTAAAAAACATGGGAGGTGTTGAATTGTTGCTATTTATTTTCAATTGTTTATCGATTCCATTTGTACAAAACGCTGTGCAAGTTGATAAAAATAGAAGAAAGTGATACTGATACTTTCTGAGACAATTCTTGAGGAAGCTGAAGAAGCGACTCGCCAGTTATTGCCTGTAAAGTACAGGGAACATTATAAAAAAGTATTTTTAGAATTTAATGAGTGGAAAGAAGAACGGGGGGTAATGACAATAAATGAGGAAGTTTTCCTATCGGATTTCTTAAATTTGAAGAAGAGGTATGCAATTTCATCCATGTGGTCGAAGTACTCCATGCTGAAGACCGCTATAAAAATCTATAAAAACATAGACATTAGAAAATATACTAAGATCATAGCCTATCTGAAGAATCAGTCAAGAGGATACAGGCCGAAGAAAGCTGCAGTATTGAAAAGAGCACACGTGGAAGAGTTTTTAACAATGGCTTGGGATAAAGAATATTTGATGATCAAGGTAATCTCTGTCATTACGTAGACATTGTAGATAATAAATTTTGGAATATTTTAGGTTGCATTAATAATGGGGGTGTCTGGTAGCTGTCGATGCTGTGAGCTGACAAATTTGAAAATTAGTGATGTAAAAGACAGGGGCGCATACCTGATTGTTTTGATACCAGATACCAAGACGGGCGTTTCATCAAAATTTACAATTATAGAAGAAAGATTCTCTATCAACACTGTGGAGAAGTGTAGGAAATACATGTTTTTACGTCCGAAGAAGTTATCCATTAAGAGATTTTTTTTACGATACGCTAATTAAAAATGTACATCGCAACCTGTTGAAATTTACACTTTATAGAAAGTTCTTTCTAAAGTTGCTTCGTTTTTGAATTTGGCGAACGCAAAAGCTTATACCGGCCATTGTATGAAACGCACTTCAACAACTCTACTTGCCAATGGAGGTGCTAATCTTACAACAATTAAACGACATGGTGGGTGAAGGAGTTTCGCCATAGCAGAAACTTATATTGAAGATTGTGTATCTAATAATGTTCTCCTGCTACTACTTGTTTCTTACTAGAGAAGACGTCTATTGTTCCTACAACTACTATTCGTTCTGGAACCGATAACAACTACAAGCTTCTTATTAATGGAAACGAAGAGAAATACGATAAAACAAAAAACGAAATGTCTATTAATGTAAATATTAATGTCAATAATAATAATAAATAGAATGCGATTGATTTAAGATTGTATTTTTTATTATTTCACTAGTGGATAAAATGTTACTTTATACGGTTTGTATGTGTGAATAAAACTTTAATTATAAGGTAATTGTGGATAAAACGTTTTTATTTTATATTACACTGTTTTACATATAAGCAAAAAAAAATCTAAAAGGCTATGATTATGCTTTTTTTCAATATAATTTACATTAAACAGAGTGTTTCTAAGATAATGTTAACATTTTTAGCAGAAAATAGCTTTTGTAGAAAAAATGCTAAAAAACCAAATTTGCCTTATGCAAATGTTTATAGATTTTGAGATATACGATGTAGAAGTTTTTGCTCAAAAACAGTGTTGTCATACATCGTGTATCTCAAGTATAAAATAATGTTAAAAAAAATACAACGTATATTTAAAAAAACAGTAACAAAAAAAATTTAAAGGACAAATATGTATATCATCTGTTAAAATTTGTGATGTTACTAAAAAACGCTCGGTATTCTGATTTTAACATTGAAATTTTTGTTATTTAACATTCTTTTAATAACACTCTGTATATTTACATATTAATATGCAACTAATTTAAGTAATTAAAATAAACAAAAATGATCAAAACTGTCAACCCCTAAATTTAAAATATTATATTATTTAAATTTAATGTATTATTATTTTATAAACTGGCTAAATATTAATAAATAAAAAACATAAATGAAACTCTTAATAACTAAATTAGATTATGAGTAATATTTTTGAATGATTGATATTGAAATATTTTCATGTTTTTAAATGAAATTTTGTCGTTTAATGTGAAATTTGATATGATCTCGAAATAAAAATAATAATTACAAATTTAAAACAGTTTGTTTATTTTTAGAGATTGATTAATTGTTATTTTTTATTTTATTAAACAGATAATAGTTGGAACTTCCTCAAAAAAGAAAAATCGTCTTAAATTAACTTGACGCTTGAGTCATAAATATTTACCAGGAGCTATCTTTACAAAATTTACGACATGACTAAGAAATAACAAATTGTATATGTTAGCAGAAAATAGCAGTTGAACTGGTATAATTAGTGAACCTCCAATATAAGAGGTTGACACTCAAAACTGATAAAAAATATCGAGTAATAAAAAAAAATAAAAAATAAGAATCTTAGCAATTTTACCTTTTTTGCAACTAAAGACTAATAAGTGAAATATTGCTTAAGTAATATTAATTTGTTACGTTAAGTTTGTTAACTATTAGCTGAATATTAGTTAATGCAGTTAGGAATATGAGATTTCTATCAGTTTTATCAACTTTAAAAACTTTAAAATAAACATAACAAATGCACATTAATCGTTTGTTTTAAATTAATATTTTAATACTAAAAACACTTACTTTCTTATAATTTATGAGAGTGTCGTAAATTTTATTCAAAAAAACATATCAGTGGTGGTTTCTTAAAACTTATGGTATTTATCATAAAAATGGCACACGCTTATTGTGGAAATTTGAAAGTTAAAGCAGCTGGTAACAAATACCCAGGTCATAAATCTACTTCAATTCTTAGGGTGTTCATCAAAATCTAACATTTCTTTAGTAATAAATTTTGCAGATTGATTTTGTTAGACATTTTTGATCAGTTGATATAAAAAACAGAACGTAAGATTTTTGCCCGAAATCATTAATCTTCAGTTTTATAGGTCAAATATATTGCTAATTTTTGGAGGTAGATTAGATATCAAATTAACGTAATATATACATTTCAAATTTTTTTCTGTGTTTTAAGACGTATTTTTAGGGTGCGGATATAACTTGATTGATCTGGTATATACAAAGAAAATAATAATATACAGAACTTACCACAAAAGACATTTAAAGAAAACTATACAATTCTGTGTTACTTAGGTACTGATATTTTAAAATTACGTATTTAGTGTTATTTGGAAAATTTCCAAATTTTTTATTTAAATTTATATTCTTCGTTTCTGCTCTAATAATTCTTTTTTTACATAATTGTACCTACACTACGTATTATATAAGTTTAACTTACATTAAAGTATTCTTCACAACTAATTTTTGAAAATGGAGAAATTCCGTTTTAATTTTACAAAATTCCTTTTTATTGACTTAATTGACATGCCAATAATAGTATTTTTTCTAGTTTAATTAAATGCTCACGTTTTTTATTGTATTCTAGTTAAGATAATTAAATACAATTGCACACATTTTTTTTCTTGTAATTGAATTCTATTATTACTGTATGCTTAATGTAACCACAATACCACAATTATAGTGTTTTTCTTATGTATCATAACAAGCTACTTCCTTTTTCATACCTACTTGTGTAAATATTATTTAAATAAAAAAGATGTTTTATTTTTTTTAGGTTTTTACAACATTGTGCCAAATATTTTTTTAAATTGTTTATCTGTAAGGTGAGGTTAATTAATTCAAAATTCGAGGTAAATGTAAATAACAATTCGGAATGCCACAAATTCATCTCTCTTGTTTTAGTCTCTGAAGAGATGTAAAGTGGTAAACAAAGGTATGAGACTCTTAGAAATCAGAGTATTTTTTCAGCAATATACTTTTAAAATACTACAAAAAAAGTTTTAAAAGTCATATCGTCAGGTAACAAATTTAACAAATTATGTTTCCCGTTGTATCTTAATAAACCAGATAATTCCAACATACACAAAACATCAGCCGATAAAAACGCACACTTTAAGATCGTATTTATTTTATTGCGTCAAAAATTTTTTCTATTGCTTTTGATACAAAAAGAAGCGACTATTAATTTATTTTAGTGATAGTCAGGGTTAAAGTCAGTGTTAGTTTACATTTACCACTTGTTTAATAATCAAAAACGTATAAAAATAGTAATTTTTATTCACTCTTAAGTAATAGTCAAAATAAATATAAATATACAGAGTTATTTCATCTTAATAAAATTCTTAATAAAGAAATATGAAATCAAAATAATTACTCAAAGATTACCGATTTCTGTCAGTTTTTTCATAACTTGTCAAATTGAATGAGCACTTAATAATAATTGGTTGAAATGCATTTATTGAAAAATATTAAACGAAAAGAATAGAACTAAAACTACAGCAAAAACAAAAACTTTAAACTAAAATATTAATGTAGTACTTGTAAGTGCTTAAAATTCTCGTTAGCAGTCAACATTTTGACTAAATTTGCCAAAGACAGTCAAATTAACATAAAATGATATATTTTAATTTATTCAATTTTATCAGAGCCTCATGCGAAAATATAAGATTGTATATGTTGTAGTAATTGTAAATTACAACTTTTCTTTTTCTGTATTTATTTATTTTATTTTTATTTTTATTTTTCTTTTATTTCTGTAACAGTATTCTGATAAACTGTGTAAGTCGTAGTCAAATACTAGTTAAATTATACAAAGCATTGAAATTAAAAAAGTACCTATTTAAAAAAATAAGTTAGCATTAATTTAACTTAGTTTTATAGAATTTGCTAAATCTATTTACAATTACCCGACCTGACTCTTCTTACACTAAATAACAAAGACAAACACTTTAGACTCTTTACACAACATAAAACTACCTGCTCTATGTTTACACACTCACGTACAGCCAGGGTCAAAGCAAATGCACAGGTCAGGTAGTCAGGCCGCTAATACGCTCCCATTCTAATACTTGTGTTTAGACCTAGGCCGATAACCCAACACGGTTTCGACTCAATTCATTGAAAAGTTGCATTTGTGAAAATATAAAATAAATTAAATTTTAATTTAGACTAATTCAATTTAGAGGAGAATGCTTAAAAATTGTCTTGAACATCAATTGAAATTTAATTATGTTTTAATTCTTATTTTTAGTCATTTTAATTATTATAAAAGTCGGGTGATAAATTAAAAAAATATTGTCATAAGTAAATTACAAATATTTACTTTACTTTTAAAACACAAATTTTATAATTAAAGTTGCAAAAATATTAAGTAAATTACAAAAAAACTGTTTAAATATTACTAGTAAATCTTTTAAAATAATATAATCATTATTGATTATTACAAACAAATAAATTATTAAAAACTCTTGTTAAAAAAAATAATTGTAAAATAGAGTGGTATTAATTGTTAAAAATAAAACATTTGATAAAATATATAAAAATATTATCACTTTGTTCTAAATTCACTGTTTTTATAAAACCCTGCTTTCACTGTAACAAGTTAATAACGGTAAGTTTACATTAAACTGTTTATAACATATTGCAATATTTAAAACAGGCCAGCACTGTGCAAATATATATTTATAAAAACAAACTAATAAACACTTAAAATAAAAATTAAACCTATAAATCAAGAAATCAAACTTTCAGAGACTATGATCGCTTGGGTGTCCGTCAGGTAGTAAAAGGATTATTACCTTTCCATGAATTAACATTTTATCGTTTCTGGCTCAAACACTTTCATTAGAGTAACCTCTTGCAGTAATATTTCTTTTTTGCAAAATTTTATATTTCAATAACATAATGCTTAAAAATTCCCTTGAGCATCAATTGGAATTTAATTATGTTTTAATTTTTATTTTTAGCCAATTTTATTATAAAAATCTGGTAATAAATTAAAGAATATTTGTGACTACATAAATGTGTTTAAATAGAGTGGGCACATTACATATTAATGTGTGTATCAATATATAATGTGTTATTATTAAAGTTATATTTTTTAACCACTAATAACTGTTTTAGCTCTTAAAAAAATGGTTTTCAATTTTGAAAAATGTGTTTAAATAGATTGTGCACGTTAAATATTAATGTGCACACTAGGGTGGGCCAAAAAAATCAACTATTTTTTTTTAACTTCCGACACTAAAATATTGGTTTTTTGGCACTTTTAAAATATACTTCTTCAAGATGAGCTCTTAATTTTGATATGAAATCTCATATCTCGTCACTACTTGATCGTACAGAAAAAGTTTATTTACATTTTTTGTAGGAAATTTAACTCTTTAAAAAAGGTATCATACAATTTTTTTATAACTCTTACTGTTTAGAAGATATCAGAGGTCAAAGTTTGAAGAATTTAGCAAAAATTTCTTTTTCACTTCTAAATTTTATAACTCGTAGATAAATAAATATTATAATGTGCGCAACATACGGTTTTGTAGAAAATTAAACGCTCTACAAAAAAAGTCGTTTGTGGTTAATTGATTACTTCAACCATTTAAAAAAATTGGAGATTTAGTATCAAATTTTGGTTTTTAAAATGCGAATATCTTCTAAGTGGTTAGAGTAATCGATTAACTACAAGAGACTTTGTTATAGAGGATTTAATTTTCTACAAGGCCATATGTTGTGCATTTTATAATATTCATTTATCTCTGAGTTATAAAATTTAGAAGTAGAAAAAGAATTTTTGTTAAATTCTTTAAACTTTGACCTCCGATATTTTCTAAATGGTAAGAGATATAAAAAATTGTAAGATACCTTTTTTAGAGCGTTCAATTTTATACAAAAAATGTAAATACAAATTTTCTGTACAATTAAGCAATAACGAGATATGGAATTTACCATATGGAACTGAAAAAAAAAAATAAAAAACTGCGATGAGGGAGTCTTTCCTATTAAAATTAAGAGCACATCTTAAAAAAGCATTTTCTAAAAGTGCCTAGGAATCAATTTTTCAGTGTCGGAAGTTAAAAAAAAATAATCGCTTTTTTTGGCCCACCCTAGTGCACACTCTATTTAAACACATTTATCTAGTTACAAATATTCTTGAATTTATCGTCCGATTTTTATGATAAAATTGACTAAAAATAAAAATTAAAACATAATTAAATTTCAATTGATGTTCAAGGCAATTTTTCATTATGTTATTAAAATATAAAATTTTGCAAGAAATAAATATTACTGCAAGAGGTTACTGTATGTAATGAAAGTGTTTGAGTCAGAAGCGATAAGATGTTAATTCATGAAAAGGTAATAATCATAGTCTCTAAAAGTTTGATTTCTTAATTTATAGGTTTAATTTTTATTTTAAGTGTTTATTAGTTTGTTTTTATAAATATATATTTGCACAGTGTTGGCCTGTTTTAAATGTTGCAATATGTTATAAAAAGTTTAATGTAAACTTACCGTTATTAACTTGTTGTAATGAAAGCAGGGTTTTATAAAAACAATGAATTTAGAACAAAGTGATAATATTTTTATATATTTTATTAAATGTTTTATTTTTAACAATTAATACCACTCTATTTTACAAATTTAATTTTTTTAAAACAAGAGTTTTTAATAATTTATTTGTTTGTAAAAATCAATATTTAATATATTATTTTAAAAGAATTAGTAGTAATTTTTAAACAGTTTTTTTTGCAATTCACTTAATATAAAGTCACAATAATTTTTTAATTTATCACCCGACTTTTATAATAATTAAAATGACTAAAAATAAGAATTAAAACATAATTAAATTTCAATTGATGTTCAAGGCAATTTTTAAGCATTCTCCTCTAAATTGAATTAGTCTAAATTAAAATTTAATTTATTTTATATTTTCACAAATGCAACTTTTCAATGAATTGAGTCGAAACCGTGTTCGGTTATCGGCCTAGGTCTAAACACAAGTATTAGAATGGGAGCGTATTAGCGGCCTGACTACCTGACCTGTGCATTTGCTTTGACCCTGGCTGTACTTGACAATCGCAGTCTACGATTTTTATTAGGAATTTATTTGTTTAATTTGTTCAATAATATTGGCTTTCAGATGGTTTACAAATATAGCGACGCTTGTGTTGTTATGCTCGAAGAAATTGTTAAAAAATTACAAATTTCAGAAGAGAAATTGATTGCTAATATACGGAAAGGTCAAAAATGATTGTCCTTTGAAGTAAACGTTGCAAATGTTTCACCATTTAATGTCATAAGTCATTTTACTAATTCTGAAAACAGTGTCAATGTATAATCTAACGTTTTTTGTTTACTTAATTTATTAATATAGCTTTAAAAACAGACTTCCTCAGGATTTCATTGTCGGGATTGATGTTTATTTAACCTTTCAAAATGGTTTAACACCGTGAAACATATAGGTAATACGATTACTACTGAAAGACAAGAGACAAGTGCAAAAGAGCCTGTGCCTGTTGGTTTTATTCGATTGATAAAAATTTCGTGCCCAATTTCTAGATTTTAACATCACTAACAAAACTAACAAAACACAATATTCAGGATTATGTCATTTAAATAAACTAAAAGTTAACCTAAAAAAAGTTAATAAGAAAAAATCATATTAAAAATTGTTTTTTGTTCGTCGTAATTCTCATTATTTTTATTTTCTATGCGTTCTGAGCAAAACTTAATTTTTTTTACAATCGGCCATTTATGCACTCGCTGTCGGATGTGAATCTTTAGAACAGTTCTTGTTTTTTTTTGTTTTCTACTTTGTTTTTTAAGATCTTTTTAACACTGTTTTGCACTATTCTCTCAGTACTCATGCTTTTATGCGTGATTTCTTTAGTGTTATCTGGATTCTTTTTACCATCTTCAGCATTTAAAGAAAGCGTGCTGTACTGTCTTCGGTTTCTATCTTTCTTTGGTACTTGCGTCCCATCGGATTTACCATTCTATGATAGACTGTTCAGGTGCTTCGTGTTTATTGTGCGTTGTATACTTACCCAATTCCAAAGTGGTTTTTATCACAGGATCCTATTATATTAAAGGTAATGATAGAAATAAAGAAAAGGTGCCGCTGGACAATAAAACTATGAACATAAATCTTTTTACTAGTACTAGCCGGACCTCGACTCAGGCAAGCGAATTTGATTTACAACAGACTTTGACAACCTTTTTAATAGCATCATTATGACGGTCCTAATGACAATTGCAGTGTCATAAAAACCACTTTAAATTTAATTAAGTATATCTCTCGCTCTTTTTGTCTCCGAATTTTGAGATCAAAAATGCCAAACATGCTCGAAGAGCTGCCATGCTTTAAACATTTATCAGTTTCTACTTATATTTTTTTTGTTGACAATGCCGTCATTTATGATTATTACTGAATTTATTACTTCCGCTACTACTTTAGTAGTAAGACATTAGTCTTCCAAGCATTGCCGTCATCTTCTCTGTATTTGTTATTACTCTCATCACGTAAGATGTAAAGAACATTCTCTGCTCAAAGTAAACTCTTAAGTTTTTTACTATTTTTTTTTTTTTTTGGCCTTAGTTGGACATTTTCAACTGTGAAGATGATATTTACATCCGATCTCCTTTTTTTACGCTAATAATACAGTTTATGTTTTTTCTGGAGATAGCTGTAGTCCTGTACCTTTAATTTATTGATGTCATTTCAACAGTGCAGTCTTGGATCCGCTTTTTTACTGTCACTACTGCTAAGTCATCGGCAAATGCAATTAACGCTTCTTTTAAAATCTTTAGATGTAGAATTTTATCGCATACGATGTTGCATGAGATTGGCTCTAAACCAATCTCAGCGGAACTCTTCTTTTACTTTTATGACTTGTATGTCTTTCATGTCAATACTTTCATCCGATCTTTTTTAGAGCTTAAAGGTGAAAAAAACATACCAATTATTGTCTTTTTTTCTACCTGAGTTTGTTCATTTTGCCAATTTCTAGAGCTTTGCCAGTACGTATAGGTTTATGGTTTGTCAGTTTCTTTTCTTTCTTTTTTCTCTTTTTTCTTTATTTTGTTTCGAGAAATTTTTTTTTTGCAAAAGTTTTTATATATCTTCAACATGAGTTTTTCTATCTTGTGAGCTACTGCTTTAATTTTATGGTATGTTGTCGGAACTTGGTACTTTGCCTATTTTAAGTTTGTGTTCTGCACACATTATTTCTTTTAGGTTATAAAGAAATATATCTCATTATTTTTTTCTTTGTATCTCATATTTTTTTCCGTCTTTTTCTCAAATGCTTAAAAAAGCACATCTGCAATTCTTCTTTTAAACTCTGTACTTAAATTAATTTGTTGTAAGTCTTTGTTAGTTTTTTAGAGACATTTTGGTACCCTAGTTTTTGTTAATCTTTTTTTATCTCATCTACTAGTTGCTTCTATTTGGTCTTTTTAGCTTTTCTAATGAGAGTACGGCAGAGTTTTTTGTTTTGCTTGTATAGCTTTTTTACTTCAGCAACTTTTCAAATCTGTGTCTTACTTTCAAACGCAAATTTCGTGCCCAATTTCTAGATTTTAACATCACTAACAAAACTAACAAAACACAATATTCAGGATTATGTTATTTTAGATAAACTAAAAGTTGATCGAATTATAAAACTTTTATGTAAAAATTAATAAACATTTTAGTGACTTTGGTGTGTTTTAATTTAAAAAAAAAATTATACTTGAAGCAGTTATCAAGCAGGAGGATCAAAAATGTGTTCAAAGTGGTGACTACGAAATTTTACCACTTGGCTATTTCAGTCTGCCTATGAAGTAGTTTAAAGTTTTGGTTGAAATTGTTGGCCCAACAATATCAATTAAAATTAGTAGCAAAAACATTTACTAGAAAAAAAATTAAGACGAAAGTTTGTTGTAATTAATAGCACAAATGAATGCTATTTATTTCTCTATGTTTATATTAAGATTTCTTGTAATATCTTTGATGATTTAAATGTAGTGGTGTAAGATGTGTATTTCAAAAAAAGATTTATTAGCAAAATAACTAAAAAAGTTATCTACTAATTGCTTACTGTTCACAGCAAGCAATCTGAGCACCAAGGGGGGCTCGATAAAGTTGTAGGAAAGTGGTAAAGGGTTAGGTTAATAAATTACGTTGAGTACAAAATTCAATTTACTTGAATCCGGCTAGGACAATACAGTGGTGATAATCCGGAGATAGTTTGTAAATAGAAATTTTTCGAAGCATCTAGAACAAGCTACTTATAATAAAATCAAATTGCAATTATTAAAAAAAATGCCAGAAAAACGGTAGTTACGAAATCTAATTAAAATGTCTTAACACTACACTTTTTGTTGTTTGATGTTGAATTATCTATATTATACAATCTACTGAATATAATTATCTAATCTTTTTAGATTCTTTAAGGCTAGTCTGACCCTAGCTGCGATTCCTAATCTGCCCCGCTGAATTTCATCGTTTCGACAACCCGAAATACATTTGTTTGACCTGATGAATGTCATATAGTATAGTCAAGCGAAATCAGAATAAATATTGTCTATTATAACTTTTCAGAGTAGTACCAGCTGAAACGTTATATATTTTATTAATTAGATTATCCTCTATCAAAATGACCAACTACAATAATTTTTTTATGTTTCAGATTATGGGAATTTAAAAAAAAACTTAAAATTTGGACTTATTTAATATTCGTGTTTTTTATTTTTACACCGAGCTATCTCAGGAACCATAATAGCCATCAAGTTGATTTTTGTTGCTTTCGAATGTAAAGACATGAGCGATTTTGGTCGTTTAATTCAAAGAATTTTTTTCTATTTTTAATATATTTTTTGATAACCTAAAGTCGAACTTCCGGTATCTCGGTAATCAATTATAGACGATGCGAACAAAATTTTTATTATTAGAGATAGACCCTTACATTAAGCGAACGAAATGTAAAGAAATAATCCGGGAGGTTTTTGGTAAAACCAAAATTAGATTATTTTTTGTCGATTTCGAGATATGATTTTTTTTTAAAACGATGACGCCTGCATTACTTGCGCGTTGAGAGTTGGTAGCTTATTTAGACTCGTACAAATCGTATATGCCGGAAAAAGCTAATATTTTTATAATAATAATATTAGTAATATAATAATAATAATAATAAAAAGAAGAAGAAGAAAAAGTCGAAGAAGAAAAATAATAATAATTGACGATCAACGAAATAATTCTTATTGTCACACTTTAGTAATAATTGGTTTTCGAACATTATTGAACAGGAAGTGGTTTGTAAAAATAGCAAGACAACTACATTTGAGAAAGGACATTATTTCAAAAATATTGAAGAGATTTAAGAACAGAGGATCTATTAGTACTCGACCTAAAACTGGAAGCACAATTCGTCAAAATGAAATATTCTCAGAAAAAATTGCCCACTTTAAACTTTTGTATTTTTCTTATCTATTTTATTCGCTCTTTTAAAAACTGTAAAACTTAAAATATTTTATCGGCAGCTTTTTGTGTAAATCGGTGTTAAAAATTTAACTAACGAATGTATAGAATATTTTATTTTAAAGCACAAAAAACTTTAGTAAAACATTATTTTATTAACAAACTACAAATGACTTGAATTATAAAAACAAAAAAAAAAGAGTATTTAATAATTTTTCGCCATATGTTTGATGGTTTTTTGATATCTTATATCCAAACAATTTTTTTTAATCTGCATGTATAGATTCAGAGACCTGCTAGGAAAAGTTTACTGTCGGTACCATTAAACACGGAGGCGGTAACACAGTTAGTACAAATGAAACTATGGATAAATTTAAGTATTTAAAAATACTAAAAAATACAATGCTACCTTATGCTGACGACAATTTGCCTCTGAGAAGGATATTTCAGCATGACAACTACCTAAAGCACACGGCAAAGATTGTGAAAAAAAATTTTCACGGACAATTTTATGCAAGTTTTTAACAAAGTCTGGAGTTCCATTTTATAAGAGACCATTATTGATGAATTAATTAACTCAATATATCGCGGTGATCGCAAATAAAGGGTATACAACAAAATCAAAACATTTTATAAATATTAATAAAACTCTTTTCAATATCAGTTGCTTTACTTTTGCTTCCCCTAAATTTAATGTTTTAATTTTTGTATTAAGATATTACCTAGTATCAATTATAATGCAATTCTATTTTTTATTAAGGGTGTTAGTATTAAACATTAAATACTATGCAAGTAAGTATTATATAAAACACAATTGTAAAATCGAAAAGTTGTTTTATTTTTGCTCGGTACAGTATGTACCAATTTTTCTAATGTCTTTTTCCAATAACTGTACAGCTTTCATTAAACTTCATTTCACTACATTATCAAAAATGTGTTTGTGTGCAGAAATTTAAAATGTTATGACGATTGTAAATATTAAGATTTTGACAATCGGCTCAATTTTGTAAAAGATATAGAAGACGTTAAATTTTGAATATAATCTATTAATTTTTTTTATTTAAAAATTTATGACAATATACATTTTTTTAAATTTTACTTATTTTATTTAATAGTACAAATTGTTAAAAATCTTGATTGCTTATTGTATTATGACAGGGTGATGAATTTATCAATTTAATTATTTGTTAGGTGAGGAAAATGGTCGTAAAACCACATATAAAAAATTATTGAATTAGAATTCAGTATTATTTTTATTATTACCATTATAATTATGAAAATCTTTGTTTTTCCTGGCATATACCTACAATCAATAGTCCAAACAAGCCTTTATCTCACAGCGCGCTAATAAAGCGGATGGTCACCATTTTAAAAAAATAATATCTCGTAATCCCCAAAAAATAATCTAATTCTGGTTTTACTAAAAACTTCCTGGATCATTTCTCTACATTTCGTTCGCTTAATGTAGGCCTGTAGGGGTTTATCTCTAATAATAAAAATTTTGTTCGCATCGTCTATAATTGATTACCGTGACACCGGAAGTTCGACTTTAGTTTATCAAAAAATATATTAAAAAGGAAAGTAAAATACTTTCAATCAAACAACCAAAAGCGCTCAAGTCTTTACATTCGAACGCAAGAAAAATCAACTCAATAGCTACTATGGCTTTTGAGATAGCTCGGTGTAAAGATAACAAAATATGAATATTAAAAGTCTGAATTTTGATTTTTTTTCAAGTTTCGATAATCTGAACCATGAAAAAATGTCTTAATTGGTCATTTCAGATAATCTAATTAAAATTTCAGCTGGTCCTACACCAAAAAGTTAAAATAGACGATTTTTATCCTGATATCTGAGATGATTTCCCTTCACTATACTTTCAAAGCGTGCGCGCTCTGGCGGCAAACCCTAAGAACTCAGCGCTAATTTTAACGTAAATACACATTAAAAAAACTTAAAACAGAAAAGATTTTTTTAAATTAATAAATGATGATAATATTTGGCATATTTTTCTAGACAAGTAAGTCTAATTTGATGTTTTAAGATTTTGTAAATTATGAGATATTGATTTGTTTATATTGGCAACAATATTTAAATAAATAATTGATTAATAAAGTTAAAAATAGTTAAGCGCCCTTAACTTTTATATTATCTATTTACAAAAAAAAATTACAGTATTTTCTCTAAATTTAGACCTAAAAGAATGTCATAGAAAAAATTAAAACACGTTTTTTTTAAATAAAACAATGGAACTTTTTTTTTCATTTATGGCAATAGTTAAGCGCCCTAGGCAATTAAAAAACACGTCTTTTGATGTATAATATATTAAAAAAATACATATTTAAAGACCAAAAAAATGTCATAGAAAAGTTTCTAGGGGGGTCTGACTAGCCTTAATAGATAAATAAAGTAAATATTATTATTTGTAAAAATGCTTCAAATGATTAGATATTTTGAATGCAGAAAGTAGCTGTTATGAATTATTAAGTGTTCATTGCAAAACTTTTTTTGGAATGCTATGACAAACTGCTTAACTTATAGATCTATAGAAACTAATTTTAGATAAAAAGTTATATTAGATCTTAACACAAAATTATTTGATAACATTAATATTATTTATTGCTAAAATTGTCTCTATTAGCTTGGTTGATTTGATTATTGAGGATGACTGATAAATCATCAGTGTTGATGTTACTTCTTACTAATAAAATCTACAAGCAGGCTAAATATATAAAAAGCAAATTTTTTTTCTACCAAATATTTTCGCTATTTCAATTTTTAAAAGTTTTGTTTAATTTTCTAGTTGTAACTATACGGTTATTTTTTTGGTTTTTTTTTAAGAGGTGGTATCACGCGTATTACCACATTTGTCACAAATTTTCTTCCTTATTATCCAATGGAATTAACTGAAATTTTTGTAACACATTTATTTTTATATTATCTAGGTTTGTATGGATTGATTTTTTTGCTAGTTGTTTTAAAACAATAGCAACAAATTGAATTTTTCAAAAAATTTTTTTTTTTGCAAAATTGAAACCGTGGAGACTTAGATAATGTACAAGTTAATGTATTGAGAAAATTTTACTTAATTTTATTGAATAATATGAGAGGGAACTTGTGACAAAGTTATGAACATCGCGCCAATTTTCAAATTAAAAATGAGTTTTCTAGACTGCTTTACAGACGGCGCGATCATGTCTAATTTGCCTTTAGCATGTAGTGGGAAATTGTGAGAAAAAAGAGGGGCCCGCAGGGCGAGCCACACACCGAGGCCTACGCCCATTGTATGCAATATGCATCCTCTCGAAATAGCACTACTGCAGTAGCCCTGTGCCTTTGATGAAGTTCAGTACCTTGTCTGCAGAAGCCTTCTCGATAGCACTGGGCTTCAGATATCGGGAGCCCAGGTGTAAATCTCTGATGCTTGCAAAAGTAAAACACTAGGAGAGAATATGAAGAGAAGTTTTCTCATCTTCAGCACATCCTCTGCAAATCTCTAAATTACTATACGTTACAATAAAGAGAGGTCAAGGTAGTAATCCACAGGTAACAACTCTTGTACTGTTTTTACTCAAAAAATTGGTCTACGTTACGTTCTTTTTAGAAGAAAAAGATTTATCTCGGTTTGTATGTTTTTTTAATAAGAAACTAAAACAAAAATAGCCCTTTGTTTTTTATGGCACTCAGTACTTTGTTAGCTAACGTAAACAGAAGTTATCGTGCCCTCAAATCAATGACTTTCTGTAGAAAAACCGACCGGGACATAATTCTGATGAGAGAAACCCTCGAGAGAACCTAATTTCCGGAGAGCAAACAGACAAAAATAATTACAAATAATAACAATAGAATTATCATATACAGTTAGTAAATTTACTTCAAGGTAAATGTTCGACAAAGATTCCCATGGAAAAAAAACCATGCGTGGTGACGAAACATTTTAAAGCTAAATTTTTAAATAAGCAGGAGAGACGCAGAGTTAAAAAAACTGTTGTTAGAATAGATGGCAACACTAATATAGGTGTTTACATTGAAGAAAGAAAGACAAATGGAATATCTTTTGATGATGCGCTGTAGCTTCATACAAGAGGTAAGAGCAAAGCAACGTAAGCATTGCATAAAGGTAATGGAAGCTATAAAAAGAGTTTGTGTCAAAAATCAGGTAGACATAGTGTCTACTGATGAAATGATGACGTTGCAAGAGCAAGAAAAGAAAAGCTAAACTTGTAGGCAGATGCGTTTGAAAGTAAGACACAGATTTGAAAAGTTGCTGAAGTAAAAAAGCTATACAAGCAGAACAGAAAACTCTGCCGTACTCTCATTAGAAAAGCTAAAAAAAACCAAATAGAAGCAACTAGTAGATAAGGTAGAAAAAAATTAACAAAAACTAGGGTACCAGATTGTCTCCAAAAAACTAACAAAGACTTACAACAAATCAATTTAAGTACAGAGTTTAAAAGAAGAATTGCAAAAAATGCATTTAAGCATTTGAGAAAAAGACGGAACCTTGAAGAAAAAAATATGAGATACAAAGAAAAAATTAATGCGATGTAGAAGACTTTATAACGTAAAAGAAATAATGTGTGCAGAACACAAACTTAAAATAGGCAAAGTACTAAGTTCCGACAAATACCATAAAATTAAAGCAGTAGCTCACAAGATAAATAAACTCATGTTAAAGATATATAAAAACTTTTGCACGAAAAATTTCTCGAAACAAAATAAAGAAAAAAGAGAAAAAAGAAAGAAGAGAAACTGACAAACTATAAACCTATACGTACTGGCAAAGCTCTAGAAATTGGCAAAATGAACCAACTCAGGTAGAAAAAAAGACAAAAATTGGTGTGTTTTTCTCACCTTTGACGTGCGAAATGCTTTCAACTCATCAAACTGCAAATGTATCATAGAAGCTTAAAAAAGATTGGAAGAAAGTATTGACATGAAAGACAGACAAGTCATAAAAGTAAAAGAAGAGTTCCGCTGAGATTGGTTTAGAGCCAATCTTATGCAACATCGTATGCGATAAATTCTACATCTAAAGATTTTAAAAAAAGCGTTAATTGCATTTGCCGATGACTTAGCAGTAGTGGTGGTAAAAAAGCGTATCCAAGACTGCACTGTTGAATTGACATCAATAAATAAAAGGTACAAGACTACAGCTATCTCCAGAAAAAACAAAAACTGTATTATTAGCGGGAAAAGGGAGACCGGATGTAAATATCATCTTCACAGTTGAAAATGTCCAATTAAAGCCAAAAAAAAATAGTACAAAACTTAAAAATTTACCTTGAGCAGAAAATGTTGTTTACATCTTACGTGATGAGAGTAACAACAAATTCAACAATGCTTGGATGCCTTATGTCTTACTACTAAAGTAGTAGCGGAAGTAATAAATTCAGTAATAATCATAAATGACGGCATTGTCAACAAAAAAAAATATAAGCAGAAACTGATAAATGTTTAAAGCATAGGAGCTCTTCGAGCATGTTTGGCATTTTTGATCTCAAAATTCTGAGACAAGAAGAGCGAGAAATATACTTATTTAAATTTAAAGTGGTTTTTATGACACTTCAATTGTCATTAGGATCGTCATAATGATGTTATTAAAAACGTTGTCGAAGTCTGTTGTAAATCAAATTCGCTTGCCTGAGTCAAGGTCCGGCTAGTACTAGTAAAAAGATTTATGTTTATAGTTTTATTGTCCAGCGGCACCTTTTCTTTATTTCTATCATTACTTTTAATATAATAGGACCCTGTCATAAAAACCACTTTGGATTTGGGTAAGTATACAACACACAATAAACACGAAGCACCTGAACAGTCTATCATAGAATGGTAAATCCGATGAGACGCAAGTACCAAAGAAAGATAGAAACCGAAGACAGTACAGCACGCATTCTTTAAATACTGATGATGGTAAAAAGAATCCAGATAACACTAAAGAAATTACGCATAAAAGCATGAGTACTGAGAGACTAGTGCAAAACAGCGTTGAAAAGATCTTAAAAAACAAAGTAGAAAACAAAAAAAAGAGCATAAAAACAACAAAAACAGTTATACAGATTCACATCCGACAGCGAGTGCATAAAAGGCCGACTGTAAAAAAAAATAAGTTTTGCTCAGAGCACAAAAAAAAATAAAAATAATGATATTTACGACTAACAAAAAACGAAGAACAGAAGTAGATTCTATAGAAAATAAAATTTTTTATAAAAAATAAGAATTTGAAAAAGTATATTCTATAAAAATTTATAGAAAAGATGACTTAATGACAAAAAAAACTCGGAAGATTAATATATACGTTGTACGAGAAAAAAACAAAAAAAAATTTTAAAAACGTTGTTAGACAATTTTAAAAAAACTGTAGATTCTGGGCCTATGGTACACAAAACCAACTATTGGAAAAAAAATACGATTAAAACAAACGATAAAGAAAGATTTAAGAATTTGAAAACGTCAATTAGGAAGTTGTGGGGGAAAAAAATTCTAGGCGAATTTAAAAAACAATATTTGAAAAAATAAAAATAAGAGAAACGACTACTAAAAAAAAAAGAACTTAAGAATAATAAAAAACCAAGATAAATTTTAGATTAATAAAAGAATAATGCTTCAAACCCGATACTGAAAAAATTTTGGTAGCTACAAAGCAATTACAATAATTTTCGCTTTAATGACCCAAAAATCTCTATTTTAGTTATCTATATTAAAGTTTTTAAGAAAATTTAGGAGCTGGAGAAGACAGTTTGTACTCTTTTTTTTATAAAAATGACATTATTTATTTTTGTAATAATTGTTGCTTTTGGCTTTCAAAGTGTATATATTTTATGGTCCATCGAGCCATATGAAAAGAAACGTTTTATTGTTAGTATAAAAAAGGCAATTTTTCGCGAACGTCTAATTTTACTTCTTTTTATAAACATTGCAAAAACATTTTTTTATATTAGTTGTTTATATTAGGTCCTCTGAGCAGGATAAAAAAGAAGGTTTGAGTATAGGCGAGACATTTTGCAATAGTCCTATCTATGACACACTTTTTTTAGAATTTCATTTGTTTTTGTTACTTTACTACTAACGTTTCAGAGCTTATTATTAGTCTTTATAAACCCTGAAACATTAAAAAGGACATTTTTTTATAAACACTTTGGCACTCTTTATATTTTTATAATTTTTGTATTTTAATATAAAAAATGTGGTGAAAATTCATAGTTTTTCAAAAAAGATATTTAAAAAAATTTAAGATTAGAAGAGGCAATTTACAATAATTTTCATTTCTATCTTTCAAAAATGTATATTTTAAATTTTTTTATGAAATTTTGGAACCAAAGGTAACAGTTTTTATTTGTTTATAATAAACTTTAAAAGAAACATTTGTTTTTGAAATAATTATCGTCTTCGACTTCTAAATTGTTGCTTGACAAGTCGGATGTAAAAAAAAGTCTAAGAGACTGCCTAAGAAGAAAGCTTTTTCTCACCAATTGTTAATTGTACTTAAAAAAATAAATATCTTTTGTCTGTAGTTTAGGTGTAGAATTAAAATATTACCTGCCCTTTAAACTATAAGTAAGTGTTTAAGTAAGTAAATAGTCTTATGGTAGTAATGCTTCAACCCAGTTTGAGACATTTTCAGGTCGCATCTACAGCCTCTGGCATGACCTAACAACCACTGATAGCCGGGACCGACGATGCGTTTCAAAACGTACTGAATATCATCAAAAAGAGCTGATGTTTTAAGATCAGGTACAAAATTTTTTTCATTTAATTTTGGCCTTTTACAAAAATATAGTTTGCATTTGGAGTGATCTCCAAACACATGAAAAGGAGAATTAGATATATCTGCTTTTAACATTTTATTTTTTTCCGAATGTGGCAAATCTAAATAATTATTCTTTATATAATTTACAGCCCCAATTACACCATACCGCAATCGTTTTATATAATTATTTAACAAATTTCTTTGACTTATAGGAATATTTTTCTTTGAGGACCTAACAGTCTTTTTAGTTTAATCTCTGAGTCTGCTACAATAGTTTCGTAAGAGGTGGTTTTTACATTCTATTTTTTTAATTATTTTGTTTCCATAAGGTCTTGCATCATTTAATTTTATTGTCATGTTACTGTCGCCATTTTCGACTAAAAATGCATATCGGAGGCCATGTAACTGTATGCTTCTTAAAAATCCTTCAACAATAATGTCGGATTCCATAGACGTTGAAGTTTTGTTCCAGTTTTTATAGCAGACATGATCAGGTGTTGCTTCATTTTTTCTCTCACTTCTTGCACATATGTATGCAACAATATTTGTTTCTGATGCTTAAAAATAGTACTTTCCTTGTTTCTTTTCCAATTATAACTCCCTAATATACAAAATCGAAATTATTAGTTATAATAAACTGCAAATTACAAGTATACTGTCGTTCAGATGTAACTAATGGTATGGTAATTATCGAGTTATAAGTAAAATTCTGCTGTAATTTTTGATAAGATGTAGACGGATCAATATTTCAGAATCAATATCTCGTAAAATTGTGGTATGATTAAAGAAGGTAGAATTTTTTTTTTATTCAACTTGGAAATTTATCTTTCCGAATACGTTAGGTAAATAACTATTTTCACTTTTAGGGCTTACAATAACCGTAAAAAAGCAATACTTTAATTACATGTACATTAATAACTAACAATTGTATTACATGCTGATTAAAAGTGTACCTACCATCCCCGATGATGCATCATAAATCATGCAATCATAAACGACCGTTTGCTCCAAGCTCCATCGGCTATCACCGTTATAAATAGTATTCCATCACTGTCTATTTGTCCCTTTTCAATTGCAATTTTTTTTTCTTCGAGTCCGGCTTTCTCTATCACTTCCCACGTAATTTGATTAATAATCATAAATTGATTAATACATCAAAAATTTCGGTCAAACTTTAGAAAGAAAATTCTTCAGAAAAAAAGAATTATTTACTTATCGATAATTTTGTCTAACACCTGCTAATCGTCTTTTTACACTTTGTCTCCGTAAACAAGAAGCAAGTTTTTTATTGTTGTACTTTTTGGTTTTCATGTTTTTACAACAAAAAAACACACACGGTGTGACAATTTACAACACACAAAAAAAACGAATACACATAAAATAGTTGTAATTACTAATTAGTAATTTCACTAAAAACACACGATGTAATAATTTTAACACAAAAAACGCCGAAAACACAAGCTTTCGATGAGACTGAAACCATAGTATAAAACTCAAAGAATGAAGGAGTTTGGCTAATTTTTTGGATTGTGAATTTCATTTTTTTGATCTAGCCGACAAAACCAACACCCGTATTTGTCGGCTTTTTTCAACTTTAATCAATGATTGAATTTGTATGGTAAATAGTAAACACAAGCCGACAAAATAATTTTCTTTTTAGATTAATAAGACAATTTCCGCGAATTCAAATTTGAAATCATGTATTATCTATCACGTCAAGATTTAAAAAAAATTTTACAAAATTTATCACATGATTTCATGATGGGTTTACACATGCATACATTTCATAGCGCCAGTTGAAACTGGTGCGCCAGTAAAATGAAATTGCATGTGTAATCTTTAACTTGCATGCAATTTTACACAGTTTACACATGCAATTTTATTTTACTGGCGCGCCAGTTTCAACTGGCGCTATGAAATTTATGCATATGTACACGCTCCTTTACTACAATAAAATATAAAAATTGTAGTCGTTATAACACTTATTAATTTAATTAACTAAGCTTTTTACCACGAAAAAAACTGAGGAATACATGAGTAGCCATAAACCTTCTCTTCCTATAAGAAAAGTAATTCTAAAATTTTTTTGTGTTTTTAGGTATTATAAGTCATTAGTTATGTTGCTGGTTACTGTTTACATATTGGTACTGTCTCAACTTTTAAAACGCTCTTTTTTATTGCCCGGTGTAAAGCTACTTCGGATCGCAGTAGTACATTATAAAACACAACGGTGTTTTATTGCTGCTAAATGTCCAAAAATGTTTAAATGCACTTTTACTACTTATTTTTAATTATTCTAATTAAATGTATAAACGAATACATTTAAAATTAAAGTAGCCGTGCTTTTAATTTTTTTAAAATCATATTAGATTCATATTAAATTCATATTATTAAATTCGTAATTATTGATTAAAATAAGATAATAATGACGATCCGTAAGTACTATATAATCACAATTTTAATAACTTAACAGTGTATCTGTGACGTATAAAACAAGTGGTGGTGGTATGTTCGATCCAGATTATAAATCGTATCCTAACGCCTAGTATATAGGCAAGAATACACGAAAAATTGCTTCAGGAACTGCAAAATATCTTCAGATGTATTTATTTTACCACCATGAACAAATTGTATATACATAGAAAAAGCATCAATCTTGGGCGCTATACAACGATATTTTGAAAAAATATTATAATTTGTTCTTTAAACGAAGCCAAAGATAACCTTTTTTTGTAATCAATAATATTAACTTTAATAATTTTTATTTAAAAAAAGGACCCTATAGCGACCTAGATTAACATTTTATCTATCCGATACCGTTGAAATATCTAAATTATCATAACGAGCAATTGAAATCTATTGCAGCTAGTAAAGGCTTGCAAAATACGCGCGGCAGCGGAGCCTTAACGTCTCTCTTCATAAAACTATAAAAAGATATTGTTGGACAGCGTTTATTGTTGGCTGCATAAGAATCTATTACGATAAAAAGAATTATAAATCAAAATTCTTTTTGATGAATTAAATGATTTAGATTTTACAGAAATTATACGGATTGTCTCAATTCTGATAACATTTTTAAAACACATCACTGTTTTTTTTTTCTTTAATTAATAGGGTCTTAATATAAATAGAAATTTTTTTTTATTAGAAAAAAAAAGAATGTTAAAACATATTTATAAAAAAATAAGACAAAGTCGGTATTTTAGTTTTATTATTCCAAATTTGCAAATTAAATAAAAAAGATCCATTTCAGAAATACACATCATTGCTCTTATTTTGCAACAAAATATAACAAATGAATTTTTTTTAAATTCTAACAGAGAATAACACACCTAAAAACTGAAGAAAAGACATTTTAAATAAATTAATTTATTTCCGAATCACGATGACAAATTGACAAACACAATGACCAGCAAAAATTAACTTGAAAATGAACCGGAAATTTCATAGAAAAAAAAATTAAAAATGTATCACAACAGAAGACATCTAATTTGTCTCACTACCTAAGTTTTCATCACTAACTGTAAAACAGCATTTCGACTCAAAATTTAAGCTTTAGGTGTTGTTGAACTAGCTTCTGGAACGGGCGCAACAGTAGGAATTTCGGGATACTCCAATTTGGCTCCTTCCTCGCACTTGAATTGAGGACAACAGCCAGGGAATGGCGCAGTTTTGTTGGTCTTTTCTTCATCGAGTTTGCATTTGGGGTTGGCGAGTGGAAGTGGGCCGCAGTCCTCGACGAGCTCAAGAAGACGAGGTGGTTTGTCTTCGGAAACTACGCAAGTGGAGCGGCCACAGAAGGGGTTCAAATCCCAGGTTTTGCCAGGTTCGACAGTGGCGCATTTTGTGCTAGCGAAGCACATACCAGGGAAATCTGCAACGAAAATTACAAAAAATTAGTATTTTCATTTATAATATAAAGTGTTCAAGTAAAAAAACGCTTTAGATTGCTATGGAATTTTGTTAAAACAAGACAATAGTTAAAAGGGAGGTCGTAAGTCGAATGTTATGACTAAACATAACTTCATCCGATCGTGTGTCAAGTCAAAGTTTTTTCTAGTGATTTCCGAGTTTTTGTTTGCTTTACTGTTACTTATAATTACAAATCAGCTGTTCTCACGGCTACACATTTTTCATATTGCTCAAATAATTTGGTTGAGGTTATTCACCCACTCCAAAGTCTGACAGTTCTGTCACTGGCTGTTGCAGAAGTTTATTTTTTGCATCAATTTTGCGTGACGTTTATGCAACCAACCATAAACCAGCAGGTTAAATCGGCAAAAACAATTTTATTTTAGCAATATATAAAATCTAAAATTAATTAATTAAATTAAATTATTTCAAAAAATTAAATAATTAGACAAATAACATGTACATATATTTTTTATTTCTGTCAAATTATGTCAAAGCAGTGTTTCAGAGAAAAACAAAAATATAATAAGAATTTCTAAACAGTCAAAAACTATTGAGTAAAAAAAATCGATAAACTAGTAAGCATAAATAGAGTGAACAATAATAAAACAAATAAAGCCGATAAAAAACAACTATCAAGAATACACAAAGTAAATTATAAAAATAAAAAAAAGTTTGAAAGTAAAAAATAAAAAAATAGAGATCCTGGAAAAATATAGTAAAACCGAAATAATAAGTTAGATAGAAATTAAAATAAAGATAAAGCGTAGACATTGACAAAAATAAAAAAACATTAAGACAAGAATAGATAGCAAAGGTGTTCCAATCGAACAACAACGGCGAGAAACTGTGTACCGATTCCGGAGTTTTTGCTCCTCATCAGTACAGTGTATTCCGGAGCGTTGTGCTCAATTGGAACGGGTGAGAATGAAAGTTCTCCCAGTACTTTTACAACTCTCCAGGATACACTGTACTGATGAGGGTCAAAAGCACCGAAACCGGAATACAGTTTCTCGCCGTTGTTGTTCGATTGGAACACCTTTGCTAGTTCTGGTAACACTGCCTTTCAGTGTGTTGCTGGTTGGGCGATTAGGTAATGTATTTCAGTGATGTTTTAGCCTAATCGTAGAGGTTGGTTATGTTTGTGAGCGAACGAGAGCCTAAGAGATAACTTTGTTATCCGCCAACATTATTATACCAACTCTCGTTACCTTCCAGCACTCTTCGTTAGATGGCACACTGTGTCTGTCTATAAGAATAGATAAACAAAATTCAAACAAAAATACAAGATACAGCAAAGAGAAGAATGAGAATAAAAAAGTAAAAATAGTTATTGATTGTATATAAAAGACAAAAAACTGATTACAAAAGACAAAAAAACTGATTTTCTCCAACACTGATAATGAAGAAAACAAGATGACGAAAATGGCAATAAATTTGTAAAAATGTGTTAAAGAAAAAAGTAAAATGCTATTAAAAAAAAAAGAAAAAATAAGACTAAAATAAAAAGCATTGTAAAAAAATAGAATTAGAATATTTTTCTAAAATGTAGTTGAACTTGAAAAAAAAAAAGATTTTAAAAATATGTAGAGACTGTTTTAATTTTGAAGGTTGAGTAGAAACATGAAAACAAAAAACAAAAAACAAAAAAAAAATAAATAGTACATTTGGAAAAAGTTAAGTAAAATTTTCAGTAACAAAGTAGAACTAAGACAGATAAAAATTAAAAAAACACTGAAAGAAAACAAATATAATAATAAAAAATTTAAAAATAATGTTATAAAAATAAAGTAAAAAAAAATTAAAAAAATTTAAGATAAAAATAAGTAAACAAAATAAAAAAATACGATACAGCAAAGAGAAAAATGAGAATAAAAATAAGTTTTTAAAAAATTGTTAATTGTATCAAAAAAGAAAAAACTAATAAAAAGCCAAAAAAAACTATTTTTTTAAAATACTGATAGTAAAGAAAACAAGATGACAAAAATGGCAATAATTGTAAAAACGAGATAAAAATAAAAGCAAAAAATATTTAAAAAAAACAAAGTTAAAACTGGAATAAAAAGCATTAAAAAAGAATAGCTTTAGAATTTTTTTCTGAAATGTAGTTAAAATTAAAAAAAGGTTTAGAAGAAATATCTAAACAAAAAAATAACAAAAGATTAGGAATCAGGAAAAAATTATTTGGAAGAGTTTAACAAATTTTCAAAAAAAAGAGTAAAACTAAAGCAGACAAAAATTGTAAAAAAACACTGAAAGAAGAAAAAAGGTGATATACAAATTGAGGAGACTACAGAAAAAAATAAAGTAAGCAAAGATAAAGAAAATAACTATTTATTATGTCATGTGGTAAACAAATAAAAAAAGCAAAAATATAATGCATATATAAAAAAACAGAAGTTACAGACGAAAAAAATGATTTATAGAAGATTTGAATGCGAGAAAAAGATTAAAAGAAATAAGAATAAAAGAGTAGGTAAAAAACAGCAAAACAGATATTAGAAAACGAAATAAGTGGAATAATAGTAGAAAATTTAAAAAAGTTAGAAATCTTTTTTTTAAATTGTTAAATTCAAAATAAAAAATAAAATTTAAAAAAATGACAGGCTTTTTAAAATTACAATTAAAAGACAAGTTATACAAAAAAAATAAAAATAAAAAAACAAAATACAAATTACTAAAGACAAAATGTAGAAACTGAATAAAGAATGAGAGCTCCAGAGATTACTCAGTTGTTAACAACATGTACAAAGCATAATTAGCCCGTAAGACCCAAGACACAAACTGCAAATGTTAAAAAAAATTAGTTTACAAGCAAAACGCAATAACTGGTGAAATAAAGATTGTAAAATACTGAAGAAAAAAGCAAAAAGGGGAAAAAAATAATAACATCAAAGAAAAATATCAGAAATTAAAAAACAGTCATTAAAACAAAAACAAAATAAATAAAAAAATCAGAAAAAAAAAGACAGAGAAAGATAAGAATAAAAAAATTCAAAAATCCTTTAATAGATGTATGTACTAGACGAAAAAAAAAATCTGTGACTAAAGGACAAGTAGAAAAAATTAATAAATTTACAAAATAAAAAGTAGAACTTCTGAAGTTAGTAAAAAAATAAAATAAATGTATAAGAAAATTATTAATCAAATAAAAATAGAAAACAGTAAGTACAAGTTTTTGGGCAGTTAAGAGTGTAAATCAGAGTTACTTGCTAAGCTCAGCATTGTCTTTAGCATACTTAGAAGCTTTTAACTAAAGTCGAAGTAGAAAGAGTAATTGTTAGTAGTGTGTAGATGTTGTTTTTGTTGTTTCTTAATAATTAAATAATTGTAACTAAAAACAAAAACAAAATAAAAAATAATAAAAGTGATAAAACAAATTATTACAAAAAACAAAAGCCTAGGAAAGAAAAAAAAACGGAGAAAAAAATAAATACTTGAGATCTGTAACAAATAGTAAAGTAATTATATCAAACATAACCTAACCAAAATGCAGTCAAAAAAGCAAATAGAGGACCTAAAAATTGTGTAAAATTTAAAAAAAGCATAAATTTGGTTAAAATTAAGAAGACGAACCTTTTTTTTGTACTAAGTTTGTAGACTTGCAGTTTATAACTTAGGGCTTTAACCATAATACAAAAAATACATTTTTTAATCTTTGATAATTTTTTTTCAGTCAAAAAGTTATTACCAAATTAATTTTTAATTTTATTTTTTAAAAAAATAAGATTTTAGATAAAAGCGAATTTTACTTTAACTGTATAAGTACCTCAAAACTACCGTAAATTAAACATGAAGTGTGTTTACTCAGTTTATTTAAAAAAAAATATTTACAACGTGTGTTCAAAATAAAATTAGATTCACATTAATCATCCCTAAAATTTTGTATTTTTTTGCACACTTTTTTAACTTTTTTATCGATTAAATTTAGACTTTACTATAAATTTGTCAGAATAAAAAGTTTTAATATTAAAAAAAAATGTAAAAAACAAAATATTAAAGTTTAAAAACAAGATTATTAATAATTTTAATAAATATTTTCAAATTTAAATAGGATGTACTCCTGTAGCTGGTTCATTAAGTTATATTCTTTTTCAAAATGTTTGTTTAAATTAAAATTGCTTAATAATTAACTTTACTAGAGTCCTGAAAAATCCTATATATCAAAAAATACGAGTACGTAAAGCGTATTTTTCAAAAAAGTTTTGTACAATTTTGGAATAATCACCGGATGTATAATATTTAATTAGTAAACCACACTGGTATAAAAATAAAAATTTGATAAAACTTTGATTTCGTCGTAGATATGTGTAGCCCTTGGTAATTGTTGCCAATTACAATTTGGTTTCGCCTTGATGATATCATTTTCTTTGTTCACTGGTGTAAATTGAGACATTTCCGTTTCCCATCGTGGGATTTCATCGAGTTCAAGCTCCGTTTTTTGAAAATAGTCGTTCACCTTTGTTGCAATTCCAGCGAATATCCGCTTTCCGAACCAAAACAATTGGATGAGCAACAAAAAGGGTGGCAACCAAGCGAAACCGAAATCTCCAAGTGTCCTAGTTAGCAAGGCCGCCCTGTATATAGCGCGGTATTTGAAAAACGAGAGTAAGCGTTCCAATAACCTAAAGGCGCGGTTAATTAATAAAACCGGTACAAAGCAAAAGTAAAAGTGGTCTGACCGTAATGATTTTGTTATTGTAGGATGTAGCCAATAAAAAATATATTTTTACCTCTAAGGACATCAGCAGGAATAAGGCGTTTGTAGGTTTTGGGTCTTTCCTCTTCTTTCTTTTCTTCGGCAAAGGCAACCGCCAAACAGAGGGTAAGCACAAGGAAAACTTTCATTGTTGCTAAAAACGGTTGCCCGACTTGTCACCGCTCTTCTTTTTCCAACTGAAGATGTGGAACTTTCAGTGTGGGGTTTTATAGGCTTCAAATGGGTGGGAGCTGGTGGGACGGACACGAATTTCATACAGGAAAAAATTTTTAGAAAAAAAACTTTTACTAGCAAGAATTTTTTTATAAAAATGTTATGAGGGTCATTTCAAAAGTCAAAAATTAATTTCTGCAAGGTCCTGAAAAAAGTCAAATAATAAATCTTTATTTTCGACTTGAAAACTAGGTCATTATCATAATTTTGTGAAGTTGTGTACCTAATTATCACTGTGATTACTGTCCATTGTATGTTTTCATGTCATTATAAGAATCGTGTGTGAAATTCGTTCGTGAAAGTTAATTTAATTTACAGGGTGTTTTTTTATAAATTGAAAATCTGAATCATAAAGTTTCCGTTGTGTTAGTACTTGACATAAAAAGAAATCAAAATCGTTGTTTTCCTTGGAACTCATGAAACCAGTATAAGACTTGTTTAAAATAAATATATTATTTACAAAATATCACTAAACAAATTAGTTAACGGTACTGAAACCAAAAACAAAAATATTTTTTTCTTAGAATACTGAATGTCAGTAAATAATAATTAACACTTCTTGTGTTTTGAAACAAACTCAAGACTACTATAAAGTTTTGTTTACTTTAATTCTTTACATATCATTTTTATCGTCCTTAAAATTTAATATTTTAACTCATTCGTGGAAATTATTTTTTTGAGACAAAAGGGACAATAAAACAAGTTTATTTACCGCAACGTTTTAAAAAATTTTTTTACTAGTGACTATGCTTCAAGCAAGACAGCAGATTGTTTCCACCTAAAGATGACTGAATATACGGTCGAAACGTTGCGGTAAGCAAAAATTTTTTATTGCCCTTTTTGTTTAAAAAAACAATTTTTACGAATGAGTTATAATTTTTTGATTATTTAGTAAATTGGCTACATTTAATTTTTTATACCTACTGGTTGAACCAAATTTATATTTAAATCAAAATTTTAAATACAATAGAATAGTTTTTATTTAAATCTAATACGTTAAGATTAATTTTAGCATTTTTTTTCACGCGCTACTACTTCCGGTGTTTAGTAACAAAAATTTATTAGAAAAACAAAAGCCACAATTTTTTTACTACAATCTTTCTTGTTTTTTACACAAATATGAATATCCTGCGTGTCCTCCCTGTTTTGCTGTCTATTTTTCTATAATTTTGTTTAGTATTTTATGTAATTTTTTTTTCTTTTCTAACAAAAATTCTGCGAACGTCTATGTAAATCAGGTTTTTCATGCCTCTCGCAGATCGGAAGCTGCATTTGCTAACATTGTATAAGTACACTGGAAAGCGTGGCTATTAAGTTTCTTAGCGTTAGCCAATCCTAAAAATTCTGCAATTAGTTTTAACATACTTCCTACTGTATTTATGCCGAAGCATCCATCAACTCTGTACACCAAAGAGAGACAATAAATTAAATATTGACATAATTTCTCATAATTACAAATGAATTATAAAAAAATATCTTCTGGTATTTTAAAAACTAATCCATCGATAGACTTCATTTTTTTAAATATCCTAAAATCGTTAAAATTACCAAAAGCACCGTACAAATTTTTAAGTTTGTGTGATTGATAAACCTGCGGATGACAACCATTGATAGCATTGTCAGTTGAGTTTTAGTAAGTTACAATAATTTTAGTTGCATCTATAGCCTAATTTTCTATTACTATTTTCATTGACATTGAGGTGTCGAGCAATAAAACGTTTATATTCTTTTATTCACCCAAGACACCGCAAATGCAGAAAAGGATGCCGGCCGTTTATTTCTAAATTTAGTCTAAAAACGTCTTAACATAGAAATTATTTTTGCCTGATTTGCCATTCTTGTCAAATCTGCGGCTTCCAAAATGTTAAATATTTCAAGCTGCACAAAAGTGCGGATATCAACGATATCAAACGAAATGTTTTTAGCAGTAACGAATAGCAATTAAACAAATAAAATAAATAAAACGAATTAACAAGACACTTTATTAATATTTATTATTTACAGTTAATAGTTTAGTTTTAATGTTTTTATTGCCTAATTGGCTTTACAGTCCTACGTGTTTGAAAATGTATATACCATTATTATAAAATCTTTTTAATTTAACGAAAAAATTTAACTCTTTGCCAATCTTCTTCTAGCACCCGTAACTTCTTTCATTTATTCTTTCCCTTCTCCATTTTTATTTAGAACTTTTATCCTTCCATACTCGCACATTTTTGACTCAACACACTCTGACAAACAATGTTCTATCGTCTTCCTTTCTTCTCTACATAATCTACACATTCTATACCAATTTTCTCCCCAAAATTCATTTTCTCTTTCTCCATTTCTACATCTGAATTTTGCAACCATTTTTTATTTGTACTTTTTATTTTATCTTAATATTTTGTCTGTTTGGTGGTAACAATCAGGGCATATTTTGAATTGTACCTTGATTCTTTTATACTCGCAATTCTTTCCTGTTTACCTATGTCAGCATCTTTTTGTTTTAGTTCTTCTTTCATTGTTCTTTCTCCATCTCTCATTTTTTCAATTTTTGCACACGCATATCCTTTTTTCTCATAGTAGTCATTTCGTTCTACCTACTTAACATTAGCATTTGCTCTTTTAATTTCAGCCCAGCTCTGTGTCAGCATTCTGCATTCATGTCGCATTTTTAGATTTTGCTTGAATCTCACCGCTTTTCTTCCTGTTTTCACTCTCAACTTTTCTCTCTTACTTTCTTTTTTTACTATGTACCCCGGCGTTTGTATATTTAATCCTAACACTCATTTTATATACTTTTCTTATACACGCTCAATTTTTTCATATTCCTTCTATCCCCATACTTCTGCTCTATACATTATAATACTTTTTACCAAACTGCCAAACATCATCATTCTTCTTTTAAAATTTTCACCAAATTTGTTTGCTTTTTTGACTACATTCATTATTTGTTCTTTGTCTGTCATACTACTATTTAATATATATCTCAAATATTTCAACTCTTTTACTTGTTTTATATTTTTTCTGTCCCATCTCCATTCCTCTTCTTTTTCGATTCTTCTTTTCTTTCAAAACACCATCATTTTTGTTTTATCTACATTAAAAGAAATCTACGTTTTCTTCAGCTGTTGAAAGTAACGGATACTGTTATCTTGCCATAATCTTTCTTCCGCACCTATAGCAAATATCCATGTTTTATTCAAAAAAACAACCGCTTTCGGACTTTTGCTTTTTGAATTTTCCACGTACCTCTTAAGAAAGGTATGTCTTTTGGCCACTATATGTGACAATTCGCATAAAACATTTTTGTTATCAGTTTTTTTATAACAAAAACCTAAATTTCTTAAAATTCTTCACAAAGTTGTTAGACTAACATCTAGAATTGATTTTTCTTTCAAAACCTTCAAAAGTAGCTTCGAAGTTACAAATTCTTTCTTTTCATTTAAAAAATATATTTTCGATCGATTTCTTCTTTGCTTGCTGCATCTACAATTGTTGACAGCGGTAAAAAACATTTTACCGTATCGTTTTCTATCTTGTAAAAGTCTCTGAAGAGTGCTGATGCTTATGTCACATGCTGTTGCTGTACGCAGGTGTACTTGAAAGGTTTTAAATTGTTGTCCTTCTTTTTCTTTAAAAAAATAATTGTAAACTTTAAAAATAATATTTTTTCTCTTATTTTCCTACTGTTTATACAATGAAAAATAGTTTTGTTCGGTTATTTTTTAAATAGTTTTTCAAATAAGCACACACAAAACACAACATGCACTACGCAGTTCCCTTATTGAAATGAAATGATCAGAAAACATTCTAGATATACTAAATGGAAAAGATATATGAAACCGACTTATGCAGGAATTTATTAGTAGCCAGCCTCTTTATGACAGACCCAAGTAAACACTAAGCTGGTTACGGTCAACTACAAAAGACCCACCGATCGAAGGTAAATTTTACAACTGGGCCGCACTTGAAATATTTTAAGTTAAATTTTCGGTTAAATTAGAATTGAAATAAAAACGCAAACATGCAGAATCAAATATTTTTTAATAGTCATAAAGTAATTAGGATTTGTAAAACAGTGAAACCATACATTTATTTTGAAATTAATTTACAAAAAAAAATTATTTATATTACAAATATTTTTATCTATTTACACACTAAATATATTGATATTAAATATAAAATAAAATACACATTTACAATAAAAATTAAAAAACGAATTTCGTAAAAAATTTAAACTGCTTAAAACTACACAAAAATAAAAACGTAAAACATTATGACGCACAGTCTTTTCACAGATTCATCACTTATTGTTAATCATTGTCACTGTCACTATCATTTTCTAGCTCGATTATTAGGTCTTTAACATTCTTTTTTCGGTATTCGTCTTCAATATTCACCACGTGCTGCACAGAATTCTTCCAGGCTTCCGCAGTAATTGACTTAAATGTTTCTCTAATTAAATTTAATGTTGCATTGCTAAATTTTTGTCCAGTGTTTTGCCTCCTTAATTTTTCTTTAAATTGGCCCCATATCATCTCAATCGGGTTGAAAACACAATGATAGGGTGGTAACCGCAGAACAATTAAGTCATATTCAGACGCAACCTGATCTATTTTGTAATTTTTTTTGTAACTTTTTGTTCGAACCACTTCTAATAATTCATTTTTGGTGTACGTCTCTTCAAAGAACAAATCTTTCTTAATTAAAAACTCTTGAATTTCTTCTTTTCTACTACTGGAGTTCGGAACCTTATCAATTTGCACAGAATGATAACTGGCATTATCTAACACAATAATACTACCTTTTGGAAGTTTGGGTATTAAGATTTCCGTGAACCACTTCTCAAAAACTTCTGCAATCATGTCAGAATGGTAGTCGGCGTTAGCATCTTTTAAATTTTTACACCCCAAATGTAATGCATCAAGCACAAAACCGTTTTTACTCCCGGCATGCAAAATTGAAATTCTTTTACCTTTGGAAAAACCCTTTTTTAACTGTCTCATGTGTGTCGAACCAGGTCTCATCTAGATAAAAAATGTCCCGGTTTTCTTTTCTATATTGTTCAATTTCTTGTAAATAACGATATCGCCACTTTTTCACTACATCACTTTTCATTAAAAAGTTTTTTTTATTAATACGTTTGAATGTAAAACCAATAGTTTTCATATATTTCACAAAAGTTTTTTTACAGCACGACAAAATGTTATTTTCAATTAAACTGGTGTACAATAAGTTAATAGTCGGCACAATGTTTTTGTCGTAAAAGTCATAAACACCTCGGCGAATTTGATCTTCCTGATTCGGCAGCAATTTTTTTAATGCTCCGTTATCAATCCGAATTTTTCTTTGGAACGGTCCAAATTTTACCAAACGCCACATTGTAGTTTTTGGAATTCCAAACATTTTGCAAGTCTCTTCCAAAGCCCTTTCTTCCATCTCACTTTTTTTCTTTTCGCAAATTGACAAAATAAGACTTTTTTCATCGTAAGATAAATGGTTACGTTTTCTTTTTTTGGTTCGCAGTTCTCTTCCACATCAGCATTTTCACCCTCTGCATTTTCATTCGGATTTACTTGAACAACAAATTCACTTTCCCACGGTCGCCACATCTTGTACAGTACACACTGACTCGCTCGAAGATTCAGTTCAAACTGATAATATATTTGAAACTACCCCTATTTCAAAACAAAATTTTCTCTTAATCTTTAACCCGCTTAAAATATATAGATATTTGTCAACCATACTTGACATTTCAAATTAAATACACATTAGCAATTATCGGAAATAGAAATTTCAAGTTAAAGCCGAGAAGAATGCAAAGATTTGCAAAGGGTCCAAAATTTCTTAATCCGTCTACCTCAGTATTTGGAGATTATTAATATAGAGATAATTTTGGAGCGCCTGGTGTCTTGTCATTTATTTATGGCACCAATAATCCTCTGACCATAAACTATTGTGCACTTATCAACTGACTTTTATAATGAATTTCAAATATCTTTTCCAGTTACTATACCACTGGAACACCAGCATTTTATGATAGTGTGTTTGCAGCAAAAATAACCCCTATTGTTAAATGCAGAAGAAATATTAAAGTACATCGCAAGACCGCAGGTAGAAACCCTAAACGAAATATTCAGTCCTTTATTTTCACGTAGTATTCTTAGTAAATTGTGATTTAAGCTTAACATTTAGAGAAATGCAAGAACAGAATGCCGCTCTCTGCATTTGGTAAATATCATAGTTTTATTAGTTAGGACCTCAGAGTCAGTGAGAAAATCCACAATATACTAGAAGTACCGTGAGTACAAAAATTTGCTGAATCACAACAAGCTCTGGTCTGATCTGTCATATTTTTGGTTGTTTTGCTCAAGCAGTTAAAGAATGCAAAACCAACTCTAGTTCAGCACATTCTTTTTCTAACCGTAGTGTGATATTGAAAACTAATAAGACTCTATTGCATAATCTCTCAACTACGACATTGTTCTCAAAAATAGATGTTCTGCTCTTCTGTACCTAGCTTCTACACTAAAAATGATTATAATCTAAAATAAAACCTACTTTAAAAAAATGCGTTTTGAAAAGTCAATTTTGTGGCACGAATTCAAGTTTACAAAACGACCGTAAAGCGTTCTGTAATAGCATATTTTAGCACTGGGTGCTACAATGGCAATACCCAAATGAGCTTCAAAATAAATTTATTAGAGACACAAATTATAAAATTTATTCTAAATACATCTGCAATATTTTTCAGTTAAGTTATAAAATTTATTAATTGAATATTGTAATAAATTTATTGACTAACTGAGTAATATAATAAGGTTATTACAAAACTGAGAAATGCAATAAAACTTATTAACTTTTGCCTTTTCTGTCTATAAAAATAACAGCAACAGTAGCTTTAAATTCATTAATTGTATTTTACTCAGCTTTACCTATTTTTTATTCCACGTTTTTGTGGTTAACCAACTGGAAATTTCTAGCCTTTTTATTGTCTTTCTGGAAATCTTAGAATTTTATAATTTTAATGGATTTCAAAACCGAGTTTAGAACAGTTAATGCAGGTTTTACTATCTGAAGTAGGTTAGCACACGCTTATTTTGCTTCTAGAGTTTCTGTCACAGAAGTTTCTATAGCAAGTTTTTCTGACGAAACTTTTTCTCCAAATTTCGAAAAAATGCTTAAACAGATTAATTTTAGCTTAAAAGAAGACCAAATTTATCATAGTTTTAAAATTATTATCACATTCTTCTAGCACCCAAAGCTACTCTTTCAAAAAATTTAAATAGCAAGTGGGATCGAGTGACACATATATGTATGACAAATATGTAACTATTTATATAGAAAAACCTCTTTCTACTCTTGTAACTGTATTTTTTGTATTTCTGTTCGTTAATTTATTTAAGAGGTTATCAAAATGACCATTTAACATCAATGAATCCGTCAATATTTTATTTCTGTAATGTATTCTTTCTCTCTAATATTTTTTTTTCTATGCGTTTTGAAATAGATTTGTACTTCTCTCTTTTGATACCTAATATATCAATAAAATCATCAAAATAAGAGACGCAGTTTTTATACTCCCTTTCACTTCAAGACTTTCTGTACAAGCTTAAGCTTCTTAAAAAAAAAATTAACTTATTTTGATTTAAAATACAAGCGAGTCTAGTGCTAGTAAGCAAGGGTTTATCGTAAGAGATAAACCCTAACCAAGTTTTGTACAATATTTATTTTATTATGATTTTCTTTGCATTGTCATGATTTCTATCAATGTCTTTCTATTTATTTTTGATTTATTTATGAATTTCATTGTTTTGTAAATGTTATTAAATACAGTTTTTTATATTATTGGTTTGTTATCGATAATTTTGAGTCCAAAAAGGTAGCCAGTTTTGAAATAATCTTCTGTCAGACAAATTGATGTCAACTATTTTTGATATTTTTTTGAAAATTTATTTTACTAATTTATATAAGTTTATTGAAGAGAATAATAAAGTACAGTAATTTACTAAATCTATAAATAATTTATAAAGCAATTATAACACCCAAAATTTACACTTTTATTACAGAAAAAATAGGTAAAAATAAAAACTAAAAAAAACAATATAAAGAGTATTGTAGGCACTCATTCTTCTCACAGACCTATAGAAAACGTGTTTTTTAACGTAGTATTTTACGACGTAACTATACAAACTCTTTAAGAACAGTAATAAAATATAAAAACGCTTTAATAAATAATAATTGAATTATTAATTTTATTTTGAAATGCATTGTATTGTCGCCAATTTAAAAATCTTCCTTTATAGTCAACAAGTCAATAAAGAAGTGTTAATAATAAAAATATTTTTTTAATGATTATTGCTAAAATCCATAGCAAAACAAAAATTATTAGAGCGTTTCCGATATGAGGTGTTAATTGAAGACAGTAAACTAAACACCGGGAATTTTGCAAAAAAAAATATTCAAATCCTTGACAAGTAAATTAATATTAATATTATTTTTATTAACATTTGGTTCACCATATGCTTGAAATACGTCAACGAAATTACCTAAATTTAATAAAATAATGACCAAACAATAACAAAAAGAGAAAATTTCGTCTTTACAAGGTTAAAGATGTTTAGTAAAAATTTTGGAATTTAATTAAACGGTTCGTCAAATAAAGTTCTAATTAGTTCGTTTCAAGGAGGAATAATATCAAGACACTAAATCAGCACTTTATTAAGTTACCTACTTAAGTGTCACTAATTGCTTTCTAAGCTAAATCTATATCAATTGTGTAAAAAAAATTCCATACACAGGGTGATCCCAGCGTAACAATTATTTAATAACCTCGTTATTGTAGTGTAAATAATGTAATTTCCTAATAACTTATGAATCATTCTTAGAAATAATAAAATCAGATTATGAGAGTTGATGGAACAATCCAGACGTTTATAAAATGCATTATTCAACAGCTCCACCTATTCCACCCTTCCTTAACCAGTTTAAATGGTAATTTAACAAAGTGGTTTAATCGCTGACCTTGACAATTAGTTTTTGTAAAAAATTGTGAAAAACTTTATTATTAAAATTTGTCAAGAGTGATGAATCACCTTGATGTCTTTTGTAAAAATAATAGAATTGCAAAAGTAAATAAGAGAAACTTGGGAATATATTTTTAACAATGTCAAGTATGGTACTGTGTGAAAGTGTTAAATGATTTAAGCTTAAAACGAAGATTTGTGGGTGGTTTGGTTGAAAGTTGAAATCGTGGTTATTTTTTTGTTTAAGGAGGGGCGTCTGAACTGGGACAACGGTGCAATATTGCAGAAATAAGAATATCATGACTCATCAAGAGAAGTAAAAAATATTAAAAACAATATAAAAAATGCCGTACTTTATATAACTTTCGGTTATATAAAACAACGACAATCATATTAATTTGTCACAAAACTCAATGTACTGGATGTCCAAGAAGTAATGATTCATCAACTCAAAAAAAAAATTCAGCCTTTTTCAGTTAACTCATTACTTTTGGGGCACACAGTATAAATAGTATTTTTATTAATTTTGAAATTTCTTTTTTTTTTAATAAACTTGATTCACCTTGGCTTTACTAGTTTCTCTTCTAGTTATGTAAATCCGATATTCAACATTTTTTCTTTTTTATCGTCATAATTTAACTTTATTCAGAGCAGTATCAACAAATTTTACAGAGTGAAATGATATAATTATAATAATTTTTTTAATGTAGAAGATTCTATGTACAAATATGTTAATAAAAGCGATTAAATTTTGCTTTTCTCACTCGTAGATTATTATCTAAAAGAAAATTAAAAAAATATATTCTTCCTTATTAGATAAACATAGATTTCTTTAAATAATGATAAGCTGTAGAGATCTCTCTGTGGAGTAATTATGAAATTATTGTTAGTAGATCTGTTTTGTGTTTGTAAACAATAAACAACTTGTCTTTAGTCAGAAAAAAAACAAATAATTTCAAATTACCATTTACAGTATATCCTAACCTACTCCAAACAATTATCGCACCACTTGCAATATTTGCGATTTTTTGAAAATGATAATTGTAAATTTGCATTTAAAGACTTTTTCTTTTATTTCTAATCATAACAACATTATCAGGAAGCGTTTTTATGTGGCATTAGACGATAAGAATAAAATTTACCTGAAATGAACGTTTGGTTTTCATTGTTCAGTCTTGCTTTAAAAACACATCAGTGTCAGTATAATTAAAATTTTGTTAAATTTTGAAAGCAATGGAACGTAATCAGCGCAATTTAGTCAATGACGAATGTGTCACAATAGTTACTTTATCCCAAGAAGGCTTGAGCTACTGTGCTATAGGAAGATTTAGTGTAGCCCATACGACGTTATCTATGTTAGTTCAACGTTACCAGGAAACTAATGCGTATACTAGACGTCCTGGACAAGGCAGACATCAAAATACAACGGCTATTGAAGATCGTTTTCTAATAATTCGTGCTTTACTGAAGAGGTTCACTACTGGTCGAAGTTTACAGCAACAGTTAACAAGGGTGCATAATAACCAAGTAAGCATTGAAACCGTTCGGCAACGACTTGCAGAAGTTAGCTTAAGCCCCAGAGTGCAAGTTAGATGTCCAGCTTTGTCTGTGCACCACCGTAGAGCTAGACTAGCTTTTGCTAAAGAACACGTCGAATGGGATGAAGAAAATTGGGGGCGAGTTCTGTTTACAGATGAGTCGTGATTTTGTTTATACGCCAACGATAGTCGTGCAAGAGTGTACCGACGCGACGTCCACATGAACGTTTTGCTGAGTGCAACATTCAAGAAGTCCATTTTTTTGGCGGAGCCTCTGTAATGGTATGGGGAGGCATTTCTTTGAAGGGTTGCACAGACCTTCACGTTTTTAATGGAAGAAATTTGAACGCTGCACGGTACATTACCGATATTTTGGAACCGTATGTTATGTCTTTTACACCTTATATTGGAGACAACTTTATCCTCATGCACGATAACGCCAAACCGTACGTCGCTGGCATTGTACAGACATACCTTCAAAAAGTAAATATTGAAAAAATGGATTGGCCACCGATGAGTCCAGATTTAAATCCTATAAAGCATGTGTGGGACATGCTGGGAAAACGTCTGAGAACCATGCAACCACCACCATCTTATCTGCAACAAGTAGAGCAACATTTAACTAAAATTTAGGAAAATTTGAAACAGGAATTAATCAGACAACTAATTTTGAGTATGCCGAGTTAGTGTAGAGAAGTTATCCAGAAAAGAGGTGGAAATACTCATTACTGACGTTTGTTTTTTTGGGGTTTTATAAAATTTGAATTTTTTGTTAAAAGATGTTTTTTAGAATATTATGATTGTGTTTGAAAAATGTAAGTTTTATTTCGCTTAAGAAGCTCTATTGTTGATTGGTTTATTATATAACTGCAAATATTTAATTAAAATGTCTACAAAACATTTGAGCAAAAATTTGAGAAGTGGTGCGATAATTTCAGTAGTTTATAAGTCTGTAAACCTGTAAACCGATAAGGTGACGAAATAAACTTAACATTATAAAATTTTATTAAAATATATGTTATATAGTAAACTTTAGAAGGCGCACGTTTTAAGATCACATTTATTTTATTGTACAAAAAATCTTTTACTAATTTTAATATAAGATAAACCATGGTAACCTAAGCGATCGACAATTGCGTTAAAGCCTGACAAATTTTAGATGAAATGTATTTAAAAAAACAGAAATTTGTAGTTTGAGTTTGTCTAAAAGTTTGTCAATTGATTAAGAAGATAAAGGCTCTAAATCATGCAGATTTGTGTTGCAAAGCAGCTAACAAAAATGCTAAAAGAGCTGTAAAGATTCCCACAAAGCATTAAATTTCTCTCTTCTTGACAAAATGTTCTAATTACGTTGAAGTTTTTAATTTACAGATGAAGGAAAACGTTTTGTCCATAAAACAAAAGCCATGCTCTTGTATTCAATTTCACAAGCAGATGCCTGTAGATACAGTTAGAGACGAAAAAGAAGAGACTATACAAGATCTAAAGTGCAAGAAATCGAAGCTAGAAAAACTGACAATGACACATCTGCAACAGAAAAAACACCCAAACAGAAAGTAGCTTGAGACCACATTATTTAAGAAGACCAATATTTAAAAGTTTTTATAGTGTAACTTTAATTTTTTTTTCAAAAGCTTTTTATATGTCTTTAAGTCTCCAGAACGAATACATCATATGGAATCATATCCATTCATATACCATAAGATAATAGTTAAATTTGTACATCTATAAGCAATTCTAAAGCAAAAAAAAAAGACAATATGGAGATTTATTTTGTAAAAATTTTTTGATAACAACAAAAAGTTTTCTAGAACAAAAGGCAAGACATTTTTATTTTTGTTTTCTAAAGTTTACTGGCGAAAAACTAAATACATTTTATGTAATGAAAAGCTAGAAGATTAAAGTTTTTAAATTTAAAGAAAGTAGAAGCCAAATTATGTAATTTTTTTGTACAGATATGTTTTAGACGCCACTTGCTGTTTGCAAAAGCTGAAATTAGTTCTTCGACACAATAATTAATTTGTTTTTTTAACTAGGATGGTTTTTAAACAGAGAAAATGGAGGCAGTTGGATTAATACACAAGAATTTTATTTAAACAAATAAAGAGATTATGTACAAAGAGAAACAGATTATAAAAAGACAAAGAAATTAATACTCTAAATTTAATCACTTTTTTTTTAAATAGTTTTTTAAGAAATTGTCTTTTAAAAAAAACCCACAAAGAAGGTTGATGGAAATCTACGTTCTAAAAACAAAAAACATTTGTGTATATTTCTTTATTTAATTTATTCCAAATACAATTTTCTTTTTCATTTCGTTTTCTTCTAGCAACTCTATTATCTTACCAAAAGTTTCAAAATATTTTTACTTCATATGGTGTTTACATATCTCACATATCTTTATATCTTCAGGTCAGATCAGGGAACAACGGGTAGGTAAAGTAAAACGAAACTAAGTAAGCCAAAGAATTGATTAATATATTTTAAATAAAATTTGCTAAATCTTAGATCTTTGAAGACATTGTTTTTAACATAGAAAAAGTCTTTCAAAAGATAAATCACAAGATAAAATAATAGACTATAAAATTATTAGTTTTCTAAAAATGTCTAAATTTTTAAAACTACCGACTACAAATTACAAAGATTTTCAAAATTTTTAAATAATAATAATAGATACAAAAAAATACTTTCCAAGGTGTTACAAATGATTTAGAATACCAAAACCCTCAAAGCGTTAAAAAAAAATTTACTAAATTACTATTGGAAATAACTTATGATTATTATGAGACTGCAATCAAATTACCAAGATTTTTTAAAATTACCACAAAAAATGTACCTACTCAAAGATTATCATTTTAATTATTATCAATTTTCTAAAATTACGAAAAGGGAGATTGTTTCCATCTTATGGAAATCTAATGACCACTCAAATCAAGATTTTTTTTATCAATCGATAGCTCTAGAAATAAAGAGCAATTGGTATTATCGCCTCAACTTTGTATTTCTTCAAATAAAAATTAATTTAAAGTTTAAATGACTTCTGTCACTGTGTTCATAAAACTCTCACTTGTTATTTATAAGGATTAAGTCGATCCTTGGGATTTAGGTCAGAAACCAACTAAATAGATATTTTTTAGTATTTACATTTTATTTCTCATTACTTATTTTCTGAAATGTTCCAAACCATAATGCACCTCCCATGGCATTAAGCCTGTTGCTAAAAATACGAGATTATTACGGTCTAAACCCAGCTTTGATGATTTATAGACTTCCAAACATTCGTATCTTATAATTTGTGCGACTCCAGTGGCTCTCACTCTTGCCAATGCATTTTGCATTGTCGTTTTTGATTTTTTAATCTTTAATAGGAACTTTATTTGATGACCTACAAAGTTGGCGCAATGATGCCAATTGCTCCTTATTTCAAGAGCTATCGATTGATACAAAAAAATCTAGATTTGAGTGGTCATTAAATTTCCATAAGATGGGAACGATCTCTTTTTTACTGAATACTCAGTATGTATATGAATATTGAAGATATCTTCTATATGCTATAAATTTCTTGAACTAGAAAAAATATCCATAAATTAATTATATTAAAAAACCAAAATAAAAATAGATTTAGATTACTACTGAGTTTACACTTAAAAAAAAATTGCTACAAAAAAAAATTACTACATAGATATTCAATGCTGTTAGAGTACGAATTACTGACGATTACTAAACGATTGTCTAAGATTTTAACTATTCTTAAAGTGAACTAGAAAGCATTCACCAGGAAGAGTGCTTATCTGAGATTCAAATAAGTCTGCTCCGTATCTGCTCGTCCTGCAAACTGGTACTTAATATACATAGTGTACCTAAAATAATTTACAAGCAATTCCAATTTATAAAAAATGTTACATTGTAAAACCTAAAAAATGTTCAAAATATTCTATCTTTTTAAATAGCCCAGGAAATTGCCTCAGTAAAATTTAGAGTATTTATTTCTTCATAGCTTCATTTCTTCAAACATAGCTCGGCTAGTGAAACAAATAAATGTTCTGCAAGGCATCATTGTGTCATAAGGCTATTTTCAGCTTTTGCACAGTTAATGGCGTCCAAAACTTTTCTGACCACATAAGTTGGCTTCTACTGTGTGAGTACATCAAGAAGGTATAACAAAAATTTTATATGTTTAATACTCTTTTATGTGATTAATCTAGAACAATTAATGTAGAAGTGAAATGTTCAGCATCAATTTCATGTTTTTTTATTTTTAGCACCGCTATTTAGCATGTATCTAAAGATACATCTAAAGAACGTTATAAGTACGATATATAAATTCTGAATAAACTGCTCCAATAAAGTTAGGAATATTGAGAAATAACATACTAAAAGAAAGAAATAAAAAAAACTACTTGTAGTATTAGACTTATATAGTGTTTCAGATTTTATTAACAAAATTTCATCAACAAACATGACCTCTTTACTTAAAAAAAAAACAAAATTCTATGAAGATTGAAAATCAACAAAAATACACTAATATCGTGTCCAAGCCCCTCTTGCATCAATGACAGCTTGACAACAACGAGGCATACTGTCTACGAGGTTGTTTAGCTCCTCGTAATTGATGGAAGCCCAAAGACGAGATAGGAAGTCCCGGAGTTCATCCAACGTTTCTGGAGCTGGAATATGCACATTCAACTTGCCTTGCAGCATGTCCCATACATGTCGATAGGATTGAGGTCAGGAGACCTCGGTGGGAGCGGCAGATGGGTCAAAGGAGCGTGTTCAATGTGACGTGCGACTACCGCAGCGCGATGTGGTTGGGCATTATCGTCGAGAAAAACAAAATCTTCTCCAATTTCTTCGCGAACCAGGACCACAATATTGTCAATGATGTCTTCGGCAATGATGTACTTCTCATATTCGTACAACAGAGATATATAGGTTGTCTACATTTGGATGAATTTTATGGTGCAATAAAAGAATTATCTTTTCAGTCCCTTACCGATAAAGAAACCCCAGCCCCTGAATTTTAAGTGGATTGTAAAGATCCGGCGCGTGGCACCCGTTGTTTGCCTTCTTCGAGGGTCCAGCTGGTCGGTTCTGTAACAACTGGGTTTACTTATCTTTACAACCGCCCTTATTAAATACATCATAAACTAGTTTGTAAGTCAAAACTATAAAATTCATCCAAATATAGACAACCTTTAGGTCCGTACGAGCGTTGAAAGATATGCCTCCTCAAACCGTAATAGAGCCTCTACGAAAAGGACCTCTACCTGTTGGACTTGGCGTGTATGTCTTGGTACTCCACGTCTTGTCCATTGACGAACTCTCCGACTATCGGAAAATTTTGTAAACCGGGACTCATCTGTAAAGGGAACAGATCTCAATTTATCGCGCTCATTAATATGGTCAGTTTCCCACTTGAATCTTTGCCGTTGATTTTGTGGCGTTAAAGGTAGCTGTCGCATAAGTCGCTGACTGACAAGCCCCATCTCTGATAACCGTTTTCTGACCGTTTCTATTGAAATTGCAATGCCTGTAGCTGTTTGAAGACGTTGGCTTAAGAATCACGTTGTGCAAGTTGGTTGCCTTTCAGCTGTTCGAGCTTAAGAAACGATCTTCCCGTGGGGTTGTTTTTCGTTGTCAACCACTCCGCGGTCTTTCTGCTATACTTTCCGTCTCGCGAAAGCGTGCCCATAGTCGAGATATCACACTTTGAGACACATCCATGTAGCTGTGTTCACACAGCCCTAATTGCTTCTGCAGGCCTCAATTCTTATAAATTATTAATTCTTACAAAAAACCAACTTCTGTGTATTTTTCAAAAATAGAGTTTGGTTACGATAAACTATCGCCTGTTTCTGAAGTCCAGAAAAACGTATCAGAAAAGCAAAAACGTCAAAAACAAAATAAATGTAAGTGTTATTGTAAACACATTGCATTTTTAATAAAAACTGGCAATATCCCTAATTTTATTAGAGCAGTTTATATTATCAAAAATTGAGGTGCCTTTATTTTTATAATAGCTAATTTTGTCAATTAAATAGATGCAATGTTTTTTGCTTCGTTTGTTTATTAATTTACTATTTTCTGTTACAAAATTAATATAAACGTCATCTATTAATAAATAAAACTCATCATCATGGTCTCAGCTAAAACGTGAATGAAATATAAACCTTCTAACAAGGTTACATAGCGTTGTAATTAAAAATACCGGAAATTTATCGGTGAGAATATCATTTCTACATGTCTTTGTATTACACGTATTTATGACAATAAAATAAATAAAATGTAAATCTTGTGTTTTCAAAAATTAGTTATTTCCTTTTTAAACATAATATAAGTTAAATGCGTAGCCATGAAACAATGTCTGTAATGGTTTTTTTTGTTCTGTTTAACACAAACTTCTTTTTCCTCTTTCACTTCTAGTTTATTTGATAATAACAAAAAAATCTTTTTACTATATACATTTTTTTGTTAAATTGTTTACTTGTAGAATTACTTTTTCTCTTTTGGACTAATTAATTATAATTTAACTCAACATTTTTTCTGTAGAAGTCTATTTTGATATACTGCATCAAAATGGTTTTTCAAAATTTTTGAAGAAATGTGTTAACTAGGTAACTAGCAAGTTAGCAATTAAAGCACTTATTTTCTCATAAATTATGATAGTCGTATTTTTTTTAATGTTCTACAATTTTTCCCTCAAATAAAAAAAGATTTTTTATAAATCTAGACATTAGTTTTGTGAGATTAACTCGCTTCTAAGAGAAAAGAGGATATCGCCACAGATTAAGGAGTATTCTTCCTAATCTGTGGTATTGCTTCTTATGTGCACGGTGATACCTACTAAAGTCATTTTTGTAAATAGGAAAATCCAAATTGTTTTAATCACATACTAATATAAATAATTTTAAAAAATACAAAGATTTCTCAACAAAAATTTATTTATTTGTATCTAATTACTAAATCAATTACGTAACTCATTTTTGCAATTGCAATTGTAAGTCAATTACTTGAAACTAAAACTACCTACTATAAAATCAGTTAAAATGCAAAACGAGGAAAAGCAATCAAACCTATAATTACTAAAACAAGAGTTGATTGACCTTGCAATACAAAATAGAAAAAATAGACGTATTATGTACCTATACCATACCTATTGTTTTGCTTCTTTTTTTATATTGTTGCATTTTTCCAAGCGTTCGATCACCACAAAGACGTACCTAACCGTTTTTTAAGAACGAAAGAAGGGTTTACTACATCCTGCTCAAAGGACCATAATATTTTTAATACAATTTGATAGCAATAAACGACATTATAATAAAAGTAAATGTTTACAAGAAATAAAATTTCTTTGCTCCCAAATTCTATGAAAACACTAAAATCTATATTTTTAGGAGTCGAAAACGAGAATTATAGTAAATTTCCTCTTTTAAGCTCAATATTTTTTCTATATTCTGCTTGAAAATTTATTATATTTGTTATACAATTTCTAAGACAAATAAGCTAATTTCAGGTTAAGATGCTACTGGTAGTATTGCAAATTTTAATACCTACCCATAGCAACAACTAACCACAACTTCGAATTCTTATAATTTTTAATGAAACGATATTATCTCAACTTGAAATTAGCTCAAACAGTGACAATAATTACAAGTATAGAAAAATTGTTTGCGATGGTAATTAAAAAAATAAAAAAAACTAGCACTGTCCGTTCTAATTCTGTAAAAAAACTTATAATGTGTAATTTTAAAAATTAGAAACAATAAACATTGACTCTTCGATGAATCCGCAGTAATAATAAGCCAAAACGACCTTTGAGGATACTTTTACATACCAAGAAAATAAATATTGTCACGTTTACGTTAGAACGACAAAGAAAATAATTAATTTTAGCACAAAACTAACACAACAAACTTCATTTTAAACTTAATAAAATTCTACGCGTTTCAGAATTTTTAATTTCAAATAAATCAAGTAATTAAGTATAATATTCTTCCAAAAAAGATTACAACGTAACTGATTTTTTAGTCAAAACCACTTGCTTTTTTGCCTCAAACTGAATGCCAAATTTTTTTGGTATTTTCTGTAATGATGGTCTTCTACTTTTGATAACATTGCTTGAAGCTTTAGGTTGCGATATTGTTCAATTTATAATTTTTTGTTTCGACGCCTTTTTGTCATGTTTTTTAGCGTTTTAGCTGTATTGCATTGGTTGCTATACCTCTTTCGTTCGCCATATTTGATGTTGACATTTTTTCTTCAAGTGAATATCTTTTCAGGACACTCTTGTTTCTTATTATTTTTTGAAATAACTGTTGCCTACAGCTTCCAAATTTTATTATAAACAAAACAAAATACAGAATCAAAAACGACATTTTATTTTAAAATCTACGTTCGAATTTCAAAATAACATGGTTTTTCGGCTTTCTTAATTTTTCAATATAAATTTAATTTTTAATTTTGATGTTTTCCAGCTTGAAAACAACTCGTATGTAAATAGGCGCCCACAATGTAAAATAATAATAGAAAAGAGTATACTCGCTGACTAAGACCCACATTAAAATATCTAAAGAAGAATGAAAGAGCATTAGCTGCTTAACATTGCGATACGTATCGTATTAAAAATTGCAAAATTAATTACACAAAAATACCTTTATATAGAGAGAATAGATTCTTAATATTTGCATTAAAAATAATAACAGAAAGATACTGAAATTTGCGTAGCGCAGCTAACAGTCAAAACCATAAAAAAGTTTTAAAAAATTGTTTTAAATAATGTGTTATACTAGGTGACTATTAATGTTTGACAAAAATAATTAGATTTGCGACCTTGTAGCGGTGAGCAGTGATCAAACTCCTCATGTTATACACATGATAATTGTTGTTCAATTCTATTTAGGTTAAATATTATTTAGCGATGCAAAAAAATTGGGACAACATAACCAATAAATTTTACTAGATAACAGGTACACATTATTGCAAATGTTCAAAATGTTGGTCTTCTTGGTTCCGGAAAAACTTTTGTAAATAATAATTTATAGTAGCACGTGCGGTATGTGCAGTAGCAGAATCCTGCTGGAAATAACCGTTTGTTAATTCGATGTCATCCAGCTGATTTAAACATGAGTCTATAAAAAGTTTTCGGTATCTTTTCACATTAATTGTTTTATAAAAGAATATTGGCCCAATAATTCGTTTTTGCGAGATGGCGACTCATACGCCAATTTTAAGTGGATGCAATGGTACTTCAAATATATTGTGTAGATTATAAACAAACCAAGTTCTATAATTTTGCGAATTTATAAAACAACATAAATGAAGCCTCATCAAAAAGAAAAGTGATATCTTGCTGGTTAATATTATTGAGCAAATTGTTGTACTAATGACTAAGCTGTCTTCTTTGAAGATAATCAAAAGGATAAAGTTGTTAGGCCAGAGTAAATTTGTAAGGGCGTAAGTGCAAGGATTTTTTTAGAATCTTACGAGTAGGTTCGTAACAAAGTCCAAAAAAGAGAAAAATGTAACAAATGTTATAGTCCCCAGTACAATGTCCTTTAAAAAATTTTGATACATACAAATGTAAAACTTTGTGAGTGCCTTTCTTGCAACAAGTCTGACAAACTTAACTAATTGGAAACTTTCGGCGCTGCTGCGTTTTCGAATGCCGTCATACCGACATCTTTGGGGTGGTGGACACGCCGTACGCAGCATGATTTTTGTCGAACAAATTGACCACTATTTTTAAATTTTAAAACTATAATGGTGGTCAACTTGTCCGACAAAAATCATGCTGCGTATGGAGTGTCCACCACCCCGAAGATGTCGGTATGACGACATTCAAAAACGCAGCAGCACCGAAAGTTTCCCATTAGATAAGCTTGTCGGACTCGTTGCAAGAAAGACACTCACAAAGTTTTACATTTACATGTATCAAAAATTTTTTTAAGGACATTGTACCGGGGACTATTAAGAAAACAATTTAATTGCCAATAGAGTTAAATTAGCCCTATATGTCTAAAAAAAAATACTTTAAAAGTTGAATGAATTTCTGCGACAGATCTCAATAGCACTAAGTTTAATAGTAAAACAACATAAAACATCTATTGACATTGAACATTTTTCTGCAAAAAATGCAATAATTTTTTGAACACCTCTGTAACATTTAATTTCACAGTTTCTTATTGAATTCTGGTAAATTCCATCTTCCTCTCGGCGTTTTGAACTTGATCTATAATTGTGAAAGAAACGTCTGGTGTGAAAGTGAATCTCAATTTATTGTCACTAAGAGTGGAAAGTTGCAAGTCACGTGTCCGGTCGTGCCCCCTTACGTCATAAAAAAATTGTATTTTATATTTACAATATCTAGATTAGTGTGTTTGACGCAATGTTTTTAGGAAAATTTTGAAATTCCGCTCGAATGGTTACAACACTTTTTTTTTAATTGTGAAATAAACACATTGTCTTTACCTTGAGTTGGTTGAAACAAAGCACCGTTTTACATATTACCAATCAAAAAATTTAAGAGGAAATCGGTTTCCTTCTGGCGTAATCGTACAAGCAGCCATTAAGTTATTTAACTGCCGTGATAATTCGGTGACAATTTTCATTGCCACAAAGACTAGAAAGCGTATTTCCTTACATGTCAAATATGATATGATAGTGTTAATCTTGTTAGGACATCAAGGTTTTGAACTATACTTTAATTGGAGCGAGTTTAAATGGGTTTAAGTGACCGGAATTAGATCATCTTGGAAATTTTGCAAAAATAGCACGATTTCGTGGTTTTAGGTTCAAGCATCAGCTCATTTCCGTGACGGGTTTTTAGACAAACAATTGGTGCAGGTAATTGTTTGCAGATTAACCCGGTTTTATTTTTTGATAACATCAAATTCATTCAAAATAATTCTTAGAAACTTAATAAGACTTATTGTTTTATAGTCTGGTCTATTTTTATTCGAAAAGAAGTAGACATTTCCTGCTTTGATTATTTCCATCACGTTCTGGAAGCTTAAGTACTTTTAATAGTGGTAAACAATTTTTTACTCAATGGTTAACACAAACTACCAGTTGCAGAATGTTATTCAAAACTATAAAAATCATTAAAAAAATTGAATCAGATTAATTTAAGCCAGCAAAAAAACCGAAAACAACAAAATTTCGTTACTTTCTATAAGACAATTTTTCTATCAAATTATAGCAGATACTATACTTATAATATAAAGATGTACAGGGTGTTCAGAAAATACCGCAACAACAATGCACAGATTACAAAAAAAGTGTTAAAATAATATATTAAAAAAAGGGATTCGAAAAGTCAACTTTGTTGTACGAATTCAAGTTTATAAATCGAGCGCGAGAATTTTTATAAAAAATGAGTGCCACAATGACTTGAAAAACAAGTTCTTTATGCTATTTTCCTACTTTGCGCGTTTTGCGTGATTTTTGATAACTTTAAAACTATGACAAAATTTGTTCTCCCTTTAAGCTAAAATTGATTTGTTTTAGCATTTTATCAAAACTTGAACGAAAACGGAGATTTTCTGGAGTGCAAATTTTAATTGGTACAGCCTGTATGTAGAGATACATATTTTATCATAATAAAATTTTAAAAACTGCTCCACGGTTGCAGTCCTTGCCTACCGAAAACTGATTTCTAAATTTTTTTAACAAAATTTTTATTAATATGACTTTTACTGCTTTGTGAGGTTTATAATAAAAAAAACAATGTTTTTAACTAAAAACAACAAGTTTTGTTATTTATTCTTATTTATTTAATGAATAAAATAACAATTAAGGCGGTCAAACAACTAGAATATATCTTTATCAAAAATGATAGAAATAAGTAATAAAAATATTAATATGACAAGTCGCATAAATGGCAAATGTTTAATATATATTCACAAATATTTTGCAGATTATTGTATCTATAAATAAATAATTTCGAGGCGACTTTTAACAAACATAATAGTTATTTATTTTTATAATATTGGGACAGAAACATTATTTCATAACGAGTGCGTAGAATATAGATAACGAGAGCGTTAGCCCGAGTATCTGTAACACACGAGTTACTGTAATGTGGTCTAGCCTCCACGTATTATATACAAAACTTTATCTATGACTGCAAAAAATTAAAAAATCGAAAATTTAATGCTGCCGTTAACTTATTTTTTTTATATCAAAATAAGGCGACCTATGGATATATTCAGTAAGCACTATAGCAACCGCTTACAATTTTTCAAACAAAGCTCGCTATTTTGATATAATCAGTAAAAATTGTGCTTTGTGGTAATAATAAAAAAATTGTAAACATGAATGACTCAGGAAGTTTACCTTCTGAAATCGGAGAAGCGGCGATAAATGCTGCTTCTTGCTTGGTGCCAGAGAAGTTCAAAGAAAAGTACTAGATGGCTTTTTAACGGTTCAGTTCATGGTGCGACGAGAAAAATTTTGCATGAGAACGTTCTACTTGCATATTTTGATCATTTATAAAAACAGTAAAAATTATCGAGTCTCTGGGCTTTTTATTCTATGATTAGAACAATAATAAAAATGAAGAAAAATGTTGACATCAGTAAATATGTGCATTTAATCGCTTTTCTGAGACGAAAATCTGAAAAATATCGTGCTAAAAAATAGCAAATTTTTACTAAACATGATATTAGCAAATTTTTATAAAAAGCAAATGATAAATTTTTGCTAATGAAGGTACTGTACCCTTTTTATGCATAAATTATTCTCACTAACAAATGTTAATTTCAAAGTTGCTTTAATTATTGGAATTGGTAGAGCTTTTAGGTTCCAAGAATTTACCAACATGCTTTTTGAAGAAGTAGTAGACGGTTTTCTTTAGGATACAGAAACCAGAGGTATATAAACTTACCTGTTGGTATAAACACATTTGCTGCTTTTCACAAGAATATTGCTACTTTTCCTCAGTTACCTAGTCCAGCAGGATTTACAAGACATTGCTATAAGCAATCATCTACTTCGTTGCTTGCTAATTCGGGAGCTGATCTTTTAACAGTAAAGCGTCATGAGGGCTGGTGCTTGAGTACAGTGACGGAGGGGTATATAGACACGGCAGAAGAAAATAAAATACAAATTACTTCAAAAATTCTGGGTGACAAAAATACTATAACAGTTAGAACTAATGCATCGACAGTTCGCCTGCCTAGAATAATAGTGTCCTAACTCCGTTTGTACAAATTTTACAGGAGAGATGTTTATGTGCTGCAGGTAATTGAAAAACCAACAAATGCATTTGTTAACATAGATACTAGGGGTTTCTGATTGGCAAATTGTATATAATAGCAAAGTTAGTACAAAATTGTAATTACAGATGCCAATGGCGTATAAAATTAAGTATTTAATAGAGTTGTGACAATTTCATTGGCCGTAATAAACCAAAAATTTGTTCCAACTCCATTCTAAGCAACAGAATAGCAAATAAATATAAATAAAAAACGTGAGATTTAGTGAAACAATTTAATTAAAGACATTAAAAAACATTTTATATTAAAAAGTGCAATTTAGTACAAATAACCCCCTTTATACAAACAATTTAATTAAACTTAAAAAATGCTTTTTTATACAAATTATGGTAAGTATATTAAACAAGTTTAACGAAATTTTGTTTTTTTCTTGATTGCTTCTGAAAACAAAGCGGACCAGAATTCCACATCCAACGTAGTTTTTTTATGTCAGCGATCTTATCTGCCGATATTTTCGATTTTAATTTTAGTGGCGAAATAGGCGGTACAATAGTGTTTATATTGGAGTTTTTTTCTTCTACAGTTTGGGATCTTCTACCGCGTGTCATTCTTCCTTCAAAAGTTGTTGATGTTGATTTTAAGACAATTTTGTGAAAATTTGGGTCTGTCATTGTACTTCGATATAGTATAACGTTGGAGTTTTTTGTGGATACAATATGTTTAATTTTAGTATACGAAATAACTTTCAAATTTTTTTTTACTTTATCATCAATGAATCCGTCAATATTTTATATCTGTAATGTATTCTTTCTGGCCATTTTTTTTTCTATGCGTTTCGAAATAGATTTTTATATTTTTTATACTCCCTTTCACTTCAAGACTTTCTGTATAAGCTTAAGCTTCTTAAAAAAAATTAAATTAACTTATTTTGATTTAAAATACAAGCGAGTCTAGTGCTAATAAGCAAGGGTTTATCGTAAGAAATAAACCCTGACCAAGTTTTGTACAATATTTATTTTATTATGATTTTCTTTGCATTGTAATGATTTCCATCAATGTCTTTCTATTTATTTTTGATTTATTTATGCATTTCATTGTTTTGTCAATGTTATTAAATTCATTTTTTTATATTATTAGTTTGTTATCGATAATTTTGAGTCCAAAAAGGTAGCCAGTTTTGAAATAATATTCTCTCAGACAAATTGATGTCAACTATTTTTGATATTTTTTTGAAAATTTATTTTACTAATTTTTTGCGCGTGGTTGTTTTTATCAGTTTACTGTGCCTGTCTCCACGAGTAGGTTGTTGTTACTGGTTGCTACGTGTAACAAAACGGTAAGTAATTCACTTACCGTTTTGTTCAGTGAACGGTAAGCAATTAAATCAAAAAAAAACAATTTTGCGATTTATTTATTAAAATTAAATGTACAATTATTATAATTAATAGTAGTAATACCACTCGCATTTGAGTTTCTAGTGTTAATAGACAACAAACTTTCCGTCGTAGAAGTCCCAGGTTGTTGTAATAGTCCACCAACATCGCTGTGTAAAATTTTATGAGCAAATTCAATTTTGTTTTGGAGGGAATCTTCCATGTAACTCTCGGCCACCGTTGATGAACGCTACCCACCATATCTTTTTAGTCACAACACATCAACTCCGTTATTCGCCAAAAGTGTAGCCGAGGTGCGTCGAAACGAGTGTCCAGTAAAACCTTCAGGGGCTTGCAACTTTAAATATTTTGCAATTCTTGACGGCCAGCCTCCAATTGTGCCTTTTCCTGTGATTTGCCTAGTGCATTTGCCATTTTGATAGATCAGAAATATATGATCTGACGTTGGGTTGCTTGGTCGAATTCTTATGTATTTTCGAAGTATTTCCAAATAATGAACTGCTTCATTTTCTTTATTAATAACTGTGAACGTTCGCTGAATATTCGTTTTTGTATTTGGAATATTTACTATAAACATTTCTTCATGTTCTTCTATGTCACTTATTTTAATATTGTACAATTCCTCTCGTCTACAAGCGCCCGATACTCCCAATATCATTTCTACCTGCAAATATATTGTTTCCTTAAAACTCAGATGTACCACCTCATCATCTACAACATACCTTTTGAATTAAGAATTGTTCGTCTGGTGCTTCATTCAAGAATTTTTCCATGTCTTCTTTGGTAAAAATTTTAGCCTTCTTAGACCGATATCCAATATTTTTTCTCTTAAGATAAGCAATTAATGTAGCAAACTTAGAAATGTCGATAGCATCATGGAGAAAAATTGTACTCTTCAGCATAGAATACTCCGCCCATAAACTGCCTGGGGTCTTCAAGTGTCCACTTCTCACCACAAAATACGCTAACAAGCTCTTTTCATTTACAGAAATCTTCTTTGCTTTACGCCATTTCTTAAACAACTTGTATGTCTGTTCATATCGGGCTTTAGATTTTTCTGGAATTATTGCCGAACATCCTTCTTGCCAAGCGTCTTCTAAATCATCCGGTAGATCATCACTATAGCTCATATTTGCTTCGAAAACGGAACCACAAAACAGAACTATGTAGGAATGATTGTATCAAAAAGACAATTTTACTTGTTTGGAACAAAACCTTAGCAACCATGGGACAGCCACCCATAATTTTCAGTTTCAATCATCCCGATTATCACAAATGTATTGATATAAATTATTATTATTCTAGAAACTCTAATTGCGCAAAAAACGTTATAAGCATGTCGAACGTTAAGGATTACAGTTCTCCGACAATAATTGGAGTTGTCGCTTTGCTCCTCCTCCAAACAATTGTCATCAACAAACGGTAAGCATTCCTTACCGTTCTCCATACTTAATATACTATTTATTTTGGGAGACACAGGAATCTGACCAAAGGACCAATTTACTAGCACATTGATTTTTCATCATAAATTGTTTTAAAAACTGTATAGTAGCAGATGCTATATCGTTTCCAGTTCGTCCCCCTTGTCCTTCGTGCCACACTGTACAGTACCCCTGAGGTTGTTTAATATCACAACCAGTCAAATTAAACACATTGAGCTTGTGAAAATAATAAGTATTTAACACATTGGTCTGAGGACAGTTGAAAACTTGTTGTAAAGCAAAAGCAGCGATTACTTTACTGTCACTTTTATCCTCCTTGTCTATCTGTTTTTCTTTACGTGCTGCTGTTTTTTCTTTTGTGTGATTACTGTACTTAGTTTCTAGATCATCATATACTTTTCCATATTGTATACATTGATTTGCGTATTTACAGCACAAATCGCACTAATCTTTTTTGGGTGTGTAGAATCCAATATTAAACTCCTCATTAAAAATTTTGTTATATAACCAAAAATTTTCTGCAAGTTTGTTATTTTCTTGGCAATATGTCACATAAAGATCGTATCTTTCTTAAATTTATTCCAAATTCTAAATACTCTTTTTGAGTGTTTTGTCAACAATAGTGAGCAGGCATTCGTAGGAATTGGTTAATATGTTCTCGAACTAATTCTCTCTTATCATCAGAAATTTTTTTCTTAGTGTTTTTACCGCGTTGATCTTTTTGGGGAATTTTAATCAGGCCAGTCTTTTTATATTTGTGAAAATAATGAATTCTTCTTAAACTTATCGACAATATGGTTAAGTAAAACTCTCTACAAACACAAATTGCATTGGCATTTACAACAAAAAAAGAATAACCAAAACTAAAAGTTCTTAGTTTTTGTGAGCTAACATTTTCTCGTCTTGTTCTCTTTTAAAAAAGTTTTTTCGTTGTCTTTTTATAAAAATGGTTTTTTCGTTATCGCTTAATTGCCAAAATTCTTCATGATTCTTCATTGCCATCAATTTTTTGTGAGCATTTAAATGAACACTTTTTATATAATCTGTATTTGAAAACTACTTATTTGTGTACTCTTTTATTTTTATCAGTGTATGTTTTTTTCCTTGTCTAAGTTTTTTGCGTTTGTTATTTTGCCAATTCTCTACATCTCTTTTTCTTTTCCGAGTAAGTTTTTTTCTTTGTTGTTATTTTGATCATTATCAGTTAAATTGTTTTTATTAGAAAATAGTTTTTAGTTATGTTACTTTTACGGAGTTAGAACATTACTTTCTTACTAAGTTTTAGGGTATTACCTATTACACTGAAAAATTTTCAGTTAAGGGAGTTAGGACAACGATTAAAAGGCTGGTTTTAGAGAGTTTAAACAAGAAAAATAAATTGTTACAGCACTCAAAACATGTAAAAGTGAAGTTAAACCATAATGGTATAAAAAACTCAATTTCGGAAAAAAGTGGAGTTGGAACACTATTATTCTAGACAGGGCGAGTTGTTATCGAAAAAAATGTATCAGAAATGGCTTGTCTTATTATAAGTAGATGTGAAAATTGTGTTATTAATTATTTTATTATTAAACGAATTATTTTAAAGAATGATTTTTTATTTTATTATTTCACTAGTAAAGTAATATGTCACTTTACTTCACCTAAATATGCAATATAATATGCAGTCATAGGTGAAAATTATAAATTTTAAAAATAATTTTATTCAGTCAAATTTTTTAATTGAGTGTTTATGTTAAATTTAAAAAAATATATAATATAAGATAAAGACACATTTTTTACCATTAATTGCTCTGTATAATGCTTTCAACAAATTTCCTTTCCTATTTTGCTACATTCTAGACATTTCTAGTATAGTTAAACTGTGCGAAGGCGTATCCTTTGTCTATATAAAGCCTGTAAGTGAAATTCACCTCGATCTTTATGGATTTTCGTCGTCTCAACTTTTACTAATTGTATAATCTGTATTAGATTAGTTCCTCAAAGGTTAAACGGTGAATTTCCATTGGCAAGTGAAATCGCTTCTTAATAGTAATAAAAGTTGCAATCTATAATTCAGTGCACTCCTCTATTATGTTCCATAACGGGTGCACTTCGATCTTTACTTTCTATCCTATTTGAGATTCGTTTCCCATTTTATTGTACAGCTTTATTAATTACATAACCGTTAAACTGCAACAACCACACACCTTTTTTCTTAAAATTAATTCTGCAAGTGTTAAATATTGACCTTCCTTTGAAAGTCATTAAAATAAAAAATTTGATTTGCATATAATAACTTTGAAAGTAACTACTTTTACTCTTCACTGTCTTCCTAGAATGCTTATTTTATGATTGATTTATATCTTGTGCCAATTTTAAGAGAACAAATGTAGTTAGAACAAAAAAATTTCTTCATCGATACAAACTTTCGCTTAAAACAGGAGAATTGTGATGACGCTTTCGTCACTGATTTTGAAATTAGTTAAAATCTTCCTTTCAAAATCTAATAAAATCGACTATTTTACGACACGAATTTTAAATTGTAATAATAAACAGCTGTAAAATGGGAAAAAAATGTTAAACGGTTTGCTTAGTAAGCAATAATTTGTCGTTTAATTTCAATGAATCATAACCGGCAGTCAACCTAATCCTAATTACTACTTTATTTATTTCTATTTTATGCTCTACAAATTTTTAAAATAACTTGCTGAATTAGTTACAAGATAAATTTGTAAATCATTGTTGACGATTTTTTGTTGTTGCTGAACCAGATTTGTGACTTAATTAAACGACATTTTATTTAAAAATTATATCACTGCATTATTTTTGTTGAAATGAATCGAGGAAATATAATTGCTTCAACCTCAAATTGCATTTGCATACAGTAACAATAACAACTACATCTTAGGCTGTTGGCAATGAAACTTTTACAATGACTCATATAGTGCACCTTAGAATTTGTTAGGTAATAATATATAAGAAATTTTAAACAAGCCAATGACGAGTGAAGTAAATATTGGTGATAACTGGCCCTAAAATGTGACGGAAAGTGTTATTTTTCGCCCTAGGAGATCAAATTTCAATTCAACCCGCACTTATCTTTATGTGAGACTTGTCAGACACTTTTGATTTAGAAGTTAAAATCAGTTTTCTAATTTTTATTTAATTTAATTAAAGGTAGATAAAAAAACGTTAAATGTCACCCAAACAAAAAGACATTAGCAGCTTTATTTTCTACAAAAAAATTGTTTTATCTTAACTGATAACACATTTATAATCTAAAAATTTATTATTATAAATCGTATAATTTTTTTTTAATTAAAACAATTTTTTAGGTTAAAATACAGCGATTTAACACAACTTACCTTCATATGTTTGCGTCAAACGCGTTAAATCTACATACGTACCAACATTACGATTTACTTTAAGGTAATTTGATAGCTATAATTATAAACTGCGATAGATATTCTATTCAATCTTATTAAAACAAAAGTGTTTTTAGGTAAAATATAAAAAAATAGAGGCTAAATTTCTTCTTCGTCTTCTGATTTGTCGTTGGTCTCTTATTGTTGCAATGCTGGCAGAAGCAATGAATAAAACATTTTACTTCTTCCTTCAAACAGATACATTCTGAAGTATTACAGGATTTATCACAGCAAATTATAGTTGGAAGTCTTCTAAGCTCTACAGACGGCTGTATACTGAAAGTCGGTTCAAAGTCGCGACTGTCATTTATTGACCAGCCATATTGAGTGGCGTCTAATTTTGGCATATTTTTCAAACAGCTTACCATCCAAATTTTTTACTAAGATATACTTCTGGAATATTAAAAACTTGGTAAAAATTCAAATATTATGGTAACTCTATACAATATCGCCATGCTAAGCTTCACATTTTTTTTAAAATGTAATTATGTTTTATAAGAAACTAGCATCTGTAGGGAGTATTAGCTATACTATTTTGCTACACACTAACGGAGGAATTCCAAATCACTACGCTGCTCCATCGGAGTAGCGCAAAATTACGCCATTTAATATAAAATGTATTGTAAAGTTACGACGTTCACTTGTTGCATGATTTACTACGCTACACTACAGTCCTTGGAACAACTACCAAAGCTATTTTTTTTTTGCGCGATTGGTTGTTTTTATCAGTTTACTGTGCCTGTTTCCACGACGGTAGGTTGCTGTTACTGGTTGCTACGTGTAACAAAACGGTAAGTAATTCACTTACCGTTCAGTGAACGGTAAGCAATTAAATCTAAAAAAAACAATTTTGGGATTTATTTATTAAATTAAATGTACAATTATTATAATTAATAGTAGTAATACCACCCGCATTTGAGTTTCTAGTGTTAATAAACAAACTTTCTGACGTAGAAGTCCCAAGTTGTTATAATAGTCTACGAACATCGCTGTGTAAAATTTTATGAGCAAATTTAATTTTGTTTTGGAGGGAATCTTCCACGTAACTCTCGGCCACCCTTGATGAACGCCACCCACCATGTCTTTTTAGTCCCAACACATCAACTCCTTTATTCGCCAAAAGTGTAGCCGATGTGCATCGAAACGAGTGTCCAGTAAAACCTTCAGGGGCTTGCAACTTTAAATACTTTGTAATTTTTGACGGCCAGCCTCCAATTGTGCCTTTTCTTGTAACTTGCCTAGTGCATTTGCCATTTCGATAGTTCAGAAATAATTGATCTGACGTTGGGTTGCTTGGTCGAATTCTTATGTATTTTCGAAGTATTTCCAAATAATAAACTGCTTCATTTTCTTTATTAATAACTGTGAACGTTCGCTGAATATTCGTTTTTGTATTTGGAATATTTACTATAAACATTTTTTCACGTTCTTCTATGTCACTCATTGATGATACTCCCAATATCATTGCTACCTGCAAATATATTGTTTCCTTAGAACTCAGATGTACCACCTCATCATCTACAACATACCTTTTGAATTAAAAATTGTTCGTCTGGTGCTTCATTCAAGAGTTTTTCCATGTCTTCTTTGGTAAAAATTTTAGCCTTCTTAGGCCGATATCCAATATTTTTTCTCTTAAGATAAGCAATTAATGTAGCAAACTTAGAAATATCGATAGCATCATGGAGAAAAATTGTACTCTTCAGCATAGAATACTCCGCCCATAAACTGCTTGGGGCCTTCAAGTGTCCACTTCTCACCACAAAATACGCTAACAAGCTCTTTTCATTTACAGAAATCTTCTTTGCTTCACGCCATTCATTAAACAACTTGTGTCTGTTCATATCGGGCTTTATATTTTCTGGAATTATTGCCGAACATCTTTATTGCCAAGCGTCTTCTAAATCATCTGGTAGATCATCACTATCGCTCATATTTGCACAAAACAGAACTATTTAGGAATAATTGTATCAAAAAGACAATTTTACTTGTTTGGAACAAAACCATAGCAACCATGGAACAGCCACCCAAAGTTTTCAGTTTCAATCTTTCCGATTATCACAAATGTATTGATATAAATTATTATTATTATTATTCTAGAAACTCCAATCGCGCAAAAAACGTTATAAGTAGGGCTATGCAGAAACGTGGAGTTTTTGCCGCTACATAATATACTAAACATGAGCTAAATGTCAGTCAATGGCGTAGAAATTTTACGGAAACTACAAGGGTGTGGATTGCTTAATCTAAAAGGGATATTGCCTGTATGTAGTAGTCACCAAGCTTACAAACCTAATTGGTAAAATGTTAAAAATCACAGCGAGAATTACACAGACATTAGCTAGAAAAACAATCTGAAAGATGATGCCACACGATATGTATGTGGATCGCCGACTCGAATCCGAGATCAACGCATTTTTTGTTTGCTTTTTCTAGCAAATGTCTGAGTAATTCTCGCTGTGATTTTTAACATTTTATCAACTAGGTTTGTGCGCTTGGTGAGTACTAAATTTTTTTTCTTTAATTGTCTTTAAGTGTTTTAACGTTGGTAACTCTATTTAAAATTAGCCTTTATAGTTTTGTTTCTATGGCAATCTAACAGGGTTCCAACATAACTTTACAATTTTATACACTGACAATTGATTTAAAGAAACCCTTTAACTCTTGTGTTTTCCGTAAAATTTCTACGCTACTGACAGACATTTAGCTCATGTTTAGTATACTATAGAGCGGCAAAAACTCCACGTTTCTGCATAGCCCTAGTTATGAGCATGTCGAACGTTAAGGATTACCGTTCTCAGACAATAATTGGAGTCGTCGCTTCGCTCCTCCTCCAAACAATTGTCTTCGAACGGTAAGCATTCCTTACCGTTCTCCATACTTAATATACTATAAAGCACTCTTTTATAAGAATAACAACTTAGAAAAGTTCGTACCGCCATCATCCTTATAAGAACAAATAAATAAATTTTTCTTTACCTAACACTGATTGTTCATTTTTCTGTAGCACATACAGAATACTGTTTGTAAAGTTGTAGATGTTAATTACAAGTTTTTCATAGTTAGAAGAGTATGCTTAGAGACAACTGCCCTTGCAACTTATAATTTAAAAAATATAGCATATTGACGATATTGCAAACATGGCGATATTGTATAGCTATACCTTATACATATATTTTATATGTATATGTTTATTCAGCTTATAATATGCTATTGGAAGAAATCGTTTGTTGGTGGTCATTTTGAGGTTAATTTTTAAGAATTCAGGCAAAAATAATACTTCACATCATTGAATGTTTTCATATCTTTATTTTTATTTCTAAATAATACCAAAACAAATTGTGTGGTTACTTTAATGTTTTTGTTTACATCAGACAACGTAGCTATCTCGTGCAAATTAAAATTGTCTACACTTTTAACAAAAATATAGAAAGTTGTTTTTTCAAAATTATATGAAAAAAATTTGATGTGTCACATCCGGTTAAAGCGCGAAGCGACAAAAAATATCTACAGGTTTTGTCTTTAAAATGGTTTACTACTTTTGGTAATGGAATAAATTTTGTTTTTGATTCATGGTCTAAATAAATACTGGGTGGCTCTAAATGAATATCTCATCAAATAACTTGTGAATTCTTTTGTTTTTAGTATAGTTTATTATAGTATTAAAGTGTTTCAGCTTCTTTGTGATTGCTATATAGATTTTCCAACATTTTAACACCATGGCATTTACTAACAGAGAGGTATTGAAATATCAGTTAAGTCATTGACTGCGCGGCCATCTAGTTTGCATTCGAGTTTCTAATACTACCCTAGAAGTTCTTCATCGTCGCGTTAAGCTGAAAAAAGATAAAAAGTGTGACATTATTAATTCAATACGTTTTGTTTATTGCATTTTAGACCATAATGTAGAAAGAGATAGCAATAAGAAGGTGAATCTTTACTTGCGTTGAAGGTTTTATTACAAATGAGGATAAAACGATGAAATGGACTTTAATAAGTATCTCATTGTTTATCAACATATTACTAGAATTTTCTAAATAAAAAGCTGAAAAAAAAAATGAAAAGTGTGACATTATTCATTTAATACGTTTCGTGTTCATTGCATTTTAAGTCATGATGTAGAAATAGATAGCAGTAAGAACGTGAATCTTTACTAGCGATGAAAGTTTCATTACAAATGGGGATAAGACGATGAGACGTGTAGCGAAACAGCGTACCAAAATCTTGTTTTCAAAAATTAATATTTTGGAAACTATTAGGTCTAATGACTTAACTTTATTAAAAAAACTTACTTAAAGCTTAGTGATAACGAAAATGTACATTATATAGTTTAATAATTCCCATAGATTACAGCACGGTGAAATTATCAAAGCACAATTTTGCAACTTGTGACTTTGAAAGCCCCTTTCTTAAAAATAAAAAACATTTTCTGAAATTTCTTACTACTGTTAGATACGCTCTGGTTTGCACCATAAGTAGATAAAATTTCAAATTTTTACCGTAAATAGTTAAGTTATAAGCGCGATGTAAGTTTTTTAAAAACACGATTTTGGTAATTGTTGCGACGACATGAAGAAAATAATTTTACAAAGTTCGGTATTACTAAAAAAAGTTGTAGATAGCGATTTCAGATTGCCAAAATGATACTTTATAAGACTGTAAATGTTTCATTTGGTTATACCTTCATTTCAAAAATAGGCGTTATTTTAGCTCGATTGTACTCCATAACTAGCTAACCTTTATTTGTTTGTGCTCTAGAGTATTGCGGGTTGCATATAAAATGCCCGAGCCTTATCAAAAACTACTACATTAATAAAAAAAAAGTTTTTGCTACAACTCTGACGATACATGTTTTACAGTGTTTATTTAAAACATAAATTATAAGAACAACACAAAACCACCAGAAGGTAAATGTTTGCACAGTTGGTTGCATAACCAATGACTACCATGACTGGTCACTCTTGTCGGTGTCTTTGATGTTCATGGTTCAATTTTCAGGAACCTTGGACGAAAATACAACTGATTGGATCCTTAGTGCAACATTAGCGCAACGTTTTAACAGTTCGCCAATAGAAACACGACGCGGTATCTACTCTAGTACGATTTAAATGTTTGACTCAAGGTTGCCAGATCACATACTCCTCAAATCGGTAGATTAGTCAACAACTTTTCGGTAGATGGCGCAAAATTTCGGTAGAATTTTTTTTGACGCCAACTTTTTAATGTTTTAATAAAATATGCAAAATAAAAAAATGCCGAGTATCAAAAAAAAAGAGTTGTAAAAGAAAATTAAAAAAACAATTATTTATCCCAGTAAAAAAAATAGATATTTTAATAGTTTTCGTCTATCATTTTATAATACTTTAGTTACCTATATTGCACTGCTTTCTATAAAAAAACTAAAAGTTTTGTTTTTATTTTATCTTTTACCCACAATTTTTGCAATTTTAATTTTAGAGGTTGTTAATAAGCAATTTTGAAATGTCAAAATTTCAGCAAACGTGTTTATGCAACGCGCAATGCACAAGTTTTCTTCTTTTAAAGAAGTAGTTCTGGCTCACGTACTACAGGTATTAATAATACTAGGTGGTTCTAACAGAGTATACATTTTTATAACAGATCGCTATTAAAAAATTTCTCAAAATTTTGATTAATTTAATATTAATCTCGATATTAATATTGAAAAATTGTGAAATAGTTTAATTTTAGCGATTTCGGTAGAAAGGCATTTTAAATCGGTAGATCGGTAGGAATTAACAATAATCGGTAGATCTACCGAAAAATCGGTAGGTCTGGCAACCCTGGTTTGACTTGTCAAAGTATAATACGAATATATGGTAATTTCTATCTCTCCTGTTACTGCGCTATGGTGCGGTGCGTAGAACCAATTTGAGCCAAGAAGTGGGGGAAAGTGACCAGTCATGGTAGTCATTGGCATAACTACAAAAACAAATTCTAAGCAAAAATATTGTTTTAAACAAATTCTATCTGCTAAAAGTTGTTTATTAAATTTGTTTGAATAACTAAATTTATTTGGAATTGTAAAAGGTATGACATTATTTTTAGTTAATTATTGATTGCCTGAATATTAATTAATTAATTTTTAGGTTATGTAAGAATTGTTTTTTAATCCAAAAAACTGTTAAGTGGATAAATAAAATGGTTCAAAAAACTTCAGTTTTTATTTGTGAGAAGAATAATTTAGAGATATATTATTGTAAAAACTGTGACTTCAAAACAAATATTGGAATTTTCTTTTGTGATCATTTTAAAAAATTCCATGCAGAAAACAGAGAAGGTTCATTGACCTCTATTTATACAAAATGTTATAAATGCGAAAACTGTAGTTTTTCCACATTTTCTTTGTTATTATTGTTCAGACATAATTTATTGAGTTGTCAAGAAACTACTAAATATCAGTGCCCTTTTTGTCTAAGAAATATCTGCCGTAATCAACTGAAAAATCATTTAATACGAAGACACTCAGCACTAGAAAATATCAAATGGTCCATATGTGATCAGTGCAATTTAACACAAGAAAGATATTCACATAAATCAGAAAACAAAGTTTTGTTATTTTGTTGCAATCATTGCAAATATACAACAAAGAGGAAATCCAATTTAAATAAACACATTTTGGCTAGACATACATCACGTGAAAGCTTGCCAAAATATGAATGTTCTCTATGTAATTACAAAACTATATTTAAAGGACTTTTAAAACAACATATTTTGCACCATCATACAGACCCAGATGAGATAAAATGGTACCAATGCGAAAACTGTACTTACAGAAGTAAATTAAAAGCAAATTTAATAAACCATATAAAAGTACATCATACGTTAAGAGAGGATGTACCAAAATATGAATGTAATATATGTGGATACAAAGCTATACAGCAAGGAACTTTAAAAACCCATATTATTGTACACCACACCGCTCCAAAAGATATACAATGGTACAACTGTGAGAGCTGTACCTTCAAAAGCAAATTAAAACGAGATTTAACACGTCACATAAAAATCCATAACAAGTCTGAAGCAAATGTGCGAAAATATGAATGTAGTTTATGCTCGTACACAACTAACCATAAAGGAAATCTAAAACAGCACATTATTCAACATCATACAGCTCCGGAAGAGATACAGTGGCACCAATGTGAGCACTGTACCTACAGAAACAAAATAAAAGCACATTTAGCACTTCATGTAAAAGTAAAACACACAGAGAATGTACCTCAATATGAATGTACCATATGCGAGTACAAAACTGTACAGAAGAAAATTTTTAAAAGACACATGATTCGGCATACAGGCCAGAAGGAGTTGTACAAATGTGAGCACTGTACTTATAAAACCGAATTAAAAAGGGATCTTAGACGGCATGCAAAATTACATCAGTCAGAGGAAGATGTTCGAAAATATAAGTGTAATACATGCAAGTATATAACTAATCGGCAATCAAATTTAAACAGACACATTATTCAGCGACATACACCACCGGAAGAGATTAAATGGTTTGATTGTCAGCAGTGTACCTACAGAAGCAAAGTAATAACGGGATTAAGACAACATATAAAAGTGCATCACATGTCAGAAGAAAGTGTCTCATCTTGTAATCAGTAACTAAAGTTTCGAAATTTTGTGACTGTTGTTACGGATTAGTACGGATTTTGTTTATATCTCTCTTCTGTAGTTGTTATTATGCTTAAATAATTTTTGTTAGATGTGTAACTACTATTTTTCAAATATTTTTTTCTAAAATCTAGCTTTTTGAATTAATTGTACAATAAATTGTTATTGAATACCTGTGATGCCGTACTATTGTTATGTATGTATTCTCTGATTTTTATTTATATACCCATGAGATATATTATTGTAATTGGTTTGTAATTATCTTTAACATTTGTGCAGTGGCGTAACTACGAACATTTTCGCGCCCCCGCCAAAATTTCGTGTGCGCCCCCTTTTATATTAAAAAATTGGTGTTTTTTAATCAAATGTATGAAGTTAAACATTTTTCCAAAAATGACGGTTATAATACAACGGCGTGTATTACTACTACAAACTAATAAGATTCGTTTTACATTTAAAAATACTTACCAAAGGTTACAGCTTTTTTCTAACTTTCATTGTGGCAAAGTTGTCAAGTAATTGATTAAAGTCCATTGATTTTGTCACTTCCCTCTCTATACTTAAAATTGCTAAACCACTTAACCTAAGTTCACTGATTGTACTTCGCAAATACGTTTTAATTAACTTAAGTTTAGAAAAAGATCTTTCTGCACTTGCTACACTCACGGGTAATGTCAAATATAATATATATGCCGAGCACACATCCGAAAAACTTGAGCAAAGTACATAATTGTCACAAATTAATAATGTAGCCAATTCTTTAATGGTGAGGTTTGGTTGTAGCCTATTTTTTATACAACTTCGAAACGGAAGCATTTCCGATGGGAACAATTCGGAAAAATCGTCTTTATATTCCTGGCACAAATTTCTTGCATTTTCGACTAGTTCATCGTCACTAGCTTCAATTAAAAATTTTGCAGACAAAACTCGAAAATGATTACATACTTCTCGCATCCCTTCAAATGTGTCGTGTATTTGAAATATTATTATATCTAGCGCTTTGTTAAACGTTTCCACTTGAAAATTTTTTTCGGTGTCTTCAATACGAGAATCCTCCATTAATTCGTCATAAAATTTCTTAACTTTTTTATTTCTTTTAACTTCAAATTCGGGTTTTATATTCCATTTAATTGCAAGATTTTTTGCTGTATTTTTATATTGTTGAAAAGAATTTCTAATTGAAGTTATTTGTTGAAACGCATTTTCCAAATGTATTAAAGCTTCTCCTATATCTGCATTTGATGTTTGTAAATATTTACTTGCAACATCTACAATCCTGAGAATTTCTTCAAAAATTACCAATAAAAAAATAAATTGAAAATTTGAATTTTTTTTAAAAAATGCAGTCGCCGTGTTTCTTTCATCTTTTTTGGGAGATTTTAAATTTATTTCTGTCAAAGCCTTGAACACATCAGTGTACCTAAATCTTAGTGCATTTAAGGAATCATTTCTGGAGGACCATCGCGTGGAACACAATTTTTTAAGTGTTACAGAAATTCTTGATTCTGGAGTGTTTAACAAATTCCACCGAATTATACTATTATTAAAAAATGTATAAATTCCTTGCACAATTTCAAAAAATGTTGTTACTGCTGTCACACCACTTACTGCGTCGTTTATTACCAAATTTAAGTTGTGTGCGGCACAATGCACATATTTGGCATTTTTTTCAATAGAACTGATCCTGGCTTGGAGTCCGGTGTAACGGCCACTCATAACACTTGCTCCATCGTATCCTTGTCCTCGGCATTTGTTGATATTAATGTTTTTTGACGTAAAGAAATTAATTATAAAGTCTTGAAAACCCGCTGCACTTTGATCCAATAAGGGATGAAAACCAAGAAACGATTCGTTGACATTAATTTTTATTGGACGATTCATTTCATCTTTATCAATTATAACATATCGTACAATAATACTAAGCTGGTCAATTTTACTTATATCCTGCGTTGTGTCCAAAATAATCGAAAAACATAGTGCATTCTTTATATTATTCAAAATTTTAGTTTCGACTGTTTTTGCCAATAAATCAATAATTTCATTTTGTATTTTAGGACTTAAGTATTTAATTTGTGAAGGCATATTTATTAATTTTTTTAAAACCGGATCATACTCTGAAATTAACTGAATTATAGCTAAAAAATTCCCACCTTCTACTTTTCCTTTATCAATTATTTCTCTATGTCCTCTTAGTGCTATATTGTTTGTCGCAAGTGTTAATATAATATTTATTATTTTATGTAATATTTCCCTCCAAAAGTCTTTTTCTTTTCTTAGATTTGACGCGAAATTTTCGTCTATAGTTTTTCCACTCTTCCATATTTCGTAGATTTCACAAGATTTTAGATGTTGATCTGAAACTTCATGGACGTGTATTTTCTTGCTTAATCCTTTCCAATCAGACACTCCAGAAATCCATGCAAAATTCATGCTTTTGTTTGCCCGATCTGCAAATAACCAACACGGTTCACAATAGCAGGAATCTAAAATCACCGAGTAGCACAACCAAAACCTTAATAATTCAAGTCCCGCTTTGTTTTTAAATGTATAATAATTTTCCGAAAAACCTCTTTTTCCATCACTAAATTCTTTTTTTTTGAAAGGGTCCCTTAGGCCTACATGATCCATATTTAATTATAAATTTTTTTACGTCCGAGTCGTCAATTGTATTCCCGTAATGTCCTTTGTCAGTAGGATTTATTTCAGTCACCATTTTTTTAATAACAGGATGATGTAAAATATCCACATTAATTTCAGCACTAATATCGGAAAACAGTTCTTTATTTTTTATAAGCACCGAATCAGACTCAATTACTTCTTCGTGCACTTCACAAATATTTACTTTCTCCGATACTTCGGTGGCACTTTTTTTATACTTTCTTCACTCACTGTCAATTCTTTCAACAAATTTTTTTCTTGTTCACAATTATCATCACTATCACTTGTAGCAGTAGCACTTGTTCCCGGCGCATTTGTTCCCGAAAAAAAATTTGTTATTTTCGGTAATTTTGATTTTGTTAGTTCCATCAATTGTCTGCGTTTTCTAAATTCGCTTCCACTCGGTTTAGGTTTTCCTGTCATTTTAAATTTGTTAAGTTCGATATTACTTGAATAAGTGATAAAAACAAAAAATATCCCGATGTTCGCGTAACCAAGTACCTATAAATCTAGACTGAAACTAAAAACAATGACTGAAAATCTAAGAGTTAAAGCACTTAAAAAAAATTGAGCTATATTATCATAAACTAAATCCACTTCGAATTAAGAAACATAAACTTTGACCGAATCGAATAGTTCTTAGAAGAGTATAAATTTCCGCTTAAGTTAAAACATTATAAAGCTGACTCGAGTGGCTCATTAATAGAAAAACGAATAAAACTTTTATGTCAAAGAAAAAACATCTTACTAGCTTTAGTTACAGTATTAGTTACACTACTATTAATAAATACTAATTAGGTTGGCAACAAAAGGGTAAAAGCCATCAATTTAAAAGTAGGTAATTTCTTTAGTAAGTAGTATACTTTCTGTAGTATACATGTACATTATTTTTTTGAAACTAAATGTTACAGGATTTTAGAAGTGAATTTTTGTAATGCGCCCTCTCTAAGTTTGCGCCCCCCCCCCCGCAATGCGGGGTCTGCGGGGGCGGTAGTTACGCCACTGCATTTGTGATACAGTAGTGTCACGCTAATCTGGATCAATTAAAACCGAAACGATCCGAATTATCGAAAAATCCAAATTACTCAGACATGTTTTCTAAACAATATTTTAAACTGTTCAAGGTAAAAGAAAGTAAAGATGATGTTGGGGTAAGAAGAAGAATACGTGATCACATTTTTATTGTTTTTATTGAGCATTTTATAGGACAGACGGCTTGAAAAAATGAGTTATTGTGGTCTGATGAACACGATGTTGGTACTTTTCAAAAGTCATTCCTTTCAGCTTTTGAAGGGTTGGTATATCTGATAAAGTTACATCATTTTCTGCTGCCCATTGTAAAACAACATTTAAACTTTTTATAGCACTTTCATCCTTTACTCTTATTTGTGGAGTCTCTGTCGTTTCGTCATAATCATCTTCAGAGTCATTGTAACATTCATCTTTACAATCCCCGGATTCCATCAGTTTCTTGTCGGCATCAATCTTGTCCACCACGTCATCAAGATGTACTTCAACTTTTCCTACATCTAAAAGTATTGTAGCAACTAGATCAATTTCTTCTGCTGCTGAGCGAATTGTATTTTCCAAAATATTCAAAGAGATTTAATCTTCAGAGTCATCGTAAACTGCATCATCATTATCATTGTTAACTTTAAGGATTTTCTTCCAACATTTTTCCAAAATTTTAGATGACACTTTTACCCATACGTTATGAAGCAAACATACTGCTGTTTTCAGGTTCATATTTTTGATACACTTTACAAGATCTTTTTCGTTACTTGTTAATATTTCGGCTAGAAGACATTTTTTATAAAATAACTTTGTTAATCTAATAGCATTCTGATCCATAAACTGTATTAACGCTGTTTTATTCGGTGGAAGAAATTTTCCGAACAAATTTTCATCGTCACTGATGAGATCTTGTTCGTAGCAGTGACTCGAGGCATTGTAAACAAGCAAAAGTTCTTTTTCAGGCAAGTTTTTTTCTCTTAAAAATCTCCCTACTTCTGGGATAAAACATTCTTGAAACCATTTCTTAAAAATAGCTGCAGTCATCCGAGCCTTAGCAGTAGCTTTGTAGTTCACAGGTAGCACATAATTTTTGAAAGCCCTAGGACTTTTTGCCTTTCCGATTACCAGAAGCTTTAGATGATGACTTCCATCTGCATTGCAACAAGTTAAGAAGGTGATGCGCTTCTTACTGGTTTTTCTTCCTGGAGCTGTTTTTTCAGTGTTTGTTACCAACTTTCTGTATGGAAGTAATTTTCAAAATAGCCCAGATTCATCTGCGTTATAAATCTGTGATGCTACTAAAGAGTGGTTCTTAATGACTTGATCTAGTTTTGTAATGAATAGTTCAACAGCAAGTTCATCGGCCGACAATTTTTCACCGCAAATTTTAAGAGTTCTGATGCCATATCTTTTTCAAAAATTACCAATCCACCCTCTGCTTGCATTAAAATTTTTGTTGGTATAGTATTTTGTATAAAGTTACTTAGCTTTAACCGCTAAAAATTCAGTTGAAACAGGAACATGTTGATTTCTGAGATTTATAAACTGTGGCAGGGTTTACATTTCGAAAATGGCAATTTAGGCACGAGCACGATCTACCACTACAATGAATAAAATTTATTTGTTCGTAGGAACAACCCTTTGAGATGTTGGAATTGAGGGACAGCAAAAATTGGGAATGTGAGCAGTTATTAAAACTCGAATTAGACATTATTATAAAATTTAATAAAAATAAAAAGAAAAGTAATAAAAGTTATACAATTACAAAATGAGCTAATTTATCAAAATTTAAGTAGAATTTAACACACCAGAAATGAAAGGGAAAAATGTGTGGATACAAACAGCTTGACTAATTATCAAATTACACATTATTACATTACAATTATTATTTGGTGCAAGAAAACCAAATGACTTTAGAAGTGTGAAGGGTCACTGTGAAGACCTTTTGGTCTTCTAAAAATTATGTAAAGGAAAATCAAATCTAAAGAATTTATTTCGCGATTCAATTTTTAAACGTTTAGACAAAGCAAAGTCAATGTAAGGTCACTGGACAGTTTCCCATGAGATTTGATACCAATTAGCCATGAAAAGCTTTTAGCACAAAATATAAACAAAACTTGTGGAGTTGTGGCTCAAAATCCGTCTGGAATACTTTATGACCGCTGCCCGACCTCTAATTACACAAAGGAAGGTCCCTATAAAGCCCCAGACGCTTGAAGCGAAAAAGATCAGTATATGACAAGTTACCAGCGAAGCAGTAATTGAAGTTTCCCCGTTTTGAGTTGTGAAGTTAAAAGTAAAAGTGTTTGATAAGAGAAAAGTTCGTCTCCACAAGATGTTGCTCAGTAAGTCTCTTTTGATTTAATTCTTCTCGGTGTTTTCAACAACCATGGCAGCCTTTTTGAGGTTTCGTTTGGTAGTTTATAATTGCAAAAAGGGTTTAAGATGTTATGGTTTGGCACAATAGTATTAAATTAAAAATGTGAACTGTTCAGGGATGGACCTATTGCTTTTGTAATTTTTGTTGTTTTAAGTAAGTCATTTTTATACCGTTTGTGAAATTAGTTTTGGTTTTCCTACCCTCCTTCTAGATTAAGGCAACGCTCGATATAATTATGTATAATATTTTTGATTATGAATCAACTCTGTCCGCTATCTGCACGTTTAAATTTCAATGATAATCCCGAGAGTCGGAAATGTAAACATCGTAAGCTCGACCAAGGGGTTAATGAGTTTAAAATTATTGAAAAATCAACCATCATTGTAATTTGGTTTTCTTGCACCATATAATTCTTGTAATGTAATAATTTATAATTTGATAATTAGTCATACTGTTTGTATCCACGCATTTCACCTTTTCATTTTTGGTATGTTAAATTTTACTCTAATTTTTGATAAATTAGCTCATTTTGTAATTGTATAACTTTTATTACTTTTCTTTTTATTTTTATTAAATTTTATAATAATGTCTAATTCGAGTTTTAATAACTGCTCACATTCCCAATTTTTGCTGTCCCTCAATTCCAACATCTCAAAGGGTTGTTCCTACGAACAAATAAATTTTATTCATTGTAGTGGTAGATCGTGCTCGTGCCTAAATTGTCATTTTCGAAATGAAAACCCTGCCACAGAAGTCACCCCCCATCGTGTTGAACTGATGGTTGGTACTTTACGGTATTTTAATTTAAAGAAAACTTATGAGAGTTAATTAATTTTTCAATAATTTTACGCTCATCAATCCCTTGGTCGGGCTTATAATGTTTACATTTCCGACTCTCGGGATTATCATTGAAATTTAAACATGCAGATAGCAGACTGAGTTTATTCATAAACAAAATATTATAATTATATCGAGCGTTGCCTCAATCTAGAAGGAGGGTAGGAAAACCAAAACTAATTTCAAAAACGGCACAAAAATGACTTACTTAAAACAACAAAAATTACAAAAGCAATAGGTCCATCCCTGAACAGTTCACATTTTTAATTTAGTATTATTGTGCCAAACCATAACATTTTGAACCCTTTTGGCAATTATAAATTACCAAACGAAACCTCAAAAAGGCTGCCATGGTTGTTAAAAACACCGAGAAGAATTAAATCAAAAGCGACTTACTGAGCAACATCTTGTGGAGGCGATCGGCTCTCTTAACAAACACTTTTACTTTTAACTTCACAACTCAAAAAGGGGAACTTCAATTACTACTTCGCTGGTAACTTGTCATATACTGATTCTCCCGATTAATCGGACGAGCCTATATATATGCTTCAGTTCTATTGTCTCCACGAGAGCGTGAGTCACAACTCCACAAGATTTGTTTATCTTATAAGCTAAAAGCTTTTCATGGCTAATTGGTGTCAAATCTCATGGGAAACTGTCCAGTGACCTTACTTTGACTTGGCTTTGTTTGAACACTTAAAAATTTCGCGAAATGAATTCCTTAGATTTGATTTTTCTTTACATAATTTTTAGAAGACCAAGAGGGCATCAGTGGCCCTTCACAAAACCAAGAAGCAAGCTTCTCTTCTATTTTTAGTTACTCCGCTTTTTTAAAGTTTTTTTTTCTAAGCCCAGAATCACATTGAACAATAAATCTTAAATTATTTCAAATGACGTCAGATTTTTTTATTTTGTCAGTTTCTACACTTACCCTTTAATTTTATCAGCATTTTTCTTAATATCACTGATTACTCAAGTTCCTACCCCATATTTGGCAGCTAAGATTTTCCACTTATTCCTCGTTTTATTAAATCATCAACAATATTTGCTTTTTCTTTTAGCGTTAGAGTTTTATGACTTCGTTTTCGAGGTGCTATGTTGCAAGTTTGAGAACACGAAGTCACTGCAGTTTTAAATAATTCGAAATTTGGTGTTACGGGGAAGTGGAATGAATTTCTTCCGGCGACCACTGGCCGAGACAAATTAGTACCATGCCAAACAAATCTGACATTTATTAGAAGCCTTGAAGAAGAATCAATAAAGGATTCGAAACGTTGGCCTTATAAAACAGTTTTTTTTTTCTTTGCCTTGTCGTCCACTTCCCCGTAACACCAAATTTCGAATTAAAAAAATGGACGTAATTCACCAAAAAAATGTTTTAAATAATGTTTGTCTTCTGTTTACGTTTTTCCACTCCAATCAAAATAATTCTTTGAAATGTACATTTTTTTTTATAACAAGTAGCAAAATTATTGCATCCGGACTATCAAATTAAGTGAAATCCGAATTACAACACACAATGAAAGAAAGAGTTCAATCTGGATTACTAAAAAATCCGAATTAGCGCGAGACTACTGTACCACAAGAAAATGATCTTGATGCGAAACAACCAAAAGGAAAATATAAGTAGAAGTAGTAACTGTTACAAATGAAAATATGCTCTCGCAGACTTTATTTTAACATTTTTTTTGTAGTTTGTACAAGTTTTTTCAATATTTTTTTATACATGTTTCATTTTTTTTTTGTTAATTTTTTTATACAAATTAAAATATTTGTTCTTTATAAGACAATATATTTTTATCTGTTTTGAAACTATTTAATCTTCTGTTTTTACCGCTAACGTAGCAGACAGCGTAATTTAGCTTCTTTCTCATAATAGGCTTATTCTCATACACCGCAGATAAGCGGTTGGCTGTTAGAGTGAATAGTCCTGTCTTATTACGGTTTGTGGTATAATATTGAATGAAGACAAAAATTCGTTTGTACAAAATTTAGATTGATTCAAACTGAATGTTTTATACAAAAGACAACTCTTTTCAAACTCCTAGGTAAAATTTTTTTTTGTAATTAATGTTGTGCATTCCATACACATATAACATATAGAATAACTTGATTTCACCAAACTATTACTTTTAAGATGAGCTATTTTCAAAATATACAAAAAAATTCGATTCTAGTGAGCGCCTCTAGTGAGATGTTTTCCTAAACGTGAGTAACAAAAGGGTCAGCGAACTTTTTATACCATGTCTCTGGTCGAGCTTTTGAGACTCATGTTATAACTTCGACTTCTCTTGAGGTGGAATGTACGTAATATCAAATTTTCGGTTTCAATTCTTCCTGTCTTGTCGACCGGTAGAAACTGCATTGCAATAATGTAAAAGAAAAATTTGATTTTCGTGTAGGAGACAGGTCGAAAGACTATCTTTAGAATTAAAAGTAACTTTTATACTATAGTTTTTTAAAATATGAAAAATAGAACTAAAAATTTTGCCAATGTAGGAAATAAAAGAATAGAGAGGTTTTTAAACAGGAGACGGTGGATGAGAAATTATATAATATTTATTTATAACAAGGTTTATTTAAGTCATGTAATGTAAAGTGATTTTTTATTGCTATTCGTTTAATGATAAGCCATTCTTTTTTAAAAACAACATCGCTAAAAAAATTAAAAAGTTCAAATAAAAAATAATATTATTTAATTTATTTAAAAAATATCATTTATATAAATAAACAATTAAAAGCACCTACGATGTGGGAATAACAATGTTTTAAATCAGAAGAAATTAGGTACAGTATCAGTTGATGTAGGTAGGTATTCTGTAAATTTTGGAAGCAAAAAATAAATTGATTTTTCTAATTATATTAAGATTTAAAAATAAAATTAAAAAATTTATTTCTGTTTGTATACTAAATTTAATGTTTTTATAAAATGAGTCAATAATTAAAAAAAATATCTAATTCTGTTTTGGTGCCTTTAAATCCATCAGCATATCTAAACCTGAAATAAATATGCTCTGAAAAAATCTGAAGTTTTGATAGAAAATATTCAAATTGGGCTCAAGTTTTATTTAATAAATTTAACAATTGGTAAAATAAAATTTTCAAAAAGCTACAGTTTTAATTTTCTATTCTATTTTCAATAATGCTTGTTTTCTGCACAGATTTCAATGCACCTCACAGATAAAAGTCTATTATTGTGAAATCAGGACTCCTCAGAGGCAATAAAATGCTACTATCTGTCTTAATCCAGTTATCATGGAACTCTGTAGTTTAGGCGAACAATGCCGGCATAATTCCATTAGGAACAGGACACCCATCGTGTTGGAAAAACATTTCCATTTGGTAGTTTAACAGCAATTCATCCAATTTATCATCTAAAAAATTATGCAACATCTTCAAATATGAATTACGGTTTAAATTGTGATCAAAAAAATATGGATATAAATAATAAAAATGCCATAGTACGAAACCACAAATTAACTTTTTTTAAAATATTGTCTGCGACAAGAAATCTTAAAGTTTGGATTCTTTTGGCTCCAGTACCGGCAATGTTGAGATGAAACAACTTCGTTAGTTTTCCAAAACTCTGTAAACCATTTTCAATCAAAAATCCAGACGTAAAAGTTGCGGAAAAATAAAAAATTGGTCTATAGAAGTATTGTCGAAAAATTTTAAGGAAAAAAATTATTGTAGCAGCAAAAGAAGTACCTATGTGGGACTTATACAGTAAATAACAAAATGAAACAAAAGAGATGGTGGACACAAAAATTAAAGGAAGACATTAATTTGAAGAAAAAATATTGGTAAAAATTCTTATCGCACAAAACAGAAGAGAATTATGAAAATTACAAAAAGCATAGAAAGATAGTTAAGTAATCTGTTTTAGAGCAAAGAAAAAATGTTGGGAAGAATTTGGAGAAAAATTGAAACAAAATGGCATTGGAAATCAGAAATTATTTTATAGAGCATTAAAAAATATGAGGCAAGGCAAAAAGGAAGTAACAATAAACATTAAAGACAGTATGGAAAATTTGTTAACGGAAGAAAAGGAAGTAATGTGCAGATGGAAAGGATATTTCCAAGAATTGTTACACACTGACGAGTTTAACATTGAAATCAAAAATTAAAGCCTCAGAAAATACAAAGAAAATCAAAATGCCTGTATAACAATGGAAGAACTACAAAATTCTATAAAATGGCTCAAAAATGTAAAGCCGCCAGAAGATAAAATACCAAGCGAAATGCTAAAAAATATGGAGAAAAAGCCGCTGAAGAATTGATAATATTGTTTAATAAAATATGGGAATGCGAACAGATACCAGGGGATTGGGAAGTAGAGCTTATTCTGCCGATATATAAAAAAGGAGACAGAAATGAATGTAAAAACTATCGGGGTATAACTATGACGTGTGTAACTTTAAAAGTCTTTGAAAAAATAGTAGATGGAAAAATAAGAACAAAATTAGAAGAAAGTTTTGTTGAGGCACAGATTGGTTTTAGAATGGAAAGGAGTACGCAAGATAATATATCTACTGTGAAGCAAATAATAGACAAAACTATAATAGAACGAAAAACTGTAGCTTTTGCTTTTATCGTTTTAGAGAAAGCTTTTGATAAAGTACCTAGAAAAAATATGGGAAATCTTAGAAGCAAGAGGAATTGACACCAAAGCTATAAATGTAGTTAAATGCTTGTTTAAGAGATGTACAAAAATTATGTAATATGTAAAACAAGAAATCTGATAAATTCGAAACAACTGATGGACTAAGGCAAGGAGGAGGTTTAAGCCCTTTGCTGTTTATTACCTTTATGAATGAGTTAATAAAAAAGTGTTCTAGTGTATCCAAAAAACTAGCTGTGGGTTATAAAAATATAAAGACAGTAAAAATTTCTGAAGGAGCTTTTGCTGATGACATCGTCTTATTAATTGAGAGAAATATTAGGGATTTGCAAAACATGTGATATTGAAAGAGTAGATGTTTTTCAATATTTAGGAATTTTACTACAAAGCGATGGAGGACAGAAAGCTGAAATAAATAGTAGAGTAGACAAAGCTGTCAGATGTTTCTATGCATTAAATATCAAATTTTTAAGTAAAAAAGAAATATAAAAGAAAACTAAAATGAGCATATTTAAAACAATATTTAGACCAACTTTAACTTATGGCTGCGAAACGTAAGTTTTAAATAGAAGTAAGATACAGGCTACGGAAATGAAATACCTTAGAAAAGTCAAAGAAGTAAAAAAAGGTAAGAAAGGTCTTCTGGTCTTCAGATCATCCTGACATCGTGGACACCTGTCTTGAGAGAAAGGTTAATTAAACTTGCAATTTACGCCAATTCGCGATCAAACACGTCGGAGACAGGGAATCTGCAAACAGGTGTAGAATTGCTAATTCAAAAATTCGCCTTAGGCGCGATCGACCCGTCGAAGACTAGGAAATCTGCACTTCATGTGAATTTAAGTGAAAGTGAAAGTGAAGTTTAAGTGAAAAGTTTGAGCCCTCAGCGCGATCAACCCGTCGGAGACTAGGAAATCTGCACTTCAAACACGACTGTGTAATGAGTTTAAAGAAATTCGCCTCAGGCGCGATCAACCCGTCAAAGGCTAGGAAATCTGCACTTCAGGTGCATTTACAGTTCGAGCCCTCAGCGCGATCAACCCGTCGGAGACTAGGAAATCTGCATTTCAAACACGACTGTGTAATGAGTTTAAAGAAATTCGCCTCAGGCGCGATCAACCCGTCGAAGACTAGGAAATCTGCACTTCAGGTGCATTTACAGTTCGAGCCCTCAGCGCGATCAACCCGTCGGAGACTAGGAAATCTGCACTTCAAACACGACTGTGTAATGAGTTTAAAAAAATTCGCCTCAGGCGCGATCAACCCGTCGAAGACTAGGAAATCTGCACTTCAGGTGCATTTACAGTTCAAGCCCTTAGCGCGATCAACCCATCGGAGACTAGGAAATCTGCACATCAGACACGACTGTGTAATGAGTTCAAAAACTTTGCTAGTAAACAGTTTTTTGATCAGCGATCTACCCGTCGAAGACTAGGAATCTGCTATTTTCAAAAAAATAAGCCGACTAGCTTGGAGAATGGCAAAGCACTCTCTGAAGATGGCTTCTTTCGGGGGTTCCTTTTATATCCAAATTTTTAGTGACGTCGGAGGTGGCTACGTGACTTTTCTCAGGGGGTTGCATGTGTGTTCCTACAGTCTGGGAATTTTAATTAATTTGTGGCGATAAGATTATGTTCGTTTAGCCTTTTTCTGGTTATAAACTTGGTGAATTTCGACCAAAAAGCGTTTGTTTGGGGCTAATGTTGGGGCTGTTACCGGTCTGTCATCATTCCCTTGATAAGCGAATTTCAGGCGTTAGCTTCGTCGAACCGCGACTCGTTTTACCTTCTAAATTCTTCGATCTTTAAATTAATTTAGCTAAAACATAATTAATTAACCGGCCACTGGAACAATTAAACAAATATTTATGTTAAATATCATGTTCCCATGATGTTGGCCTTGATAAATAACTTACTCCGGGGTTGATTTGATATAAGAGAAACTGTGAAATTAAAAACAACAAATTACAACATTCGGGTCAGAAATAAATAAACAATTTGCAATTGTAAATATGTAGATAGTCTTGCTGAACGTCATCCCCTTCATGTCCACCTGTTAAATCGACAATTAATAGTATTATTGTCTCTAAGAATGCTGAAAAATTACGAAGCTTATCAGGTAACAGTTATACACATTAAATTTGCATAAAAACAATTACCAAGTACAAAGTGCAAAAAAATGTAGCATAACCCTAACTCATTTGTATACACCATTACCAACCCTTTCCTGTAATAAAACATTAAAATAATGTTTCTGTATTGTTAGTTGCATATGTTAAAACGCTTATAAGACCATCCAAACGAAACCACCAAAGATATATTATAATTTATAATACAACATCTTTGGAAACCACCCTGTCTAGATGCCTAGATGGTTGCAGAACTGCTGCCAAACGTCTGCCAAAGGAAATTTGTTCAAAGGGTTACAAAATTCTTAAATAAAAATCGCTTATTAAATTTTTTCGAATATTTAAATTTGTATGGTGTTATAAAAGGTATGTAAGATTTGTTATTTAATTATCGATTTGCTGAAAATAAAAATTTAACAATTTTTAGGTTATGTCATCCAACTCTTGTTATAACCATAGAGAATAAAACAAAACAGTCAACTAAAATGGATAAAGAACCACTTTTTAAGTGTGAGAAAAATGGTTTAGAAATATATCATTGCAAACACTGCGATTTCAAAACAAATATTGGAATTTCCTTTTGTAGTCATTTTCAGAAGATTCACAAAAAAAACAAGAAAAATCCATTCACATCTATACGTAAAGAATGTTACAAATGCGAAAATTGCAAATTTTCAACATTTTCATTATTAATTTTATTAAAACATAACTTGACATGTCAGAAAAATACTGAGAAAAAGAAGAAACCCATTGGTGAATATCAGTGCTCTCATTGTGAATATAGATCAAGTCGGTATGGGCTAAAACAACATACAATAAGAAAACACACAACACGAAAAAATATCAAATGGTACAACTGTGATAAATGTAACTACAAAGCAATAATCAAAGATAATTTAAGACGACATATAAAAACTCGACATACACCAGATGATCGGCCAGTTGTGTTGCATTATTGCGATTATTGCAAATTTGCAACAAAGTGGAAAGACGGTTTAACCACCCACATTTTAACTAAGCACACACCACGCGAAAGTGTGCCAAAATATGAATGTAACACATGCAACTACAAGACTTTACATAAATGTAATTTAAAGAGACATATTATATGTAAGCATACACCACGAGACAAGATTAAATGGTACAAATGTAAGCGCTGCATTTATAGTAGTAAAACAAAAGAAGCACTAAGACGACATATTAAACTAAGTGAAACATGTCAATAGTAGCGAAAAAAGTTTTTTACAAATGTTTGTAATACAAATTTTATATTAGAGTGTTTTTTATATTGCTGTATAGTTTTTTGCCAATCCTACCAGTTCACTCTTTTTTTTAAATTTGATCGGCAAAAAAACTAATTTAGTTTTGTTGTTTGAAATGTAATTAGTTTTTAGTTTAAAAATATAGTTTATTTTTGCCTCAAGAACGTTTTTCATTTTTGATGGAAGCATCTGTTCTCGAAATGAGGTGATTATCATATAAAGAATGACAATAGAACTAATAGAAGTTAATGTCGAATTAGAAGTTTAACACGTTCGCTGCAATACAGGACATATTGACACCGTATGACACACTGTTTATATGCGTTGCCAAAATATCGCTTAGTCAAACGTACCAGAAGGTTCATACTTTTTAAATAAAAAATAAACTATAATTTGTACTACAGTCTGCATAGATTACTTTTCTGAAACTTATGTTGCCTACATCAAAAAATTTAAAAATTTGTAAACTTGCATACGGGACTATTTGACTTCGAAACGCACGGGAATCGAAATTAAGTACGGGACATACGAGGGTTGATCCAAAAGTAATGATAATGACAATAAAATACGATGATTATAGTTTAAAAAATAATTTATTTTTTTACATAGTATCCTAAGTCAACACTTGGCAAAAAACTGTCAAGTGGATTTCGGATATCAAAGGGCCTCAGACAAGGTTGTTGCATTTCATCAACATTATTTAAGATATATGTAGAACACGCCCTTAAAAATTGGAAGAAGAAATGCTGCCGAATGGGCTTTGAATTAAACAATACCACTCTTTATACTATGCAATTTGCGGACGATCAAGTAGTGGTAGCTCAAACAAAGGAAGACCTAGAATATATGACGAGAAAGTTATGTGAGGAATATAAAAACTGGGGAATGGAAATAAATATAGAAAAAACTAAATATATGGGCATAGGAAGCAATGATGGTAATTTACTATTAGATAATGGAACTACATTTGAAAGATGTACAGCATACAAGTACTTAGGAATAACGTTCGAAGAAAACGGAAAAGGTGAAAAAGAAATACAAAAAAGAGTAGGCCAGAGTAGAAGAATCATAGGAGCACTTAATGGAATTTTTTGGTCAAAAAATATAGACAGACAAAGGAAGCTAAACATCTACAACACCGTGGTAAAAAGTGTATTAACATATGGCGCCGAAATATGGACTATGACAGAAAATGACAAACGGAAAATACTGGCAACAGAAATGGATGCATTACGAAGATCTGCCAGACACTCAAAATTAGACCATAAAAGAAACGACGAGATAAGAGATATAATGAATACAAAGACAACAGTCATTGACGAGATTGCACAAAAACAATTAAAATGGTATGGACACATACGTCGCATGGGGGAAGATAGGTTACCAAAACAAGTGCTAGAATGGACACCAGAAGGAAGAAATCGAAGAGGACGTCCGAGGAAAAACTGGATACAGGGTATCACCAAGGCCATGAGTGAGAGAAATCTAGCCGAAGCAGATTGGTTAGACAGAAAAAAATGGAGATTGGGAATCGGAAGGCGACACAAGACGCTATAAACCGAATATATATATATATATATCCTAAGTCAACACACTTAGTCCATCTTTTTTCTAAACCTAGGATTTCGTTAAAAAAAAATCTTTTTCTTGACTCTCCAAAACGCCTCAACAGCGGTTATCACTGCGCTATCGTCCTAAAATTTTTTGCCCCGGAGATGTTCCTTGAGCTGAGGAAACAAATAGAAGTCACTGGGAGCTAGATCTAGCAAATAAAGCGGGTGTTCGAGCAGTTTAAATTCCGCTTCTTTAATGGCAGCCATCACAACTGCGGCTTTGTGAACCGGTGCGTTGTCTTGGGGAAACAACACACCAGCTCGCAATTTGCCGCGACTTTTTGCCGTAATAGCCTCCCGCAATTTTGTTATTTGGCCAGCGTAGTAAGACCCCGTAATAGTAGCACCCTTCTTCAAATATTTCACCATAATTATTCCTTCAGCGTCCCAAAAAACAGACGCCATAACGTTTCCGGCCGAACTTGACAATGAATTTTTTCGGAGTCGATGAGGAGGCTCGCTTCCAAGTCATCGATTGTTATTTGTTTTCAGGATCAAAATGATGGATTCAGGTCTCATCCATAGTCACAACGTGACAAAAATTTTTCCATATCTGCTTAAAACTTTTTGAGATTGGCCCTCGAAATGTCGACTCGGTTTTTCTTTTGGTCGTCGGTTAACATTCTCGGCACCCAACGCGCGGAGCCCCCCTTTTTCATATGCAATTCGTTCACAAGGATTCTTCGAACGTTGCCATATGAGATCCCTGTGACCTCAGCTACATGCCTGATGGTCATTTTTCTTTAGTGGGAGACGTGGATGCGCGTATTTTGCGATGTTTATCTTCAGTGGATGTTCTGACCAGCTTAAACCCTTTTGTCCAGCTTGAAACTGTGGGATATGGAGGAGCAGAGCCCCCCAATGTTTTCACCAAATTGCTATGTATATCTTTGGTAGACATTTTTCATAACAGATGTAATTGATGACAGCTTTACTTTCGCTTTTGTCCATTTTGATGTTATACTTTCGACGGTTCGTATTCAAATGAATGTCCCTCCCGGGAATTGTGGTCTATTTATATGATTTTTTTTATAGTGACTTATGGGCTGATTTCAAGTTGAGATAATACCGGTAGTATCGCAAATTTTAATACTTTTCCATGGCAACAACCAATCACAACAACAAATTTTATTTATTTTCCATGGAAACGAAGATACTACCGGTATTATCTTATACTTGAAATCAGCCCCTTAGTGGGTACATAAGCAAGCAAAAAAAAATTATTTTGGTTTTTTTTTATGCGAACTGGAAATACTCGATTATCATTACTTTTGGATCACCCCTCGTATATGTCCGTAACGCACACTACCAGGGTATTCAAAATACTGTCCCGCAGCGAACGTGTTAATCAAAATTCTAATACAAAAGTGGCAAAGCACTATCAGAAATTAAAGTTTCATCATCAGTGATAATAATTAAATATATAACCCACCAAATAGTTATTTATAAAAGAGTGAGCTATTATTATGTAAACGTATATGAAAACAATGGTGATAACAGATCTTACATTTTTCAAATAACAGTTTTTTGTAACAAACACATATAACCGTGAGATTTATTTTGTTCTGTTTTTATACAAATATTAAACTTAAAATATTAATATTCTAATTAGATAAGCATAATACAGTAAAATCTCAATACTCCGGACCATTAAAATTTTTAGCGATCCGGATTTGTAAAACATCCGGTCTACTACATACCATGATTTTCTTAAAAAACAAAAAAACAGAATGAGAAAAAATATATACATATGTGTATTAATGATTAACTTAATACCATTTGAAACTATATTCTCTTAATATTCTGACAGCACAAGTTCTTTTTGATTGAGATTTGACCATAAATAATATATTATATTTGTATTACAAATTAAATAGATATCTTCATAAATTTTAGCATTTAGAAAACAATATGACAATACATAAATTTTTAACAATTTTCCTGCAACTGTCAGGAGACTCGCTACCTAGACTGCTGACTCTAATGTATTCACTTATACCGTTGAATGAGGATACTACTATCCAAAAGGTCACATCTTGTATCCACTTTCGGCGCACCCGAAAATATACAGGCATTATTCTTCTATTAGTATCCTCATTCAACGCTTATACCTATAAAGTCTTTAGAAAAATATTTCGTGTTTAGGACATAATCCGGTATTTAATTTTCACTAATTTTTATGAAGGTTTAACCGCAGACCTTCATTTCTAGACTCCAATAAAAGGAGGTAAACAGATTTCGTCAATGCTAGGCCAAAAGCATTGTCTTGGTGAAAGTGGTCATAAATTTATTACAGAATCAAAGCTATAAAAGGTTGTAAATATGAAATATTTTTCTGAGAACTCTGCCAAATTCACGCTTTTATTAAATTTTGAACGTTTAGAAAATCCTTGGTCTATTTGATTACGCGCACTTAGACTAGGACGACCTTATATTAAATGATTTAAAAAAATTATCGTGTACAAGCCTGTGAAATATTTTTTGCCAATGCACGTTATATAGGAAGAAACAAAGTCATAGCCTAGAGAATATTTTTTGTAACACATTGTACAATGTTACGAAAAGGATCATAATCTCTTTTGCTTTATAAATATACATTTTGACTTAAATAATTTATTTTTACATATGACGCATCATCAAATGTCTTCTTAGGCCCGTTTTCGTTTTACTTTTGAAGGTGCAGTGCCCACATTGATTCCATTGTATCTCCTCCAGAGGTGTATGATTTCGAACAATATGTATGTTTAAATTACCCTTTATAACGCTTCTGTAGGAACAGTGCTCACATTGATACCATTTTATATCCTCTGGAGATGTATGTAATCGCTTGATATGAATCTTCAAATCTCCTTTACGTACAGTACTGTAGTTGCATGTGTTACATTCATATTTTGGTGTATGTTCTAGGCTTACATGCGAAGCTAAATCTGTGCGTATTTTAGTTTTGTAAGCACAGTGCTTACATGAGTACCATTGTATCTGATCTGGGCCTGTATGGTAGTGTTTAATGTGTTCTTTTAAATCTACTTTATTTTCAGTTTGGTAGTTGCATACAATACATTCATATTTTTTCAGAATTTCTAGTACTGTCTGTTCGGGAAAAATAAGTTTTTTGATGTCTTGTCTCATCGTTTTCTCTTCTGATTTATGTTGATATGCTAGATGTTGTGTTAAATTTTCTACTAGTTTTTCTTTGTAGTCACAGTGATTACATTTATACCACTTAATATTTTCTGGTGCTTTATGTTTTCTTGTTATATGTTTTCTTAGTGTGTGATTATGAGAAACTTTTTTTGGACAATATGGACAATAATATTTAGATCGTTTTTTAGTGATTCCATGACAAGTCAATCTATGTCTGAACCAATGTATTAATGAAACTGTAGAGAAATTACAATTTTCGCATTTATAACATTTTGCAAAAATAAATGTGAAAGGACTTTTCTTGTGTTCTGCGTGGAATTTTTGAAAATGACCACAAAAGAAAACTCCAATATCTGATTTGAAATCGCAGTTTTTACAATAATATATCTCTAAACTACTTTTCTCACAATTGAAAAGTCGGTTTTTATTCATTTTTTTTATTTTTTTATTACCTATGTTTTGTGGATTAAAAAAGTCAGATTACATAACCTAAAAATTACTCGAATTTTAATATTCCACTAATCGATAATTAATATATAAAAATATCATACCTTTCACAATTTTATGTTAATCAATTAATTATTCTTCAATTTTTATTTATTTATTTATTTTTATTTCTTTATTTCATCATTTGATCTCATAATATTTGTTGAATTGAAATTGATTTGGTAGTTCTGCAACCAACTTAGCACCCGTTTTTTTGCTTTTCTGTCTGCATTAGCGAATTTTCGCATTACAAATCGATTTTTTTCCTTAAACAAGTTTTTTTTTCTACATTGATAAATGAGAAATACAGTTTCATATAACCAGAATTTAGAAGGGGTCAGCATAAAATTTTTATAGGTGATTTTGAAGACGAATAGTCGTGTTCTGCAATTGCTTCTTTAAAGATCTAAAGGGCTTAATAAGAAAATTAAAAAAGTTTGTTATTAATATGTTTGTTTCAACAACAGTTCAGAACGGGTCAGAATTGGACTGCACATGTGCAGTAATCTGCTTATGAGCAGAAATCGCTATTGCGCATGCTGGGTACAGTTATGGACGGTTTTTAAAACTGGTTTTGAACTGTTGTTGGAGCAAACCTAGTAATGTAAATTTATAACAATTTTTATTGAATCATTATTTTTTTTCATAATTATGTAAATATGTTAAATTCTATTAAAATATATGTATAATATTTTTTATTGAACGCCTGTGTGTCAATTTGAAAAGCTGCAATCGGCAATATCTTTAGAATTAGAAAAGTCATAAAACCGTTTCGGTGGTTGCTAGGAGGAATCAAAATGACATGGTAAATTTTAAATGGCACTACTCTACTTGTGATACATCGTTGGAAAGCTCATAACAAGCTCTTTTCAAAAATGTTATGCAAAAGCCTATTTGGAAAAGTCGTTTTCCAAATAGTCGACAAGAAAGACTTTAAATTTTCATTTTTGTTATTTGCTCTAGTAAATGAACTCTAATTGAAACTAAAATAAAACATATTCTAAGTGATTAATGTTAAATGCTATAATAGATGTTGAAAATGATTTTCGTTGTTTGCTAAAAAAATAGATCCTGTTTTGAAATTCTTCACGAACTTTTTGAAAAGTTTCTCTGCGAATAGCTGGACACTCTTAAATGATTCTTTGTCTCAATTGTTCAAGCGTTGAGTGAGGGAGTTGGGAAGAGGCGCAAAGACATAGCTTAACAGCGTTCCGTACTGCTATCTCACTTTAATTAGCTTCCCGCACCGCACCGTCCATCAACTTCGTTGCTGTTCTGTAGCGCCACCTACACAGTTTGCTCGTTGAATGAGGAACTCGGGTTGCTGGCTCGTTGTTGAAATAAAATTCTAAGCGCTTTATAAAATCACGATTCCTCCCTGACGATTCCACACATTTGGTCAGAATTGTTAGGAACAGGTTTACGACGGAATATTTATTGAGATTGCAAAGAAAACTATCCATTAAAAATTGGCAAAATTCGTACTTTTCAATGAAAACGGGTCAATTTAAGCACTTTTAAAAAATCGTATCTCGGATACCATTTAACCAATTTTAATGAAATTTGGTGTGTCTACACAACTTTTTATGCTCTTTCAAATAGTAATGTAAAAAAATTTCTAAATACCCACACAAAAAAAAATTAAAATAAAATTTTACAATTTTTTTTTTTTTCGAATTTTAGGCAAAATCTCCAAAAACACTGGAAAGGGTCTAGCAAAATATATATGAAAGTATCTTCAAAAAAAAAATTACGATTATCTGAACGATAATTTAACATAATAGAATTATAATTTCTTGATGTTGCATTTCCTGTGCAGTAGGGTATATTAGTGTATATGAAATAAAAATGTTATAAAAAATTTTAATAGAGCCAAAAATTATTAAAAAATCTATATTTTGCAACCTCCAAATTTCAGATTTTTAGGACCATAAATCAAAAAGTTTTCGTCCCTCCCCCCGATTTCTAATAGAGAACGTGAGATAGATGTGAGGCCAACAAAATTTTCCGATTTTCAAATTTTTTTTGTAACCTATACAAATGAATAAAGAACTAAAATATCAGTTGCTCTGTACCACCCCCTACTGTCCCCAGCCGCCTCCAAAGTTACCAAAGATTTAAAAAATCTTTAAATGAAGCTAGAATCATGCGGTTTTTTTTTACAGGGGTATCATATAAGGTACCTATTACTTAAAAAAAATTACCCCATTTTAAAAGGGATATGAAAAAAAAAACAAAAAAAAATTTTAAAATTCATTTAGACTCCAAAATATGAAATCGAAGAAAAAAGACCCCTAAATAACATTTTGACCATGTCTTAAATTTAATAGTCTACAAAAATTTTGCGTATGCGCAGTTGCGTTTACGCTGCACAGAGTGGATAATAAACATCTATAGATCTCGGTATCTAAACGTTGTATAGAATATCTGTTGAAGCCAAAAAATAATAAAAAATCTATACATTGTACCCCCAAAATTTCGGATTTTTAGGACCATAAATAAAAAAGTTTTTCTCCGCCCCCCAATAAAATTTGGGAGTTTGAGATAGATGTGAAAGCAAAAAATTTTTCTGATTTTCAATGTTTTTTTTTGTGCCTTAGCCTTATAGACATAAACGTACAATAAAGAAAAAAAAATATCAGTTGCTGCATTTAACAAAAAACTTACTTTTACAATTTTAGGAACCCTAAAGACACTGACCAATTACCTCTAAAAATGCTGTAAATTTACAAGTCAAGCGATTCATTTTAAATGTAGTTACTGAATTAAAGTTTGCTATTGTTTTGCAACGGCTTAAGAAGTGCATTTTTAACGTCTTATATTTGTTCAGAGAAGAAATTTTAAAGTTATTAATTATGGATTTTTCTAGTGCTTGTAGGTGTGCGTTTAGGCAAAATTTTTATCAAATTCTCGGTTATTATTTAACACCACAACCGTCTGAATGACATTTTTTGAAATTGACGTTTATAACAACCTGTTCATTTGCTCACTTAGAGAGATCTCCGCGTGGCGCTGCTAACATCGGCTTTCCTCATATACGTAGACTTTTATTTATTCAACACATTTATATTAAAAACAGCTGCGGAAAAGCGCGGATCTTTTAACACTGCATAATTAACATGATTATTACAAATGTAAAAATTCCGAATTATTCTGATCAAATGTTTTATTATATTCATAGGGCTTTCGGAAGTTAAAATAATGACTCGCAGGCAGTTATTTAATAAAATGCAGCAACGAAATTTACCAACTTTTGACAGTAAATTAGAATTTTTAAAAAATTTTTTGGTTCACCTTTATTCTTGGTACCGAATGACATCAACTATGCATAAAATTCTATTCATGGTGCTGCTGTTAGGGAAAAATTTTTGCTTCCAATTTCCAATTGGTCAGCTTTTAGAAAAAGCAGCAGAAGCAAAAAACGAGAAGTTTCGACGTATCGTCAACAATTTGCACGAAAAATTTTAGGAAAATCTTGTAATTTAGATACATTAAATAGACTTCTTCTTAGTTCTGATCATCTTTTACCTGGCATGAAACCGACAATTAGAAAAAAGTCTTGACCATTTCTAAAAGAAACTATATTCAAATGTTACTGCCAGCTAAACCTACACCTTCAACCGTAACATCTGAATCGGAAGAAGCACAATTATTATCTGATGAAGAGGACGATATTTCATCTAATGAATCGTCAGAATCTATTGAAACAGACGTAACATTGATGAGTTAGAAAAAAAATTGTCTTCTGACTAAACATTTCCCATGCATTGTAAATATATACATTTAATTTTTGGAAATTTTAATTTGAATACATACTTTGTTTAAATTTTTAAAATATATTTTTGAGTTACTTTCTTTAACTGTTTTTTTTACATTACAACACTTTTTAGACATAATAAAAAATATAAATAGTTTTGGCCAGCTAGAACAAGCAAAAACCCCACTGTGCGACGCGTGTATTATATTTGAAAATATTTACAACATCAATTGTTGTTTATACAATGCTGTACCATAGCTTTTGGACTTTAAAAATATTTGTAACTTTTTCAATCGCCGTACTTCTTAGTTTAGTTCAAAACGCCGTACTTCTTAGTTTAAAACGCCGTACTTCTTATTTCGAAACGCCGTACTTCTTAGTTCTAAACGCCATACTTGGTAAAAAATGACGTTTTCTTGCATTTATACTTGAAAATATTTTCTACATCATTTTTTAAAATATATGTAATATATATTTACATTAATAATTCAAAGAACCGATCTCGCCGAGGAGCCAGATCCAAAGATCTAAATCATTCAAACCGTTTTTCCATCTCTAGATACGACCCGTTGGACCCGTTCGACCTACACACCACGGTGGCAAGCAGCAAACTGAAATTTCTCAGACCCAAACACTTATAACGCCATCTGATTTTCAGACCCATTTGGGGTCACGCTTTTTAGCTATGTCTTTGCGCCTCTTCCCAACTCCCTCACTCAACGGTTCAAGTGAGTCTATTTTTGTTTTATAGGCCACAGACTTTAATGACCCCATAAAAAATCCAGTGGTGTAAGATTTGGTGACCTAGGGAGCTATTCAATAGGTTTTCTTCTCCCAATTTATTGATCTGGGTAGTGGTTATCCAACCATTGCCTAACTAGAAGTACATAGTCTGGAAGTGCTCCATCTTGTTGAAAATGCAGTAGATGATAAGACAATACACCGTATTAGACGTGACGGTAAATCCTTTTTTTTTCTACTTACTTGAAGATAATCAATCAGCATTAGCTCACTTAGGTAAATCTGTACAGTCTGTCTGAGTGTCTGTGATTGTGTAGGCAAACCGAACTGTTTTATTATTATAAAAATTATATAAATATTTGGTAAATCTGTGCAGGCACACTGCAATACCTAAAAATTATGTACTGAAAAACCGCACAGGTTTACTTGAGCTTGTGTGAAAGGTTATAAGAAGACGCTTGACATGCTCAAAAGCTTTTGTTTAGCTTTAGTACGTCACAATAGTACAACGTATTCTCCGAATCAACTATTTTTGATAACTTTAGCAGAAAAATTAGTTTGTTTTGAGTAGGTACTGGAATTTACAGTTATCAACTTATAATACCATCTACACACATATTTATCACCGACGAACTGTTCTAAATAATTCTGATAACAAACAACGAATAATAATTCATTTGGAGTTGTTGATCTGGTCTAATCTGTAGTGTTATATCAATTTTATCTAAGTGACAGTACAAATATCTTATTTTGAGTTGAGAGTCAAGCGATTAGAAATTGCTTGAAATAAATATGTCAACAGAAATTGTTAACAAATTTAAACTTCCGGCAAGATACACAGGGAGCCAAAAAAGTGTCTGGCAAGTAATAATAAAATTTTGTTTTATTTTTATTTTTTAAACTGAAATTAGGGTCGAATATATTCAACTGGCAGCTGAATATAAACCTTTAAATTTAGGTCAGGGTTTTCCTGATTACCCACCACCAAAACACGTGACCGAGGCGTTAGCCGAGGTTGCACAAAGCACCAACTGTCTTTTACACCAATACACACGTGACTTTGTAATAAACTCTTCAAAAAGTATTTCAATTTAATAAAAACTTATTTAGGGACACCCTCGATTTGTTTCCGCTCTTGCTAAACTCTACTCGCACTTGATTGGTCGAGAAATTAATCCTCAAACCGAGGTTTTAACAACACTAGGAGCATACGAGGCACTGTTCTCAAGTATTACAGGTCATGTGGATGTAGGAGATGAAGTTATCATAATTGAGCCATTTTTTGATTGTTATGAACCAATGGTTAAAACTGCCGGGGGAATCCCGCGGTTTATTCCACTCAGATTGGTAAATACTCACTGGTGATTTTTACGCGTAATTTTGAATTTAGAGGAGAAAAAGTGAGGAAAATTTGCCGAGTTCTGCTGATTGGGAGTTGGATAAAACCGAATTAGAGAATTTATTTAATGAAAAAACTAAAATCATAATTGTGAACACACCACACAATCCGCTGGGGAAAATTTTTAGTCGCGATGAACTGCAACACATTGCAGATTTATGCAAGAAATGGAACGTTTTGTGTATTTCTGATGAAGTTTATGAATGGATTGTTTATAAACCAAACAAACATATCAGAATAGGTATAATTTTAAAAAATGAGTTCTTTTCCAGCAATGGCAGGTATAAAATTCGGGTAAATTGATGATCTAACTTCAGATTTTTTGTTTTGTTTTTTAATTTTATGTAGTAACTATATTTATTTTGTTTTTGAAACTTATTATTTAATAGTTGCAGAAAATAAGAGTGTCTTATTTTATGATATTTAACCTTTTAAAAAGTAATTTGTTGATTTTTTTGTATGTACCATGTCAATTAATAACTCAAATTTACAATATTTTAGTTATTGATGCTCTTCCTAATACGTTTTTTCAGAAAAATTTTGCTATTTTTTTGAAATTAATTGCTTTACTAATCTAAAAAAAAATCTAAATTATTTTAGAAAGCTGTAAATAATTTAAATACTTATGTTAATTTAGAATTATCCTTTGTGAAATGAAATGATCTACAAATAAGTTTCTACAACATTTTGTGATGAGGCTGGTAATATTATCGAAAAATAAAAAAAATGAGTTAAAACAAGGCAATGAATACTACATATACAGTGTGTCAATTTTAAAACCGTTTTGGTGGTTGCTAGGGGGAATCAAAATGATATAGTAAATGACGCACCTCCACCTACCCTTTAAGCCACAGCCACACCAACTTGAAAATTTTAAATGACACTACCCTACTTGTGATACATCGTTGGAAAGCTCATAACAAGCGCTTTTTAAAAATTTTATGCAAAAGCCTATTTGGAAAAGTCGTTTTTCAAATAGTCGACAAGAAAGACTTTAAATTTTCATTTTTGTTATTCGCTGTAGTAAATGAACTCTAATTAAAACTAAAATAAAACATTGCCTAAGTGATTAATTTTTATTAAATGCTATAATAGATGTTGAAAATGATTTCCGTTGTTTGCTAAACAAAAATAGATCCTGTTTTAAAATTCTTCACAAACTTTTTGAAAAGTTTCTGTGCGAATAGCTCGATACTCTTGAATGATTCTTTGTCTCAATTGTTCACGTGAGTCTACTTTTGTTTAATAAACCACAGACTTTAAATGGCCCCATAAAAAAATCCAGTGGTGTAAGATCTGGTGGCCTAATTGCCTAATTAGAAGTACATAGTGTGGAGGTTCTCCATCTTGTTGAAAATGCAATAAATGTTTATTTAATCCGGAATTTCCCAATTCGTCTAATTAATTTTCAAGCTCCTGAACCATTAGAGGCTCAATGGTTGTCTTCAGCATATTAGCGTATTGTTCGCCGTTCAAATTGCCATCAATAAACAGAGGTCCAATTATTAGTATCCCAGCCCAAACATTTAGTTTTTGTGGATACTGCGTATGTCCCTCTCTAAATATGTGAGAGTTTACATCACTCCAGTACCTGCAGTTTTGTTTATTTACATTTTGATTTAAATAAGACAAAGATTCATCCAAAAAAAATGTTTTTTTACGAATAATGCATTTTTTAGTAACCATTTCACAAAATTCAATGCGCCGATCCGGGTCGTCATCGCCAAGTTCTGGGAGAATTTGCATCTTATAAGGATGAAATTTATGAAGTTTCAATACCTTTTGTACTGATTCGTGTGATAATCCAGTTTCCTTATGTATAAATTTACAAAAAACAGATAATCTAATCCTAATAAACATAGGGGTGCAAAATCGTATTGTATTGCCATTTTGATAAGATTCAAAACTCGAAAAAATTACACAAAAACCATGAAACGTAGTCTTTAGGGTTTAAAGCATCTTTTTGGTTGTGTATTTTGTAAATAACGTCAATTTTTCCTTTAGGACATCGCATAACAAAAATGAAAATTTAAAGTCTTTCTATTCGAGTATTTGGAAAATCACTTTGTCAAATAGGCTTTCGCATAACATTTTTGAAAAGCGCTTGTTATGAGCTTTCCAACGATGTATCACAAGTAGGGTAGTGTCATTTTAAATTTTCAAGTTGGCATGGCTGTGGCTTAAAGAGTGAGTGGGGGTGCGTCACTTACTATGTCATTTTGATTCCCCCTAGCAACCACTTAAACGGTTTTAAATTATTCTCAATAACTTTTTCAATTCTAGAGATATTGCTGATTGCATTTTTCAAAATTGACACAATGTATATATAAATAGAATAATGCACCTCAACGTGTTAATAAAAAAATTTCAAAAAGCTATATTTTTGAGTTTTATAAACTTGCCAGAAGAAATAGTTAAAAAGTTGGATTTTTAAATAATTTATTAATTTATTTAACAATAATAATTTACACAAATAAGTCAAAAATAACTGTCGATAATTAAGTAGCTCAATAAAACACTTCTATCGCTATAAATCACATGCACTCTGTTATCATCGGTCTTTCATTTACGTATATAGAGTCAAGGTTAAGAATGCGAGTATTTCCAAATCTACACATTATCGATAACAAATAAGAGCTCTTGCCTCGAGTTGGAAAGAGAATAGAAATCTTCTAAATTCTAGAAATCACAAGCTCATTTCGTAACATTACCTGTTTCTAAATGATTGTTCATTCGTTTGTTTTTTTTTTTTGTTGAAATTTTACTGGAATAACTTGTACAGGTTGAGTTATTCATCTAGACAACTAATTTCACCAAGTTTTACTCTTTTTGGCGCTATTTTAGTAATTCTCTTGTTTTTAGTTTTTATATCTTTTTTTAGAATTCTTTTTTAACTTGAAGAAGCTATGCTTATATTTTTTTCTTCATTTTTATAAAGTTTTGTTTAAAGTTTTTTGCAATGTCACATTTTTCAAAGATATTCTCCTGATTTTCTGGTCGTCGTTTTTCAATCCGTTCTAGAAGCTTTTTTGTTTCTTCTTTTCTTCTAGTAGTTTTTTCTTCCATAATCTTTCTTTGGTGTTTTTTTGGCACAGTTTTTTATTCCCTTTTATTCAATCGTTGTTTTGAATCGTTTTTTATTCTTTTATAGTTTTTCTTTTCTCGTCAATGGTTGTTTTTCAGATTTTTATAAGATTGTTTTTTTATATTTTTTAGCCCTTTTTTCTCGTTCAATCCATTTTTATCAAATTCTTCTAGAAAATTTTGTTTTATTAAAAGTTTATTACCTCTTTTTTATTCACCAGACACGTTGGCTTTTCAACGTTTTTAATTTAATCAGATTTTTTTGTTGATTTTTTCCACAAATTGTTGTTTCTCAAATTTCTCCCAATACAACTTTTGTTCTTCCAGAAACTTTTTGGCCATTCTCTTCCTTATTCCATCTGACATCTTAATTTTTTTTACAATTTTTGCTTGTTTTTCTTCCACAAATCGATGTTTCTCAAATTTTGGTAGATACTTTTTTGTTCTTCTAAAATTTTTTTTAGTCTTTGTTTACTTTTAGCCGACGTTTATCAACTTTTTTTATAATATGGATTGGCTCTTCTTTTTCTGCTAATTGTCTTTTCTCAAATTCTTCTTTTTCTTTCAAATGTTGTTTTTCAAACTCTTCTACATTTTTTCTTTTGTTCTTTTAAAATCTTTTATTACCTTTATTTACGATTAACCGACGCGTCGGCGTAGCAACGTCTTTTAACTTATTTTGGAATTTGCTGTTGTTCTTTTTCTACAAATCGTCGTTTCTCAAATTTCTCTAAGACCATTTTTTGCTCTTCTAGAAGTTTCCATAGCTCTTCTCTTTTTTCCAGCTAACGTTTTTTGCTGTTCTTCTTCTTTTATTAATCGACGTTTTTCAAATTCTTTTAAAAACGCTGTTTTTCAGGCTCCTCTACCTAATTTTTCTTTTGAATCATTTTACTCTTCCAGAATCTTTTTTCTCTAGTCCACGACTTTCAACTTCTTTTAAATTTTTATTTTCCTCTCCTAAATGTCGTTCGCCATGTTATTAATTTTTCTACAATTTTTATAGTGAAATTCAACAAATCAAATTATTAGTATTTCCGTCCAAACTGCTCCTAACACCAGGATAACGTAGATTAAATCAATTTTTTTGCGATTTAAAGACTAGGATTTTTAAACAAATAATGTAGGTATTTAACAACAAATTAATTTACATAAGTCACTCAATAATAACAATGTAACACACTTCTATCATTTTGTAAAATATTTTCTTGTAACATAATCGCTGTCACTCACTAAGTCGAACTTTTTGCTCGTTTACATAAAACCAATTTTACAGAATTTTACTAATAGAAATATTAAGAAAATGGTGGATAAGCCTGCCTTTGCCGGCAAAGGAGTCACTTCATTTTTTTTATAAATCTAAAAAAAAATGACCTTGAAATTGGGCTATACTAATCTTGAATTTGTAGCAACATTACCTGGGATGTGGGATCGTACAATAACTATCGGTTCCGCAGGAAAAACCTTTAGTGTAACTGGATGGAAATTGGGATGGGCATATGGGCCTGCAAATTTGATGGTAAATCTCCAAATGGTACGCCAAAATTGCGTTTATACCGGGAATACCCCCATCCAGGTGCGTTCACAATATTTAAAACTCTCTATACTTTATTCTAAATCTTAGGAAGCAATGGCTATGAGTTTTGAGAAAGAAATGGCACGATTAGACAAAGATGAGTGTTATTTTAATTCAATTTCGGAAGAATTGGTTGCGAAACGGAATTTTATGGCAAAATTTTTATGTGATGTTGGGATGAAACCGACGATTCCCGAAGGAGGGTATTTTATGGTTGCTGATTGGTCGCCGTTAGGTACGAGTGTAGCCGAATGATTTTTTAGCGGTCATTTTGGAATTGATTTTAGAATCGAAAGTTAATTTGAGTTCAGAAAAGGATAAGTACAAGGATTATAGGTTTACAAAATGGATGACTAAAAATATGGGTTTACAGGGGATTCCTCCAACTGCTTTTTACAGTGAACCAAATAAGCATTTAGCGGAGAATTTTGTGAGGTATTGTTTTTTCAAAAAAGATGAGAATTTGCAAAAGGCTGCAGAGATTTTGAATGTATGGAAGAGTTGAAACAAAAAATTGTTGAAATGTATAGAAATCGAAAATAAAAAAATATTTTACGTTATTTTGTTATGTGTTAAGGATTTTAAATAAATAATTCAGTCTCAAAACATAACACTCATGTGTTTTATCACTTAACAACGTCGATTTGCTTCTGAGAATATCGCTTCGATGAACCGCTAAACTCATTTGCTTGTTCATTATTTGGTTTTTACTAACAGGTCATTGTCCTCTTACTGCTTATATACTGATAGTATTTGCACAGGTATTTACTCGAACACACTCTATATAGGTATAGTCTGTCTACCGATATTTTAAAACGACCTTTTGATTCCTTAAGTGGTTTATTATCTGTTTAATAAAGATTATCGTAAAAGTGGTGAGCAACCCGTTCAAATTTTAAAAACCTCAACCCTCCAGAGTTTATTGCAGAAGAGATAGATAATCCCCTAACAATGAGACTATTGTAAAACGGCCCAGAATATTAACTAGTAATAATAAAGTTGTTTTAGAATATCGGTAGAAAGACTGTAGAACAGCTTTTCTGTTATCCAGCAACGACCATGACTAAAGTTTCGCAAAATTACGCGCTACAATGTGAGTCATAGGGCAATATAATAATTCCGCACGTGTTTGGTGGTGGATCTTTCTGGAACAATACGTTACAATACTTAACAGTAATTAAAAGAGAGCGACTCTAAAGTGTAAACGAAAAAAAATGTTATGAGTCATAAAGTATGAGTCTAAAAAAAAGAAGAAAAGAAAAGCAATTGAATTGTTAGCTCAAAAAAAAAGAAAAGTAAAAATATTTGAGAGCATCTAACCAAATGGTGCGAGAAACAAGAAATACGTTACGTAATGACGAATTTTAATAAATTTTATTACATCACTAGTTATGAAAAGTAGAAAAACAATTGTGGTTAGAAAAAGCTCTTATTGCTTGACTCGCAGAATTAGCAAAATTGGTTCGCTTTGCTAAAGTACTTGTCTTGGTAAAGATTATGCTTGTTATTAAACCTAATCAGTCATTTTAAAAAATGGTTACGTAAATAACCAGTTTAGTAAAATAATATGAATTGTGCTTTAAAAGAATTATCAGGCAATTTACATGACGACAACTTATTATTTGAAAATATTTACTGTAATCTATGGCAGTGACCTAAACAATTTTTTATCTATATTTGTAAGTGCATTCAAAAGGCTTTTTAAGTATAACAATTAAAACAAGACTATTAAAACTAAAATAAACTATTTTAAATAAAACAATGACTGAAAACGATTCAACTTCATACAAATATTCTTTTGATTGGTATGATTACATATCTTTTTTTGCAATGTTACTACTGAGTACTGCAATCGGCATTTATTTCGGTTTTCACCGAAAAAAAAATTTGACAACATTTGAATATCTGATGGGAAATAAAAAGGTTAAAGCTCTGCCTGTTGCAGTTTCTTTAACAGCTTGGTAAAAATATTTATTGCAGTTTTTTAAACTTTTTTGAAGTCACATTTCAGGTATTAATCTTCTGGGATTGCCTGCTGATACATATCGTTTTGGAGGAAGCTTCCTATACAGTATAGTTGCTTTAGGATTTTTTATCCTAATCACAAATTTTATTTATTTGCCGGTTTTTTACAATTTGCAAGTTATAAGTATTTACGAATATTTAGAACAAAGATTTGATAAGAGAATGAGATCTATGTCGTCACTTTTTTACTGCATTTTTATTTTAACTTACCTTCCTGTAGTGATTTATATTACCGCTTTAGCTCTTTCTGTTGGTAAGAATTTCAAAAATCCTTATTAAAGTAATAGATGTGTTTTAGCAACTGGACTTTCAACAAATGTCTTTATTGTTTTACTTTGTTCTGTTTGCGTGTTGTATACTAGTGTAGGTGGACTGAAAACTGTTATTTGGACTGACTTCTTTCAATTTATAATTTTTTTCGGAATTTTTGTGGTTGTGTTGGCATTAGGATTAAAATCAGAAGGATTTTCAATGGTTTGGAACAACGCTCTTAAGAGTGGTAGGCTTGATATTCTTAAGTAAGTTAAAAGCAATAATTGTTAGAGCTAAATTTTATGTTTGTGTGTCTTGCCATTTTTTTTCTTTTTTTTTTCATTCTGTAATCCTATCGTATTTTTAATTTTTTTTCTTATTCTTTCCCTGTTCTTTTCTTCCTAACAGTATTTAGTCTGCAACAGCCTTTCTGGCAGTACTGGGATCTAGTTATCTATGTAAATCACCAATGTCCGCAAAGTCACGGCTGTAATGTTACGAGCAATTTAAAATAACAATAAGAGAAAGAGAGTTTGAGGAAATAGCCCCAGAAAATATTTGACAAATATCGCGCCGGAAAAGCATTGAGGCGTAAAATTCCAGGAAATTATTAATAGACTCACCCATAGACCTATCTAGAAAAATGAGTCATTGCCTTCAATTGAATGTAGAAAGGTCAAGAAACATATGGCACTTTCTATATACAGGCTGAGTCTGCTAAAAGTGTTTCTTAATTTTTCTCAAAAACTGGTTATCACATCAACTTCAAAGTTTGGCATTAAAAACTTTGTATTTTGCACTACACAGATAAATTTTTTCAGAATTTTTCTAATATTGTTTCTAATTAATATTAATTAATTTGTTCAAAAAAATTTAAATATTTCCAATTTTTAACATTATTCTAAAAGAAAAGATTTTAAAATATTATTTTGTGCAAAAAATTAAAAAAAAAATGTAGATAACCCCAAAAATAAATAACATTTATTTGATTCCTAAGACGCGTTTTGGTGCAGCACTGCCAAGCTGAACCTGCCGTCTGCCGCAACTCGACAATACCTACCCCTCTAGAGTCCGATCGTCGAACAGGTATAGTAATAAAACCGCCCACTTTTGCCCGGGACATTTGAATAGTAGCTTGCAATTGGCTGTTATGAAAACTAGTGTTTTGGTATTACCAAGATCCCACCCACCCTATTAGAAAAAAATGGCGTATTTAAGTTTGAAATTTTATATTTTTTTGAGTTATCTACAATTTTTTAAAAATATTTTTTGCACAAAAAATACTTTAACATCTTTTCTTTTGAAATAATGTTAAAAATTAGAAATATTTAGATTTTTTTGAAGAAATTAATTATTATTAATTAGAAGGAATATTAGAAAAATTCTGAAAAAAATCACCTGTGTAGTGCAACAAACAAAGTTTTTAATGCCAAACTTTAAAGTTGATGTGATAACTAGTTTTTGGGAAAAGTTAAGAAACACTTTTAGCAGACTTACCCTGTAGACATATGATTATTATTTAAGAAAAGAGGCTGATCGAAAGTTAGTCAGTCAGTTAGTAAGAATCAGACAAACAAGCGAGTGATAATCGCTGAGCACTATTGCATAATTTTACCGAATCTTTGATAACACTGAACGACGGAAACTACTACTAGGTTGGGCGACCCAAGAGTGGAGAACAAAACAAACTATCGAGCCTCTGATTACACAGATTTTGCAAGCCAAAAGTATTCTTAATTTAAGAGATATAGGGCTTGCTAATTAAAAAGTCGTAAAAGTAAAATAGTCGTGGAAACTATAGTATAATTAATATATTATATAATATAAAAACTATATATATACTTTTAAGCAGTAGTGCTCAAAAATTATAAATACGTTTTTTATTTATTTATTATAAACATAAAAAGTATAATTACTTAAGTGACTAAATTGAACATTCAAAGATTTCAACTTTCTTTTCTAAACTTCAATACAAGTGGAAACGCTACTTGTAGACGCTACTTCAACTGCTATTTTCGTCACAGATTCTTCTTTTTTTTTTGATACAGTTTCTTCTTTTCTCATTATTTTTATCGAAATTGCGTTTTTGCTTTCAACAAAATTTTCTATGTAACTTTGCGCAACAGAACTCGATCGTTATTCTCCATGTCTTTTGAGTAATGTAATTTCTGCTTCTGAATTTGCTGAGAGTGTTGCTGAACAACGGCGAAAGCAGTGCCTAGTATATTCTTTTGTATTTAGAAGGCCGAGATGTTCTGCATTTTTTTAGGCATACTTCCAATAGTATTATTATACCAACGGGTAGGGTACATTACCTGGAATTTCTGTAGGTTAAGAAGAATCCCTGATGTTCACTATGAGAACGTCGAAGCTGTGCGTATTAGCGGAAAATTTCTAAGAAACTAATTCCATCTACAAATCTTTCAGTTATTGTAAACATTCATGTAATTTTTGTCTTGGTGTTCGGTTTTTTCACTTTGATAAAACTTGTACAATCTTCTATATCTTTCACTTTCAAAAACGTAATTTAGCACAACTTTTGCCAATAAATAGTCTTTGTCATCAGCTGTTTTCATGAAACGGGCTATCTTTTACTTGGTGAATATTTTGGATTTTTTATTCTTCTACCAACTAGTATTTGTTTTTAAAAATACAATGAAGTTTGTAAATTTCTTGATATCTACATTCTTGTTAAGATATATCATGGTTCTTAGCATCGAGTAGGTACTTTATAAAGTAGACGGCTTATACATAGAAGATAATTTTGAAAAATAGGTCAAAAGACCTTTTCTTCAATACGTGTTACATTTTTTTCCTCACACCAACTACCAAATTTCCTGTATGTTTTCTTGTAAGTTTGCTTAGATATTTCGGGCACTGGGCGTAGCTAGTGCAGTTACCGCAGCGGTTTGAATGTCGGAGTCAAATTCAGAACTGCTGATTTTTGTGTTTCTTTATCACAGAACTTAAACACAGTTTGCAATTTTATAAAAAACAGTTAACAACGAAATTTACATCCATAGCAACCTGCCGTCTGCTAATGTAAATGTTCGATTGAGATCATTATTTTTGAAAGAAAAATCTGTTATAAAACGCTGTAACAAAAAATCTTTAATGCAATACCTACGTTGCCTTTTAAGCTTTTCAAGCTCGTTGCACTCGTGGTGTTAAATTCACGTCGCGTACATAAAAGACTCTTTTTGCAAATTATTTCATTAATAGCTATTAATGTCTATTAAGCACAGTTAACTCTAAACGTACGTACTAAAGTAAACCATAAGACGTATTTCTAAACTATTTTTTTCTGTTTATTTTTCTTATTAGATTTTTACTTTTAGTAAGCTTTCATGTCATTATTTTAATCTTATTTTGTTTTTTTTTAATTTTTTTTTATAATTTACACTCTGCTGTTTTTCTTTAAGTACCTAATCATACAAATTTCTTTTTCTTTTTTCATCCGTTTACTATCCCGTTTCTACTTCGTTATTTTACTTTTTCTGTTTTTTTTTTAATTTACGTGTATGTGACTTTAATTTTTTTGAAAGTCTTTTGTCTTTTTTAAGCTTTAATATTGACTTGACAGACAGAAACAACTTTTGGACTTCTACTATTGGTTTAGTATTTCATTGGGCAGCTGTCTCAAGTATTAGTCAATCTACTATGCCAAAACTTTTGGCAGTTCCTTCTTTAACTGAAGCAAAAACGTAAATCTCTTAACCTCCTACAGTGTTCTTTTAACACAATTTTATATTTTAACTAGTTCAATAATTTTGCATGGTATTTTTTTCGTCAGTATTAAAGTACTTTGTGTTCTTCTGGGTTTTGTAATATATTCGCGATACGGAAACTGTGACCCTTTCACAACGAAACAGATTGAGAAGAACGACCAACTAGTCCCTTACTTTGTTATGGATATTACTAAAGACATAATAGGATTGCCAGGAATTTTTATTTGTGGAATTACAAGTGCTGCATTGAGGTAACTATACGCAGTGACATTAGAAGTGTTAGAATCAGAAGAAATAGTTTTTGGAAAGCGATTTTTTGGCAACAGAATGAGTAAATATAAAACTAGTTATAGTAACTATCGCAACGGTTTATCCTTGACAGTTTTTATAAAAAAAAGTTTAATCTCTTAGCTTTTGTTAAGAAAAAAACTTATCAGAACTGATAAGTAGAAGTATTTACAGTTGTTGTGTCTCCGACTACTGGTTTTAAGGGTAACAATACTTGGGCTCTCGATATCCGAAGCCCAGTGCTATCGAGAAGGCTCCTGCAGACAAGGTACTGAGTTTTATCAGAGGCACAGGGCTACTGCAGTAGTACTATTCTGAGAGGTAGCACACAATGGGCGTAGGCTTCGGTGTGCGGCTCGCGCTTCGGGCCTATCTTGTATTTAAAAAAAAGGGTTACAAAATGCCTCCAGTTCAAAGGCGTTAACAATATTAGCATCTTAGCAATTTCAACAAAGGTAGAATTGTGGTCTTTCGAGAAGTTGGTTAATTCAAAAATTATTTCTTCTGGGTGTAAAACTTCTAATGTCACTGAGTATATTTTCGTACAGCTTTTTTTTATATTTTTACATTTCACTTAGTACTCTTTCAGCTAATATGAACTGTATGGCTGCAGCTATATACCAAGACTTCCTTACAAAGGTCATACCGGAAACTCTTGGTGAACGAAGTAGATGCAATATTTTAAAACTGCTTGTTGTTCTTATCGGGATTTGGTGTATTTTTACAAGTTTTCTTGTTAAATACTTAGAAGGAGTAACACTTATAATAATGTCAATAGCTGGAATATTTAGTGGACCAGTACTGGGAATTTTTACTATTGGAGTTCTTTTTCTAGAGCTACTAGCAATGTAATGTTTTAAATAATGTCTAAGCAATTTTACAATTTAAACTTTAGGGAGCATTTTATGGAGGAATTGTTGGTTTTCTTTGTACTTGCTCTTTAGTACTACCTACTAAGTATTTACAAACTAAAGGAAAATTGAGAAATATTCCAAAACCATTTTCTACAGATGGTTGTGACAGTTTTAATTTTACAGTCACAAAAAATACTTTAATTTTTAATTCTACAACAGATTCTTTTACTATATTTAGAATATCGCCGATAACTTACACTTTTATAGGTTGTGTTATAACAATGGTAGTTGGAATGTTAATCAGTTACTTGACAAAAGCAGATCAATGTCCAGATGAGAAACTTCTAAGCCCAGTAACACGGTTTTTTCTAGCTAGGATTACAAAAACTCAACCAATCTATAATGATTTTGAAACGGCTTTAAAGACGTTGCGTTATTCTGATTCTTATATTTCTGATGTTAATGATTTAGAAACTAGGTCTAATAAAAGCACAACTACTAGAGATTAGTAGTTATTAACATAAAGTATTTTTTTATGTAACACCAGGAAAAGTAAGGCGATTGTTTAAAAATAAACGATATCTTTTAGGAAATAATTATTATATTTATTTTAATTCAAAAATTAGTATTGTAACAAGCATTTCAAAATAACATCATTAATAGACCCGCTCAAAGACTGATCGGGAAAAATGAGTCGTCACTTCCAATAGTTCCAATTGAATCAAGAAAAATCACGAAACATCTGGCACATTCTAGCAAGGATGTTCAATTATATAAGGAGGGAGACTGATTTGGAGTGAGTCAGTCAGCGAAAATCGGACAAGCGAGCAACGAAGGCGACGTGAGTGAATTAATTCAACAGCGATTGTACTGTGAATATTCAGTGAGTTATTTATTGTTGTTGTACTTGTATTGTCACACATAATCGAAATAAATTATTCTTAAAATAAAACTTATTTAAAAATCATATCTTATAAACTTATATTTTGCTACATTTTATTTTGTAATGTTTTTTACAAAGAATGTTAATTACGATTTTATTTTATTTTTGTATGTACATTGATTGTTCAGGTTGGTACCGATGTATCTCCTTTAGGGCTGTAAAATCCATGTATCAGTACATTTATGTTTTCACTTGCTGTTTTTAATTAGAACTTTATAATGTAAAACTAAATATTTTTATTTTGGCAAATATTTAAGAATGAGCTTTTCTATTACTATGAATAAAAAATTTAAATTCACATTATAAAGTTGCTCAATTACTAGGATATAGCGATTGGGAAATTGGCAAATTAAAAAAAAGTGAATACATGAATTCTTATCATCTCTGTGATTTAGTGTGTATGCATTTTATTTTCGATTAATTTCTTTATTAAGTGGATTGCCATTGTAAATTGTCAAAATTGTTGTAAAGGGTTTATTTAAACAAGAAGTTACACAAAAAATTTTTATTTATCGTCAGAAATTACACAAGTCTTAAAAATATATACAAAAGTCTCGTTGAAAGTCATAACTTATTTGGCTGTTTCTTGGTTTATAACTTCGGTTACTATAAAAATATTGAAGAAGGAACAACCAGTTATCTTCAAATAATAAGAAGTAAAGAGAAAAAACAAAACAAGAACCAGTTATTGCATTTACATAAGATAGTAGTCCAAAAAAAAATTGGCTATGTCACACTTCCTTCTGGCATATGATGACGTACTTTTACATGATGTGTTACATCTTTTTTAATTTTACTTTTGTAGGTACAGTGCTCACATTCGTACCATTGTATCTCCTCCGGGGCTGTATGGCATCGAATACTATGTATCTTTAACTCTCCTTTATATATAGTTGTGTACTTGCATATGTTACATTCATATTTAGGAACATTTCCCGGTTCTGTATGCTTTGCGAGAATGTGTCTTTTGATACAGTCCTTCCTGCTTGTTTTGTACTCGCAGAGATCGCAGTAATTTAACAAATCTTTTTGTGGCATGTGTTGCCTTAAATGTCGCTTTAAATCTTGTTTTATTTTGCTTCTGTACGAACAGTGTTCACACTGATACCAATTAATCTCATCTGGGGCTGTATGCTGTCGAATGATGTGCTGTTTGAAAGCTCCCTTATTTATGGTTGTGTACTCGCATGTGTTACATTTATAATTTGGCACATTTTCACGTGATGTGTGTTTACATAAGATGTGTCTGTTTAAATCGTTTTTCGTCTTAGATGTGTATTCACAACGATCGCAGTAATGTAGGAAAATTTCGTGTTTTGATTTATGTCGGTTTCTTATATGTCTTCTTAAATTTTCTTTTACTTTTCCTTTGTACTCACATTTATCACATTTGTGCCATTTAGTTTTTTCTGGTATAGTATGTTTTCTTAGTATATGTTGTGTTAATGGATAATGATGTTTTGATATATATTGACAAAAGGAGCACTTGTATTTACCAATAGATCGTTTTCTTTTTTTATTATTTATAAAACATCTCAAATTATGTTTGAATAAAATTAATAATGAAAATGTGGAAAAATTACAGATTTTGCATGAATAACATTCTGTACAAATAGATGTTAATACACCATCCTTAACTCTATTTGTTGCATGGATTTTTTGAGTATGATCATAAAAGATAATTCCAATATTTGTTTTGAAGTTACAGTATTTGCAGTAATACAACTCTAAATTACTTTTCTCACAAATGAACAGTGGGACATCTTCAAACATTTTAATTAGGTTAGTTTTATTTTATGATTATTGGTTAAAATATGTAATACATAACCTAAAAAAAATAAAAGTTTATTTTGAGCTAATGGATAATTAAATAACAACTTCATACCCTTCATAGTTTCATATAAATTTAATTATCTTAAAAAATTTTATAAGCGACTTTTATGTAAAAATATTTCAAATTTTTATTAAACCTTTCTGGGTAAAATTTGTTTTTGTGGTTCTGCAACCATCTGTACACTAAATCAGTGAATCACTCAAACTGTAGAGTGCCTGATGTTGCTGCCTATAAAACAACATATTTTTAATGTAATATCAAAAACTATCGAGGTCAAAGGTAGGGTTACTAACTTTTGGATATCGAGTAAATTTCTGTCTGATATTAGGATGTTGCCAAGACATTTGCGACGAGCACATTAAACATTTCCTGAATTGGCATTAATATTTTCTTTTGTTTTATTTACATTATCAAGAAATAAACAGTATTACAAATTAGTTTTTCAGTGTTGTAGCGAATTTTTGTACTCTTTTTTTTGTTAATGTTAATTTTTGCAATAAATTTGAAAACACTTAGACTCTTTCCGAAACAGTTGAAGATAGATACAGAACATTGTCTTGTATAAAATATGTTTAAAATTTTAAAAAACATCTTAAAAAGATGTTACATTTAAAATAAGAAATTGGCCAGTCCCACATGGCACACCCTGTATATAAAATTTTTGTAGAAAATAAGGCCAACTAAAAATACTAATTGACGTGTCCGAGTGTTTTTTCGAAAACGCGTTTCTTTATTTATTATTGAATTTATTCCTGTTAGAGGCGTTAGAAATAGTATATTAAGTATGGAGAACGGTAAGGAATGCTTACCGTTTGAAGACAATTGTTTGGAGGAGGAGCGAAGCGACGACTCCAATTATTGTCTGAGAACGGTAATCCTTAACGTTCGACATGCTTATAACGTTTTTGCGCGATTGGAGTTTCTAGAATAATAATAATAATAATTTATATCGATACATTTGTGATAATCGGGGAGATTGAAACTGAAAACTTTGGGTGGCTGTTCCATGGTTGCTATGGTTTTGTTCCAAACAAGAAAAATTGTCTTTTTGATACAATCATTCCTACATAGTTCTGTTTTGTGGTTTCGTTTTCGAAGCAAATATGAGCGATAGTGATGATCTACCGGATGATTTAGAAGACGCTTAGCAAGAAGGATGTTCGGCAATAATTCCAGAAAAATCTAAAGCCCGATATGAACAGACATACAAGTTGTTTAAAGAATGGCGTGAAGCAAAGAAGATTTCTGTAAATGAAAAGAGCTTGTTAGAGTATTTTGTAGTGAGAAGTGGACACTTGAAGGCCGCAGGCAGTTTATGGGCGGAGTATTCTATGCTAAAGAGTACAATTTTTCTCCATGATGCTATCGATATTTCTAAGTTTGCTACATTAATTGCTTATCTTAAGAGAAAAAATAATGGATATCGACCTAAGAAGGCTAAAATTTTTACCAAAGAAGACATGGAAAAATTCTTGAATGAAGCACCAGACGAACAATTTTTAATTCAAAAGGTATGTTGTAGATGAGGAGGTGGTACATCTGAGTTCTAAGGAAACAATATATTTGCAGGTAGCAATGATATTGGGAGTATCGGGCGCTTGTAGACGAGAGGAATTGTACAATATTAAAATGAGTGACATAGAAGAACGTGAAGAAATGTTTATTGTAAATATTCCAAATACAAAAACGAATATTCAGCGAACGTTCTCAGTTATTAATAAAGAAAATGAAGCAGTTCATTATTTGGAATTACTTCGAAAATACATAAGAACTCGACCAAGCAACCCAACGTCAGATCATTTGTTTCTGAACTATCGAAATGGCAAATGCACTAGGCAAGTCACAGGAAAAGGCACAATTGGAGGCTGGCCGTCAAAAATTGCAGAGTATTTAAAGTTGCAAGCCCCTGAAGGTTTTACTGGACACTCGTTTCGACGCACATCGGCTACATTTTTGGCGAATAACGGAGTTGATGTGTTGGGACTAAAAAGACATGGTGGGTGGCGTTCATCAACGGTGGCCGAGAGTTACGTGGAAGATTTCCTCCAAAACAAAATTGAATTTGCTCATAAAATTTTACACAGCGATGTTGGTGGACTATTACAACAACCTGGGACTTCTACGTCGGAAAGTTTGTCTATTAACACTAGAAACTCAAATGCGAGTGGTATTACTACTAAATTATAATAATTGTACATTTATTTTAATAAATAAATCGCAAAATTGTTTTTTTTAGATTTAATTGCTTACCATTAACTGAACGGTAAGTGAATTACTTACCGTTTTGTTACACGTAGCAACCAGTAACAGCAACCTACCGTCGTGGAAACAGGCACAGTAAACTGATAAAAACAACCGATCACGCAAAAACAATTAAATTATTAACATAAATTAAATTGTAGAGGAATAAATTTATAGCAAATGTTGAAAAATAACAGGATAGTGTCCGAGCGTTTTCCTGAAAGGCAAATCTCTCAATTCTTATGGAATTTATTTATTACAAATAGTTGACGCATTTTCTTCAAAAACAACTGAAAATCGACATAAGGTGTGCAACATAAAAAATACGCAAAATTATACGTAGAACTCAAATATGCTGAAAAACATTGAGGTTCTCATTTAAAATTTCAAAGTTGAGAGTTGTATCTCAATTTTGGGACACCTGTATATTAAATTTTTTTGTCAAAAAATGCACGTTAAAAAATAACAGAAAAAGTGTCCGAGCGTTAAGACACGTATTAGATATCAAAAAAAAAATCATGTTGACCAGTGTTATTTTAATTAATTAGTTAAATTACTAAATTAATAGTAAAATGCTATAAAGAGCAAATTCGTCTACTATAATTGTAAATTTAAAAGATTACTTAATATTAATTACATATTTATTCTAAACAATTTTTTATAGATACATTTTTTTGAAAAAATTTCAGGTTTTTATGGTAGGTATTTGGAAAACTAAACAAGATCCTGAAAAAAAGTAATTCAACAAAACTAAACGCGATTTTAAAATAATAAAATAGCATGTATATTACTTAAAATCTGTTTATGGGTGCAATATGTCATCTTTTTTACTCAATTTGTGAAATTGTAAATGATTCATCAACTCCAAGAATTACTGTAATCGATTACTGTATTACTGGTTGCCTATAATAAACAGTTGATTTGAATACAAATGAGGAAAAATAGGTCAAAAGTTACACAAAACACCAATAACAAGTCGTTTAGGAGTAAATAAACTACAATTTGCGTTCTTACATGTAATTTATTTTTAAATAGATTTTTTTACACTATACAAGACACTACTTAATTAGTAACTATAAATTTCCTCTAATAGATATAAATAACCCAAACCCCCTTAATACATAAAAAATCTAATTTTACATATTATACATTTAATTTTAAAGTGTTAAATTTCATACAAATCAGTCAAAATCATTATCACAGTCATGGCATATAAAATGAAATTCTCAGAGTGAAACAAACCGTTGCTGATAAATTTTTGACCTATGCTCGTCTGTAAACACGTGACCTATCCTATTCTCAATGTCAAAAATGCGTTTTCTGAACCTGTCCCTATCTCTCGCATATTCCTCCCAGGGACCTTTCCGAGCTGCTTGATAAGCATAAGACCACATAACCATTGGATGTACTTCACAGAGTTTACTTTCGGAAGCAAAACGAACCTGAAAAAAATAAATTAATTAAGTGAACTATGACATTTCTTAAGTGCCTGACTGTACCTTCTTAATTGGAACAAGTGAATCACACGAGTCAAAATCTTCAGTTGTTTCAGTCACTTCTGACAGTTGTTCATCTTCGAAGAAAATAACAAAACTGTCTTCACTTTCAACAGACAGTTGCCGTTGCCTTTGTACTGTAATTTCCTTCTTTTGATTTTTGTTCTTCTTCTTTCTCCGTCTCCGCTTTTTCTTCTTTTTCTTATTGCACATGTGATTTTCGTTTTTCATTTGACTAGAATTTTCCGGCAGATCCGATTTCGGTATCGAAGTGTAGTTGTGATGGATACTCTGTTTTGTTTCCGGTTTAAAAACCGGAAATTGCTTGTCGGATGTCACAGCCCCCAGGAAGGGGACCGACATGTGAAAACAGCCCTTTTGCATCGCAAATTTCGGGTCTGGTCGCATCGACATCAAGTTCCACATTTTCGTACTGATGAACGTTCAGTAAAAAACGCAATTTCTTCTTCGACACCAATGCAAATTCAAGTCTTTAAAAACACAATGGGCTGTACCGCCGAAATCGCCTTGGCCTTTTGGTGTTCTCCAAATTTTTTTGTTGATTATTGATAGACACAATATATTTTCACTTTCTTGCATCGATTTTATGAAACTTTTTGAAATCGCCATCGTTTACACACAATTATTTCCACTTTTCACTTCTACATATGTTCACAACGCCATTTTGTTTTATTAAATGACTCCAGAATCGGTAGAAATGGACACGAACGTTCCCGAACGTCAGCGAATTAGGGCGTGACGTCACAATGACAACGAATGTCATGGGCGTACGTGACGGAGAGGGCTATTTTTATTTCTGAATTAAATGATTATTTTATCGATAAACTTAATAAACTATAGGAAATGGTTCAAATTTCAAGTTTTTTTTAACAACTGTCTAACAGAAATTTTAGTTAGTTTAAGTTTTTTGAGAAGAAATTATGTAATTTATTATTAATTACTTAATTAGTTAGTCATCCATTTTTTTTTTTGGAATTAATTATAGTTTCTTAGAAAAAATTTCCCAAGGATTTACGTGCTTATCTAAGCAATTATTTTTCTTGTTTATATTTTTCCATACTTTTACTTTCTCATTGATATGATAGGTTTAAATAATATCAATTATTTTGTTATAATAAAAGGTTATTAATCCTAATTTATTATTGTTAAGCTTTTATTGTTCACCAAATACGTTAAATTTATAATGATTAATTTAATTAAGTGTTGACAGGGGCGGACTGGCCGCTTGAGAGATTGCCAGATGTGTTGGATAGTTATGAGCCGTTTAGGCCGGCCTTTTATAAATTGTTTATAAAAAAAAATGTGTGTTTTATAGTAACTATAATAAATTATTGTCTTAATTAGCAATATTCAATATCTTTATCATAGAAAGCCGTAACAACAAAAAATTATAAATTCTAATATGTACAAACTTTTGTTGATAATAAAATAGAAACATAAAAAATAAAAATGAATATTTAAACTAGAACAAATCGTTATTATTATCAAATAAAAAATAAAAAAATGTTGATCGATCTTAAGATATTAAATAAACAAATAAATGATTGCTATTTGAAAAATGAGTTTTTTTTAAGGATTTGACATTTGATTTAAAAAAAGTTAAATATAAATAAATTAAAAGGTATATGTAGTGTTGTACACTAAGGTGGCGAATTGAAAATAAAGACTTTTGTTTTAAATAAACTATATTTTGAGTCGAGCTTTGGCTACTGATGTACAATTCAATAATAATCAGGACAATGAATGAATGAATGAATGAACCGAATGAACATCCCTTGAAGACAGTTCTGCTCTTATATATCTTTTGGGATATATTTTGAACTGATAAGCTCTAATTATATGGTAAATACTACTAGACCAGATTGGAGTTGAGTCACAGACAGAACAGTAGGTAGGTATGTACAGCCAGGGTCAAAGCAAATGCACAGGTCAGGTAGTCAGGTCGCTAATACGCTCCCATTCTAATACTTGTGTTTAGACCCAGGCCGATAACCCAACACGGTTTCGACTCAATTCATTGAAAAGTTGCATTTGTGAAAATATAAAATAAATTAAATTTTAATTTAGACTAATTCAATTTAGAGGAGAATGTTTAAAAATTGTCTTGAACATCAATTGAAATTTGATTATGTTTTAATTTTTATTTTTAGTCATTTTAATTATTATAAAAGTCGGGTGATAAATTAAAAAAATATTGTTATAAGTAAATTACAAATATTTACTTTACTTTTAAAACACAAATTTTATAATTAAAGTTGCAAAAATATTAAGTGAATTACAAAAAAACTGTTAAAAATTACTAGTAAATTTTTTAAAATAATATAATTATTATTGATTTTTACAAATAAATAAATTATTAAAAACTCTTGTTTAAAAAAAATAAATTTGTAAAATAGAGTGGTATTAAATGTTAAAAATAAAACATTTGATAAAATATATAAAAATATTATCACTTTGTTCTAAATTCATTGTTTTTATAAAACCCTGCTTTCACTGTAACAAGTTAATAACGGTAAGTTTACATTAAACTGTTTATAACATATTGCAATAATTAAAACAGGCCAACACTGTGCAAATATATATTTATAAAAACAAACTAATGAACACTTAAAATAAAAATTAAACCTATAAATTAAGAAATCAAACTTTCAGAGACTATGATCGCTTGGGTGTCCGTCAGGTAGTAAAGGTATTATTACCTTTCCATGAATTAACATCTTATCGTTTCTGGCTCAAACACTTTCATTACAGTAACCTCTTGCAGTAATATTTCTTTTTTGCAAAATTTTATATTTCAATAAAATAATGCTTAAAAATTCCCTTGAGCATCAATTGGAATTTAATTATGTTTTAATTTTTATTTTTAGTCAATTTTATTATAAAAATCGGGTGATAAATTAAAGAATATTTGTGACTACATAAATGTGTTTAAATAGAGTGTGCACATTACATATTAATGTGTGTATTAATATATAATGTGTAATTATTATTAATTATTAACTTTAATTATTATTAAAGTTATATTTTTTAACCACTAATATGTAACTGTTTTAGCTCTTAAAAAAACGGTTTTCAATTTTAAAAAATGTGTTTAAATAGAGTGTGCACGTTAAATATTAATGTGTATTATGTAGTGTGCACACTAGGGTGGGCCAAAAAAATCAACTATTTTTTTTTTAACTTCCGACACTAAAATATTGATTCCTTGGCACTTTTAAAAAATGCTTTTTCAAGATGAGCTCTTAATTTTAATATGAAATCTCATATCTCGTCACTACTTGATCGTACAGAAAAAGTTTATTTACATTTTTTGTAGGAAATGTAACTCTTTAAAAAAGGTATCATACAATTTTTTTATAACTTTTACCGTTTAGAAGATATCAAAGGTCAAAGTTTAAAGAATTTAGCAAAAATTTCTTTTTCACTTCTAAATTTTATAACTCGTAGATAAATAAATATTATAAAGCGCGCAACATACGGTTTTGTAGAAAATTAAACGCTCTACAAAAAAAGTCGTTTGTGGTTAATTGATTACTTCAACCATTTAAAATAATTGGAGATTTAGTATCAAATTTTGGTTTTTAAAATGCAAATATTTTCTAAGTGGTTAGAGTAATCGATTAACTACAAATTATTTTCTACAAGGCCATATGTTGTGCATTTTATAATATTTATTTATCTGTGAGTTATAAAATTTAGAAGTAGAAAAGGAATTTTTATTAAATTCTTTAAACTTTGACCTCCGATATTTTCTAAATGGTAAGAGATATAAAAAAATTGTAAAATACCTTTTTTAGAGCGTTCAATTTTATACAAAAAATGTAAATACAAATTTTTTATACAATTAAGCAATAACGAGATATAGAATTTACCATATGGAACTAAAAAAAATAATAATAAAAAACTGCGATGAGGGAGTTTTTCCTATTAAAATTAAGAGCACATCTTAAAAAAGCATGTTTTAAAAGTGCCTAGAAATCAATTTTTCAGTGTCGGAAGTTAAAAAAAAAATAATCGATTTTTTTGGCTCACCCTAGTGCACACTCTATTTAAACATATTTATCTAGTTACAAATATTCTTTAATTTATCATCCGATTTTTATAATAAAATTGACTAAAAATAAAAATTAAAACATAATTAAATTTCAATTGATGTTCAAGGCAACTTTTCATTATGTTATTGAAATATAAAATTTTACAAGAAATAAATATTACTGCAAGAGGTTACTGTAATGAAAGTGTTTGAGTCAGAAACGATAGGATGTTAATTCATGAAAAGGTAATAATCATAGACTCTAAAAGTTTGGTTTCTTAATTTATAGGTTTAATTTTTATTTTAAGTGTTTATTAGTTTGTTTTTATAAATATATATTTGCACAGTGTTGGCCTGTTTTAAATATTGCAATATGTTATAAAAAGTTTAATGTAAACTTACCGTTATTAACTTGTTATAATGAACGCAGTGTTTTATAAAAACAATGAATTTAGAACAAAGTGATAATATTTTACCAAATGTTTTATTTTTAACAATTATTACCACTCTATTTGACAAATTTAATTTTTTTAAAACAAGAGTTTTTAATAATTTATTTGTTTGTAAAAATCAATATTTAATATATTATTTTAAAAGAATTACTAGTAATTTTTAAACAGTTTTTTTGCAATTCACTTAATATAAAGTTACAATAATTTTTTAATTTATCACCCGACTTTTATAATAATTAAAATGACTAAAAATAAGAATTAAAACATAATTAAATTTCAATTGATGTTCAAGGCAATTTTTAAGCATTCTCCTCTAAATTGAATTAGTCTAAATTAAAATTTAATTTATTTTATATTTTCACAAATGCAACTTTTCAATAAATTGAGTCGAAACCGTGTTGGGTTATCGGCCTGGGTCTAAACACAAGTATTAGAATGGGAGCGTATTAGCGGCCTGACTACCTGACCTGTGCATTTGCTTTGACCCTGGCTGTACATAGGTACTAATATACATTAGATCATTAGAAGGTAAAGAGACAAGATTATAGATAAACGTTCAATTAACTAAAATAAAAAATAAACTACTGAAGATGAAATATTATACAGTCAGAATTCATTAATTTATTTGAGGTTTATTGAGATGGTTTGTGAGTGGATTTAAAGAATTCAAAAGCTTCTAAAAAATTTAAAGAATATTTTTTATTGTTAGTGTTGCCAAACGGTTCTATATTTCAAAGAATATTTCTTTAATTTTATAAACTGTTCTTTAGTCTTTAACATATACTTAAAGGACACAATTTGTCCTTTTATCTAGTATTTTTTTCTAAAGAGAAACGAGCAAGTTTTAGAAATTTGACATAGATATTTGTAATAGGTTAATTTCAAAATATATTTTAACTGTCTAAACGTCCTTTTAAGTCACCAAAATAAATTTTAAGTACGTTTAAACAAACAAAAGTTTTATCCAGACTTGAGTTATGAATCCTACGTAAATGGGTAGTAAATGATAGAAAAAAAAAACGATAAAGAATTACAAAATCTAGCGATTGGAAGAAAAAGAAAAAAATACAACTAAAATAAACAATAAATAAAGATTTAAGAAGATGAAAACGTCAATTGGGAGGTCGTGAAAGAACAGAAGATTAGGCCAAGGAGCTCCTTGGTCTAAGCGAATTTTGAAAAAAAATGTCAACTTTTGGGCCGTTTCTGGAAATTTCTGGTAATAATACAAAAAAATCTAATAGCAACTTATTAAAGACTAAAAATTTGAGGAAAATTAATGGAAATTAAATTATTCAAATTGTTTTGTGTCTCTTTTCAGTTTATTTACAGCAAAATATATTATTTAAAATTATTAGGATTGTTATATTTAAGAATTAAAATCTGTAAATTGGTTATTGTTTTTAATTTTTGTAGTCAGACTCAATTATTCTTGAAATTTTCGTCTATTTCGTCAAGATCTAATACCAGCTGCAGAACTTGTTTTAGTTTAAACAATTCTAAAAAAATTGTAAATTTTAGGTCTATAGAAAAAAATAAAAAATTACAGAACCAACAATTAGAAGAAAAAAAAAGAAGAAAATACAACTAAAACAAACGATAAAAAAAGATTTAAAAAGTTGAAAACGTCAGTTGGGAGGTCCTGGAGGAACAAATTTCTGTGCAAATTTGAAAAACAATATTTAGAACAAAATAAGAATTAAAAACTACTACTAGAAAAAAAAATTTAGAAATAGTAAAAATCTAAGAAAAATTTTAGATTAATAAAAGAATAATTTTTCGAGTCGAAAACTGAATAAGTTTTAGTAGCTACAAAGAAATTACAATAATTTTTGCTTCAAAAACCCAAAAATTACTATTTTAGTTATCTATAATATTTATAGATAGTTGGATAGTTCTAAACAATAACCAGCTCTATAAAATATAGCAACATAAATATTAAATAATTTCGAAATTTTATATTTACTGAAATCTAAAAAAATTGGCCTAATGGCAACATTATTTTTTAAATAAAACTACACTCGAAAAAATTGCCATTTTTAAAAATTAATTAGGTACATACAACGTAAAATCTACGTGTACTACAGTTTATTGATTTTATTTTATTTGGTTTACTGCAATAAAAACTTATTGGAGGAATAATTAGCTTAAAAAACTAATTTGTATCGATAGAAAAATATATTTCTGTTTTTATATTTTAGTTGTGGAAGTTTATTTAAATTCGTATAATAAAAAATATATTATTGTTTTAGTGCGATTAAACTTATTGTAATTATTTACTACGTCTGATTCTAGGACAGTAAGAGTTATTTACTTGTTGCTAAAGTAAACTCGTCGGTAAACACTAGGTACTTACTCTTCTAGAACAGTAAGTAAACTTATCTAAAATAGGATGGAGTTTTAAGGAAATAAAGAATTTTTTTGATAGACCGCTATTGTGGATTTCACTGACTCTGAGGTCCCAACTAATAAAACTATAATATTCACTAAATACAGAAAGCGGCATTTTATAAGGTATAAGGGACTGAATATTTCGTTCAGGGTTTCTACCTGCGGTCCTGCGATGTACTCTAAAATATTTCTTCTGCATTTAACAATAGAGGTTGTTTTTGCTGCAAAAACATTGTCATAAGATGCTGGTGTTCCAGTGGTATCTAGAATGTTTTCTGATTATTTCATTTCAATAAGGAAACTTCGTAGTGCAGGTTGTGTTTTGTGTGTGTTTATTTGAGAAACTATTTAAACAGTGACCAAACAAAACTATTTTTTTATTGTATAAACAATTGGGAAATGAGAGAAGAAATATTATTCTTAAAGTCTACGATTATTTTTTGAAAGAAAACAGACATATCTTCAAGAAAAAGTGGTTGATGAATGGGCTATTACACCATGAAACGAAATCGAAAAAAAACATTATACGCACAAAATATATATAGGAAGAAGCCCTATGACACAATTGGTTATGTCAAAATGGCATTTGATTTTGAATTACGGGCATTAGAAATTTAAATCTGGAGGCCATGACGTAGTTGCCCGTAATGACTCTATCAACCAATCGTGTTCAAGCTCGATGAGTTTTAGTTAGTTTCGATGTTGGGTGAAAGTGGGTTGGTACCACTTCACTTCATTTGACATGTGTGATTTGTTTTTGTTTACCAACAGTCGTGTTTTCGTTTCTTTAATAAAAATGGAGAACACGTCATAAGCTGAGTACAAAGGGACAAAGGTAATAAATAAGTGTTAAATAAGAAAGTTTTGGTGAAGTGACCAGTTTAGTGATAAATCCCGTATGATAAATTTGAACCGAATGGACAGAAATAACCATCCTCTAAGTGCAGACAGGACAGTTATAGAAAATACTTTTTTGTATACTACATAATGACCAATAGACTGAAGAAATAATTGCAGATACGTACTAATGTGCGGAATGATTTTATAATTATTTAGAATATTGTAAAGGTTGGGAAACAGAATTCCTGCACAACTTATAATAAATATGTAAATTCTATATTTCAAATGTTTTAATCAATAAAAATATTTATTTCTTCATTTTCTTTTTACAAAAATTAACAAAAAAACAACTTAATTCATAAAATAAAATCACTCAAAGAAGAATTCTGATTTAAAGAAATCATTTTCCTCTGATTCATACTTGCGTTTCTTACTACTTATAACAAAATCTGCAAAAAGATCAACCATTCTTTCCCTTTGGCTATTTTGCTCGCCTAATGAAGTGGACAGTGTGTTGAAATTTTCATTATCAATTTTAGGTCTTTTTCTAATTCTTCTTTAACTACCTTCATACATATACATATGTATCTGTGTTTGATTTCACTAAAGTATATCTTTTATTTGCAAATCGGTTTACGATATTCTCTTTGTCAGACACTGCTGGCTCCTCCTCTGATAGAGTCCTTTGTTTTTTTTTTTTTGGATTAATTCTGTCCTTTGTACCTAATAATACAACATTTAATTTTTTATTGAAATGGTTAAATATGTATAATTATTTTTTACCTAATATACTATGTAGTCTTTCAGAATATAATGGGGGTTTCCTGTTCTTTTCACCTGTAGTTTTTACGTCGGTAATGTGGCTAATATATTGCTTCTGAAGATTTGAAAATTTTTGTTTGCACTTCTCGGCCCCATTTTTTCCTATCGTAAAACCACTGGCTTCTAACTTATCAGCAATTTGTTGCCATAAATGCACTTTAATGGTTTTACGATCATGAAATTGAGAGCTAAATTATTCCCTTGACTGGAGAAATAATTCTATAGCTTCTTCATCTATTTTGGCCGGCCTTTTTTACGACTAAATACCGCCTGGTTGACCGTTTGAGGTACAGGTGAGAAACCATCAGATTCAGTGTTGTCTTGGAGTATGCAAGTTTCCAAAAATAATTTTGCTTGAGTTGAGTCTACGATATACGTATTATTGGTTAATATTTATTACAAACAATAATCTTTAATGTAATTCAAGTACATAAATATGTACAAATCACTACGTACCGTTAAATAGAATATTTGCTGTTTCTAAATCAACGTTCACAGCCATATCCTGTACCTCATGGTTTGAGATGATTGTAACATCATTATTATTATTATCCATAATGATATAATTAATAATAATATAAACGTTCTTCAAATGTTTTTCAAGGCACATGACAATATTACATAACCTCAAATAACAAACTTTAGCAGACATACTGACCGGGCTGTGTCACCAAGTATATTTTTGCATTGTTAGGTGCGGTAGTGAATTTATTAATTTACCGTTTACTACTGAAGCGGTTATTATCGATAATTCGACAAAAAATCTCTTTGTTTACAATGACTGGTCGAGTGACATTACAGTTGGAAATCTATTGCCAACTTAAATCGAATATATCGGGTCGAATGCGCATTGTGCAGTAACGCAAGTGCAGGGCAATGACGTCACAAGCAAAATTTGAAATTAAATAATTTTTTTTGTACACTAGGGCAATAATAAAGTCCATGGTATTAGTGTCAAAATTTAAGTTGAGATAAATACTTTTAGATTTTGCAATAAAAAAAAAGTGGTGTAATAGCCCATTGCGCTCTCTGATATTCTCTGTGAATACTCTGGTGATAGTGATGAAGCAGAAGATTTTGAAGAAGAATATTGAGATATTAAGAACAAATTATTTAATTTTTAAGGTAAATTTAAAAATAAACGGCTCTTCTGCATTTGCGGTGCCTTGGGTAAATAATAGAATATAAACGGTTAATTGCTCGGAACCTCAGAGGCTCAGAGTCATTGAAAATAGCAATATTTACGTGACTATCCGTTGCGATCTGTCACAAATACTCGTAAGAAAAACATTTATTTGTAATACACGTGGGCAAGTTATTATTTGAATATAATGCATAATAATATAGCGCAAATTGATTCAGGAAACAACAATCAAATCTCTAATTTTCTGACCCATTGATGTCATATGCAGCTCAGGTTCAAGTATGTGACGTATTTTTTATACTTACATAAAGTGGAATTTCCCGGTTGAATTTTTTTGAAACATTTTGTTTATCTTGAAGAATTCACTTGACTGTTTACTTAAATACAAAAGAGTTAAAAACATTTATATTTTAAGAAATATTGGATTTACCCAAAATATAATTAATTTACACAACATTTTATAATCTAGTTAATAACAAGACAACTGATGATGTTATGTGGTGAAAAATGACTTCACTAAGATGACTCATATGTATATAAATATTATTGCAAGTACATTTCATTCATCATCTTCATTATTAATTGTCTTTGAGTGATTTATTATAGGTACAACATACTTGGTTTACCACTAAATTGGTCAATGCGTGTAAAAAATACGAAATTAACAATGACGTCTATCAAAGAAAGCCAGATATTGACAAGCACATTTTTTTACAACAATTTTATGTATCATTTTTAGAGCTATTGCGAACAATTTTTGTTAAAAAGGTCTTGCAGAACCGATCGAATATTTCTTAGAGAAAGCATGAACGTCGAATAAAAAGCAAGTAAAGTTTGTCTCACCGTCTTATTCTCTTTTGTAATAAAATTATTAGTGTATGTCTTAATCTACAATGTATTGCATCGTGTAAATTTGATATTTGACAGAACACAAATAAACGTAACATTTAAATAACTTGTTGCTGCAACAGAACTCAATACAAAGGATTACACTTTTATAAACAAAATGTTAATTTTTAATGTATTTAAGTCATATATCTGAGATTACTAACCGCATTTTGGAATGAAAAAATATTTTTTAAAAAACTTACATCTTATTTCTGTAATGTTATTGCATATTTTAATACGAAGTATATAAGAACAATTTACTTTTTTTGAAGTCTGGAGTAATTAAATGTAAATAACAAGAAATGTTTTTATTTCTTCTCGGTACCTGCAACCCAATTGTTAGTGTCATTCAACCACCTTAATTCCCATAAATAACACGTGAAGGTTTTACAAACTCGGAGAGAGAAAATATTTAAACTTTAAATTAATCTAGCAACTTTATTTAAAGAGCTACAAAGTTGGCGCAATGCTAAGAATTGTTTCTTATTTTAAAACTATCAATTGATATAAAAAAATCTTGATTTGAGTGGTCGGTTGCTAATATTCGACTTTTAAATTGTTAGTTACTTTGTTTTGTGGAACTTTTGTTTTTTGATTTTACGGTAATTTTAGTAGGTAAAGTATTAATTAGTTACTATTTTGTTTTCTTTTATTATGACTACGTTTTTTCGCCTTTTTTAGGGCTTTTTTAGGTCAAATATTTTTGATTCGTCTACCAACGAGAGGGTGTTATGCTGTATACTGCTTGTTGGTAGGGGATTACACGTTAAACTTAAATTTGATATTTATATTGTTAATGTATTTATTTGTTTTTGATAAAAGATCGCTAAAACATTTTCTAAATTAAATATTATCAGAGTCTCATGTAAAAATGTAAGATTGGTTGCACAAAGCTTTCGTTATCATTTGTGAATATTCCTGTATATCTAAAAAATTAAAGAAAAAATGTAGGCTTTTATAGATCACTGAAAATGAGACAATCAAACCAAACATACTTGTCGTTGGCTTAGATTAACAAGGTTCTATCCGCATTTTTTTGTAATTTTAAGAATTTGACAAAATAGAGCGTATTTTTTTATTTATAACACAAAGTAATTTATATTCTATTGTAATATTACTAAAGATGACACAAGCGTAGTTAGCCCGACCGTCTCATTTTCAGTGATCAAGAGAGTGTACTTGCCTGTTACGAAACAGCAGCAAGAGAAAAATATTTCTAACTAAAATGTAATTAGCATTTCTACAATTATTACAATTTAATTAATTTAGTAAAATGATGTCAATGTGTGCCGGTATTTATATTTTATATACAATTGTGTATTGTATGTAAGAAAACTATTACTATTATGTTTATTACCAATTTGCGGATGATTTCGTAATACCTCAATATTTTTTATTTTATTCTTAACATATTGTTCTTTTAATAAAATAAGTAAACAGTAGTACGTGACAACTGTAATGCCCTGCTATTAAAGTACTTTTCCTAAACCTAACTTTCTAACACTTAATAAACCCCTTAAGTAGAGATTTTGCGATAACCAAAAATTGCATTTCTTATAATTTAGTCTTGTGTGTTTCGTGATTCATGCCAGAATGTCTTTAACAAAAACAATTACAAAAATAACGTCTTTTAATTTATTTGACCACCAAATTGTTTGGCGTAATGTTTTTTTGTTATCAATTCTTCACATTATCTCCCTTCAAGCTCTCTATTTTTTTCTAACAATTACAAAGTGGCCTACGGCTGTTTATGGTAAGTTTCGATAATTGCATTAATATTTATATAAAAGTCTTTTTTAGGTTTTGTTTTTGGGGCTTTAACTGGTCAAGGTGTCACAGTTGGGGCTCATAGACTTTGGGCCCATCGCTGTTACAAAGCCAAACTACCTTTAAGACTATTTTTGTGTTTTTTGCAAACTGTAACTTTACAAAATCCTATTTATGAATGGGTGAGAGATCACAGAGTCCACCATAAATATACAGATACCAACGCTGATCCACATAATGCAACCAGAGGATTTTTTTTCTCACATATGGGTTGGCTTTTAGTACGGAAACATCCAGATGTTATTACAAAAGGAAAAAAAGTTGATTTGAGTGACTTGGAATGTGACCCTGTGGTGATGTATCAAAAAAAGTAAATCTTGTTTCTCTGTTGCCGGGTTGCACAAACGTTCATCAAAATTGATGGCTTGTTAATCTTTCATTAATATATTTTTAAGTAACTAGAGCACGATATTTTTATTTAATCGGAGTTTAATGATCCGTCAAATTTAATTGACGTTTATGCAACTGAGGTTGTATAAATTTAGTAATAAATTTTATAATTTAAGGTACTATAAAATTATAGCACCGGTAGTAAGTCTTGTGGCACCAGCTCTAATTCCTTGGTATTTTTTCGGAGAAGATCTATACGTGTCATGGGTTACTACCTGTGTCCTTAGATACGTTATAACTTTACATTCTACATGGTCTGTTAACAGTATTGCCCATATTTGGGGTAACAAACCCTATGACAAGTAAGTTATAAAATATAATATTGACAGTTTTATTATTTATAATTTTTAGACATATTAAACCAACAGAAAATATTTTTGTGGCAATTGTTGCTTATGGTGAAGGTTGGCATAACTACCATCACGTTTTTCCATGGGATTATAAAGCAGCAGAACTGGGTAAATACAGCACAAATTTGAGTACTGCATTTATTGATTTTATGGCGAAAATTGGTTGGGCTTATGACTTGAAAAGTGTGTCTCCTGAACTGTTGAAGAAACGAAGAATGAGAACAGGAGAATGCAAAGAAAAATCTGTGATTAGAGATAGAGAATAATTTTTAAATCAAATTAGTAAAAAAACTCTGTGTTAGATTATAAGTATATTTAATAAAAGTACAAATTTAAAATTACTGTGTTTTTTTAATTGAATACGTTGTCTTTAGCAAGATGGCGGCAAAATTTACGGCCCCTGCCGATGCCTCAGATAGGAAACTACTCCATCCAGATGTTAGCTTACAATAAGATTTAACAGTGGCCATTATTTGGTTTATTGCGGTTTTTAAAAGTCATAAACCTTAGATTTCCAAAGCGGCTATACTATCTAATACCCTGTTAAATAACTTTTTATAATTTGCGTTTTTAAGAAATCTACAAATAAACACAAGTAAAACTTATTTGGGTGTTATTATAGTCACTATCTTTGTAGCATCTAGTGTTAAAAATAGTTTTTTAAACAACGCGCTAGTTAATAAAGGCAATTAATAATCAAGGCGTCTTTAAAAAACGTCCGAGAAAGTAGAGATTATTAACCGGGAATTAACAAGCAAGTTGATTACAAAACTTTTCCGTTTATCGTACTTCAGTTAATTTAAAAAATACTTAAAAAATTGTACAAGTGCTATCTATCGGTCAATGAACAAGCAAAATGTATATTTAGTTGTCTATCTTTCAAATAATTTTAGACAGCATTTTGATATTTTAACTTAATTTGGAACAACGCGGTGGTATATTACATTAAAATTTTAAATTAGTTTGATAATTTTACTTTTGCTGATTACTTTTATGTTTTATTTATTTCATAATTGTACACATGCGCAGAATGTTAAACATATCTTTTTTTTGACAACGATTTTTTAGAAAAAGTTATGCATTTATAAATAACGATAACGGAGAAAGTTTATTGTAGAATCTACGATTTTATGTTATTACTAAGCTTCGGTGCTGTAGAGTCTTTATTAAACGACCAGGTAGTTAACCAGTGTAATCCAGCGGGTTGCATATTATTCATTCAACTGGTCTACTGGTCAACTGGTGTAGACCAGTCGAATATATATTTTGAAACACAAATATTTATAATAAATGCATACGAAAAAGAATTCAAAGAAAATTTAATTCTTTGATGCTCAAAATATACGTATTTTATAAAATCTTTTTACGTCAATTCAATCAACTACTATTTTACTATTTTAGAAATTACGTGAGCACCAAAAAAAATATCAATTGAGAGGTTGTAACAAGCAATACTGTTATAATAATTTACAAAAATATATTTCGTATTTATCTAACAGGAAACACCTGTTGATACTCCCTCTTCGATGTATTTTTGGGTTAAAACCTCTCCAATGAAACGTCCCTATCTACCAGTGATAACAATAAATAGAGTAAGGTTCCTCCACTATAATTAGCCTCGAGTACGGGGTCATGCGATATGGAACAAAACAAATCGATTACACAATTTCGTATTAAAATTCTGGAGTGAAGCATAATGGGAGTATCCTCCTTGCATACAAAGAAGCACACGTACAACTCAACATATTTTTTATACGATTAAGAAATATTTTGATTAATTCAAAACCAACCCATAAAATTTACAATAAGTACCGCCAAGATTATTTAAATTTATTGCAAAACATATGGGTCATAGAAAATCTCAAATCGAAGGTTAATTTCCACGAACAAAGCCCATTTTATTGAAATTGTGTAATATGTAATGGTAGGGGGCAATACCAAAAACAAACACACAAGTTTTTTTTTTCAGATAGTATTATGTTTGTGTTTCGAGCAGTTTCAGTTCTAGTAGTAAGTACAATTTTTTTTTATATTTTTAGACAAATTTTTATTTCAGTTGGTTGTGCCAATACTAGCAACACCATTTTTGTTTAATGCACCTCAAAGTTTGACCAGTTTCGTTTCTTCAGCGTCTTCAGCATCATCAGGATCTGATGGAAACATTGCAGATTTGAGACGGAAATCTGCCAAGCTTCAAGAAGATTTAGACAATGATGATTTCTTCAAAGATGAAAACAATCAACCAGCTGAAGATGAGACTGAAGCTCCCCCTAGTTTATTCCGGCGAAAAATCAACAAGCTTTTGCAAAAATACCGATTTTTTACAAGTTTAACAAGTTCTGCTGCTTCAAATGATGACAACTTTCAGATGGAATTCGACGATTTTGATAAAGAGTTTGAAGAGGATTTCGCCAAACAAGACTTGACTGAAGGTTCGGGTTATTTTTATGACAAACCAGCGAAAAGTGCAAAACAAGTAACAAGTAGGTTCAGTCCTGCCAACATTGGTGTATTTTTTATGGAACTTGTTGGTAGTTTAGTGGGTCTTGTTTATGGTGCAGCTGCACAATTAAATTATCCTGGAACAACTGCAGCTCCTAGTTAGTAAAAAATTGTTTATGTACTAGTATCGCTCTTGAATAAAAGTTAAAGAATTTTGTCGTCTATCTAAACACTTCTTCCACACTGCCAAATTCCCAAATTTCCAAAAAGAGTTTGATAATTTTAATAAAGTGTTTAAGATGAGAGATACATAGCCCTCATTGCGTGTAAAACAACACTAACTTTTGTCGAAAATTTTTCATTTATGAAATAACTTAGAGTTGTTTTTTTTTGGAGATGCTTTTAGACCAACATCTAATTAATTGCATCAGTAGGTTTTTTTGTTAAAAAAAGCTGCTAATTAATTAATAAAAAATATTAAAATGTCGTATCTAGTAGAAGTAAAAATTGCTTTAATAACAATTAAATACTAATGCCTTCGTGCTTAAAAAGAATACGAATCAAAACACTATTATACAATAAAAATAACTATAAAAAAAATCTTTAAAATATTTGTGTTATAGCTTAGATATTTTCGCCATAAAATTTTTATAACAATCTGATACATTCATTAAGAAATATGGGTTGCCTATCTATGTGAAAGTCAGACAAAACTTCAGCGTGTTTCGAATAGATGGCGCAACCATTTTCAAATTATATCATTTAAATCAATATGCAAAAGAAGATTAATAAGGTAAAAAACGAAAAAATAAAGTACCAAATTAACATAAAATTTTTAACAACAATAGTTTCAATTTCATTTGTGGGGTTTTGCAAAAGGCAGATTACGATTTTAAATAATGAGTTTAATACGTATTTTCAGTTTTATTATTAACAATGTATTTATTTCGTAGTAGCACATTTCAACAATTTACTGTTGATTAATAAATTAAATAAATATTTATTTACAATCATTTATTTACTCGTAATATATTGAAATTATTGAAGGTAAAAATTAAATAATAAAAATTGTTTATGCCTCAAAAAAAATTTTACAAAATAAATACCAAGCATAAAGGGAAAATGACAGGTCAATAGTGACAATAGTAAAGCATCACATAGAAAATTAAAGTTACACTTTATTTTTTTTAATGTTTTTTTTTTTTTTGTTTTTCTTGAGCTTGAACAATATATGGTGGATCTAAACATTTTTCCCCTTTAGGAATTCTGCGTCTTACAATTTCTTGTAAGACACAGTCATTGTAAAATTTTATTAAAATTGGTAACATATTATTTTTCCAAAAATCCATGTTAATTTTAATTTCTTCAACAAAAAGTAGGTTTGTATCTCCGGTATAAACTACAAAAAAGCATGCTTCTCGCTGGGTAATATTTAATTGGCCTTGGATTTGATACCAATAGGTATGGTTTCGTTTTAATCTTAATTTTTTTTCATATTTTTCCAGACAAATATTATTTTTTTCGGCAGCCTCTTCTAACGACACGTTCTGTTTAAAAAATAATGTACATTATGATAGAGTATTGAATGCGTTTCAGACATCGCTTTTGATTTTTTTTATAACTGAAATAAAATTTATACATAGCTTCAAATTTGTGGTGTAACCTTTTAGAAAAAGTTTTAATCGTAAGAGCACACTTTTCCACAATTTACACAATTACACGCTTGAATACAAACCTAGAAAATGTTACTTTTTCATCCAGTTTTCTTTGTTTTTCTGAACAGATTTTATCATGATTTGTGTCTCCTATAACATTTCTTGTTTCGTTAGTACAATCTGCATTCTTAGGAATAGCTAAAACTGTAACTGTAATTAAATATTCTGTATAGTTATTTATTTTAAAAATATGTTTGTATTTTATTTACCTTTTTTAGCAATCAGATATTTTCTTCGAGAAATAGAAGCTTTATTTCTTTTACAAATCTTTGATGGTCTTGTACGGTACGCGAAGTTTGTCCCATCGTAAAAAAAGCAAACCAGAAACACTTCACTCACAAGTAGCACCACCAATAATAATGAATAATTTGTAAAATTGAAGGAGCTTATGTTACCCACCCTAATTTAAAATGAAACAATTCCGGAAAAAACAAATTGTTGCCGACAACAAATTTCAAGAGTTCTTGGCGGTACCGGTAAAAGAAAATTCCTGGTAATGAATGATGAAATTCAGCTAACTGCTGTATTCAAGTACGCAAATATATAATAATTTTGTGAGATTTTCTTATTTCTGTTATTTCATAAATTATAATTAAAGCAGTCTTTCATAAAAGTTTAAAAAATTTTGAATAAATGTTGAAATCTCACATTTCAAAATCATGTTATTGAACAACATTTTCTTCTCAATTTTTAAATATTAAAATTGTTTATAAAAATATCATTTAATATTCTTGTTTCTTTTATAACTCTAACTTCCACAATAACCTACAAACATATGGTTCCAGGCTGATAATCTATTGTTTCTATTTTAAAATAATAAGACCCACTTTAGACAGTTTTGAAAAACTACATTAATTAATTTTTTGATTTTTTTAACACCTGATAAGCACCAAAAGTTTTACTTAATCCCAATAAATGCGGTAATATAAATTAGAATATAAACAATCATTTTATTTCAAATTCCAGTTCAAAGTAATACATAATAATAAATTTATTTAGTTTTCCTTTAATAGTTTTTACACTATTTGACATAATGATGATTAAATTATTATAGCTGCAGTGTTTTAAATAAAAGCCACATATTGTCATACCAAAAAAATCCTTTTCACTTTTTTTTACAAAATATACGATTATTTGAAATATCTTGTAAAGCGCCTAAAGTTCGGGAAGTACCGTGTCCTTTCGAGCTTACTCGAAGACACAAGTCCAAACTTTCTCTAATATTTGGAAGGCTTAGATGGTTGTAAGCTAAAAAGTGAATGCCTGCGCCATCTGAACGGGTTTTGTAAACATCCCCAATGTATCTCGGGTCTTAAAGAGAATTTTAGCAAACAAAACTTGATTGAAAGTTCTAGAGATTTTTATAACAAACCAGTAAAAAGTGCAACACAAGTAACATGTACAGGGCCCCAAAAAAAGATTTTCATCTAGTCGCCTGTGAATTTTCCATGTAAAATAAAAAATGCCGCTTTAGCTAATAGGGGTAACGAGTAAACCTAGTAATGTCACTAAGGTTGTAACAAGAAAAATGGAAAACCCCATATATTCGGTCTCTCTACAAGCGGCAATTTTTAAAGAAAAAGTTTTCCTGCTTTGGATGTTCATTAAAGGTCAAAGTCCCTTTGTCAAACTTCAAATCTGAATTGACATTTGATTGATAGGTGACAGAATAAATTAGTTCAAACTTAAAGAGTAGAGCGGCACAAAAAAATTAACACGTAAAGTAATTTCAAAGGTAACTAGATGAAAATCTTTTTTTGGGACTCTGTATAAGCATTTCAAAAAGAATAACATCGCAGTAGGTGCTGAAAATGTAAAGCGACCTTAATGTTTTGTCAAAAAAGTCACTAAAGCATGTAAAACTGCCATTACATGAAATTTTGAGGTTATGTTTGTACTTTTTTGATTCGAAGAGTGATTAGGAACTATTTGAAACCAAATATCGCTAATTGCGACTTTATAAAGTAGACTTATTTATGGTTTAGACAAATTAAATAAATCAAAATCAAATGATTATCTCTTTTCTAATTAAAAAATATTTTTTGAGAAATACTGATTGGAACATAAGGTACTTAAATAGCGTGATAAGTTACTCTCTTTTCAAGTAAACCCAATTCAAGGTTAAAAGTTATTATTATTAAATGTGGAAAATCAAACAAATGGAAAAAGTGTCATGATGTGGAAAGTTCTTACTCTGCGTCAGACGTAACGACCACCTAGCAACCTAAAAGTTATGGCGTCTTTAAAGAGCGTATATGCGTCTGTTTATAGTATGTTTTGCTTGAATATTTCACAGATTTTAAAATTTCATAAAGTGTCACTCATCTACCTGAAAGTTCTAATTACTTTTTGCATAAAAGAGTAAATCACGGACAAGGAACAAAAACAAAAACTTCCACAACTAAAGAAGATTACATTTTTGTGTAAGAGATGTTGACAATTATTACAGTGTTTGATAAAATCATGATTCAGATTCACTCTCGATCAAACCAAAATTGTCTTTAGAATCAGATGAGTCTGATTTGGTATTAATTATAAATGGTGGAATACTATCAACATCTTGGTCCTCCATATATTTTTGAAAGTCCATTAATGATTTCTTTTTCTGTGCTGAATAAAATTAACCCATTTTTCCTGTGTGCATTTCTCAAGTGCTTCTTTTCAAATTTCTACAACTCTGTCTTTTATTCCTAGTCTTGCTTCGATTCTCTGATTGTAGTATGTTTTGCATAAACCCCAGGCTAATTAAATTGGATTATATTGACAGTTATAAGGAGGCAGACGCAACATTTTATATCCCTCTTCTTGCAGTAACTCATCAATTTTATATCTCCCAAAGGCTGAATTGTTTACAAACGGCCTGATTAAACTTAAAAGTAGTTTTTTTGTAAAACTGTCTTCAAATGGAACATCATGTACAGTTAACCACTGTTTTATTACTTCTTTACGTGAAGCACTAGTAGGAGGAGTCTCCAGTCGAACTGAGTGGTATGGAGCATTATCCATGACAACAATGCACTTTGAATGTAATGATCTTAAAGCAGGGATCAATTTTTCAACAATCCACTTTTTGAAAAGCTCTCGATTCATTGTCTTATGATAGTTTCTATCATTAACTTTACTGTCCAGTATGAGACCAAAGTATGAGACTTTACTGTCCAGCATTAAGAATAGTATATCTTCTATCTCCACTCTTGAAACTTGATAAAATCTTTTTAGAAGTGCTTTCTAGTACCCACTGACGGACTTGGCTGCCATTTTGAAAAACCCAAGTCTCATCCAAAAAGACAAATTTTACATCTTGTTTCATAAATTCCTTATATTTCCCACAAAAGCGTACTCGGCTAAGAACATTTTGTTGCCTTTCAATAATTATAGTTCTCCTATCAATTTTCTTAAATTTGTAACCATTTTTTTTGATGAGCTTGTAGAGAGATGTTTTACTTTGACAAAAGTCCAGATGTGCTTTAGCATATGCAAAAATAATTTGCATATTTATGTATTCATTGCTTTTAATTTTTGCAAAGATAAAATCATTCAATTGTTTTTTAAAACCATAATTATAATGGATAGCTTTTCTTCCACTGCTGAATTTTGATGCCAGAGACTGTTTTTCATGTTTTTGAGAAAGTATCCTCCTCGTGGTTCTGGCAAATATCTCAAATAGTGGCGATATTAGTTTACATCAATGACTACTGTTTAAAATTCTACCTGAAAGACCAGTCCAACACGCTCGATACTTGCAGAAGCATTATTGGAATCTTTGGAATTTCATGGTAACAACGACACACTGCTTCGCGTTCCCTTAAAGTTAAATGGGATGGGGCGTGCTCCATTTTAAAAAATGTAATCACTTTGCAAAATATAGGAATTTAAGCATAACCTCAAAAATTTCTTACGCCCTCAAAAATTAAATGTCATCAGGAAAATGTGTCTTAAAAAAGACAATTTTTTTAGCTTTTTGTAGTTAAAGCAAAGAAATACGAAACACAGAGACTAAAATAATCGCAAAACTTTTTAACTGAAGAAAAACAAACAATGACGTCCAACAAATTGACAACAAATGATACCACAATTAGCAAATGTTGGAAAATCACCAGTAACGTCCAGCTGCCAACCAAAATTTGAATTTGCAACGCTTGCTGCGATGTCAATTAATTTGAAACGAATAATACGTCTTCCCGTCTTTTTTATTTGTTTCTTCGCTAGATATCTCAAAAGTCAAAATGTATACATTGTCTATGACTTCCCTTCCTTTTCTGAACCCTGCCTGTCCGTCTGTAACTTACTTTTTTCGTCCATTTCCTTTCTCAATCTTTCCTCTAGAACAGGGGTGAGTAACCTTTCTAATCAACGAGCCAATTTAAATTTTAAATTTTTTTGGTGGGCCGCACTTAAAGTGACGCTTATTAATAATTTACAAAACTTTATTTATAATAAACATTAGAATAAAAAAATATAAATATTTTACAATTTTAGAAATACTATGCGGGCCGCATAAACATGTTTAACGGGCCACAAGCGGCCCGTGGGGCGCGTGTTGCTCATCTCTGCTCTAGAACCATCGCATATACAGGGACCCAAAAAAAGATTTTCATGTGGTTACCTTTGAAATTATTTTACATGTTAATTTTTTTGTGCCGCTCTACTCTTTAAGTTTGAACTAATTTATTCTGTCACCTATCAATCAAATGTCAATTCAGATTTAAAGTTTGGCAAGGAGACTTTGACCTTTAATGAACATCCAAAGCAGGAAAACTTTTTCTTTAAAAATTGCCGCTTATAGTGAGACCGAATATATGGGGTTTTTCATTTTTCTTGTTACAACCTTAGTGACATTACTAGGTTTACTCGTTATCCCTATTTGCTAAAGCGGCATTTGTTATTTTACATGGGAAATTCACGGGCGACTAGATGAAAATCTTTTTTGGGGCCCTGTATTTTGTAGTTCGTTTTAAGTAAGAATACACCACGGTAGTTTTCAGTGTGGTCTTTATATTCTTTTTTCTACTTTACGTCGATAACAGAGTCCGATTTGAGTGCGGTAATAGCCAATGGGCTATTACACCACATTTTTTTTATTGCAAAATCTAAAAGTATTTATCTCAACTTAAATTTTGACACTATTACCATGGACTTTATTATTGCCCTAATGCACAAAAAAAAATATTTAATTTCAAATTTTGCTTGTGACGTAATAGCCCTGTGCTTGCGTTATTGCACTAATTTGCGTCAATGCGCATTCGACCCGATATATTCGATTTAAGTTGGCAATAGATTTCTAACTGTATATGTCACTCGACCAGTCACTGTAAACAAAGAGATTTTTTGGCGAATTATCGATAACCGCTTCAGTAGTAAACGGTAAATTAATAAATTCACTACCGCACTTAACAACGCAAAAATATACTTGGTGACACATCCCGGTCAGTATGTCTGCTAAAGTTTGTTATTTGAGGTTATGTGATCTTGTCACGTGCCTTGAAAAACATTTGAAGAACGTTTATATTATTATTAATTATATCATTATGGATAATAATAATAATGATGTTACAATCATCTCAAACCATGAGGTACAGGATATGGCTGTGAACGTTGATTTAGAAACAACAAATATTCTATTTAAGGGTACGTAGTGATTTGTACATATTTATATACTTGAATTACATTAAAGGTTATTGTTTGTAATAAATATTAACGAATAATACGTATATCGTAGACTCCAGTCAAGCAAAATTATTTTTGGAAACTTGCATACTCCAAGACAACACTGAATCTGATGGTTTCTCACCTGCACCTTCCATAAAAGTGCATTTATGGTAACGAATTGCTGATAAGATAGAAGCCATTGGTTTTACGATAGGAAAAAATGGGGCCGAGAAGTGCAGACAAAAATTTTCAAATCTTTAGAAGCAATATATTAGCCACATTACCGACGTAAAAACTACAGGTGAAAAGAACAGGAAACCCCATTATATTTTGAAAGACTACATACCATATTAGGTAAAAAATAATTATACATATTTAACCATTTCAATAAGAAGTTAGTAATGTTGTATTATTAGATACAAAGGACAGAATTAATCCGAAAAAAACAAAGGACTCTATCAGAGGAGGAGCCAGCAGTGTCTGACAAAGAGAATATCGTAAACCGATTTGCAAATAAAAAATATACTTTAGTGAAATCAAAGACAGATACATAATACATATATGTATGAAGGTAGTTAAAGAAGAATTAGAAAAAGACCGTAAAATTAATAATGAAAATTTCAACACATTGTCCACTTTATTACGCGAGCAACATAGCCAAAGGGAAAGAATGATTGATCTTTTTGCAGATTTTGTTACAAGTAGCAAGAAACACAAGTAGGAATCAGAGGAAAATGATTTCTTTAAATCAGAATGCTTTTTTTGGGTGATTTTATTTTGTGAATTAAGTTATGTTTTTTGTTAATTTTTGTGTTAAAAAGTAAATGAAGAAATAAATATTTTTATTGATTAAAACACTTCAAATATAGAATTTACATATTTATTATAAGTTGTGCAGCAATTCTGTTTCGTTTTGCTTTTCCCAACCTTTACTGTTCTAAATCATTATAAAATCATTCCGCACATTAGTACGTATCTGCAATTATTTTTCCAATCTATTGGTCATTATGTAGTATACAAAAAAAGTATTTTCTATAACTGTCCTGCACTTAGAGAGTGGTTATTTCTGTCCATACGGTTCAAATTTATCATACGGGATTTATCACTAAACTGGTCACTTCACCAAAACTTTCTTATTTAACACTTATTTATTAACTTTGTCCCTTTGTACGCAGCGTCATGACGTGTTCTCCATTTTTATTAAAGAAACGAAAACACGACTGTTAGTAAACAAAAACAAATCACAGTTGTCAAATCACACATGTCAAGTGAAGTGGTACCAACCTATTTTCTCCCAACATCGAAACTAACTAAAACTCATCGAGCTTGGTTTGTAGAGATTGGTTGATAGAGTCATTAAGGGCTATTACGTCATGGCCTCCAGATTTAAATTTCTAATGCCCGTAATTCAAAATCAAATGCCATTTTGACATAACCAATTGTGTCATAGGGCTTCTTCCTATATATATTTTGTGTCTATAATGTTTTTTTTTCGATGTGTGTGTGTGTGTGTGTGTGTGTGTGTGTGTGTGTGTGTGTGTGTGTGTGTGTGTGTGTGTGTGTGTGTGTGTGTGTGTGTGTGTGTGTGTGTGTGTGTGTGTGTGTGTGTGTGTGTGTGTGTGTGTGTGTGTGTGTGTGTGTGTGTGTGTGTGTGTGTGTGTGTGTGTGTGTGTGTGTGTGTGTGTGTGTGTGTGTGTGTGTGTGTGTGTGTGTGTGTGTGTGTGTGTGTGTGTGTGTGTGTGTGTGTGTGTGTGTGTGTGTGTGTGTGTGTGTGTGTGTGTGTGTGTGTGTGTGTGTGTGTGTGTGTGTGTGTGTGTGTGTGTGTGTGTGTGTGTGTGTGTGTGTGTGTGTGTGTGTGTGTGTGTGTGTGTGTGTGTGTGTGTGTGTGTGTGTGTGTGTGTGTGTGTGTGTGTGTGTGTGTGTGTGTGTGTGTGTGTGTGTGTGTGTGTGTGTGTGTGTGTGTGTGTGTGTGTGTGTGTGTGTGTGTGTGTGTGTGTGTGTGTGTGTGTGTGTGTGTGTGTGTGTGTGTGTGTGTGTGTGTGTGTGTGTGTGTGTGTGTGTGTGTGTGTGTGTGTGTGTGTGTGTGTGTGTGTGTGTGTGTGTGTGTGTGTGTGTGTGTGTGTGTGTGTGTGTGTGTGTGTGTGTGTGTGTGTGTGTGTGTGTGTGTGTGTGTGTGTGTGTGTGTGTGTGTGTGTGTGTGTGTGTGTGTGTGTGTGTGTGTGTGTGTGTGTGTGTGTGTGTGTGTGTGTGTGTGTGTGTGTGTGTGTGTGTGTGTGTGTGTGTGTGTGTGTGTGTGTGTGTGTGTGTGTGTGTGTGTGTGTGTGTGTGTGTGTGTGTGTGTGTGTGTGTGTGTGTGTGTGTGTGTGTGTGTGTGTGTGTGTGTGTGTGTGTGTGTGTGTGTGTGTGTGTGTGTGTGTGTGTGTGTGTGTGTGTGTGTGTGTGTGTGTGTGTGTGTGTGTGTGTGTGTGTGTGTGTGTGTGTGTGTGTGTGTGTGTGTGTGTGTGTGTGTGTGTGTGTGTGTGTGTGTGTGTGTGTGTGTGTGTGTGTGTGTGTGTGTGTGTGTGTGTGTGTGTGTGTGTGTGTGTGTGTGTGTGTGTGTGTGTGTGTGTGTGTGTGTGTGTGTGTGTGTGTGTGTGTGTGTGTGTGTGTGTGTGTGTGTGTGTGTGTGTGTGTGTGTGTGTGTGTGTGTGTGTGTGTGTGTGTGTGTGTGTGTGTGTGTGTGTGTGTGTGTGTGTGTGTGTGTGTGTGTGTGTGTGTGTGTGTGTGTGTGTGTGTGTGTGTGTGTGTGTGTGTGTGTGTGTGTGTGTGTGTGTGTGTGTGTTTTTCCTTACTGTGTTAATGCCAATTGGATTAATCAATCAATAACCGATACGGTAGGTAAAAATGAACCATTTGTGAGTTACTTATACAGAATTTTAGACAAATTTGAAAACATTTCAAAGTTCAATGACTTCATTGACACTTTAGTGACATTTTTATTACCAACTGTCTCGTATTAACGCAAAAGTCCCTAAAGATTAAATAATTAACTTTTTTACTTAAAAATTACGTAAAACACGTAAAGTAGAAAAAATAGCATAAAGAACTTGATTTTTAAAGTCATTGTGGCACTCATTCTTTATAAAAACTCGCGCTCGCGCTCGTTTTATAAACTCGAATTCGTGCCACAAAGTTGACTTTTCAAAACGCGTTCTTTAATATACTATTTTATGTATTCGTACAATTAACCCTTTTCTCTACTCCATAAGAAAGCCTCCTCTCATCCACACTGCATTTAGCACCTCTCATGCCTTTTCCCATAGCTTTTATGTACCAAACAACAGCTTCGGGTGCTTTCTTTTCCTTTAACCTAAACATTTGTTTCTTAATTTTCTTTTTAGAAAGATTGTTTACTTCTATTTGAAATTTTTCATGCCTTGATAAGATACTTTTATTGTTACTTCTACCTAAAACCTTCATAAAGTGTTTCCTTTACTTATCCATTCCTATATTCTCACTTATTTTGTCTTTTCTTTTTTTTCGTTGTTTATAAATTTTCATACTTTTGCTTCTGTTTTTATTTCTTTTATTTTTCTTCCTTCTTTTTCTTTTTGTTGTATTTTTCTTTCTTCACACTTTGCTTTGTACTTTTTTCTTGTTTCTAGATACTCTGCTTTTGTAGCTTTGCCTTTTTTCTATTTTTTAAGTTTACTGCAACTACTACTTCTACTACTCTTACTACTACTTCTTTAGTTTGTCGCATTCCTTATTCGACCATTAATTTCTCTTTGTTTTTGGATATATTTTTTTTGTTCATTGCTGCTTGCATTTTACTAAGTCTTTATACATATCAATTTATATATATCAATGTTTAAACCTCGGAAGTTTTCGTTATTTATTTGATGTCTGTATTTTTCAATTGTATCTTCGTTTTATTCTGTTCTTACTTGAATTTTTTTCATTTTTCTTTTTTATTTAGTGTTAGTACTTAGTATAACTTACCAGATATCAGTTTAAGTTTACATATATTTTATTTTTGTTAATGTTCTGTGTTATCTATAATTTAGCATAATGTTTTCATAGAAAATAAAACTTTGATATATTTTTTTGTTTTACTAAAAATATAAAGGGTTCCCGAAATATTTTTGTCCTGGGCCATCCTGATGCTAGCTACGCCACTGTCCACTAGTTTAGTAGGTCTTGTTTATGGTGCAGCTGCAAAATTAAATTATCCTGGAACCCCAGCAGCACCCAGTTAGTAAAAATTGTTTGTCTTTGTGCCAGTACTGCCAGTATTGTTCATGAATAAAATTTAAAGAATTTTGTCGTCTATAAGAAAAAAACGGCACATACTAAAAAGTTCATTAACACGTCAAGGTTATTCTAGTACCAAAAGTCTGTAAATCAAAACAGTTTAAAGCTCAAATTCCAATCCAAACAACTCGTCTGTAGAAAAATACAACTTTGAAAACTCGTCTTGATCATAATTTAGAATCTGTATATAGTCTGCTCTCAAAAAAACGCTTCGATTTTTTAAAATCTGTATTCGGTCACTGGGTCACAATTTCCCATAAGTTATCTATCTCACACAAATCTCGGTGAATAAAAACTGAAATACCGGTACTAAACACTTAGTACGTGTGAGTACCAGCCGAAGTACAGTTATATCCAGTTGCCCTGTATAAAATACAATTAAGACTGCCTCTGTCGATGAATGTTAAACAAGACAGTATGTTTCTGAGTGTCTAAAATGTACCACATTTTGTTGGTGTTGGTCTGCGCTCAGGCATGTAAGTAGATAAAGCACCAATTTGAAAATGACCCATAATTCTTTAGATATGTATGGGAGGGCCTCCAAAGGTTGAAACAAAACCCAATTTGTTAGATTCATTTATTCCTGCAAGTATGCAGATTATTGCACATATTACTGAACTGATGAAATATGATCTTAAGCCGACTGCTGGTACTACTACAACGACTACAATGCGCCCAACTAGACCTCACAGGCCTGGGATTTTCGCACCGGAAGCGCCACTAGGGCCGGAAGCGTATTTTGCAAAAGGGTTTTCCTATGAGGAATATGTGGAAAGACTGAAGCATCCCAGTGGGTATAACTATTTTGACAGGTTAGTACTCAGTTAACCCTTAACCACATTAGTTACGTTGTTATCTATGTGTTTTATTTAATTTTTTACTTTTAATATACTTATTTCATACGTAGAGCACCAAAAATAAAATTTGATAAATTTGAAAATTTAAATTGACAGCGTTGTTAAAATTTATAAAAAACTATTTTTATCGTTGCAATATTTTAAAGACAGTGGGTCACTTTTGTTATCAAAATAAATTTGATAACTTTTTCTTTAATTTGAGAACGTTTTGACGTCGATTTTTTTTATTGTTTGATTACAAAGTGCGCGTATACAGGGGCGGATTTAGACATAATCTTTATAGGTTGCAGTCCAAGGCCTTCTTTAGCGGTCAATATAAAAATACTTACTAAAAATATATTTCAAAAATAATAATACAAAAATAATTTACAGCTTAATCGTCAAATTTTGGACGTTTTACTTATTGTGACATTAGTTTGATTTACTGTTGTTTTTATTTTTCTCCTTTTTTTTAACTTTAAATTTTCTCTCATAACTCATTTTCTTTCTCACATATTTTTGAATCGTAATTTATAAAATGTTTTTGTTGATTGTTTAGAAAGAAAGTTGATTGATTAGCAAGAAGAGTTTCGTAATTAACTTGTTTGTTAATTCGTAATTAATAATGTCTACTTTGTTAAGCGCACTCGCTTCGCTCATGCGTTAATCGTCTTGATTATTAATTGTTTTTATTAACCAACTTTTTAATTAAATAACTATTTTTTAACTTCTACAACCTTTCTATTTTTTAATGTTTATAATTTGATATTATTTCCGATTTTTTTTATCTCGGTGTTTTTTTGTTCTTTTTGCTTTTATAGTCGTCATTTTATCAGTTTTTAATTAAAATTTTATAGTTTTTTTCTTAAAAATATTTTGAAATTTTTTCGAATTTATTTTGTTCTATTTTTTAAATATACTTACAGTTTACTTTCCAATTTTTTTGTCTTTGTTATTTGGAATTTTTTGTAACATGTTCTTTTCTTCTAATTTTTTTAAACGTATTTTTTTACCGTCATTCTTGAGTTATTTCTTTTTTTTTAGCTTACTTATTGTTTCAAATGTTTTTGAAGCATTTTTGGTCATTTTTTGATTTAGTTTTTCTTGTTTTTTTTGTTCTGATATTGTTTAAATACTTTTGAATTTTCTTTTGCTTTTTGACGGTGAAGTTGTGTGACAAAATAGCAAAAAATTTGCCTTAGGCGGTTCAAAAATAGTGATAGCTTGAGGCTACCAAAAATTAGCAATACGATCTTGCATAACATAAGTATTTAATTTCGAAAAAGAAAAAAATTGAAATTTTGTTTTAATTATTGAATAAATGAAACAAGAAGAAAAGAAGGGGGAAATACCTAAAGTATAAATATTGTAATAGTATACAGAATATGTTATACAGTTAGAACCATTTGTATGAAATAACTTCGACAAAAATTCAGGAATTTGTTTTTCAGGAAAATGCTTGAACACGTATTCTGTTATTTTTTAACACGCATTTTTTTACTAAAAATTGGGTATACAGGGTGTTTCAACATCGAGATACAACCCTTTACTTTGAAATTTAAAATGGAAACCCCAATTTTTTTAGCATATCTGAATTCTACGTATAATTTTGCGTATATTTTATAAGGCAACTCTATGTCGATTTTCAGTTGTTTTTGAAAAAATGGCGTGAATTATTTGAAATAAAATAAATGCCATAAAAATTTAGAAATTTGTTTTTCAGGAAAACGCTTGAGCACGTATTCCTTTATTTTTGAATGCGCATTATCCGACCGAAAAAAATAGATATACAGGCTGTTCCAAAATTAAGATACGACCCTCAACTTTAAAATTTTAAATAGAAACTTAAATTTTTTTAGCATTTCTGAATTCTACGTATAATTTTGCGTATTTTTTATGTAGCACACACTATGTCGATTTTCAATTGTTTTTTTTTTAAGAATTAGGCGTATCTATTTGAAATAAATAAATTTGATAAAAAATTGGAGTTCTGAATTGAAATTTCAAAGTTGAGGGTCGTATCTTAATTTTTGAACACTCTGTATATGCATTTTTTTGTTAAAAAAGCGCGTTGAAAAATAACAGAACACGTGTCCGAGCGTTTTCCTGAAAAGCAACTTCCTAAATTTTTATCGAATTTATTTATTTTAAAAGGTTCACGTCTTTTTTTCAAAAACAACTGAATATAGACATAGTGTGTGCTACATGAAAATATGCAAAATTATACGTAGAATTCAGATATGCTAAAAAAAAAATAGGGTTTCTATTTGAAATTTTAAAGTTGAGGGTCGTATCTCGATGTTGCGACACCCTGTATATCCAACTTTTTTTGAAAGTGCACGTTACAAAATAACATGATACGTGTTTAAGTCTTTTCCTAAAAAACAAATCTCTGAATTTTTATCGAAGTTATTCCATACAAATGGTTCGCACTGTATATGTTTATTTATTTGTTTTTCAACAAAGACAATTCATTTAGAATTGACCAATGACCTCACAACTGATAATTTTTTAGCAACAGTACGCAGATTTATATTAAGACGTGGCAAACCTTCACACATTTACTCAAATAACGGAAAATTTGATTGGATAAAAATTTGATTTGATAAAAACGACACTAAACATTTTGAGGATGTTGTGTCGAATATAGATTTCTCTTATACAGTGCGGATTTTCTATTCATTTATATGACAATTGTGTTTTTTTTTGAGCTAATCACATTTTAGGACCTCATTTCTTCGTCATGTCGTTGACTAATCAAGTTTACTTGGATGTCCTTTGCAACAAGTTAGTACCAGCATTAGTGGAACTATTTCCTAATAAAGAGGATTCAGACATACCAGCATAGCAGCTAATGTATGGTTTAAACAAGACGGTGCACCTCCACACTACGCTCGTGGTGTCGGAAATTATTTAGATGATGTTTTGCTCGCTTTTATGAGAAGCTACTTATAATGAAAAGTATTTGCAACAAAATCAAGGATTTAAGAGAAAGAATTACAAATCAATACCGCTTAATTAGTCAAAAGAATAATGTGCTAACGGAGTTCCAAAATTAGTTGTATTATTGTCAAGAAACAAATGGACGTCAGTTTGAACATTTAGTTTAGTAATTCTGCTAAAAATGATGTCTATTTAAAAAAAAATCAATAAAACATTTAAATTGTTTAAATTACTTAAATATTTTATTTTGGACTCTACAAATTTTATACTGATATACGCAGAAAAACATTCATCACCAAAAATAAGGGTTGCTATTAAAAAAACAACATTAATTACGTTACAGCAAAAAACCAGTTTATTTATTTCTAAATTTTTTTAGAAATAAGTGAAAAACGTGCGCAATAAAAAAATAAAATCGGCCTGTCTTGGCGTTTTTCTAAAAAATCATTAGCTTAGAAAATATGAATTTTATTTCATACTTTTATGTCACTCTGTAAAAATACGATCTATAATAACGATTCTAGTAAGTGTTTGGAAGTTTCGCGATATTTGTCCACCTCTGCGAAATGATGACATCATGATCGAAAGAACTCGATCGGTCTATGGACGTGACTAATAATAGTTTGACGAAATTTTACGCTACAGTCTGACTCACGGTGCGATGTTCTTCTGGTATTTTCTGGGACTATTTACTCAAAACTTCTTTTCTCTGGAATTGTTTGTAACAATAGGTTGAAGGTGTTAGATAGAGACAACTGAAGAAATAAGGCAATATAGTATATATTTGTATGAAATATAAATTAATGTTTACAAAATAAATAACGCAATAAATGTCTAGACATTTGTGCATAAATTAAACAATGATACAACTATAATGCTTTTAAATGGTTATTTTTTAGACACTTTTAAAGACAAAAACATAAATTTATTGTTATATTCGTTTAAAAAATATTAAGAAAGTTAACAACAAGTCGCAGTAAAAATAATACCATATGTTTATTATAATTTCTGATCAGAGGTTGCCATGAAAAACAAAAATTTTAAAAACGTAGCGCCTAACTTATTTTTTTAGTTCTAAAAATCTCTACATAACAATTTATGGAATTATCTTGTGTTTTATAGGTATCTAAAAGAGTGTCAGGTAAAGAAATTCCATTTTTTTCAATTAAAGAACCGTAGTCTAAGAGGTCTAAACATAAAGTAGAGCTAGAAATTTTTCGCTGATGATACATGTCTGTTATTGTAACTTTATAACAATCTTTAAAATTGCTGTTGTAATCTTTTGTTTTAAGGACGTACCATAAATATTTTTTTAAAGTTGAGCTATAATAATATAATAGTGTGTAAATGTTTCCATATTCACAAAGAAATATTACCATCCCAGTATCATCGCGTGAAGATACGAGTAGTTTAAACGTATAATGATAACACATCCCTTTTATTAAGACATCTTTGTGGATAGAAGCAACATGATCATTGAATAAAGAGCGACTGACTTTAAATCCGGAACAAACTGGACAATTTACAGTTTTATATTCACAAATGGATTCATGATGATTAAGATATTTTCCAAGAATTGCTGCTTTACATCCAAACTGATTGTATGCACAAGGATATTTTATTTCTGCCGCAAATCCCTCAAGAGCATAATTTCTAGCGTTGATCCACAATGCTCGACATGTTGGACAATTGTGTACACGATTTTTGCAAGAACTGCATATGCTATGTCCAGAAGAACAAAGGTAAATCGGAGAACGCATTAATTCGTTGCAAACTGAGCACTCAAGTTCTCTCATTATCGCCTCATTTTCTATATTTTGAGCTCCAAATTTTATCAGTAATTTAATGTTCTCGTTTAATACATTTGCAATTTCTTGTATGATTGAAAACGAAACTTTTTTCCCGATTCGTTCAAGATTAGTAGTAGTAAACGAATGGCTTTTTACTTTAAATCTGTATTCATTACTATTTTCACCAACATATGTTATATCAACGTGTTTCTCTGATTTATCATCTGGTTTAATTTCTTGAATTAAATGTATTAACTTGTTTTGTTGTTCCGTTTTCCATATTTTTAAAACGAAGTTCTTTCCTTGATTGTTTGATAACAATTTTAAAACTTTTATTGGGAACACAGTACTCATTTCAAAAGAAATTTTATTGTCTGGACTTTGCAGAATGTGCTGAGAATGATGTTCAGTGAAATGTTTTAATAATTCTTTTAATTTACCAGTCCAATCGCACTCCGTTTTTGGAAATACACAATCAATCGAACGGTACTCGCATTCTTCTTCATGTGGTTTTAAATCTTGATATAAATCAAAATAATCACAACCTTCAGGTTTATACTTGCAAGGCAATTCTAGTTCTTTTATGATAGCATCTAATTGTGTGTTGGGTATAGCCAGCGATTCTTTAAAGTTTTCATTATTTTCAAAGCAAGTGTTGCAGACATTTCCTATATTTTGAACTAGCATAACAGGTAAGTTTAGTAGTTCATTACAAGAAGCGCAAGTGAATACTTTTCTGTCCAACATTTTGTTGGTAAACTCATTCATTTTATTTCTCTTCCTGCAAAAAAAAAAAACAGAAAATTACAACCAAGAATGTAGAAGGTGGAAAAATTAAAATTTTTTTTGTCGGTAACGTAGCTTTAAATTTAAAAAAACTGCTTCTGCATAAGTAAAATAACGGAGATAATAGAAAGCTTTAGATTGAATTATAAAATTTTAAAGAGTTTACTGCAGAAAAGACCGGATAACACTTTCTCAAATCGTATCTATAATGACATGAATATCAAACAAAATTAGCTACAATAAACATTACATTTAAATATGAACAGGAATTGTGTCTACAAAAATTAAAATGTAGACAATAACGTTATATAAAAAAAAGTAGTTTAAAAAATTATTTACAAGAATTTATTAATAATAATAACCCTGAAAACTCATTTGTTATGGGTTTCTCGCCTACCTTTAATAAAAATGAATTCCAGTAGCTCTCAAAATGTGACTGAAAGTGTTATTTTCTGCTCTAGTGCAGAACACGCATGTTTCTCATTTATGTGTCAGTTTAAGTTGGTTTAACTTACTAATGGGCTGATTTCAAGTTAAGATAATACCGGTAGTATCTTTGTTTCTATGGAAAATTAATAAAGTTTGTTAATGGGATTGGTTGTAGCCATGGAAAAGTATTAAAATTTGCGATACTACCGGTATTATCTCAACTTGAAATCAGCCCATTAATCTTTTTGATTCAGAGATCAAAATCAGTTGTGTGATTTTTGTCTGTTTTAATTGAATATAAGCAAAAAACAGTTGCATGTTATGTAGGCTTCAGTTTTACTTGATAAACACAGCTTTGGGCTGCTCATGTCTTCTTTCTGCCTTTGCGATGTAATATACCATTTCGCAAATGTGTATTCTCTTATATTACATTTATAGTAAAAAAATGACAATATCAATTTTGTACGTGGAGAATAAAATTTTAAAGGATTTATACAAAGGTATTTCAAAAATGGAAATTGAAAAATTTATAGGCTATAGTTTAAGTCTACTTTATACTTAGTTACTTACATTTTTGATATTTTGTTATCTTGTATCTATGATATTTTTTCACAATAAATCGATCTTATCAGTTCAGTGATCAAATAATATGTAAATGAAAAAATTGAACAAGTTTTTCTAAAATTCAAGAAGTTAACACACAGGTACTTCCAAATTAATGTATTTATTGCATATTAGTTCACAATCACTTACAATCTGTTCCGAACGGATTCGGACCAGGTTATAATAAAAAATCGTGTATATTTATCATGTTTTCTAAGATTAGATTAAGATTCAAAAAATTTCAAAAGTGCTTAAAAAAGGTTCAAATTCTAAAATTTTATTGCGTAAACACTAATCAATATTAAAACACAATTTGATAACTCCAAACTAAAATATTGTGACATTTTTGAAAATGTTGTTAGTTTAAAATGAGTAAACAGTTGTCTTGCTTGTTTAAAATATCCATATAGTAGGTAATACGGCTAAAAATTAAAACATGCTTCATAAAATTTATTGTTAGTAACAGACCTTACAATGGTTTTGCTTGGAGAATATGTATAATTTCTGAAATTGTATAGTTTTTTATATTTTTTAGTATCTAATGAAATTTAATTGTAAATGCACAAACAATGTTTTTACAAAAAAAAACAAATCAAAAAGTAAATTGTCACTTTAACTAAAACAATAGATTTTCGGGCTGATTTCAAGTTGAGATAATACCGATAGTATCGCAAATTTTAAGACTTTTTAATGGCAACAACCAATCACAACCTCGAATTGTTTAAATTTTGCTTAGAAACGAAGATATTACCGGTATTATTTCAACTTGAAATCAGGTCATTAGTTTGATTACTTGCTTACTGTTAAAAAACTACCACCTGTTAAATTAGGTTCGTCAAATAATTAAAATGATTATATGTAATACATTGTTTATTTGAATTTTTTAAGTGTATCTAATTTATAAACACATTGTAAGCCTGTTCACTTGTTGTTATGTCTATCTTATAACTCAATTTTTTCATATATTTTCGGATCGTAACTTAAAAAAGTTTTTCCGTTGATCGTTTAGAAAAAAACTTAATTAATGTCATAATGTAGTTGAAATTGATGAACCGACAAAATTATTCGGAACTAGTAGCAACAGCATTTGATAGAGAAAGCTTTGACAAAATAACAACACTGTTTGCTTCTATCCTTGCAAAAGATTTGTTTGGGTGCTAGCAATCCTACGCCTCATTTATCCCCAAGTAACTTTTTGAAGGTTCGTTAGGTAGTAACTATACTCACTCTTCTCAAGAGTCAATCAAGTAGTAGAAAACCTCTACAACAAATTTAGATCAAACAAAACTTTTGTGAAATGAAATAAAAAGGAAGAATTTGGTAAAATAAGTCTGGACATGAAGAATAATTTGAAAAGTGTCTATTTAGCGTTTTTTTTAAGTGTAGCTCTCCAGTGATTAACTAATAAACACAATTATGAAAAACTGTAAATTATAAAGAGTCTCAGTGACAATTGACTTTACTACAGTAGAACCTCGATTAACCGATTGCCGATAATTTGGTCGGCAGATTTTTCGTGCGGTTCTAGATATTAGCTGTAATCTTTTTCTAATTTTCTAATGTTTTAAATTTTTTACATCTAGTGAAGAACATGAACATAAGATTCAAGGTATTAAAAATTAGGATTCAAAATTTGTTATCCTTTTTTTTTACCGCTCAGCTGACGTATATGAATATCTAAATTTATTTTAGTATGGTCCAATGGACCTATCGCATTTAATTTTTTTGTAGATTGCATGCTCTAAATTTTAGCGCAAGAAATAAATACTTCAAACACAATTTATCGAAGAACCAGTACCTGATCAGTTTTGTTAAGTTGGTTCTCATCCTCGAAAATTGTAATAATAACGTTAATTTTTGCTAATCTGTTCGTAGTGGAGTGCCGTAAGACATAAAAATATAAAAATCTCGGAACCCGGTTCCACTGAATGGATTTTTATAAAACCTTTTGAATTGCATTGTTGAAAGCTTAAATAAAAAAGTTTACCCATCAAAATTTGCCGATCTTGATTGCAACAATTTATAACAACAATTAAGTGAAAAATAAGAGAAATATAAAGAAAAAAAAATTTGCAGTAAAGATCTCAATTTTATATGCCATAAATGATGGTTTTATAGTTACTTTAATATTAATTTATACACGGTACCTCCATAAACAACTGCAGTCTTCTAGATTTAATTATAAATAATAGAAATTTTTGTCAAGTTTAGCCGCACCTGGGGGCTGTAGGAGTAGGGGAGCAAAGCAATTACTATTTTTCTCTTTTATTTCACATTTATATCTGTCGATTAAAAAAAAATTTGAAAATCGGTCAATTTTTAGTTCACCTTGCACAGCTCAAGATCCGTATTGTGGACAGGTGGAAGAACTAAAAACTTTTTTATTTACAGTCCAAAAATTTCTGAAATTTTGTGCATATAAATTTCCTATTTTTCTGAGGTGTCTAGTACCGTTAAAGTTTTTTAACAACATCCCGCTACCCGTCCATAGAGGTTTATTTTCAGCGATGGAGAGCCTAAACGGCACTATTCAAAAAAAGTTTTTTTTTTAATTATTAAACTTAAGACACGTGCAAGAATTATTTTAAGAGTTTCTTTTCTTCGATTTAATATACAAAAGGTCAAATAAATTTTCAAAATTAAATTTTGTAATTTTTGTCAATTTTGGCCTCATTTTGGGGGCTTCGGAGTGGATTTGAAGAAACGAATTTGGTAAATATAAAATGCCCGGTATATTTTACGTATGGATATGTCAACAGTCTGAATTTAGTCTAAATCCAGCTCACAATCCCAATTATATGTAATCCCCTCCTTCTTCTCACTTTTTTACCTGAGGTACCTTGAGGCCCCAAAGATAGGTTTGTAATCATTTTCCGATGTAAAATCTAACTTTAAGCAGAAATAATTCTATCTTTTATTAAATAATAAGACTATTTTATTAAAAAATAAATTAAAACTCTGAAAAACTAATAATTATTAATTTTAATAATTAAAAAATACAGATTGGTAAAAATAAATGGGTAGGCATTTTAGTACTTATTGTTAGTGTTAAAAAAACATTCCAAAAAGTTTTATAAAAATCCGTTCAGTGGACTCGGGTTTCGAGATATAAACCTTACGGCACTCCACTACCGGTAATATTACAACGCAACATCTCATTTAGAAATTGCAGTCCGACACTTTTATAATTTTTATCTGTTTTAATTGAATGTGGGCAAAAAACCGTCGTATGTCATGCAGGCAGAAAAACATTATTAGCAGCTATCAGTTTTACTTGGGGTTGTTTCGGGCTGCTCACGCTTTTTTTGTGCTCTTGGGACATAATATACTAAAATTTTAAATAAAAAAAATCTTTTTCTAGAGAACTCTACACGTTTACCACCTATGCATTTTGCTATTAATGACATAAACCTATTCTAGAAACAATATTCTAATAATCTTACTTTAGGGTGATTCGGTACCCATAATTCGACCAAAAATTAATAGAAATATTTTTTTAAAATAGTAAATAAAATCTGATTTAATAGTATTTATGGAATGTTAGAATAAACAGTTTCGAAACGTAAGCCACAAACAAAAAGCTTTTTCATTTCTTCAGTTAAAAGTTAAAAGTCAATCTTCTAAACGACACTGTTTCTTTTTTTTTTAATAAGCTGCCACCCAAAATAAAAGAACACTATTTTACAGTGATATTACCAAGCCGTACTCTCTTAACGCTGTCTGAAAAATCCGTCTCTCTTACTCTCAATGTAAGCCGTTTTGTTAGGTCTCTACAAACAAGCCGCCGCGATGTATGTCTTGTTGAATTCATACGGCAATAAAGCGGCACCCGTAACAAATGCTAGGAACTAAAAAGCAGATTTTGATTTGTTAAATAATTGTATTTTCTAGGAGTATTTACTCAAAACTTTTTTCTTGGATTGTTAATAACAATAGGTTGAAGAAATTAGGTACATGCAACTGACGAAATAGGAAACTATATATATTTGTATAAAAAATAAATACATTTTTACAAAATAAATAATACAAAAAAAGTAATAATATAGCTATAGACCTACATGTACAAAAAGAAGAAAAAAAATATGCACGTCATCTCAATGATAATTGTTATAAGTGCATTACAATAATAATAATTACAAAAGTAGTCGAAATGAGCATTGAATTTGAGATCACTTAGACAATGTAACCTTTTTTCAAAAACTGTAAAAAAATAAAATTACAATTTTTTTGGATAAAAGCACAAAAAAATGCTAAAAATTTTGATTTGGTAGTTAAATTACAGCAAATAAGGCAAAAGTAATTAAAAGCAGAACAAACCAAGACATAATTTTAGATCTGAACAGACACAGAAGAACCAGGACGAGTATCAGAACGACTAGTTTCTTTAGTTCTAAAAATCTCTAAATAAAAGCTTATGGAATTATCTTGTGTTTTAAAGGTATTTAAAAGACTCTCAAACAAAGTAATTGTATTTTTTGGATTTTCAGGATCGTCGCCAAAAGGGTCCAAACATAAAGTAGAACTAGAAAATTTTCGTTGATGATGCATGTCTTTTATTGTAACTTTATAATAATCTTTAAAATTGCTGTTGTAATTTTTTGTTTTAAAGACGTACCAATTATAACTCTTTGCGTTTGTCTTATGAAAAAATATTAGTATGTAAATGTTTCCATGATCACAAAAAAATTTTGACGTGGCAAAATGGACTGAAGTTAGTTTAAAAGTATGATGATAAACCAACCCTTCTACTACATCATTTTTGTGGATCGAAGCAACATGATCATTGAATGAAGATTCACTTCCTTCAAATTCGCTACAAATTGGACAAAACATAGTTTTATATTCGCAAATAGATTCATGTTCATTAAGATTTTTTCCAAGGACTGTTGCTTCACATCCAAACTTATTGTATGCACAAGGATATTTTATTTCTGCAGCAAAACTTTCAAGAGTGTAGTTTCTGGCGTTGCTCCATTTTTTTCGACATGTTGGACAATTGGCTACACGACTTTTGCATGAACTACATATACTATGTCCAGAGTAACACAAACTAATCGGAGAACGCATTAATTCTTTGCAGACTGAACACTCAAGTTCTCTCATCATTGCCTTATTTTCTATATTTTGAGCTCCTAATTTTATCAGTAAATTAACGTTCTTGTTTAATACATTAGCAATTTCTTGTATCATTGAAATCGAAACTTTCCTGCCGATTCGTTCAAGATAAGTAGTAGTAAATGGATGGCATTCTACTCTAAATTTGTATTCGATACTATTTTTACCAATATATTTTATATCAACGTGTTTTTCTTTAACATCTGGTTTAATTTCTTGAATTAGATGTATCAACTCGTCTTGTTGTTCATTTTCCCATATTCTTAACATAAGGTTCTTTCCGTTGTTCGATAACAGCTTCACAACTTTTATTGGAGACTCAGTACTCATTTCAAAAGAAATTTTATTGTCGGGACTTTTCAAAATGTGTTCAGAATGATGTTCGGTGAAATGTTTTAACAACTCCTTTAATTTACCAGTCCAATCGCACTCCGTTTTTGAAAATACACAATTAATAAAACGATACTCGCATTCTTCTTCATGTTGTTTTAAATCTTCATAATAATCGAAATACTGGCATCCTTCAGGTTTAAACTTGCAAGGCAATTCTAGTTCTTTTATGATAGCATCTAATTGTGTGTTGGGTATAGCCAGCGATTCTTTAAAGTTTTCATTATTTTCAAAGCAAGTGTTGCAGACATTTCCTATATTTTTAACTAGCATAACAGGTAAGTTTAGTAGTCCATTACAAGAAGCGCAAGTGAATACTTTTCTGTCCAACATTTTGCTGGTAAACTCTTTCATTTGATTTCCATTCCTGCAAAAGAAAACACAAAATTAGAACAAAAAACCTAGAAGTTAGAAAAGAAAAGAAATCTTTTTTATTCGATGATGTAACTTTAAATTAAAAAAAAATCTGTTTTTACATACGTAATAGTTCTTTAGGTATTTAAGGGATTTTAATTTCCTGAAGGCCATTAGTGACGATTACGCCCGTGGTACTTACATACAAAGTTTTATTTTATTTTGGATTGTTTTAATTTTTTACTTATTAACGCGAAAGCTTTTTTTCGAAGCAAACTTGACGTTTTAATGAGAATTTTGTTTTCTGTCAATTTAACGAAAAAAACTGCTTTTGAAAAAATTACCTTCCGTTGGACGAGTAATTGTTTCTGACACTTTTTTGAGTTAAATTGCCTAAAGGAAACAAAACTCGAATTAAAAATGCCAAATTTTCCTCTTAAAAAAAAGCATGAGTGTAATTCGGTAAGACAATTACAACAGCCTAAATTGTCGCTAAATTGAAGTAGTTGAATTCACAGTATTGAGAGGCACATTACTGTTGATGGCTTGTTCAATTTATCTACTCAAAGATTTTCTAAAGCGCAACATTTTCACAGATTAGATACTAAAAACGCAAGAAAAATTTGTTTTTAATTTTTGGTTGTTATGTCAGATTGCTATAGACCGATGATCGAGACCTACTATATTCAGAAGATTTTAAAAGTTAGTTTCCGTTTTTGTCGCTGTCATAGTGACAAAAACACCGTAACTTATGGGATTTTTAGTGTATGAAACAAAATTTTAAATCAAAAAATATTCAAAATTTCGATATTTTTTTTAAACTGTGAAAAAATCTAGATCAACTAGTTGTCGTTGCCAGGATACGGTATGTTGTTATTTTCTGTTGTGCGATTTTCCAAAATAAAAACGTGTATTCTAGAGAAAAGTTACAAACAGGTAAGAGTACAAAATTCAAAAAAAAACTGTGTTGGGCTTTGTGTGTTTGTAGTGTTTTAACTGTTTTTGAAATAAATGAAGATTTTTCATCATTATTGTTAGCAAAGGTGTTCCAATCAAACAACAACGTCTAGAAACTGTATACCGCTTTCGGGTTTTTTGCCCCTCATCAGTACAGTGTATCTCGGAGCGTTGTGCCCGATTGGAACCGGTGGGAGAACTCGCTTATATCAAGCAAAGTTTGGCTAGTAGTCGTGTAGACAGACACAGTGTGCCATCTAACGTTAGATTCGTTAGATGGCACACTGTGTCTGTCTACACGACTACTATGATTATTGTTATTTAATGTAAAAAGTGACATTTACAAATTTGACGACGTTTATTTGACAGCTAGACGAATGTATAGTTATTTATTTATTATTGTTGCGTAGCAACTTTAAAAAATTCAGTGCTATAAAAATAAATATTACGCCCTGATTTGCGGGCGTATAAAGTAAATTATGGTTTCAAAATAAAATAAAATAAATATTTGTTTGGCATAGTTTTTATTTACGAATTGAGATGGTGCGACGTATTGCATGTTTTAACACTTGGCGTACTGATAATAATAAATACCGAAAACTTTAGATGAGATAGTGGGCCTTTAATGTAGTGTGATTTGATCATGTGTGATTGATAAGTTTTTCGAGAAAGAGGTGGGGTCTTTGACTTCCTGCCTCGTGTAATTTAATCAAAAATAAAACTCACATTTTTCAGCCGGTAGTCAGTTTTGCCATTGTTAAATTTAGTATAATTGTTCTAAATCTAACACTACTTTTCTAGTACGATAACGATAACATAAATAAAGCTGCTTCTACTTACAGACTGGTCCAATGTCTTTTAAAGAGAAAAAGCCTATGAAAAAAACTACGATTTAAAAAAATTCCAGGATAAACTTCCAGAGCTGTAAAAAGGATTTTAATTTTGAAAAAAAAATGCAATTTTTTCGAAATTGAGCTTATGAATTACTACAACATTTAATACATTTTTTTCTTATTATAAGCTACGTCTTTTCTCAAATCGTCAACAAAGTCTGTCCATCCGTTTCAAAAATATTGATAGAAGTTTAAAATTTTAGGTTAACGCGGTTTTGAAGGTTTGCAAATTGGACATATGGTTAGAAGAATCTCTCATAAACATTTTGGTCTTTGTTTTAAGTCAATACAACTTATGAAAATTGAGATAATTATGAAATAGTCCTCATAAAGAGCAAATTACTCTTGGAATGTTTAAAAAACGCTCGCAAAATGTCGTGCGGAACGTTCCGAAACCGGAAAACTCATGTTTAGTGTTATGTCATCAGTTAAAAAAAATTACCTTCTCCAAAATTTTCCTTACTACTTGTTAAAATAGGGTAGATTTACCCCACTAGTACTGCTGCAGTACTAGTTTTTTCGAAAAAGAGTCATGTGTTAAATGACGGACACCTCAATAGTTCTAATAAGAGGCAAGCTTGTCTAGAAAGTTGGGGATGATATCCTGGAAATCGCCAAACTTCTAAGTACATAGGTACTTTGTCCATTCAAAAAAAAAGTAAAGAAAATGTCGAAAATTTAAAACCTGAGAAGTGAGAAGCCAGATATGCAACCACAAGTAATAGTTATTTTTATTACAAGATCAGAAAACGTTTTTTAGGCCGGTTTAGTTGCCTAAATTTAAAAAAAAACATTTTTATTGTAAAAATTTTTGGCGCTAGATTATTTGTTTTTGTGAGGTTGGTAGCATTATCATGATAACTATATTTTATATTTAAAATATCGTTGACAATAAAGCATTATAAATCTGTCAAATCGTGCTTTTGTGCTAAAATAAATAGAACTTCTTCCAATAAATCAGAAAATAGAAGACGATAATAACCCAGAACATATAAAAAACGCAGCTAGAATGGCAATTGAAAATTTGCTGCCTGAAAAATTATATAACACGTATTAGAAATTGGGTATTACATTTAAAAACAGAAAATCCCTAGATTTTACGTTCAATGTCTAGACAGTGCAAAATTGTGACAAACGCAAACGATCACTTTCCGGACAATTTATACGACTAGAAGTTTAGTGTTTCTGGACGGAGGCTTAAAAAATTGTTTCTAGTACGCTAGTACATCATCCTACTTTTCTAGTACAATAACGATAACATAAATAAAGCTGCTTCTACCATTGAGCTGTCAGTGGTATCTGGATAGAGTGATGGGAGGTTATTAGTGATGCCAAGATATAATGGTCAGCTGACCACATGCAATGTCAAATTTGACGGGGGTAAAATTTAAAAAACATTGTTGAGCATTGTCAGTGTCAACTAAAGTGTAAATTCCTTTTTGAAACAGAAAAAATGATATCTTCGTGTAGTGCAGTTGGGTATACAAAACGCCAAAGGACAGACGAGATTTCGTTTCATTTGTAAGCAGCCAACAAAGTAAATTAATTGATTTTACCAAAAGTTTTATTTTTTTAGATATTGATTATGACTTTGTTATGGATTTTGATAGCTCAGATTAAATTTAGGTTTTCTAAGGATCCAATTTTGAGAGAGAAATTGGTAACCGCTGTAAAGAGGAAAGGTTTTGTGTCATCTTCTGCTTCCAAATTATGCGGCAAACATTTTAAAAAAAGACTAGGTATATTTCGCATTTTGTTAGAACTCAACTGATTACTAACGTAGTCCCCTCTATTTTTGATTCAGAGGTGAATCTGGTAATTAAACAGAGACACCTTAAACTTACCGATTCGTCAACCATGTACGTTAAATGACTTAAGATGCGTACTTTAATCTTTTTCTGTTTTTCTAGTTGTGCATTTTAACTTTGAAAAGACAAGTTGAAGACAAGTATAATATTAATATTATTGTTAATTTTCGCCGATCCTACAAAATGTTTGGTTAGTTCAAGTTAATGCATATTAAAAAGATAATAACAGTTTATTAAAAAAATTACAAAAAAATAATTTATTTAAATAATTAATAATTTAACAATAATAATTAATGTGGTTTTCTCAATTTTTTATTATTTTGTAGTGCACATTACGAGTACGTTGTAGTACTAAGTATAAATAAATCAAATGTAAATAGTAAGTATTAAAAACACCCTATTTTTTATTTAAATAAGAAAAATGTTACGAAAACTGTCTTCCAACTTTTAAACACCGCCGCACCGATAAGAAAATTAAGTAGGCGTTCGTACACACCCCCAAGATGATCAATTGCTGTTGTCGTCTCAACTAGTATCAAATACCAGCGCTTGTAAGGTGGAAGACATTTTTGATAACATTTCTCTTTAAACAAAAAATTTAGGTGTTCTTGATATTTCTTGTCGTGGATAGTGAAAAAATATTTTTAAATAATGTGGGCGACCATTAAACAATAAAAACAGTCTCATAAGTAATCTAATTTGGAAAATACACGAATTTAAAATTTCTTCAAATGGAACAATAATAGTGGCTCACTTGACATTTTAAATTACCTTTTTTGCTAATCTAATAATACCAAAATATTTAAAATCTACCCAATAGTCTTTGTAGTATTTGCCAAAAAAATTTTTAAAAAAAATTTTCAAATATTTTTGTCAATATTACAAAAACTACTAAATAAATTTTAAAATTATTAGTATTTTTAAATTAACAAAAAAATGTTACCACTATTGTGCTACTATATTGTTCTATTTGAAAAAAATTAGTTAAACCGGAAAAACTAAATTATTCTGATTTAAATTGGTGTATTTTCTAAATTAGATTATCTATGAAACTGTTTTTATTTTTTAATAGTTGTCTACATTATTGTGAAACATTTTTTACTATTACAGGCTTCTAGACAAAAAACAAAAAATGCAAAAAAAATTTTTATATCACACAAAGTTAAAAAAAATTAAAAATCATAAGTTACAGTCGTTTCCGGTAAAACCTAAAGTGATAAAAAGTTCGTTTTTTACTCAATTAATGGAGATTTTATAACATAATGAGTTTTCCGAGTTTCTTTTTTTATTTAAAAAAATTCTATTTAAAAAAGAGGGGAGCTTAATTTTGTTTACACCTGGTATAAGCCCTGAATTTTTATCAAATTTATTTATTTCAAATGGTTTATGCTTTTTTCAAAAAGAACTGAAAATCAACATAGTGTCTGCTACATAAAAAACCCGCAAAATTATACGTAAAATTCAGATATGCTAAAAAATAGAGTTTTTATTTGAAATTTCAAAGTTGAGAAGCGTATCTCGATTTTGGGACACCCTGTATATTCAATTTTTTTGTCAAAAAATGCGCGTTAAAAAATAATAGGACACGTGTTCGAGCGTTTTCCTGAAAAACAAATCCCTGAATTTTTATCCAATATAAATATATTCCTAGTGGTTCACACTGTATAAAGTGTTCAAATAAAAAAACCGGTTAGATTGTTATGTAAATTTATTAAAACAAGATGGTATTAAAAAGACATGTCGTAACTCGAATCTTATGACTAAACATAATCTCTAAATTTTATTGGATCGTGTGTCAAGTCAAAGATTTTTTCAGAAATTTCGAAGTTTTTGTTTGGTTTACTCTTTTTTGTAATTACAAATCAGCTGTTTTTACGGCTGCACATTTTTCATATCGCTGAAATAATTTGGTTGGAGACATTGATCCTCAAAATTTGACAGCGATCGCACTAACGACATACTTTACAAATGGCCTTTATTTGCAAACCACTCTTGAGCGTTTTTTACTTGAACACTTGATATTACATTTTTATTCAATAAAAATTCGTTACAATTACGTTGTAAATAAAATTTTAACAAATTTATAAGTAGATATTTTTAAAAAAGAAATTGAAAAATTTCTGGGCTATATTTTAAATCTACTAATAGATAATTAGCTACTTACATTTTCTAATATTTTATCTTGTATTTATGATGTTTTTGTTTTCACAGTGATCATGTAGATTGAAAAATTGAACAAGTTTTTCCAAACATTAAAACACTACACACACAGGTCCTTCCAAATCAATGTATTTATTGTTTATTGGTTTACTATCGCTCACCACACTCTGTTTCGAACGGATTGGGACCAGGTTATAATAAAAAGCTGTGTATATTTATCGTGTTTTCTAGGATTAGATTAAGATTCAAAAAATTTCAAAGTGCCTTTGTTGTTTTTGTGCTACAAAACATCAACAAAAATAAAATATGTGTAAACTTAAACTAATATCTGGTAAGTTAACTAACACTAAATAAAAAAAGAAATTTATATTTAAAAAAAAACAACAATTATAAATTCCAAACTTAAAATGGCATTTACAGATAAATAAATAAATAAATAAATAAAAAGCACTCACGTTTATATTAAAAATCTTTTTTGCTTGACTTGCTATTTGCAAATTCGTTAATTAGTTCAGCCAATTCGAGTTTTTCAGCTTCTTCAATTTCAATTGATAATAATGTAAGACCACTTAATCGGTCTTAGCCTAAACTAGATCTTAGATAGTTTTTAATAATTTTGAGTATGCTAGAGAATCTTTCAACACTAACCGTTGTAACAGGTAATGTAAAAAACAACAGAAATAATAGGTAAACCTCCATTAAATAGCTTTCAAGTATAGGTACCAGATTTACTCAAAATTAAGTCAAAATAATTTTTAACAGATAAATGTTCTCTTAACTCATTTCTCATAATTGTTACCAAATTAATATACTGAGCACGAAGTCTATTCAAATCAAATATTTCAGAATATTTTTAACAAAAAAATTTATATTTACTTTTTATTTCTGCTTTGCTACAATTTAGAGTAATTTTTGGAACAAGAATATTAAAGTTATTATTAATTTTTTTTATACATTCAAACCTGTCATTAATTTGTCTCAACATACAATTGATTACAAAGTTAAAAGTGTTTACTTTAAATAAAATGTCAGAGCTACCAAATCGATGGTTAGTAGATAATTCAAAATGTTTCTTAATCTTTGTTTTTGCGTAAAATTTGTAGTAACGCTCCACGTTATGGCTTTTTCTGTAGCTTCGTCTTTGAGCTTTTTATAGCACGGTTTTAATCTGCTTACACTTTGTTACACCTGATCCAAAATGTTTACACATTCATTTAAATTAATATTTTTTTGCAAAACTTTTGATGCTAAATTCACTTTTGTTAAGATTTTATATAAAATAATTGTGGTAAATACAAATTAAAAAGGTCATTTGTTTTTTAATAACAGAAGCTTCTTCTCTTTCATCTTTTTTTTAGAGATCGTAATTCTATCTCTGTCAGAGATTTAATAATATTCATAAATCAAAATTTAATTGCAGTGATAGACGAGATTCTTCTAGACCAACGAGTTGGATTTAGTTTTTTAAGAGTAATTTCCGATTTGCTGGTAAAAGATGCTAGAAGATCACATCTTTTTGCACTTAGACAAAAAAAAAGTATTTTGTAGGATGGCAAAGTATTCTCCAACATTTTTACATTTGCTAACGGCATTATTTAGGTATTTACTCTATTGTAGGCTATATTTACATTTTTTAATTAGAATACCTTGATTTTCTAAAAACATTTAAAACTTCTTCTGTCATTGCTATGGCAGAGTGATCTGACAATTCAAAAAAGCCTAAAAACAATTCTTTAATTTTTAAATTTTGTGGTAAATTATTTGCTGTATCTCGAATTATTTCGCATATTAGTATCACAACACTTAGTTGTTTTCTTTTAAATAAATCTAGAGTTGTATCTAAGAGAAGAGAAAAAAATTGTACTAAGTTTATCTGCTTTGTTATTTCTGAAGTGAGTTTGGTTTTTAGGCACTCTATTAGTTTCTTCTAAATAGTAGGGCTAAGGTATCAAACTGATCTAAAAAGGATGTTTCCCACCTGCTTTATTACATCATCAAACTGTGAAAGAAATTTTACTTGCGCTAAAAAATTTTCGTTAAAATTCTCTTGAGAAGTTTGGTGAGCACAATAAGGTAATAAACATTTTGCAAGAAGTAACGTAATTTTGAATAGCTTTTGTAAAACAATTTTCCCAAAAGATACTTAAACCTAACTTCTTGAATTTTAGCGTCAATGGGTGGTTTGAATAAAAATGAAGTAAATGCTGATGCTTCAAGTTAGAGCATTTACTTCACCGGAAATACTTCAAGTTGAAGTTCTTTGGTAGTTCTGGTAGTATTTACTTATCGTTGTAGTAGGGTCTGCACATTCTGAAGCTATAAAGAAGTATATACTTTCAGAGAGTAGTAAATACTTTAAAATGTAATCGCGCATATTTCTCTCTTTCACATCTTCAACCACTTTGTACGAAAGTACAACATCTATGAATGTTGTAGAAATGAAGTTGATTTTTCTTCTATAACTCGTGGACCTCACATGCTTCAATATGGGCTCTACTGCTACTAAGTTCTTCTGTACGTGTTGATATATGTTTCTAATTTCTTAGACCCGTTTTCCAATTGCTTGGAATTTAAAAAAAAACAACAAGAAACACAATGAGTTGTATCTAAGGATTCAGAATAGTAGAGCTAGAAAAGATTTACAAGTCTATATTTTGTTGGAGAAAGATAGTAACTTACTCTTAAAAAACCTATTATTTTGTGTTAGATATTTAGAAAATTGACTTTTAGGTCTATTAGGTACAAGATTAATTATATTTGTTTTTCTTTATCAGTCAGCGTTTTTCCTACATAATATCTTAAATCGCTATTCAAAATAGTTCTAGTACCTGCATTTTTTTGTTTATTTTTTACCACTGTTGTAGCAGTAATTGTAGAAGTGTTAGTGACAATTCTGTAAGTAGTTTCGAAATTGGCTGAAAGAATTGTTTGCTCATCTTGATTATCATAATTTTCTTGTTTTTTTGCTTCTGAAATTTGAGAAGAAGACGATGCAGGTCTTTCTTCTTTAGTCTGTTCAGAGGTTTTTATTAAGTTTTATTGAAAAAACTGTCTATTTTTAGTAGTTTTCTTTTAGCTTCTTTTTTTAGTTCTTCTAATTTTCTTTTCTGTGCACCAGACTGATACGTTTGTTTTTCTGACATAATAATATTTCAATAAACAAATTAAAATACGAAAGAAAACTTGTCCTTACATAACGTCACTCGGAACAAAACAAATGTAATTATTTATTAAAATAAAAATTGCATCGTCAAAAATTAAACAAATAAAAAAAACTTTTGCAAACATTTGTTTACGTATTAGGTACTATTTTGAAGTATTTTGTATATTAGAAATTGCAAAGAAATTTACCCACCACACAAATTAATTGTTTAGGAAATAACATTTTAGTATTAATTTGAATAATAATAATCTTAACAATTTCCGATTTACAAAAGTTTGCTCGACTGATGCCTGGTGCTTGTAATTTTTTATTTTTACGCTTGTGAGACACAAATTTAGTTTTTTTAATTGCGTTGGATGATATTCAGATGTGTTCTAAAATTTTTTTTTTTTTTTAAATGACAGGTACAAGTTCCCTGTGGAGGAAGAAGGAAGAAGCCTTGATGAGGACGTCCCTCAAGAAATAGATTTAGTAGTAGGTAAAAGACTAGCTGACTTAATAAGGCTAGTCAACAGTGTTGAAGAAGTAACCGAATTTGAAGACAGCGACCGACAAGTTCAACAATTTTCGAATTTATACGACGATTCCGATTTCAGAATTCAACTTTTGAGACAGAAAAAGAAGCCTCCAACAAGGGCTTATGTCTCACTTTTATCACTCTATGATCTTCTGAACAAAGAATCGAAAAAACTGGGTCTAAATAAATACAGTGTAAGACTGGATGTGTATGATTGTTTGCCTACCTCATTGCTGTGTTTTAGGGTTACTCCCAGAAGGTTTTAAGAGAACTTGCTGAAATTTCAACGGGGACTTCTTCGGATCAGCTTCGTACTGTTTTGTCCAAAGTGGTTCAACGAAAAGATACGAATAATCCTCAAATTATCAAACGAATTAATGATCTCTTGAAAGACTTGGAAGAAAGTAGCAGTTATATTAATGCTGCTTTGAGATACATTCCGCCATTAGCTTTTATTTTGTAAAAGATTTTTTGTACAGATTAAAAAATTGGCCATTTTATGTAAAAAAAAACTGTACATTGAATTATGTAAAATTGTTGTAAAAAAATAAATTATCTTGCCCTAAAATTTTTGTGTTATTTTTGCGGTATTTGTGAGATTTGAGGTAAATGTAATGCATCTAACCTCAGCCGATAAAAACGCATGTTTTAAGATCATATTTATTTTATTGTTGTTTGCCGAAAAATTTTTCCACTGCCTTCGATACAAGATAAAGCGTGATGACCAAAGCGATCGACAACTGCATTACAAACATAAGAACACAGCTAACAAATTTTAGAAAAGATCTGTAAGCAAACGGAAATTTATATTACATGTTAAACCAAAAGTTTGCCAACTTGTTTTGATGGTAGAACTTTTAAGTTCATTGCTAAAATCTTAATTACGTTGAAGTTCTCCATTTATAGATATACAAAAACGTTCTGTTTATAAAGCCAAAACTTAGCTGTTGTATTCAATCTGTCAGGTCTCTACAGTCAGAGACGAAAAAAGACTAGAATCTACAAAATTTAAAATGTAAGAAACTGAAGCAACAAACACTCAGATTACTTAAAGCCACAGGAAGTGAAGCTAGAGAAAAGATAGTTCTCATAAAAAACTTCGCTTGTCTTTTCTTTGTGTTTTCAGATTGGATATAATTTTAAATAATGTTACGACTATGTCGATGACAAACATAATTAACTTGATTAACATATTTAGTTACCATAAGCTACTTTGTTATTTTGTTCACTGTTCGCACTTCACTATCTGTTTTGTCTCGTTGTTACTTTTTTGATTAATTTGTATAATTTTTACTTTTTGACTTGACTGACTGTCTCCCAGTATAAAATTCCTGTAATTTGGAAACGATAGAGTTTAGAAAAATATTTTTTTTTGGAATTTGACACTAAGTTGAAGAGAGAAATTTGTAGTTTATTTCTACTTGATTCGCCAGTTCTGGGACACCCAGTAGAAAAAAACTAAAGTGTGCCATTAATGCTATACTAAAAGCAAAAGTAAGCAACAATTATTGCTGCCTATAGAAACTACTGTAGAAATGATGCTGCTTACGATTTCTAGAGCAGTAAGCGTGAGCTATATAACTAGATTAATAGTCTCTTGCTTTTTTTAAGTAATTAAAAAAATAGTTTCTATATAAACCTCGACGCCGTAAGTACTTTTCGTGGTTTTGAACGCTTAGACGTTTGAGTCATGCTTACTTGAAATCTAATATACTATTGTCAAAAAAAATATCTCACTATTCAACTATTCAATCAATTAAATAAATTAAAAAAAAAACAAGTATAATTATTTACAGCTGATTTATTCAGAGAATGGCATTTTTATTACCAAAATTTAATGACACAAAAGCCAAAAAAAAACGAGTAATTATAAAACAGAATTTAAAAAGATTTGGTTAGCCACAAAAAAAGACTTTTAACAGTGTTCTACATAGCTTGATTGATTAAACTTAAGGCTATACTATACTTCAAAGATTATAAATCCGAATTTTTTAAACAAGTTTTGTGTGACAACAATAAAAATCAAAACAACTCAGTTTAAGGAACGAAAAAAAAAACTATTGACGATACTAAAATCAAGAAGCATAAAAATAATTCAGATGAGCTTACTGTACTTATTGTAATTAAATACAGTTTTGAAATAATAAATTTAAGTAGGAAAATTGAAAAACTTGATAAAGACTAATGGGCTGATTTCAAGTTGAGATAATACCGGTAGTATCGCTAACTTTAATACTTTTCTATGACAACAGCGAATCACAACCTCGAATTTGTTTATTTTTCTACGTAAACGAAGATACTACCGGTATTATCTTATACTTGAAATCAGCTCCTAACAGAAAAAAAATTGCCAAGTTTTCAGTAACAGACGTAAACGATAACATCTAGGATAAAACAACAAAAAGTAGTAAATAATATTGAAAAAATAATAATAATAATAATAAAAGTAACTCTGAAAAACAATGTAAATATAATAAACACAAAGAGTATACGAGAATAGAAAATCAGTGAGTAAGTAATTTTTTTTAAATTTTTTGGCATTATTTTTTAACTTTATCATAAAGTTAGAATTCAAAAACTTAAAAACAGTATAGTGTTTAATTTATTAAAATTATTTTTATTAAGCTTGCGAATATTACCAAACATGGCATCGCCTTGTTCGGTACACTATCCTCTCTCTTAAAAAAAATATTTTCGTCACTCTTGAAATACGTAATATTTTTTTAAAAGCTATTGGTAAGTAAGTGCAAGAGAAATGGAACACATATAATATTTTAGAAGCAGAAAACAAACAATAAATTAATCGGTAAATTATAAGAAAAAAATAAAGCAAAATGTAGCTCAAAAAAAGAGAGAAAAAAGTGAAACACAGAAACTAAAATAAATACAATGAAAAGCATGAAATTTGAGTACCTAATCAGTAATTAGACCTAATACCTCAAGCGTACCTGCTAGCTTGAGAAGTAGGTCAATTCTTAAATACCAGGTGCTATAGGTAGGTAAAAATATTATTCACTTTACTTAAAGTCTGAAACCTAATTTTCGCATATGTCATACAAAATATTGTTAAATATTAATAATCAATATTGTCAGACACTTTCTTTTAGAGGTAATTAAACGCCAGACGCTTTAAAGATCTACAAAAAAAAATCTTACTTATAGTCTGAGACTTGATTTTAATATATGATAGGTAGTATAGGTAGATAGAGAACAATTATCCTATCTGTAAAGCTAATATAAAATACTCGATGCAAATAAAGTCTGATATCTGCATCTAATCGTAACTATAAATGTGATTTGTCAAAAATTTTAATTTGACAGGTGCATAATATATTGTAATCAACAAATACTGATGTAGTTAGCAATAAAGTTACTAAAAATTTTTTTTACAAGTTTTCGGTTTGTTAAGATTACTTATATAGGTTATGTCTTAGGCCTATAAAAAAAATACTAAATAAAATTTTATAATTAATTTATTTTTAACAACAGTAATATGTAATTTTATTAAATAATACAATAAAAAATACAGCAAATAAAAAAATAGATACTAAATTTAAATATAAGGTTTAAAGTGTCTACTATTATTTCTACTTTATAACTTACCATGTCGTTCTAGGGTATTTAATACAGTAATTAGTGTATTCGGTGTTAATAACAAATAAATCCTATTGCAACGAGAGCTTTTTTAAAGACTTTTGGGGGTTTCTCTTCATTCGAACACAATATTTTCCACAACATCTTCAGTAAGATGGAAGATCGATCAGATTTTGTTTTTGCAACATTATTTGTATTTAAAAAACGTTTCACAACGTATATTCAATGTTGTTTAAACATAAGACAATCTACAAACACTTTGAGGTACATTTGTTAAAATTGAGAATTTAGTCAGCTATTAATAATATTAATATCATTGTAGGCTTTACTTTTGAAGTATGCTATTACAATAATAATATTAAAATCTAATTTAAAAAACATTTTAACAAAACTTTAGGAACAGCTAATGACAACTTATTAATCAAATTTTCAAATAGCAAATTTGAATTTGAAGTTTTGTCAGAATAGCCTACTTTAAATGATTTTTCAATGCTGCTAACTCAATTAGTACTTGTTGATTACGTTGAATAATTAATTATAATAAATAGCAGCTTCTCTAAAAATATTAAATATTATTAATAGAACTTACTATCATATTATTACCCCTATAGGTAACTTAAACTTGCGGTTTGAATTGCAAAACTTAAAATTTATTTCTAAAATTAACAATTAGCTACACGACACACTTAATTAAGCACAGTAAATATGAAATTACTTCAAACTTTTTTTTACTTCTGTTTATTGCCGCTGTTCGCATTTCACCGACTTGTCTCGCTCTCACTATTCGACTTCTAGGTAATTTAAACTAGCAGTCTAAATTTCAAACTCAAAATTTGTTTCTAGAACCACCTAGTAATTACACGGCAAACTTAATTAATTACAGTAAATTTCAAATTACTTCCGTCTACTGTCGCTGTTTGCAATTTACCGACTTGTCTCGCTCTCCCTATCCGACTAAAATCTGCCCAGTTAGTCTCCTATTTAATATAACGATTATTCCATCTTCTAGAATTATCTAGAAGCTTAATTTTCCAAAAGTATTCTTGAAGCATGACGTTCTATCCGTTCCTAAAAATCATAAATCATCCGAAGCGCTCCGAATCTTTCTGAAACTTTTCTTTCGATGATTTACCGTAACAACAAGTGACTCATAAAATTAGCATTTTTTAAAATTTTACTAAAACCTAAAAACAGCTTAAAGAGAGACCAAATTTTATCATAGTTTCAAAGTTATTACCACATCCCTTTAGCGTCAAAGCCACTTCTTCAAAAAAATTTAAAGTGGTATCTAGTGACACATTATTTTAAAGCTGCTTTATTGTCTATGAAACCATGTACCTTTTACAAATTTTAAACAATTTGTTTTTGACAATCACAAAATTGTTTTCGGCATAATGAAATTTTTAAAATTGTCAATCTAGAACAATAGTTCAAATTGAGAAATTTGAGAAAACTAGTTCTGTTGCAATCAAAAAACGTCACTACGATCGTCTTATATGACAGGCAATCTATCAAAAAAATTGTTCAAGATTCTGGCGTGTCAAAAAGTAGTGTACATCGGACTGTCAAAAACCATAAGTTTCTTCTATACAACATAAAACTTGTTAAAGAATTAAACGAAGATGATTCGGACGTTTACTGTTTTGCGAAAATTTTACTGAGCGTTTGAAGAACCCAGGTTTACTCTACAACATTTGTTTTTCTGATAAAAGTACATTTATGTTAAACGGTAAAGTAAATTAGGCATAATTGTTATTAGAGCAGTGGCGGCCGGTGATTTTTTGAAACTCTGTATTTTGAAAATGGAGCATGGAATCCAAATTTTGTTATGGAAAATTACTATGGAGACCAAACTAAAGACTACTGCTAAAAAAAATGATGGAAATTTGCAAAATTAGATTTTTAAAAATGGTGCGCCCTCCTGGTTATTTCCGAAACAGTTTATGTTAGAACGGTGACGATTTTTTTTTCAACATTATGGGATAAATTAATGACTAATTATTTTTTGTTTTTTTTTCGAAATTTTAATTATAGAAAAAGTTATGAGCAGTTGAATTTTAATTTTCGAAAAATATTCTTTCTCTAAAATTTCAAATGCTCATAACTTTTTCTATAATTAAAATTTTGGAAAAAATCAAAGAATAATTAGTTATTAATTTATCTCACAATGCTAAAAAAAATCGCCACCGTTCTAATATAAACTTTTTCGGAAATAACCAGGAGGGCGCACCATTTTTAAAAATCTAATTTCGCAAATCTTGATAAAATTTTTTTTTATTAGTAGCCTTTAGTTTGATCTCAAAAGTAATCTATCATAATCGAATTTGGATCCCAAGCTCTATTTTCAAAATACAGAGTTTTAAAAATTCACCGATCGCTACTGTATTAGAGTAATACTAATCCACACATTTTTCTTGAAAGGCACTGCCAAACACTTCAAAAATTAAACGTTTGGGCAGGCATTCTGTATGATCACATTATCGGGCTACTTTTTGTAGAAGGCAATTTGACTGGCGACAGCTATTTGCAGTTGTTAGAAGACTTTATTGACCTCTTAATCACTCAAGCACAAGATGAAGACATCAATCTCCACGAAAACCAACTTTTCTTTCAACAAAATAGAGCGTTTTTCTATTATCATGTACGAATAGGTACGCGATTTCTTAGATGCTAGTTTTCCCAGACAATAGATAAGACGAAAAAATTTCATTTAGTAGCCACCAAGATCTCTCGATTTACCTTTTTTAGATTTTTTTTGTAGGACCTCTTAAAGTCTAAAGTTTACGCAACACCATCGAAATCTCTTCAAGTGCTTCAAGAAAGAATTGTCGCAGAATACCGTTTGATCAAACCCGAAAAATTGCAAAACGTTAAGCAAGCTTTTGAAAATCGTTTGTATGATGGAAGTTAAAGGTGGATATTTTGAGCAATACATTTGTTAAATTATTTTTTTTACAACTATTTTTGTTTTTTCTTAAAATAATCTAGTCAAAAATCTTAAAAAAATTGTTCAATATTTATAAAAGATACGTGGTTGTGTAGTCAATAAAAGCAGCTTTAAAATGATGTGTCACTCGATCCCACTTGCTATTAAATTTTTTGAAGAGGTGGCTTTGAGCGCTAGAGAGGTGTAATAACTTTGAAACTATAATAAAATTTGTTCTCGGTTTAAGCTAAAATTAACCTGTTTTAGCATTTTTTTGAAACTTGGGCGAAATTGGACATTTTAGGGGGTGTAAATTTTAGTAGGGACATTTTGTATTATATTTTATTAGACAACTAGTGATATAATAATTATTGTCGATGCTGTTATGAAAAAAATTATGGTAAAGATTCTATAAGCTCAATAAAAAAGTAGAATAATTCAATTTTATCAATTTAATATCTTCAATAATAATTAATTGAAATTAAATAGTTACCTGCTATATTTATTAGACTATAATTTTATAACGAAAAAAACACTATTTTGCAAAAAAATTTGTTAAACAGAGATAATAAATTAAAACTACAAAAATGTATAATAAAATGACATATTTTGGTTTTTAATCATTGCTGTGATAAAAGCATCATGCATGTAGGTTTTGATCAAATTATTTATAATCACGTGTTGCAGACATTATTTTATTCACTATGCAATTTATTATTTCAAATCTCTACAAAATGTTACTTAACATTACTCTGTTTGTGACTTTGAACCTACCCTTCTAAAATTAGTAGGTACTAATTGCATGTATACCGGATATAAATTTATCAAAAAAATTTAAATAAATTTATCTATCGACCAAATGGTGGTTATTACGTGAATCTGAAATAAAAATTTGACTTTCTCCCACATTTTCCAAAAACATTGCACAAGTACAGTGTTAATATTCACTAATAAGCTTTAATCTATTCCAAAATTTTATAAGGGTACTCCACAACATATAAAAGCATTTTTCGCAAATTTTACTCACTCTAGTTCATCATGAAATTTGTGATCGGTGTACTTCTAGTAGTCATCACTGTAAGTAATTTTTTAAAATTTTTCTGTTAATAATTTTTGAGTATAGGTTAATGGCCAGGACGAACCGGCCGAAACCGCTACTCCTTCACCCTCAAAAGAAGATTTCGATGCAAATCTCGTCTCAAAACCGAAATTAATCCCAACCACGTGGCTCCAACCCATCACTGATACCGTAGCTAATATTTTATCTCTATCTAAACACCCAAACTATGGCGGAGTTCAGTTCTTTAACCCTCAAAATCTGTGGGAGAAATTGCACGAAAAAGGCGTTAGTTATCTGACAGGACCTCACGGCGCTGTTTTTGGGACCGCCCAAAATGGACCTCTCGATTATCCTTTCGCTTATAGAAAAAAGACGAACTGATTTTTATCGAGTGACATTCCTTGTTATTTATGGTAATGACTTGACGTATATAAAGATCTATATTATTATGTTACCGGTGCATAATATTTAACCAGGTCAATCTGATCATTGAATTTATAATTTTCACTTTTACTTTATTAGAGTCCCATTTACGGATTTTTTTTGTAAATAGAATCTTTTGTTTTAGTTATTTTTGTACCATCATCAAAAAACTTGTTTTTCTTGCTAGAGGTATGTGGTATTTATATAAATAATAATCTACACTAATTAGGGAAATAACGTCATTATTTACAATAACAAGGCGACATAACACAATATAGAATAATGAACTAGCGACCTTTTGATATGCTTTTGTAAACTTACTTGTGCGTAAATATTGTTAAATTGTAATTAAGTGATATTGTATTTTATACAAAAAATTGTTTTAAACGAATTAAATCTTTAAAAAAAATATTTTTTTATTTTTTAAGTTTTATCTTTATTTTTCTTTTTTACCTTATTTCTTATTAAAAAATAATAAAAAAATAGAATGTACTTTGATAAGAGCCTACTTCAATGTACTTAATATTTTTTTTATATCATTTTATTATTAAATCATTAAATCAAATTTATTTAATAAAAGATCCAAAGAATCTGAATCATACAATAGACAAACCGCAAACAACTCAACTTTATTTTTTTCTCTAATTTACTACCCTGTTATAAGTAATTATCAGAAAAAAACTTTTAATATCAAAATGAGAATTTAAGAAAACCTAAAATTATTTAAAATATTGTAATAATACGGACAAATGTACTATTCCAAAATACATTGCTAATCAAAAAATTATTCAAATTAATTAATAATTTGTGGAATAAAAGCCAAAAAATTTCCTATTCGATAAAATAATTTCAAATTTTGACAGGATAATTTTTCATTATAATTATGTGTGATTTTTTCAGAATTATTGTCTAAATAATAAAGTACTATTTGAGAGAGAGGAGGTAAAACTTGTGACACCCGATATTTTCTTGTTTAAAATATTATTTGTTTATCTAATAACATTAAAAGTGCTGCCATTTTTTTGTTAATTTTTGGCATAAACAATATTATTATTATTTAATTTTTTTTTAAATTATTAATTTTTTATCTAAAAGATTTTCGTTGACACCAATCAATGTATTTAAGAATTATCTGATGCAGAATTAAACTTAGAAATTAGAAAATTAATAAAAAATTTCTAAAACAGCTAAATCTTCTTCTTAAAAATGTCACTATCAATTCAGTCTATATGTCAAATAAACGGATAATAGTTAAATTTTAAAACAAATTTTAAATATAAACAAAATAAACATATTTTATATTATTAGGATAACGTTTAAATAAAACTATACAAAATATGTAAAAGCTTGACGAAGAAAAAAACTGGCAAACAACTGGCGAAACAATAACACACGAAGAAATAACAACAAATAAAAGATAAAAAAAACGTAAAAAAGGAAGAGCATCAACAGTATTAAATAAAACAGAAAGGAAAAAAGAAGTGTAATAACCGCAACGTATAATAAGCGAATAAACAAAAAAAAATTAAAAAATAAATATATACATCTGGGAAATACTAAAACAAGAAGAATTAAATACAGTGTGGTGATAAAGTAAGGAACAAAATTCATAATTCTCTTATTAAATGTTTTTGAGCAAAACACTCGAACAAGTCATTTTTATTTTTTAATTTGCCACTATATGACATAAAAATTTGACTTATGACGTCATGTATTATTGCGCAATGACGTCATCATTAGTTTATTTAAATGACAGCCCCTTTTTTTTGTTTGGTGTTTTTTGTAGACGGTTTAATTACTTAACTGATGGTAAAAATATTAGTACCTTAGTGCCTTAGATAACAATTTTTTTGAGAAAATAACCCATCTATGTTGGCCACCTAAATTTACAAAAACTAATTTTTTACACTTTAATCTGACACGCAATACTGTTTACACATTTTTTTTACAGAAATTGTCAAAATAACAGTAAAAATTAGGATTCTGTGCTGAGGTATTCGGTTATCTAAGGAACCAATTTTTTTACAACATTATTTAAGTAGTTGGACCGCCTACAAAAAACACCAAAAAAAATGAGGTTGTCATTTAAAAAAACTAATGATGACGTCATTGTGCAATAATACATGGCGTCATAAGTCAAATTTTTGTCATAAAGTAGCAACATAAAAAATAAAAAGACCTGTCCGAGTGTTTTACTCAAAAACATTTAATAAAAAAATTATAAAATTTGTTCCTTACTTTATCACCACACTGTATATTTTATAGTATTAGGATAACTTAAAATAAATCTATACAAAATATGTAAAAGCTTGACAAAGAAAAAAACTGGCAAACAACTGGCGAAACAATAACACTCAAAGAAACAACAACAAGGCACGCAGTGAAAACCTGATGCGTCTCAACCGTAGAGACCTTCAGTTAGTGGTAGACATGTACACAGGACATTGCCTACTAAAAAGACACCTGCACGTCATCGGACTCAGCGAGGACGAGATTTGCAGAGGTTGTGCTGAAGATGAGGAAACTCCTCTTCATATTCCCTTTTACTGCCCTGCATTTGCAGGCATAAGAGATTTATACCTGGGCTCTCGATATCTGAAGCCCAGTGAAGGCTCCTGCAGACAAGGTACTGAGCTTCATCAGAGACACAGGGCTACTGCAGTAGTACTATTCCGAGAGGTAGCACACAATGAGCGTAGGCCTCGGTGTGCGGCTCGGGCTTCGGGCCCTTCTTGCATTAAAAAAAAAACAGCAACAAATCGTCAAAATAAAAGATAAAGAAACGCAAAAAACGAAGAACATCAACAGTATTAAATAAAACAGAAAAAGAAAAAAAATAGCAAAACAACAATAACGTTAATCATAAAGAAATCTAACAAACGCGATGTATAATGATCAAATAAACAAAACAAAAAAATTAAAAAATAAATATATACATCTGGGAAATACTAAAACAAGAAGAATTAAATATAATTCTTAAAAAATACATTATAGAAAACTTCCAATAGAGTCTCAGAAAAATAATATAAATACATAAATGTTTTGCACTTTTTTTCGAATAAAATCAAGAAATTAATTTTGACAATTTGGCAACATTGCTGACCAGTGGTTATACAAATCAAGTGAAGTAGGTAATTTGTTAAGAATTAAATAACCATTAAACACAATGAGCATTCTTTCAACGATGAGGAATTTTATTAGGTAAAATTTCTAGATAGCATTTAATTACAATCAAAGTAGGCTTACACAAAAATCAGATTTATTTATTTGAAATTAATTATTACTTTTATAATAATAATAATAAAAATTAATTGTTGAAATGATTCCTATTCTTTTGCCGGGTTTAACACATAATAATAATAATAATAATAATAATAATAATAATAATAATAATAATAATAATAATAATAATAAATTGTATAATATTATATAATTATATTTAATTCAATTTAATAATAGAAATTTTATAAAATTATATAATATTATATAATTTTTATAATAATACTCTTTATTGTCTAACGGAATACACCAGTTACCGGACACAAATTAGAAAAATAAACAAAATAAACTGTAGGTATCTACAAAAAAGTAATATATGTGTAATTTAGTTAAATGCAATACAAAAATATATATATAAAAAAATATAAACCAAAATAAAAAACATTTGCTTTCTATATTCAATTGTAAATTCGAATTGGCCAAAGTGCAAGCTACGAAGAGAGGTGAACGATGCTACACGTTGGTCCTTGGAGTTGGTAGACGGAATCTTATTTCATGTCTCGAACAGATGCGTGGAACATTAAACGGAACTTGTGCTAAAAGAATGGGACATTCTATTTTATTATTAAGTAAATTATTTAAAAATTTAAGATTGATGCGTTCATCAGTCTTAACTCAGGATAAGTTCCATCAAGCTTGAAGGAAAGAAATTTCAAAAATCTGCGATGAATTGCATCGAGAAGCAGAGAGTGAGAATAATAAAGAGGGTACCATATTAGACTGGCATATTCAATTTTACTTAAAACAAAAGCATAATAAAAATTTTTTAATAGAGATACATTAGAAAAATATTTACTCATACGCATTACAAAACCTAAAGACTCAGAAGCAGAGTTGCACACATTTTCAGCATGCGTGAGAAACGTCATAGCCGAGTCAAAATTTATACCAAAATCTTTAAAATTAAGTTTTTTTTCAAGAGCACAATTATTAACGTAGTAGGATGATAAGCTAGAAGAGCGACTTCGGGAAAAAGAGACAGAACAGCATTTGCTGACGTTCAAACCTAAATTGTATTTCTTGCACCAGTCCGCAATTTTACATAAGTTAAGTTGTAACAAGTCAGAATCATTTTGACCATTTATTGAATTGTAAATTTTTACATCATCCGCATAAACAAGAACAGAACATGATAGAGATGAAAGCAGATCATTAATAAAAAGAAAGAATAGAAGAGAACCCAAGTTTGATCCTTGAGGAACTCCAGATTTTACACAATAATCAAAAGAAAAAATCCAGTGAAGGAAACATAAGAAAGTCTATTCTCTAAGTAAGACTGAAGTAGAAAAAGAGAAGAAGAAGAAAAACCAAAGAACTTTAGCTTATGAAGCAAATTATTATGGTAAATAGAGTCAAAAGCTTTAGTAAAGTCTGTGTAAATCACGTCAACCTGGCCTCCAGAATCTAATTTTGTAGCAATAAATTGAGTAATTGTGGCGAGATTTGTAACTGTTGAGCGCCCGGGAACAAAGCTTAGATATCTATAAATTCAGAAATAATTGTATAAAATTTTGTTAGAAATAAAGTATTATACACCGAGATACAGAAAACATTTTTATAGCCGAGCTGGTTTATTACCCGGGATTTAATTCTCCAATTAAGATTTTTATTCTTAATATTATCTGAACGATCCCAAACCATAATGCACTTCCTATGGCGTTAAGCTTATTGTTAAAACTATTAGATTATTACGGTTAAATCTAGTTTTAATGATTTATAGACTTTTAAACATTCCTACCTTTCAATTTGTCTGACCTTATCCTGGCTCTTACTCTTACCAATACATTTTGCATTTGCCGTTTTTAATTTTTAAGAAACTTTTTATTTTAAGAGCTACAAAGTTGGCGCAATGATAGCAATTGCTTCTTATTTCAAAAGCTATCGCTTGATACAAAACATTTCAATTTGAGTGGTCATTAGATTTCTCTAAGATGGGAACCATCTCTTTTAGTAAATTATTGTTAAACGTGTTTTTTTTAACTAAAAGCTATTTTTAAAAGCAAAGTAGAAAAATTATATAATAACATAAGTTCACCGACATATTATTTTATTGACAGAAAAAAATGTTACTGAACTTTCACACTATCGTAAGTTACAATCAATTAAATAACTATTTCTTGATTTCGTGTTTCACGCAAGTTTGTTGTAGTTTTATATTTCTCGAGTTAATAATATATTATTGTTACATTACAAACAACTTTAAATAACCTCTGTTCTATTAAAAAAAACATTTAAATGCTATGGAATTGCAAAACAAGTAAGTGTTTTAAATTGGAAATATTTAGATTTTTTTGAACAAATTAATTAATATTAATTAGAAGGAATATTAGAAAAATTCAGAAAAAATTTACCTGTGTTGTGCAAAAGACAAAGTTTTTATTACCAAACTTTGTAGTTAATGTTATAACTAGTTTTTGAGAAAAGTTAAGAAACACTTTTAGCAGACTCACCCGGTATATTTGTTAATCTCAAAAATATACAAAAAGTAACTTACTGATTAGGTATAATAGTGATGTAGATTCTTTTTTTCTATACTTTATCTGAAGTAAAAATTTGCGACATGATCAGGTTGATATGTATCTGTTTTTGACAATAATAAAACAATTTTTGCTATTAATAATTTATTATTACAAAAGCTTTACTGAGCTAATATAATAATATAACTTTTCTTTTTTTTACATTGTTATTCAGGCACTGATCATGAAACTTTAGTTTCCGAAAGCGTTTTGTCACTATTGTATTAGAAATTTGTTTAAACTTGTGAGTTTAAGAGGAGTATGGAGGTAATTTCTGTTATGGGAATTCCAATGTAAGCGCACGAATCTGTAGCACTTTTATTTATAAAAATATTTTTACAAAATTTGGCACAATCATTCTTCTCATTATTAACTACAAAATGACTGGAAGTGATAAAAAAAAGTGTTTATAAATAATATAAAATAGTTATTAAAAAATTATTAAAATTTAAAAACAACGAAATTAAAAATTTAAAAAAGTCAAAATGTAGTCCATGTTATTACAATACTTGTGGCGAAAACCGTTTTTATTTTTTTTATAAATAAACTAGCCACAGATTCGCGCGTTTACATTGGAATCCCTGTACTAGAGAAATTGGTAACTACCCCTCTTAACATTGATTTTTATTGTATTATTTTTCAATGCCATTGTTTCATTTTTGCATTTTTTGAGTACTTACCTACTTCAAATCTTTTATTAGGTTAGTTTTAATAAATAATTTTATTTATGTTATTGTAATTTTTAATTAATTGATGGGTAATTAAGATTATTGAGTATTCTTCTATACTGTATCTGTAGTAAAAATTTGCGACATGATTCGGTAGGTAGGTATGTGTTTTTGACAAAAATTTTAACATTAATAACTTAATGACTTATTGGAAAATTTAATTCGAAATTTTTTGCGAATTATTAATTCGTTGGGATGTCCGAATGTCTCACAAAGATGTTTCAAAAATTCTTAAAATTACAAATTACAATTTGTCTTTCAATAATAGACTTTTGAAACAATATGTACAATGACAACATATCGGATGTGAATAAAAAAAGTAGTTCACAAGATAATATAAATTAAAACAAATTATGTCGCTCTTTAACTGTATAACTGTAAAAATTCCCAAGACGTCATCAAATTTCTACAATATAAATTCCTGAAATTGTTAGAAAATAACAAGTCGCTCCCTTTTTAATATAAACATTTCTCATAAAATATCCGTTTGAAATTGTTTTCTTGCTGTGCAAACATCTCGTACACGATTCCGGAACCCGGCAACAACCTCAAACCCATCAATTCCACCGCTTCGAACCGTTCAAAATCATCAAAACAAACCAGAAATCGTCCAAGACCTAGTGCGCGTCGTCGTCATGACAACGACGAAGCGCCTTGGATCCGCTGGCTAGATCGCGTCGTGCACCAATCAACCAGTCAGTTGTGTTTGATCCGAGGCTTCGTGCAGTCGGTCAAAATAAAAACTTTTCGGTTAATTTTTCTTTCGTTTCGACCATTTGGTAATGCGTTTATGTTTCACACCAAACACATTACAAGTAAGTTTAAAATTGGACTTTTCCAAAAATTTTCCGGAGAAGCGTTTGCTTGTTTACTGAAGCCTACAGGTTAGTTTATCGATTGTGAAGAGGGCACGATTTTCACGGAGCGATGCGTAATTGTTTATTAATTTTTCGATATAGGGTGGCCGCAGGTGACCGATTTTTTTTTTCGAAAAATTTTTCCGGACTTTCTCTGATAAAAATTCGGGTAAATGGCCAGAATCCATTAACTAAATCTCATCAGAAAAGATAAATGGTGGAGTTAATTGGTCGTTTAAAAACATGTTTCGTTGACGACACATGCGTTTTACAGATGTTGGGTATAAATTCACATTTAGCTTCAATTATATACTCAAAAAATTTTCTTTTACTAAATCTTGGTGTCATTATAAACGGATTATATTCTGTTTTCTAACAAGACGATTTAAAATCGTTCAACTTCATTAGGTTAATTGGTATTTTATCGAAAATTTTTTCAAATTGCTTTTTTTTATATCTATAGGTGTTAAAAATTAATTTCGTTCTTGGTGTATACAAGATCCTGTACAGATCGATATCTTCTAAATAAATTTCATGTTTTATTTACATTTTAATCTATAAATATTTCTTATTTTGTAAACCAAATGAAATAACCAATTTTATTATTATAGCCCTGGTATATATTTTAAATTCGTAAGTGACGGTTAAAAGACATTTAAAATGCAGGAGCACCACTTAATTAATCAAAATTTAAATTCTCTACTTGTCTGAGTAAAGTGCTTATTTACGTGTAAATCATGTTTAACTTTTTCATTTTGAAATTTCTAGTTGCGAAAACTTTGAAATTGTATTAAGAAAAATTTTTTACTTTTATAAATTTCTTATAATTATCGAAAAACAGTGGTAAACAGCAAAAAATTTGTAGTACCTATTAGAATAATAATATCTACTGTAGAACTGTAGAATACGCTCACTACCTAAAGGTAGAAAACGTCAAAAAAATTTATTTATAAAAAACATTATTGCAATATTTTTCTATATTCTAGTCAAAATGTACAGGGTGGTTTATTTTCGATGGTTTTGGCAGTTTTGTCATATATTCGATCATCACACAAAGAAACGAATAATACATTCTAATGTATTATTAATACAGTATAATCAGTTTTGTTTTATCATCTGTTGTTTTTGAAATGCAGAGCGTTTTTGATTTTTTACAATTTCTTTAAAATTTCATAACTTTTTTATTTTTTAATAAATTCAAGCGTTTTGAAAAGTCAACTTTATGGCACGAATTCAAGTTTTTAAAACGAGCGCAAAGCGCGAGTTCTTATAAGGAATGCGTGCCACAATGACTTGATAATCGAGTTCTTTATGCCATTTTTTTACTTTGCGCGTTTTACGTGATTTTTAAGTAAAAAAGTTTTAATATTTAGGGACTTTTGCGTTAATATAAGATAGTTGGTAATAAATATCATTAAAGTATTAAATGTTTTTTGAAGTGTTTTCAAATTTGTCCAAAGTTCTGTGTAAGTAAGTAACTTACAAATAGTTTTTTTTACCTACCGTATCGGTTATTGATTGAATACTCCAATTGGCATAAACACAGTAAAGAAAATCTCCAAAAACGTTGTAACATTATTCTTAAATTATCATATTAATTGCGATTCTCAGCGATTCCTCACATCGTTATTAGACCAAGCAAATAACTTGTAAATTATCAAACGCTGTGGAAGTTGTAAATCGTCAAAATATTGGCAGAAAGCTGTTTCATTTTAAAGCTGTTCTAACCTCAAAAAGAATGTTGAAGTTACCTCATAGTAACCGCCGCTTGTCTACCCCATTTTCGAATGTTTTATAGGTTAATTGCGACACACACACAAAAATACCTTGGCGAGGAACACTGGTCATCAAGTGCAACAAAATCTATTGCAACAAATGACGTTTCATTCCAGCGAAAGCGTGTTGCATTGCACTAGTACTTTACGCACGCAATTTGGGTGCTAAATTAGCTAATACGACACCCAAATCGGTATTTGTTACATAGACGCAAAGAAGTAAAATATATTTCTTGATTTTCCTAGCCAAAACTAGAAAAAAAAAATGGTAAAAAGTAGTACAAAGAACTTGTTTTCTATGTTATTGTAAGCACTCATTTTTTATAAAACTCGCGCTTCGCTGCTCGTTTTATAAACTTAAATTCGTGCCACAAAACAGATTTTATTAAACGAGTTTTCTAAAGTACTGGTATATTACTAATATCAGCTCTATTTAATGTTTTAGTTAATTTTTTTATTTTTTCTTAATTTTATAAAGTGTTGTTTATAAACATTTATATTTTTAGTACTCTGGATAAGGTGTCGACAACTTGAAACATCTTTGTGAATCATTGTTTACAAATTAAAGTAATAAACATTTCGAGCTAAATATTTAGCAAACTTTCTTTTTCCTTTTATTTATTTTTTCTTTTTGTTGTTTTTGGTTTAATGAGGTGTTACATTGAAGCTTTTACAGGCCTAAATTTACATAAAGTAGCGTTATTACTTGTCTTTAATTTCTCTTAGAATCGTATTATTTATTACAAATTGATTATTTACTTTGGAAGACTACTGCTAAATTAACTCACCAAAGGAAAATAAAGTGAGTTTATAATTAATATTTGCTTGTATATATAGGAAGGTAATTTTTAAAATTACGTTGGTGCCTCAAGCTTATCATTACTATACGTGGGCTGCTGAAAAAGTTTCTGAATACTGTTCTAAGAAAAACATTGGAATACATTATCTCTATCTTTTTTGACTCGAAACGGTTTGACGTGCTAAACGCTAAAGCACGAGTTTTTATAAAAAATGAGTACCACAATGACTTGAGAAACGAGTTCTTTATGCTATTATTTTACTTTGCGCCTTTTACGTGATTTTTAAGTAAAAAAGTTAATTATTTAATTTTTAGGTACTTTCGCGTTAATACTAGATAGTTGGTAATAAATGTCATGAAAGTGTCAAATATTTTTTGAAATATTTTTAAATTTGTCCAATGTTCTGTGTAAGTAACTCACAAATGTTTTTTTTTTACCTTTCATATCGGTTATTGATTGAATACTTCAATTGACAAAAACACAGGAAATTTTTCAAAAATTTTGTATCATTATTCTTAAATTACCAAATTAATTGCGATTCTCAGCTATTCTTCTCATTGCTACTTCAGACCAAGCAGTGCTATATACTAATCTAGCAAATAACTTGTAAATTATCTAACACTATGGGGGTTGCAAATCGTTAAAATAGTGGCTGAAAGCTGTTTTATTTTAAAGCTGTTCTAACCTTAAATAGAAAGTTAAGTTACCTCATTGTAACCGTCGCTTATCTACTCTATTTTCGAATGTTTTATAGGTTAATTACGACACACACACACACACACAAACATCTTGGTGAGGAATACTGGTCATCAAGTGCAACAAAATTGATTAGAATCAAACTATTGTAATCTGAACACTGACATAAACGCTGAAACGTCACAAATGCCGTTTCATTTCAGCGAAAGCGTGTTACCAACTCAAAAAAAGTAAATTGCACTAGTACTTTACGCACGCAATTTGGATGCTGAATTGGTTAATACGACACCAAAATCGGTATTTTTTACAGACGCAAAGTAGAAAAAGGCTTTTATTTGATGTATAATTTTAGGTAAATCAATTAACAATGGGAGAACTATCTGCTAATAAGAAAGTGCTTTTCTTTAGAGAACTCTGAATATTTGTAAAATTGGATTCTGTTTTAGAATAACATATTTATTATTTCATCAATAATTACGGTATTACTGAAATTACAAAACTCTTGTTTCATATTTATATTTATCATTTTTTGGAAAAAAGAAGAAGAATTTTGCAAATTTCATAGAAATTTTTTATATGCCCACACGTTTCTAAATTGTTTTGTAATTTTCTAGAAAAAAATAAAAAACACTTCAATTTACAAAGCAGTTAAAGATAATTTATATGTAAAGGAAATAATTATAGTAGTCAGTCACAAACTGGCCGATTTGAAATGCAAGTTGTGTAATTGGAGCGATTTTCGGTAATTAAAATTAATTTTAAAGCAAAATCTTTAAAAGAGAAATGTTCAATTTTTATATGTTAAAATTGGCTTCATATTTAAATTTTTTTTGTGTTTTATTTCTCAAAAATTCTGTACTATAGTTGTGGAAAATTATAACAGTTTATAACAGTAAATGTTTGAGCACCTGAGAGTTTTTTAATTATATTCTATAATTAAAATTTATGACATTGCAGATTTATGTATAGTTTTAAAAATTCTAATAATATCTAAAAATAAATTAATTATTTTTAGAACGATTAAAACACGATTAATTTTAACTTTTTCCTAATTTAATGACTCTGAAAAATCAATTTTTTTACATAATTGATAATATGTACTTCCCTAAAGACCATTGACCGTTGCTTTGTAAAAGTGTGACATGGTCAACTCTCTCAACGTGATTGATTTATTACAATTTAATTTTTTTACATCATTTGTTTTAAATTATCAAGTTTTTAGAAGGGATCACTAAAAAAAGTTTTTTAAAAGTAAACTTTTCTATAAATAAATTTACCTATGACCTACACTAAAAAAAACTTTTATCTTTCCTGTCATTGTCGAAGGCAAGCTGTAAAATGTTATTGAACAGATCTCTTTTGTCCCACCTAAAAAAATTCTATTATCCTAATCTGAATTTAAAAACTTTGAAAACATTAACCAACGAATGGAATCTCACGACTCGTTTGCTTTTCATTTACATTTTTTAAAAGTTTTGACCTAACAATAACATTACAAGAGAGAATGAAGATCTCGCTTGAAACTTTCGAAAATAATTTTAATTAAAGTTGAAAATTCGGTGAAAAGTTTATTTCGATAATGTACCAAACGGAAATCTACATTTAGGCAAATTCCAACTTGCGGCTATTTGACCCTAAGGAATTGCAACATACCCTCACGTATTTCACTAATTAAACTTGCTCTATTTCAAGCTGCTTGTGATGAAGGAGAGTGTTTCAGTCTTATGGAAATTCAAAGATAAATGAGTGGAGATTTATTGCTTTCTACGACATGGAACTATGTGTAGAATTTTTTTTATAATGTGTGAGTCAAGAAGCTGAGATGTCTGAAAACGTTAAAATATCATTTAATAGCAATGAGATTGTTTTCATCTTATGGAAATCTAATGACCACTCCAATCGAGATTTTTTTCTACCAATCGCGATAGCTTTTGAAATCAGGAACAATTGTTATCATTGCGCCATCTTTGTAGCTCTTTAAATAAAGGGTTTGTTAAAAATAAAAAAAATTAAAACGGCAAATGCAAAGTGCATTTGTAAGAGTGAGATTCAGAATGAGACCAGATAAATTGAGAGGTAGGAATGTTTGGAAGTCAATAAACAATCAAAGCTAGCTCTGACCGAAATAATCTGGTAGTTTTAACAATAACGTAAACAATAAATCTTGATTTGAGAATTAAATAATTAAAAGATATTTAAAAAAATGCATACAGCTGTACTACATAAAATAATATAATAACAAACATGAAATTAGTTTTCAGGTAATTCTCTATTGCCTGTGTCAAGTGAAGAACATAACAACGCTACCCTTACGTACAAGCTACTCTTACCTATTTGAATTTCCTAAGCTTTCTCTTTTAATAAGATGATTTTAAGTGATTTGAATTATTTTGGTCACTTTGTTTCCTTTTTTTTAAATCATCTATAGATATTTATGATTTTTTAATAAAGATTTTTAATAAATTTATTAAAATCTGTTACGTTACATTAGTGATCTAATATATTGCCTGAAAAGTCTGTTTAGGATATTCTCACAAGCCTAACAATTCACGTCAATTTTAGCTATTCTCATTTATAAAATAAAACATTGCAAAATTTTTTTTGGTGCGTTGCTTTAAACGTTTCTTTTGATAAACATTACTAATGATTATATGCATTGCGACTAGATGTTTATATATGGTAAATAGTCGCATCTTACTTCCATAATGATTATTGAGTATTTCAATACAAGCTAAGAAGAATTTACTTTCTCTAAAGTTTGGGGTAATAAAATGTAAATACCAAGAAATATCTTTAGCTCAGCTGGTACTTGCAGGCCTAAGGATCAACCGTCTTAATCCCTATAAATAACAAGTGAAGGTTTTATAAACTCATTTCAACTTTAAATTTATTTGAAGAGCTATAAAGTTAGCACAATGATAATAATTGCTTTTTATTTTAAGAGCTATTATCGTTCTAAGCGTATTTGCCAATGAGTATAAGCGCTTTGATCAAAATGGCGTCGACACGTGGCGTCGCTGATACATAGCGATAAAAAGGTATATGGATCACATCACTTTTAAAAATTTTGTCACAGAGGGGTTTATAGTCACTAGGAAAATTATGGAGTGAAATCTATCTTTTTCTGAGCTGTCTGGCTTGTCGTTTAATCTTTTTCAATTTTTTATTCCACTTTTTTGACTTAGTTTTATACTTTTTTCTTTTTTTTTCTAACGTTTTTTCTCTTTGTTGTTTGTTTTTTTGCGATATATTTTTTAAAAATTCACTAATAAATCAAATATTAGTTTTGTTACTTGATTTGCATCAGTGTATGCAACACTACAGTATCGTATTTGAAGAAAGAAAGAACTTAGAGAAAAAAGTCATTAAAACAGCGTTAATATAGTGAGTTGCTAGCTGTATTCTGGAACATCAGACGTTTTGCATTTCGAAATCGTCTCTACAGTCTTAGTCTTTTGGTTTTAGGCTGCAAATTAAAACAAACATTTGTGAACTAGACTGTGGCCTACTCCTGCCGTTTCCTGTTTACATGCTCTTGCACCTGCTGTAACCTATTTCGGGAAAATACAGGATGGTTTAGTTCAGCTCTCGTCTTCTGTAGCTCAGTTATTACTTAACTTGGAATTTTGATATTTTGTAGACTTTATTTATGAAATATAGTGTATTTCAAAATAAGATTTTTGATTATAGAGGAGTCCTGAAAAAGTGTGACGTCATAATTTATATTTTTAAGTAGGATTCTATATTTTTTGTGCTCAGTGAGATACTTTTATAGTAATAACTTACATATTCTCAATTTTCAAAATGGTTTTTTTCGACTATTTTATGTCAAAAATGGCTTTAATAAACTCTAATATTTAATTTATGCTTTATGTGTTATTGCTTTGTTTCTAAAATCCATCTTATACATAAAGTGTATAAAATCTTAAAATTCAAATTTAAGTAATAACTGGGCTACTACAGGCGACAGCACTTTTTTTTGAGGAAAGCCAACAGCAGGCAATTAGGACCTAAATGATATCTTTTGTTAGAATTAACGAAAAAATTAATTTAAAAATTGTAAAAGACTTACAAAATAGAGAATTTTGAGATATTTTGATTGGTCTAAAACTCTTTAATTACTTAATAATGCCTAAGAAATCTACTTTTATGCTAAATTAGCTATTTTTTTGAAAGAGCATTAAAAAAGCTATCATTATTGATCTTTTTTTTAAATATTACATTATTTTGAAACGAGGCTATTGTTGACTTAAATAAGACCTATCAGCTACATAGTAAATTGCTCTAAAAATAGAGTTCATTATGGATTACGAATATAATAGAAGTTTTTACCTAAAACTTATAATTTTTGACTTTTAGGTAACTTAAGAACAACTAAAAATTTTTGATAATTTTAGCTTATTTGAATCGCTTTAACTTTTAAACTAATGAACTGATTTTTAAAAACTTTGCTGTGTTTTAAAGGGGATTAGTTAGCCAGCGAATCGAATGAATACAAAAATTAACAATTTTAGGTTTTGAGATTTTTTGATTTTTTGGAACTCAGGATTTTTAGCGTTTTTACATTTTGAAAATTTTCAAATAATTTATTATTCAAAATAAAACATTTTAACTTTTAATTCTTATAGAAAATAAAAAGAGAAATCTAATTGTAATCAGAAAAGCAGAAAAATCTGTATATAGCTTAGCACTGGTGAGTTTTTGAATTTTTTTTTGTTTATAAAGAAAAAATTTAAAAGAATTTACAAGATAAAGAATTTTGAAATTTTTTGATTAAATTGTTATAAGACGTATTAAGATCGGTAATAAATACCAGGGAAATTTAGGTAATCATACTTTTGAGCTAAATGTATAAACAAAAATAAAGATTTTGTAATTTTTGAATGGTTCTAACTCTTAAACCAATAGACCGATATTCAAATGCTTGGCAGCGTTTCAAAAAGCATTCAAAACCTCTCAATTTTGTATTTTTTTTTAGATTTTTGTTATTTAAAAAAACGTATCTTTATGGCGTCACACCTTTTTGGGACACTTTGAATACTCAAAAATATTTTTCTGAGATTATAGGTTATAAACAAAGTCTAAAAAATATCAAAATTTTAACTTAAGTAATAAACTGAGTTCCAAAAGACGGAAGCTGAGCTGAATCATCCTTTGTAGCTGTCTAAGCTAAGAGATTTTATATTTTTGGCATATTGTTTTAAAAATAGACTTATTTTACGTAATAACTGTTTGAAAAATACATTAACATTAGTTTTTACCTAAAACTTACACAAAAGTCGAAAATTATAACTTTTTAGGGCAACTAAAAAATTCAGAAATTTTTTTGGGGTAATTTCAAGTTGAGTTACTACCTATAGTATCGCAAATTTTAACACTTTTTTATGACAACAACGAATCACAGCACCAAATTTTTTTAATTTTTCCTGGAAACAGATATTAACAGTATTGTCTTAACTTGAAATTAGCTTATTAGACTCTAATTAATAAACAATTAATAACGCAATTTCAATAGCTCGGCGGCGTTTGATAGAGGATTAGCTAGCGGGTCAAATGAACATAAAAAAGTGAGGCTTTTAAATTTTGAGAATTTTCGACAAAATTACTATTCAAAATTGTACTTTTTTGACTTATTTTTATAAGAAAATAATCAAGGAAATAATCTAGAAAATGATATGAAGCCAAGTAGAAAATTCTATTTAATACAAGGTGCTTATAAATGATTGTAGTAGTTCATTGTAATGTTCTATTTTCACAACGAAATATTAGAGAATGGTTCCTGGAGTCATTAAAGTAAGTAGCCGCGGTCTTGATACAGTCGCCCAACTTTGTTTTTGATGTAACAAATCGTAAAATAACTAATCATTGTCCAACTGGACAACTATGTCAACATTTCGTTACTAATTGGTCACAGAAGTGCAGCTGTGCCCTTGAACATTTTTTAATTGGCGAGCTCTATATCTCTTGAATCAAGAATATTCATTTATCTAACAATAGCTAAAATCATTGTCTTTAAAAAGCAGAACATTTTCTATTGTTTCACAGCTTCCTACGACCCTACAATCATTTATAAACTCTCGTTACATGAGGCATGTTGTAAATTTTGTAATTTTTTTTATCGGTACATATCGATTGATTGACGGGTGTTAAGATCATTTAGTGGTTTATGGACTGTTGTGTTTTTACTCCTTCTTTAAACCCTACAGAAAAATTTATAATTTTAGTTAAATAAATAATAAACAATTTAATTAGTTACAATCAACATTAGTCTGCTTACTTTTTCTGCTCTAATAGTGCTAAGGTCAACATGTTAAACGTTGACTAACTAGAATTTTTGTAAGTTTTGAAGAAGGAGTAAAAGCATTCCGAAACGTCGACCGAATTCTCATTATTAACAGTTTTAAATCACCAAATAATCTTCACGGAGTCTTTTTACTGGTGTAAAACTGATTAAAATCGAATTAATCCTATCTAAGAAATTCGTGAAACTCAATTTTTCAGCTAAAACGTAAACAAAAATTAAGATCTGGCATTTTTGAATAGCTCTAACTCCTAAACCAATAAACCGATTTTCAACTGCTTGACGGCGTTCGAAAGAGCATTTTTCCTAGAAATGTTTTTCACATTTTCGGTAAATGCTTTTGCTTTACTAGCAAAGTTTATTGCGGTTTTATTTGGTCCTGTTTGAGTATTTTCCGGTTAAGCGGATAATTTTCTAGTGTAACATTATCTTTCCCCATAATTCTCCTAAATTGTCCTTTTTATCTGAGAGACATCTATTTGCTCAACGAATATAGGCACTAAACAGTTTGTCTAATCAGCTAGAACAATGTATTTGGAACAAGTTTGAACAGTTTAAGTTTGTCATTAAAATTCTTAAAATGGCACGTCAAAAAAATATTTGTATTTATCTTTTGAAGGTAACAAAACTAAAAGTCAATATCAACAATAAATTGTTTTCTATAAGGTTAATTGACAGGTAAACGCTCCCATTGTTACTATCAACAAACCTCACCATTTAATCATTATTTCAATCGTAACAACTTCACCAGTAGCTATTTTTTAAATTGCACAACTTGTATTAGAACATTAGAAAATCCGGGCCAACAGTTTCAATTTCCTTTTCCATAGATAGGTAATTGGTAAAAAAAAATCAATATCTTTTAGCATCACTAATGTAAAATCAGTGCCGTTCCCCTTATTCAAAGTATAATAAATTAAGTCTTGAGTAATTATGTTATCCCATTGCAAATTAACCGAGCTTTAAGAGTAGGAGGAACAGGTCCAATTATGATACATCGTTGAATTTAAACGCATTTCACGTATACCCATCCGAACAAATTAAAGTAAATTGCCAACACATGTTTGTCGTTGGTTTTTTCGATGATCGATCCAGGTTCAGCGAGCGTATAAATTCCGACAATCACGTGATTTTAAGCACCCCTTCATGTTTACCAACCCTTATCGGCTCATTTCAAGGTTGGTCGTGATTATGTTTGCATGGGTTTGTTTTTAATTACGTCCGATGACCATGCGATTCATTTTTTGGGGAACTCCACCCATTGTCAACGATTGGAGAGCGATTTGGAAGGTCAGGATTGTTGAAAGAATGTTAATACCTAAGGCAACGGTACCTTGAATGCTTGGCAAGGTCGACTCTTGCTTGCTAATGATAAAATTTTTTGAACACTGAACCGAAAATAGAAAGGACAGTAACTTCAATTTGTTTATTTTTTAAAATACACGATTATTTATTTATCTACTCTGTACTAAACAACAATGTATTCAAATTTTTTGAGAGCAGTTTATGTCTATTTATTTTTTATTTAGGAATTAGAAATATCAGTCGTTTATTTTTAGTATTGTTATACTAGTTTTGCATAAAATATTTTTAATAACCGGATTTTTGGGTTAATCCGGGTCTTGTTTTTTCTTATCTTGATTCAGAAACTACTACAATAAATCATTTGGAAAAATAACTTGTGGCAAGCAAAAATATTATTTTTTTAAACTTAAATATATTCTACATTGCCTAATTTGTAGGGTAACTTCAACACAACAAGGTTAATTTCGGTATATGGAAAACAATGTTAAACGCTTATGACAGATGAAAATAAGAAAAGAATCATTAAAATATTAAAAAATGTGTCTTTTTATTTTAACAAACTTAAAACAAAAATAAAAGTTAAAATAACCAAAATATCTGTAGCATGAAGATTAAATGCCTTATTCAGTATAGAAACAGAGAGGAAATTGCCTTGCTAAGCGTCCTTTAAAGGGAAGCATTTGCTCTTAGCAGATATTTCTCTTATAGTTAATTGTTTCACCAATAATTATGTATTAAATCAAAGCTTTTCTAATTGTCTAGGCAGGTGCTTTATTCGTTTTAAAAAAAATCGAAGATTTTTTTTAACTTCTGACACTGAAAAATTGGTTTCTAGGCACTTTTAAAAATGCTTTCTAAAGATAAGCTCTTAATTTTAATAGGAAGGACTCCCTCATCTCAGTTTTCTATTTTTTCTTTAGTTTTATTTGGCAAAATCTATATCTCGTCTCTACTTGATTGTAGGAAAGAATGCTATTTACTTATTTTTTTGATAGCTAATAGAGTTTGGAAGATATCAGAGGTCAAAGTTTGAAGAATTTAACAAAAAATTTTTTTTTACTTCTAAATTTTAAAACTCGCACATAAATGAAAAGGTAGAAATTAAACGCTCTACAAAAAAAGTTTTTTGTGGTTAATCGATTACTCAAATCATTTAAAAAAAATGATAATTTAGTCCCAAATTTTGCCTTTTAAAATGCGAATATCTTCTAAGTGGTTAGAGTAATCGATTAACGACGAGAGACCTTTTTTGTAGAGCGTTTAATTTCCTACAAAACTGTATATTTTGCATTTTCTAATGTTTATTTATCAATGAGTTATAAAATTTAGAAATAAAAAGAAATTTTTGTTAAATTCTTCAAACTTTAACCTCTGCTATCTTTTAAACGCTAATAGCTATAAAAAAATTGTAAAAAACTTTTTTAGAATGTTTAAGTTTTCCCAAAAAACGTAAATAAATTTTTTTCCTGCACGAGATATGTATTTTAGCAAATAGAACTAGAGACAAAATAGAAAACTGAGATGAGGGAGTTCTTCCTATTAATTAAGAGCACACCTTTAAAAAGCATTTTTTAAAGATATTTAGGTACCAATTTTTAAGTGTCGGAAGTTAAAAAAAATTTCGATTTTTTGATCCACCCTAATAAGCATACTGCATGACATTAGAAGTGCAACACCTTCAAAAAATGTTTTTTAATTTATGAAATTTTGTGAACATGTTACTTTTGGGTTAATAAATATATGATTAGAAATTTAGCCTTTTATTAGCATTATAAAATTAATGTTTTTCACAAACGATAAACTGTAAAACTTTAAAAAGTTTGCCAAAAAGTGTAAATGTAAATAAGGACTGCTTATTTAAAGGACAATAGTACAGCCTTGGCAACTTATGAAAAATTATTCCTACATGATAAATACACAAAAAATTATAGTTTGTTAAATAAATAAATTGTTACAATAGAATAGGAGTATCTAATAAGAGAAGAGACAAATAGTGTTCAAATTAAATTATTTAAAAAAAAAAAATGTTGTAAAAGAACCACATTTGAGAGACAAATGAAATAGTTTCTAGATAAAAATTATGTCAAATTATAAAATTAAAGAATAACAAGTATTTAAAACAAATAAAATAGAGGCATTTAAAGAACAGGGGCCATCAAAATAATTTTTATTTATAAAATTTAAATTGTTACAAACTTAAAGAATTTTTGGAAATTAACTTTCTTTATAGTTTATAGATAAAGAGAGCGACATAATGAAGCTTTCTACAACCGTCATTAAAAATTATAGAAAATATTTTTTTAGTGTTTAACATTCTTAAAGGAAAAATATTAGATACAAATAAAGGAAAAACATTAATAATGGTTCTGACGTCTTCTATTGCGAATACACTCATTAAGGCGTCTCGGCATGGAAGAAATCAGGTGATCGATGTCTTCTTGGGGTAAATGATCCCAAGCGTACTGAATTTCTTGTTGCAACTTTGGCTAAAGTTTGAGGTGGTTAGGCTAAATTGCTTAGTCTTCTTCTGATCATATTCCACACATGTTCGATTGGGTTTAGATCCGGTAATATAGGAGGGCAAGGTAAAACTTTTTAAAACTTTTACAATTTTAGCTCCTTCTAAGAAGTTTATTGTTCGTTGGGCAATATGTGGAGGCGCGTTGTCTTGTTGAAACAACGCATTGGAAAAAGTTTCTATACAGGGCTATGAAAATGATCGGAGAACAGTATCGATGTAACGTTGCGCTGTCATCTTTATAAGAGGTGATCGGCTACTATTAGCAATTGCTCTCCAAACCATTGCTTCTACGTCATGGTGTACAGTTCAACAGAAGATAAGTGAGCTGACTTTTTAAGCCCTCCTAATAAACAGAAACATAAAAATTATTGCAGTTACTGCAAACATCAAATAAACCATTCATAAAACTTGCACATTTAGCAACAACCTTGGCCGGGTTTGCTTACATCTTTTAATGGATCCGAGAAAATGTTGTATAATTCTTTTAATTATTTAACAAAATAAAAAAATCTTTTTTTGAGTTCCTAGCATTTGTCACGCGTGGCGCTTTATTTCCGTACGAATTAAACAAGGCATATGTCGCAGCGGCTTTTTTGTAGAGACCTAACAAAGTAGCTTACATTAAGAGTGAGAAAGAGGGTTTTGTGAGACAGCGTTATGACAGTATCTACGTCTTAGTACTACTGCTAATCTTTTTATATATAAAAACAATTACCGTCTTTTTTTGACTTGCTAATTACTATCTGTCATAAGTGGGGTTTTTTGTTATTCCACATACTCGTATATGTATTATTCTTGTTATCACAAAACACACTCTTAAAAGTTATTTTACCGCTGAAAACTCGTTGTGTTAGACTATAATGTATATTCGGCAAATAAAAAATTTTACTTAAAGACTTGGTGTTTTATTCTAATAACATAACAAATTTCACGAGTTATGAAGAAATCTATCAACATTTTTTTTAGTTTTACTTTACTTTAGCCTCAAATCGGAAATTTACTGGTATCTTTTAGATATTTTCTGCATAAGGACAAACAGAAACTAACCGTGTCAAACAATTTTTTTTCTGTGTGAAGAAGCAAAATAAAAAAACAGCATTTATAGAAACAAAATAAAATAATAATTTTTTTATTTAAGAAAAATAACATTCTGAAATTATAACCAAAATATAGAAATTTTTTTTTATCTGTGTATTACAAATTTGATGTAATCGATAAATGACTTCATTACGACTACTATATCTATATATATATATATATATATATATATATATATATATATATTCCACGTGTACAAAGTGAGCCCCGGCTGTGGAAAAACTGCGTTTGAAGTGAGGTCCGGTACAAAGTGAGGTCCAATATACGGACCTCACTTTGACAATCCTGTACAATTCATTCCAGCACCTTCCCCTACCACTACATAGGCATATCTGTTAAATTTAGCTGGACCTCACTTTCATCATACTATGGTCCAAGTTGTATATTTTAGTTCAACAGTTATGTGAGTGGTGGCGCTCTCCACGGTGTATAAATTCTAGACGTATACTTTGCAGATCATGGCCATTACCTAGTGAGGACCGGTGATGCGGCAACCGCGCGTGGTCCTCACTTACCGCATAGTATATATTTGAGGGTTTCACTTAACGGTGTATTTCTAAACACAATTATTAAACATTCCAAAGCATTGCAAGGTCACAGTTAGGCTCGTAGGGGCTGGCTGATTTTGTAATCTCTGTATTTTCAAGACGGAGGACAAATTCAAGAGTTTAAGTAATTGTTTCTCTTTTTTTTGTTTCTTATACAGCAAGCGGCAAAAGTATGGAACATCCAAGATAACTTTAAGAGTCTTTATTTATTTAAAAATCGCTAAGACAGGTCAATTTTTTTTAAATTAGGCATTTTTTAAAATAACAATTTTTATACAAGGTATTTTAAAAATAAAATACAGACATCAACTTTTGTTTTTTTAAATGAAATCTTGTATTATTTATTGCATTTTAAATACTATGACAAATTCTGGACATATCTTATAAATAATGTTTTATACCTATCTTCAACTGTTTTCGAAATATTGACAGTTAAATATAAACAAAAAAATTAATATTTAATTTTTTGTTTAGTTAATTGTTTAAATAATTACTCACAGATCTTTTTGTAGTCACATGTCTGTCAGTCTTTAACTTATTAAAGGTTGAAATATAAAAATTTTAAAAAAGAAAATTTATTATAATTAAACTCATTTTAAAAATCTATAGCATCCTAAGACTTTTTGGCAGTTTAAAAAATAGTGACAGGTAAAAGTTTGTTAAAAACAATAAAAAAAATGTAAAATGTAAAAATAAAATTGACCTGTATAAACATTTTTTTTTTTTAATAAATAGTTTTGAAGTTACTTTAGATGTTTCATAATTTGGCCGCTTTTTGAAAACTTGTTTGTACCGAGTGTAAAAAAAATCTCCTTTTTCTATTAGTACCTTTTTAAATAAAAAAACGAAACTTGGAGAAATTATTATGTTAAAAAATCTTCATTAATTGAGTAAAAAATAAATTTTTGATCACTTCCGGTTTTAACAAAAACAACCGTAACTTTGGATTTTTCTATATAATACTATTATATTTTTATCTTAGAATCTACGTTAAATTCTGAGTCTCATACACTAATTTTAAAAAAAATGTGATAATTTTTTTTAATTTTTGTTTTTTTATTTAGAAAGCTGTGATTATAAAAAAATATTAAATAATATAGGCAGTCATTAAAAAATAAAACCTATCCTACAAATGATCTAATTTAGAAAAAACATGAATTTAAATTAGAATAAATTAGCTTTTCCGGTTTAATTCATTTTTTTCAGATGGAACAATAGTGGCTCGCTTGGTTTTTGAAATTAACGTTTTATTTGTCAATTTGTTTAAAATTTGAAAAAAAAATATGTTAAATAAAAACATAAATTTAAAAATTAGTTTAAATAAGTTAGCATTTTAACAACAAAATAAAATTGACAGTTATTAAACATAATTTGTTACTTTTTTTCTGTTTTACAGCTTGCTTAAATTTAAATTAACTTTTAGAAATTTTTCGAAATATTTTTGTAAATATTACAAAAATTACTAAACAGATTTTTAAATTTTTGGTTTTTTTTATTAGCAGAAAAAATGTATTTAAAATGTCGAGGAGCCACTATTGTTCCATTTAAAAAAAATTGAGTAAGACGAGAAAAACTAATTTATTTCATCTTAAACTCCTGTATTTTTCAAATTAAAACATTTATGGTACTGGTTTTATTTTTTAGTTGTTGTCTTATGTTCTGATTTAAAGTTGAGATGATACCGGTAGTATCGCAAATTTTAATACATTTTTATGGCAACAACCAATCGCAACCTCGAATTGTTTAAATTTTGCTTAGAAACGTTGATACTACTGGTATTATCTCAACTTAAAATCAGCCCATAAGTTATTTAGAAATATTTTTTAACCATCACAGCCTTCTAGATAACACAATAAAAATTACAAAAAGAAAATTTCATCATACAAAAAGGTATAAAGAGTAGTGTATTAGATTCGGAATTTACTGTAGATTTAAAAAATATAAAAACATACACAGTGTCTTATGTAAAAATTTAACGTTACTGTCGCTTTCGGTAAAACCGGAAGTGATAAAAGTTTATTTTTTATTTACTTAATGAAAATTTTCTAACATCATATGTTTACTAAATATCATTGTTTTATTTAAAAAAATACTACTAACAAATAGGGTGAGCCTAATTTCGTTTACACCCGGTATATGTTTTTTTCCCTAGTTGGCTCCTAATTGGGATAGCCTGTAAGTCAACTTAATACCAATAACATTATTATTATTATTGATAATTTATTAAATTATAATAACGATATATTTAAAATCGTTGTATTACTAATAAAAAAAAACAAACCGCTTTAAAACAAAGATTCTTTCTGGCAAAAGCTCAATTCCGTCGTTGTGACCGTTTTGTCAAAATAAAAATTATATTTAAAAATGTATTGGCTTTTGTGAGCATTCGAAACTTTAAAATCCAATATATCCGTTCAACAATGAACAAAATTTAAGTGACTTTATCGTTTTTTGTCACTTTTCAACAATTAGGTATCTCAACAACTAAACCTTAATTTAAAAACTATGTTTTTAGAAAAAAAAAATTGTGACATTATTTGTAATTAGAATGGCGTTACATTTATATTTTTTGTCGTTTTGCAAATACAAATAATATAATAAATAAACTCTTAGGAAGAAAGTTAGCGGTACATTTGTATTTTGCTTTGCAGTGTAAGTGTCTTGTAGGGCTTAGACAAACAATGCAGGTATAAAGTAATAAAAGTAGGTAACCGCTTGGCCAGGCATCCCCTTCTGCTGGAATTTTTAGAGACCTTTCAGTCTTTATTTTAATTTTTATCAAATAAATAGATAATAACTATTAGAGAATGCATCGAAAAATGTAAAACGATAAAAAACTAAATTACCAAAGTATGCTCATATTGTTTAATGTATGGAATTAAGGTAAAATTTTGTTTTTTCGATCAAACACAAAATTAATTTATAAAACATTGTGTTAGTTTGTAGAAAAACATTATGGAAATTTTCATAATTGTTAATAAATTTTAGTCAAAAAATAGCAAGTTCCATCATGCAGCGCAAACTGAAATTAAAAGTTTTAATCTGTTTAAGTGTTATTTTTTGTCAAATTTTATATTAATTTTTTTTTACTTATAGAAAGAAGTATTAGAAAACGAAGAATAAAGTGCTGTTTTTAAAAATAACAGCTAGAAAATTTAAGTAAAAGCTGCTTAATATATGGTTCATTATGTTTTATTAAATATTGTAAATAGATATTATTGTAATTAAAAATTAACGTAATAACAAAAATTTATAATGTCTTTGGTATAAATTTGAACATTTAGTTTATATGCAATAAATAAATTGAAATTTTGACTGAATATTTATTATTGATTATCTCAATATTTTTAAAAAAAAAAATTTGAAAAACTTATTTTTTAAATGTATTTTATAAAATCTGATAAATTTTGCCCACACAGGAAAGCGTGTTTTTATATAGTTAAAACCGCAATTAGAAATTTTTATTTGTTTACAATTCAAAAATTGCATTGATTTTATGCTTGAAAATGGGACTGTCTTAAAACATCTAATCTGTAGATATAACACAAAAAAATGTTTGCCAATTTTTATCATTTGTAATGCTATATTTCAAACTAAAATTTTGGCACGTAATTTTAAATCACCTCGTATAAATTTGTTTACTTTTGAGAAATAGTGTTAAAGTTTTTCGTTAAAAACTTCGTTGTAATACGCTGTGTATTTAAAAAAATAACAGCAACAACTACTAACACCAGGTAAAATTTATGCACATATTTGAATCATACCTGGTAAGAAACCGTAAGAAACTATTTCAAGAAACTGAGATAATACATTGGGTTTTGTACAAAAACAACTTTTTTATTTTTATTATTTCGCATTTCTTCTACAAGGACGATCACTTGTTAAAATTTCTAAACTAATTGCAGAAACACCTAGTATATTTACTAATTTTTGGAGAAACTTTTTATTATTTATTTAATTGTTACTAATAGTATAAAAATAAGTATTTGTTATTTTGTTAAAAATTTTATTATAATTCTTTATTTAGTCAAATTTATTTATTTTTTATTATTTTTCTATCATTTTACTTCTTACTATTTTTCTATATAATATTAGGAAAACTTGATATCCCTAAAGTAACACTTTGTATTCGGCCAGCACACGGTCCAGATGCCAAGCAAAACTTGGCAACATCGCATGGACCTCACTTTAATCATTTGATAAACATATACACACAAATCGGTCCTCACAAGAATCAGAGACTGTAATGCAAATATACGGACCTCACTTGGGTAACAAGATGATAGGGACCTCACTTTGACACGATATACACCGAAAAATTATATCCGCCATCTGTAATTTTTTAAGTGTATATTTGCGAGGAATCTATGAACTTTGATGTAGGAAACTGTAATCAACCTAGCGCGCCGCTGTATATCTGGCCCTTTTGGTGGTCCTCACTTGATACACGCCACGGTTGGACCTCACTTTGATAGCTGGCCATATATATATATATATATATATATATATATATATATATATATATATATATCTCCGATCACTAAATTATTCAAGATGCAAAATGTTTTATCCATTACTATTTTAATAATTGTGTTAGTTGACATTCTTATTTTTTTATGTAATTTAATGATTTTGTGATGAAGGATGGTAAAATGCTGTTGTATATTTGAAAACATTATTTTTTTTAATTGTTGTTTTAAAAGTTTTGAAGCTTTTTTTTTATTCATTATCATCTTTTTCTTTAAGAACTAAAGTGCTCTTTTTATTCACTAGAGGGAAAGTTTGGGGCTTGAGAGCCCAGTTTAGTAGCAGCTTAGTTCCTCTCAGTAGGGTCTAAAGAATCACTTTTAGTTTCGGAGATTCAAAAATTATATTTTGTTAATATTAGCGTCTGGAAACAATAATATCACTAACGTCAAAACGTCAAAAATACTTTTATAATTTTCTTTAACTCAGCATTTATCCACTCATTATCACATATTATATAAACTATTTTTAAGGTTTTGTTCTTATTATTACAAGTAGACGTTATTGAAATGTTCGGAAAACAAATGAAATTAATTAGTGAACGTGTCATATTCAGCAAGGAAATCGCTGTGACAAATATTTTTGTTTTACTAAATATTATTTATTGCTAATATATAGCTTGAATATGAGAAATGTTATGACGATCATTGTGCCCTAGGGCAATAACTAGACATCATTATGGTTTAAGACTATAAATAAAGTTTATAATGCCTGCTTATTTATAAGAATTAATGAGAATAGTTGCTTAACTTTGACGTGAACAGTGACCAGTGTATTCCTCCGGATTGGGATAATTAAGGTATTTTGCTATTTTACATAGTACCGTTTCAAAACGAATTTTTACTACTGTTGTGTAAAACACCGGCCAATGCGATAGCCCAAAAAGAACGTAGGCTTTTTTTAATTTTTTGGGTCACACGACTCACACGGACACATATTTTATAAAAAGAAGCAAAGCATTTATTTATTTTTTATTTTTAGTATTTTATCTACTTCTATTCGTTCCGTTCAATGTCTTTAATGATTATATACATAAAATTAATTATTTTTTATAAGTGGTTTAGCTTGTTTCTTTATTATTATTTAGTTATTTGCTCCGATACTTTTCCAATTATAAAATGGAACTGCATAACACCTTATTTTAAGAGAAACAAATTACGAACTGTTTAAATTACATTTTTTTATTAATTTTATGGAGATGAAAGTACTTTTGGATACTTTTTAAATAATTTATTCATAATAAAGTATATATTAATATTGCTTCATACATACAAAGTAATATAAAACATTCGTTCATTTTCAGTGACCGTTATGAATTTAATTAGTTTGATATTTAATTTTAATAAAATAATAATAATTATTATAAATTTATTGGCATGTTGGCAGTTTGCAAAATCGTTTTACCAGTAATTGATACAGGTAAACATTTTTGTTTTTTTTTATTAATAAAATCGTTAATTATCTACTGAAATGTTATCTCGTAATTTCAGATTTATTGAAATTATTATACAGTATATTCTCGGATCGACTTTAAATCAACAAAAGTGAAATTTTTTGAGAAATCAAAAACAAAAAATGTTTTTCTCTTTTAAAGTAGATCCGGAGACATACACGGTGATTGTATCATTGTTTGTATCAAAAAACAATGAAATCATTTTTTTTTGCATTCGATCTCTAAAATAATAATTTTTCGAAATCAAAAAACGCCAAAAAATTAATCTTTAGCGGTCTAGGTCGCTAAAGTTGTTATGGCAACTTTATCGGATTATTTTTATTGAAAGTCAATAACCTACAAAGAACTATTTATTTAGATACATGAAAATGAAATTCACAGTTTTGAGCATATTGGAAACTATTATCGCTAAATGAAAAACCATTTTCTTTCTCGTTTACAGCAGCAATTCGATGTGATGAATTGCAAACAGAAGATGATGTTACTGCTAAAATTGAAAAGTCAAAACGAAATACACACATGCAGGTGTACTTAGTTTTTCATAAAGATAAGTTAAAATTGCATCTTCGTTTACTGTTGTTACTTTATTTTTTGCTTTCCACTCAAAAAACAAAGTATACTCTTTCTCATATTGTTCCCGAAATTTAGCAGGAAGTGAATTCAAAACAATATTTTTTGCTTTTTTAGCGATTGCGCTTGGATTTATTGTAATTTTAGTTTTTTTATTTATGATGTTGTTAAAACAGTCAAATGCCAAAATAACTATAATACTTAAAAACGTATTCTATTATGCCGCATATCATTAATCAATTCTCTTAAGAATCAATTTGGTGATTTAGAGAACCCTTGCAAAAAAATCTTGTATGCACCACGTCCGCAAAATAGTTTTAGGGAACTCATCTCATTAAAGACTCGGCTCCTAAGCCGCCTCGTCTTTAATTACGATTCGTCCTCTAAAACTATATTTTGCATAAATAGCTATATTTTTTATTTACTGTAAAAATCGAAAAACAGTGACGAGAAACGTCAAAAAATGGCATAAAGAATTTCTAGTCTTAATCAAAATTCTTATGAAAATTGTTTTAGTTTCTTTGTTTTCTCTGCTCGTTGATAAATTAACAAATAAACAATGTTGAATTGTAACAATATGTTTTCCAGCTTCCATCCTTATCCTTTATTTGTACGCTTGATAGACATTTACCGGATTAAACAGACAAAACTGGATAAATCTCGGCAATCTGTGAACAAGGAAGGCACGTACGCTACCAATTGTTAAAATCAATTGCCGTATTTTGCTCTCCGAGCGATTACACATCTCCGTGTCTAGTTTAACAATTGATTTACTGTAAGGAAATTTAACAATTTCATGATTACTTTAATTCAAACTAAGCTAGTGTAGATAATGCTGAAAACATGTTTCTTGCTTGAGGCTGTTTAGAACTTGTCATTTCAGTTGGATACACCTGGTGCACTTCAAAGAGACCTTTAGTAAACTGTTGCTGATAGCGATCTAAAAGTTGTAAACAAGTTTTGTAACAATATATGAAAATGCTACTGAAAGCTGAACGCTTTGGAAGAAAAAGGGAAGGCGAGTTTTTATAGTATTGAAGCTGTATTAATAACTATTTGAGTTATTTGTAAACAAGGGAAAGAGAGGCAAAATCGTACAAGTGTTTTCTTGTTATATTTATCTACTAGGAAACTAAAAATGTTCAATAATATAGACTTGTTTTGTATTTATAGTATATAGCATTGCTTGGTCTGAAATAACGATGAGAGGAATCGCTACGAATCGCAATTAATTTGTTAATTTAAGAATAATGTTGCAATGTTTTTGGAGATTTTCCTCACTGTGTTTATACCAATTTTAGTATTCAATCAATAGCCGATAGGTAGGTAAAAAATAACCATTTGTGAGTTACTTAAAAAGAATTTTGGACAAATTTAAAAACACTTCAAAAAACATTTGACACTTTTATGACATTTATTACCAACTAACTGGTGTTAACGCAAAAGTCCCAAAGATTGAAAAGTTAACTTTTTTAATTAAAATTTCTCAATCATTGTGTCATAAAAATTCGCGCTTTGCGCTCGGTTTATAACCTTGAATTCATGCCAAGAAGTAGACTCTTTGAAACGCGTTCTTTAATATACTATCTTTTAAAAGTTATTTTCAGCAATTTTTTAAACAAAAAAAAACCTACCTAGACAACTAAAAGACTTTTTATTTGATGTATAATTATAGGTGAAACAATTAACTATAAGAGAACAATCTACTAATAAAGAAAACGCTTTCGTTCAGAGGATCCTTAATTAAAAATGTGGACTTAAACACAATTAGTGAATGTCAAAATTTAAGGAAAATAGAGTAACTTGTCTTTCTAATTGCTTTGTAATCATAATATTTAATATTTACTAAAAGTCCTCTGAATCAAAGTTTCTGGTCTGATGTTTCATAGACGGATATACAACCAATTCTTATGCAAAAGTCATATTTATTCGTAAATCTGGCTCTTTTCTTTACTGTTTTACAGGTAAAAGAATTAGATTTTTATATTTGTGAAAGAAAGAGTTTGCAAATATGGAAATCTAGTCTCGTTATACAGTGTGTCAATTTTAAAAGTTGCAATCGGCAATATCTCTAGAATAGAAAAAGTTATTAAGAATCACTCAAAACCGTTTCGGTGGTTGCTAGGGAGAATCAAAATGACATGGTAAATGACGCACTTCCACTCACCCTTTAAGCCACAGCCACCCCAACTTGAAAATTTTAAATGGCATTACCCTACTTGTAGTACATCGTTGGAAAGCTCATAACCAGCGCTTTTCAAAAATGTTATGCAAAAGCCTATTGAGAAAAGTCGTTTTCCAAATAGTCGACAAGAAAGACTTTAAATTTTTATTTTTGTTATTCGCTGTAGTAAATGAACTGTAATTGAAACTAGAATAAAACATTGCCTAAGTGATTAATTTTTATTAAATGCTATAATCGATGTTGAAAATGATTTTCGTTGTTTGCTAAACAGAAATAGAGCCTGTTTTAAAATTCATCACGAACTTTTTGGAAAGTTTCTCTGCGAATAGCTTGACACTCTTGAATGATTCTATGTCTCAATTGATCAAGTGAGTCTACTTTTGTTTTATAAACCATAGACTTTAAAAGACCCCATAAAAAATCCAGTGGTGTAAGATGTGGTGACCTAGGGGGCCATTCAATAGGTCCTCTTCTCCCAATCCATTGATCTAGGTAATGGTTATTCAACCATTGCCTAACTGGAAATACATAGTCTGGAGATGCTCCATCTTGTTAAAAATGCAGTAGATGTTTATTTAATCCAGGATTTCCCAATTCGTCTAATTGATTTTTAAGCTCCTGAACTATAAGCGGCTCAATGTTTGTCTCCAGCATATTCGCATGTTCGCTGTTCAAATTGCCATCAATAAATAGATGTAAAATAATGGCATCTCCTAGTATCCCAGCCCAAACAGTTTTTGTGGATACTGCGTATGTCCCTCTCTAATTATGTGAGAGTTGACATCACTCTAATACCTGCAGTTTTATTTATTTACATTTCCATTTAAATAAAACGAACATTCATCCGAAAAACAAATGTTTTTTACAAATAATGGTTCGGTAATGCATTTTTCAGTAACCATTTTACAAAATTCAATGCGCCGATCCGGGTCGTCATCGACAAGTTCTTGGAGAATTTGCATCTTATAAGGATGAAATTTATGAAATTTCAATACCTTTCGTACTGATTCGTGAGATAATCCAGTTTTCCTTTCTGCGTGACGAATTGACATTGTTGGATTTATAACATATTGTACAAGTACTTCAATTTGGGTTTGCTCACTGAGTACTCTTGGTTGACTTCATTTTTTATTCTTAACAGATCCTGTTTCCTCAAATTTGCCGACTAACTTCTGAGCATGACTGACATGTTTTTCTGGATATTTATTATTGAACACTGCCGATGTTCGAAGAGCACAACGCTTTTCAGAACCGTAAATAAATATCAATTTAACACGCTCTGCCGTACTATAAACCATTGTTAATTTTTGATAATTTACAATATCGTTAACAGGTACAATTAATAAATGAAATGTATGAATCTACAAAAACAGATACCTACATTATAATCTAATCCCAATAAACATAGGGGTGCAAAAACCATAATGTATTGTCATTTTGATAAGATTCAAAACACAAAAAAATCACACAAAAAACATGAAACGTAATCATTAGGGTTCAAATCATCTTTTTGGTTGTGTATTTTGTACATAACATCAATTTTTCCTTTAGGACATCACATAACAAAAATGAAAATTCAAAGTCTTTCTTTTCGAGTATTTGGAAAATTACTTTGTGAAATAGGCTTTTGCATAACATTTTTGAAAAGCGCTTGACGATGTGTCACAAGTAGGGTAGTGCCATTTAAAATTTTCAAATTGTGGCGGCTGTGGCTTAAAGGGTGGGGGAGGGGGACGTTATTTACCATGTCATTTTGATTCGCTTTATCAACCACCAAAACGGTTTTAAGTGATTCTCAATAACTTTTTCAATTGTAGAGGTATTGCCGATTGCAACTTTTAAAATTGACACAATGTATGTAAGTGTCGAAACAGAAAGAAAGCAGGTTGCCCGCTTTCCGTTTTAAGCGTCGAAAAAACTTCTATATTAATAGAATTAATAAGGATAATTGTCAATCTGCTTATTTATCTGATTGTGTCTAGCTCTCATACAAAAAATATAAAAAAAATATAAAAATATAAAGAAATAGCTCTCATTAATATAGAAGTTTTTTCGGCGCTTAAAGCGGAAAGCGGGCAACCTGCTTTCTTTCTGTTTCGACCCTAAAGCAACAGAGTAGCAGTTTGTTACTGGAATTCATTTGCGGACCAAGCATTAAGTATGTTCTTAAGGTGAAATATGGTAGTACTTTAAAAGAAACTATTAATACTAAACATATTACTTTTACTTAAAGAGGTGTTAAGCTAGTCGTTGTATAATTAGATGCACAATAGCTAATTAGATCAAAGACGACCTGATTTTAGAATTTTTTTATAAACGATGACGGGAGAAGGTTTTGCAGATTTGTTTTAAACTTTAATGAAATGAGTGTTGTGCGAGTAACTAACAATTTTGTGTTTGTATATATTTTTTGAAATTTGTGAGAAAAACGAAAGAAGCTTTGACACTTTGGTCCAACTATTCAATGTTGCAATATTGTTTAAGATCGTTGATATTTCCAAATAGACTAATAGTCTAATTTCAAATTGAGATATTACCAGTAGTATTTTTGTTTACATGGAAAATTAAAAGATTTCGGGGTTGTGATTGGTTCTTACCACGGAAAATTCTTAAAATTTGCAATCCTACGGGTAGTATTTCAACTTGAAATTAGCCAATAAGTTAACAGTTAGTGAGTATTTATGACATTACTGGTTATCATTTGTAATCTATTGGGCTATAATGACCACACTAAACTTAAATAAAAGATATATTTGCTGTAAAAAATTTTTTTGAAGCGGTGAGGACGATTTTTTCGACAATACGAGATGAAAGCTTGTAGAGACTAGTCTGAACTTAAAATTAAAAAACAAAAATTAACAGCAGCTTTATGCAATATTTTTTTACATTGAATTTTTTTGTGTTTGTATTTCAAAAGCGACACTTATATTTAGTACTTCAAGTTTCGGTCACCTCGTGGTCAGACGAAAAAACGACGATAATTTCAATATTCTGCCACAAAGCGCTCCAAAATATGCTTGAGATTACTCCATAATTTGTTCAGGAGGCCATGCTGGTAATACTTCTAGATATTTTACGGTTTGTACCACACATGTAATTCGCTTGTTTGTAATGGCAAAAAAATGTTATTTATAAAAAGCTCGAATTTTTGAAGTTGCGCTGATGCTTGCATTTGAATTTCCGTCTACTCCGTCACGCTCTAATGCAAGTTTGGGTAATAGTAATGAAAGTTTCTGTCTCTAAAAAGGTTCTTGTGCTTTTTGAAGGACGGAAAAATTGTAAAAATCGTGAAAATTGGAATCCATAAAGTGAAAACTATGCAATAAGTCAATAAATAAATTTCTCTTTAAAGGTTTAGAAAAAGAGAACTAACACCAACTAACAAGTTTTACGCTCGCTCTAGTTACATCAATGGCGGTATACAGTCTTAAGAATTTGTAAGAGAAAAGTAGAAGAAAACGAGAGCAAAGAGAAATACTCTGTGGAGAAGATTATTGATCGTCGAGTAGTCATCGAGAAAGATAAATATTTTTGGGAGTCTGAAGATAAGTTGGTCTTCATAGCAGAGTTTGAAAAGAGCAGGAAAGCTAAAGAGATGAGTTGATTAAGAGTCAACTTTATTTATCTTTTCAGTAGAATCAGACAGTCAGAAATAATAGTTGATAACAAAAATAAAAAAGTAATGACATTTCGTATAGAAAGTCTAAAAAAATCTAACGAGAAAGTAATGGAAGATTCTGCTGACAAGCCGAAGTCCATAAAAAAATCTAACAAGAAAGTAATGGAAGATTCTGCTGACAAGCCGAAGTCCAAAAAAGCCAATTCTAAAAGTTTTGCTAATGAAGAGAAATCTAAGAAGAAATCTGACAAAAAGAGAGTTGGTTTAGTCTTTGATGATGAAGACTAGAAATCTAAAAAAAGCAGCGAAATTTTAATTCCAAGTTTGGTAAAAATAAAAAAAAATGGGGTTTAAAAAGTTTTTTCAATATATCTTCATGTTGGATCTTCTTGGTGTAGAACCACCAATAGCACCAAACAATTTTACTTTGCACACCGCACGTTTTGACCACAAAGTTGTCATCTCCAGATTAATTCCCCACCTGAGGATGACAACTTTGTTGTCAAAACACGTCGTGCAAAGTGAAATCGTTTGGTGCTATCGGGTGCTTGCTACATTTCTTTAAAATGATAAAAGCATGCGATATTTTTGATAGATTTTGATAGTAGAGGGACTAATGAAATTGAATTTTGTTTTAAGAAAAGCCAATGTTAAATACTCACAGATTGTTATCCAGTTTTATGATAAGGTTTGGCTTGGTATACTCTAGTAAATTATAAATATTAAAGACAAAATAGAAAAAAGTAGTAAGTGATAATGCTACTTTAGTTTCAGGACTGCCAGCAGATTCATATTCTCTTTCGCAAAATTTTGTTTTGAACAAGAATTTGATAAGACAAAGTCTCTCTCAGCACACTCTAGTTTAACAAAACAACACTGTTACTAACAGTTAAAAAGTTGGTTTATCTAAATTCTCATTAGACGAATTTCGGTTTTATGATTCTGAAGCATCGCACAGTATTATGTTGTTTATTGTAGTTTACGAATAATAATGTGGAAACGTTTTAGGTTTGGCGTATGCAATCAAAGCTGGTTACAGTAAAAAGTTACCAAAAAATTGTTTTTGTTCCCACCAGCATAGACGCTGAAAGGCAGCGTACCAAAAATCTGTATACTATCTATAGTTTACAGATCAATTCCCAGTTATAGAACAGCCTGTTTTTACAATATTTTTTGGAATAAATCATATAAATAGTGCTTTTTTAAAAAGATCTGCCGGTATATTTCACATTTTATGTAAAACCGCACTTTGAAAAGTTTTACGTAATTACATTTATAGCAGCTTAACAAACGGAAATTGTCAATTGGCGTTCAGAAATTCAATTATAAATCTATTTTTCGTAAATAAAATTTTAGCGACTTCGTCACATGTCAATCGTTTCTATAAAAATTTAATACTCCAAGTTCCGTGTAAATAATCATTTTGGTCGGTCATAAACTCTCCCATAATACTTTTCTATTACCTCAATTAAACTCCCCCATAAAACTTGTACACCCAACGTAGTATTAATAACTCTGAAATTAGAATAGATTTTCGATAAACTCGATTCGACTAAAAATACGCGATTTGCTTGAATAAATATCAAAATTCGACAGGAAAGGCGATTTGTGATAACTCTCCAGTAGGACGAATTCAGTAGACAAACAAACAGAAAATAAATACGGCAAATAGTATAATTTTGTATTTTCAGAGAGGATTATACACACAAGAAGTTTTGTTCCAAGACCTGCTGTGTTTCTTAGCTGTAATCGATAAATGACAGGCAGTTGTTACTATGGCCGCTCTTCAACACGGTAGGTATCTGATATTAAATTAATTATTTATTGCTTAGAAAAAGACGTCAGACGAGATGTAATGAGCTAGCGAGACGTCAGGGATAAATTATTATGCGATATAAGAAGGATATGTAATGACTATTTAATTGTATCACTTTGATAAACTTTTTTGTTACGGTTTTTTGTATAGCAGAAAAAAAATTAATTGTAGAGATAACTGCATTTTTTATTATAATTGCTATTTTTATACACAATAAGCTATCAAGACATTTATGTTTGTATTGTTTTTGAAATGATTATAGTGTTGCGTCTACCAACGCAATTATTTTCGTTTTGAATCTTTTAAATTGACATAATTTTGTCAATAATTTTTAAAATAAAAAGGCCAATGCTATTAACAAATTTTGTAACACAATAATGGAGTTCTTTGTTTTCAAAGCAATTGCAAAATACTTGTCCTTGCTAGAGGCGAACTAGAGAAGAATAAATTGTACTCATCTTTTAGAGTTCTATTTAATATTTTTTTATTTATTAAAAATTATTTGGAATATTATAATGTACTGGGTGAATCAAGTTATATCCTCATTCCAAAAACACATCTTAAAATACGGAAAAAAATTATGAAATTTGTATATTACGATTATGTTAAATAGGAATCTATTTACCTTCAAAATTTTTTTTTGTTTTTCTAGCAGTTTATTTAACCTATAAAACTCATTTCGGAAAAAAATCTTACGTTCTGTTTTTTCATCAAAGATGTCAAACAAAATCAATCTGCAAAATTTATTATTACAAAAGATGTTAGACTTTTTAAAACCCATTTTTATATTTTTTATCAAATATTTTAGTCTAATTTATGACTTGAAAAGTTAGGGTAGTAATAAACCACGACTCAACATCCTAATAATTAAAGTAGATTTATGACCTGGGAGTTTGTTACCAGCTGCCGTAACCTTCAAGTTTCCACAATAGTCGTGTGCCACTTTTATGACGAATACCATAAATTTCAAGAAACTCCTACTCTGATGGTGTCTTTTTTTGAATAAAATTTACGACTCTTTTATAAATTATAAGAAAGTAAGTGCTTTAATATCAAAATGTTAATTAAAAACGAACAACACATTTACTCAAAAATTTATTTAGCTACTTTGATGCATTGTATCAAAATAGACCTGCAATTTAGGCAATACTTCATTGGCTTTTTTAGGAATCTAAGTCAAATTCTACTATGTTAATTATCAAAAAAAAAAAAAAAAAAAATATCTACGAAAGTCCAATTTTGACACTACAAAAATGTGCTTAAATAGATAACACAAAAATACGTTGTTGCGATGCAATTTCAGGCATCATTAAGACAAATAAGGTACTTAGTTTTGCCAAATTCCTGTAACGACACTCTACCCTCAAAAAAAAACAATTTCATTAATTTATTTTAGTTTTATAAATAATTTATAAAGGTTTTAAACAAAGCTGATGATTTATTGTGGGTCAAATTAAAAATGTTTTACTCTTAAAAGAAAATATGTTTTAAGATTTAATTTTAAAAACAATACTAAAACTTATTTTTTAAACTATTTATTTTTTATACCTTGCAATATTAATTGTAACAGTTTTACAAAAGCCAAGATCATTACGGTTATAAATCCTTTTGTTTTTTTTGTAATTAATAAGAATAAACAGTTTTGTAAAAGTTTTACAAAATGCGGTAATAATTTATGTGAGTTTTAATATTTTAACTGTATAAAGGTTTCTTAAAAGCATTTTGTAGAACTGCGTTTTAAAACCTATAAGTAGTATTTACCGGATATCACAAAACCAAAATTAGGCACTAGGTTTTGATCCAACAATTTTTAAAATATTTTTACTTCTTACTACATCAATATAACCAAATATTACCTTAATTACGGTAACCATTATGGCATTCATAACTCCAGAGGGAGATATAGAAGGGAGTTAAGAATTCTTAATTTCCTCTAATTTGCATATTAAAAATAGTTACAAATATGGCGCTCTAAAGTTACAAGAAGAGAAGAAAGAATGTTATTAAATAACAATTCGTGGCTTAAGTTTCGGCTTTTTTTGTAATTCTTCTGGAATTTTACTATTTTTCTTCATTTTTGCAAACGACAAATTTAGAAGGAAAAAAAAATTGACAACAAATATTTTCCATAGCAATCATGCACAGTTAACTAAGTGGGTCGTCCACAAAATTCTATTTATTCCCAAAAAATACGTTAATTAAGTAAGAAATAAAATTATTTATGAATCACGTGAATTATTAGATGTTAATTACTTTGCCCAACGTTGCCCTCGGTAATTAACATTCTTATAATTTCCTTGATACATAAATAACTATTATGCATATTTTTGCTAAGTCACCCTTAATCGGTGCTTTATTAAAATTATTATAACTTATAACTACAAAATTCTGATAGAAGTTACAAAAAAACATGGGATTATTGGAAAACTAGATCAAAATTGTAAAAAGTGAACAATATAAAAGACAAGTGAAACGTAATTATTTACCTAAAAGTACTGAGTGATAGTAAAAACGCCTCTAAAACTACAAAAAATTATTTTGTCAAACATCTGCCAGATAAAATCACTGAAAGCAAAATTTCAATTAAGGAAAAAACAGAACACTTGTTGACGACAGTGATTCAGAAAGAAATAAATATGAAGAACAAGTTGAAAAAAACTGGTTAGTAGAGTTGAATTATCAAAATATCCAAAAAGAATATGTAGACTGTCTTTTTTGAAAACACTCAAATGGTTAATTAAATTTAAAATTAGACAAAATTCATTTTTGCATTTTGGACTAACTAGTGTCTATTTTGAACGCAAGAATTTTTTAAAGCAATCTTAAAACTCTGTAGCTTTAAGACATTCTGTTAATCAGACAGAACAGGTTTGATGAAAACTTATGTGACTTGCTGAAGACTTTTTTACTTTTTAACAAGCAAATTCACTTTTTAAAGGTGTCTAGTAACGAATTGATAAAAACATTTTACCTTAAAATGACAGTTTTAAAGAGAAATGATTTTGTAACAGTAAATAAATTGCAAAAAAGTTTTATTTTAAAAGACGCCATGTTATTCTCTAATTTTGACACAACTTGTTGACATCCTTTTGGAAAAATAGGACCATTAATGATAAATCTTCAAAATCTTGCAAAAATTAAACGTTTTGTACGGTTTTAGGCAACACACATGCTGTCACGTTGTGTACTTATTAATTTTTTTGCTATGTGTAAAATGAAGAGTGAAAATCCCAGTTTAAGAATATTTTTTATTTTTCTTTAAACGTTAATTTTCAGGAAGCGCGTTAATTTTAAAGAGGGATATCAAATAACATCAGTAAAGTGACCTGCGTTTGTAAATCAGCTTTGAAAACGATTGGTTTTAGAGCTTTTTAAGTTATGATAAATGTATCTATATACAATATACATCATTTATAGTTTTCAGTGTAGATGAATGTAATATTAAAGTAGGCAGGTAGCTGCGAACAACCACTAAAGGATATTTTGTATTAAAACTATTTGATGTGCAAGAGTTTAATAGAAACCTTTATGGGCTGTAATATTTCTTTTTAAAAATTACTTTAAATGTCATGTTTACTTTGGCTTTATAAGAGATTTGAAAGTAAATTTTAAAACAAGTTTTATAGCAGCTGTTAGGGCTTCTTTAAAAGTAACTATAACAAAATAACGAAGTTTTAAAAACTGGCTTGTAAAACCTTTATAAGATGGTCCTTATAATGTTTAACAAGTATTTTTAAAAGTTTTAAAGCCATATATTTTACTAACAAGTTTTAAACCAAATTTTAAGAAATAGATTTAACAAGGTTTTTAAGATTATAAAAAAACCTAAATTGTTTTTTTGGTAGTCTCGGAAACGTTAACTTTTTGAGGACAATTACTCAACTGATACCTCAAAATATTGCAACACTTTTTAGCCTTGTTGCACTTCAAGTTTTCCTAATTTGGCTCTGAGTTTATTTGAAAAATCAAGTTGTGGCCAAAACTAACATAAGGCCAAGAAAAGTGGGAAAATAAATAGGTGTTAGCGTTAGTGAAAATGGTGGTGCCACGTGGTGTCGCTTGAAATATGCGACAAAAATGAACATGCTTCATAACAATTTCAAAAATTTTGTTACAGATGAGTTTTAGTCTTGTAGATGCTTTTGGACGTGGATGAAGAGCACAAAGACCGACTTTAGTCGCAGGCTTGTAGACTTTTTAAAATGTGAATGTTCTAGAAAATAAAATTTTGTCTACTAAAGAAGGCAAAAATTTTTCTATGCACTTACATAAAAAATTATAATACATATTATGATTTACATATACAAATAAGTTTCTATTTTTAAATTGTAGATTTCGGACCACTCTATATAATTGAAGGAATTTTTTTGCAAGTAAAATTTATAATGATATAATTTAGTTTTTATAAGTTTGAACGTAAATAAAAGAATTTTTTAATGAGACAATTACTCACTCGATCTCTGGACTAAGCATCTAATTTGTAACTTGTTTTATTTTATGTAACTGTAATTGTATTTTTCCACTGAAAATTTTAGTGGACTGTTATTGACATTTCCATTTATTATTATTGTTAGTGACTCATGGAAATGTTTCTCTATACGTATTCAGTTTGAAAAACGTCTATATTTAATTTTTAGAGAAGATTTTATTTCTGGATAAACTCGTACATTAAGTTTTTTTTTTAAATTTAGTGCCACAATTGGCGTTGTTTCTAATGGTGTAAACACATTAAATTTTTTATTAATATCACTGCAAAGAGCATACAATATGTTCCCGGTTCGACTTTAAAAGAGAAAAAATTTTCTTATTTTTGATTTCTCAGAAAATTTTACTCTTGTTAATTTGCCTTGCTTGTTTTTAAACTCTCAAAACACAAATTACTTTTCATTTAGTGTTTTTTAGTGTTTAGGTCTGTGGTTAAACTATATTGTCATACATATACGACATCTGTCACACGTCATAAAACCTTTAGCATAATCAGTTTTTGTTTGCTGAACTGTAATAAATGTTTATCCACAATTACCTTATAATTTAAGTTTTATCCACACTTACGAACCGTATAAAGTAACACTTTATTCACTAGTGGAATAATGAAATGACTTTATTCCACTAGTTGAATAATAAAAAAATACAATTTTAAATAAATCGCATTCTATTTATTATTAATATTGACATTAACATATACATTAATAAACATTTCGTTTTTTGTTTTATCATATTTCACTTCGTTTCCATTAATAAGAAGGTTGTAGTTGTTATCGGTTCCAGAACGAATAGTAGTTGTAGGAACAATGGACGTCTCCTCTAGTAAGGAACGACTAGTATATACCAGGAGAACCTTGGATTTTCCTTGCGATATCAAGCTTATTAGATACATAATCTTCGATATAAGTTTCTCTTATAGCGGAGCTCCTTCACCCACCATGTCGTTTAATTGTTGTAAGATTAGCACCTCTATTGGCAAGTAAAGTTGTTAAAGTGCGCCTCATACAATGACCGGTATAAGCTTCTGCGTTCGCCATATTCAATAACGAAGCAACTTTATAAGGAACTTTCGATAAAGTGTTAATTCCAACAGGTTGCGATGTGCATTTTTGATTAGCGTATCGTAAAAAGAATCTCTTAATGGATAACTTCTTCGGACGTAAGAACATGTATTTCCTACACTTCTCCACAGTGTTGATAGAGAATCCTTGTTCTATAATTGTGAATATTCGGGAAACGCCCGTTTTGGTATCTAGTATCGAAACAATCAGGTATGCGCCCTTGTCTTCTACATCACTGATTTTCAAATTTGTCAGCTCACAGCATCGACAGCCACCAGACACCACTATTATTAATGCAACCTAAAATATTCCAAAATTTATTGTCTACAATGTTTACGTAATGCCAGAGATTAGGTACCTTGATCATCAAATATCGCAAGCTCTTGTCAAAAACTCTGCCACTTGTGCTCTTTTTAATACTGCAGCTTTCTTCGGTCTGTATCTTCTTGACTGATTCTTTAGATAGTCCATAAGTTTATTATATTTTTCAATGTCTATGTTTTTATAGATCTTTATAGCGGCCTTCATCATGGAGTACTTCGACCACATGTATGAAATTGCATACCTCTTCTTCAAATTTAAGAAATACGATAGCAGAACTTCTTCATTCATTGTCATTACCCCCCGTTCTTTTTTCCATTCATTAAATTCTGAAAATACTTTTTCATAATGTTTCCTGGACTTTGCAGGCAATAACTGGCAAGTCGCTTCTTCAGCTTCCTCAAGAATTGTCTCAGGAACGGTACCTATCACTTTCTTCTATTTTCACCAACTTGCAGAGCGTTTTGTACAAATAGAGTCGATAAACAATCGAAAATAAATAGCAACGATTCAACACCTCCCATGTTTTTTAGTTAATTTCAATGATTTTTGAGGTGACATCCGCTGTCAGAGTGTAATGTCAAGTCATTTTTGATGACATGAGATGAAATTTTGGCGATTCTGATTTTAAATCCCTGTAACTGTGGATAAAACGTTATATTGGATTCGTATTTTAGTCGCGTTTTATCTACTTAAAAATATTAAACGTTCGATTGCGTCTCGACTGGTTTTATAAACCGGTTTTTTTTTTAAAATGTAATTTATCAGTTTTTTTAAAAACCGGTTTCTCTTCAAATCGGTTATTTGGTTTTAATTATTTACCGGTTTTGCCAGCACTAATATGAACCCTTATAACTTTAACAATGTGCATTATTCGGTTTATTGCAGCTTCTTATATAGTCAGCTTACTTAGTTCTGTCCGAACTGTATAATAAGATACTAAGAAGGGGGTATTCTGGTGTAGAGGTATGAATTTGAAGTGTTCTTTCGGGTGCTATAAATAAAAAACAAAAAATATTTTTACTGTCCATTTTTTGACAAGACCTTTATTAATAATTTAAGAAAACATAAAAAAATATAAAATGTCAAAAAATTAAAAACTCAAAATGTTATAAGTTGTTGAAGTAGGGAGTTGAAAAAAAAAATGGCGCGCCAATTTCAATCACAATTACAACTCTTCTAATAATCCGAAACAAAAAAATAAAAAAGACTATAAATTTAGATGAATACTGCTATCGTACTAACTAAGAAAAAATGGGGAATTTTTTTTTTTTTGCTAAATTCCTGCTGTCCCAAAAAAAAATTTTTTGTCTTATTTTTTTATCTTTTCGGAATTTTTTAAAAATAGTATTTTTTTTATTTTGTTATAATAATAATTAGTACGATAGAGACATGTATTGAGAACACTTACACCAAATTTCAAGTAAATCGGTTAAGTAAAACCTGAGAAATTATGACTGATGATTGATGACGAAATTATGAAATGATGATTTTGAAAAGTGTAGTTTTGAGAAAAACGCTTTTAAATTCGTTCCAGTCGAAAATGACTATATCTACGAAAATAATTAAAATTTTAACAAATCTTTTTTAAGGACATATTCTTGAAAGGTTAGGCTTTAAAAATATCAAAAAAAAAAAATGATTTTGTTAAATTTCTTCACCAGAATACCCTCTTAATTAGGACACTTTTAGTGAAAAATAGTGCATAGTTATTTGGTTATAACTAAAAATTGGATAAAAAATGACATTAAAGATGGATTTTCAAGTGAACAGATATTATGCAGGTACCTATGTTAAATAGTTTTCGGCTAATTAATCCAAAATTTCAACGAAAATTCTTGTGCAATGCATCCGTGGTATGCATAAATTTAAATAAACTCTTAATATGATGTTTGTTGTTTGAATGAGCTATACTATACACGTATTATATCTCTTTAGTATTTTCCTAATAAATTAACCAGACTTACAAGAATGTTTTTAAAAAATTTATAGCATTTCATAAATTTAAAGATAATTATAATGAAATGACAGCAAGTGAGAAGATAAGGGGCATTTCAAAAAGACACAAATGATTCATATGTTACAGCTATCAGTGATAATATCGCAAAATTTATGAATGTTCATAAATCACTCATTTAACAAAAATATTTTCGCTAAAGAATTAATAAGAATTTATTCAATTTCTAAATACTTTATAAGATTTATCAGTAACAAATAAATATTTTCGGGTTGTTGTTTGTATTTTCAATTTAGTTCATTTAAATGATATCAAATTTAATAAAAATGTAGTTTTAAGAGAAGCAATAACAACAACAACAACAACGTCGTAAAATTTTAACTTATTGTTCTTATAAATTACGAGAATAAATAGATTTTGATGTTATTTAAGTTATTGATTATTTTAGTTGAAAATTCATTGCATTTGCATACAACAGGAAGGATAACACTTGAAGCATTTCAATGTTAAATTCCGTTACTGTAAATGGAAACCGTCTATATAGAGCAGGGTCGAATCTTTTGATATCTTCTCAAAATACACAACACTAGGAGATTAAAGCACGAACTAAAGTGCCGGTATCTATTATCACAAGAAGGCTTTAAATTTTAATCAGATCCTAAATTAGAAATTAGAGTAACTACCTACCTACATAAGATAGTAATGATAATAATAATAATTAACAAGTCATAGGTAGGTGCATTAAAACCCCACAAAATGTCAAAAACCTCGTAATAACCTTAACGGATGTCCTTTATTGGTGGATCTCCTTGGCCGCAGATGTTCTCACTTAACAATGAGCACCGCTCACCTTAACTTCCATTAACTGTTATGCTATCCACGTCCGATTACGTGTTTGTTTTATTAATCATGCTACCACAGAGTCTGATAAGTTTATTATCTCAATGAAAATGCCTCATTTGTGGGAAATCACTTTCCGTTTCTGTACCCGACAAAGATTTCTATACAAGGTGGTCGATTTATATCGGGTAAATCAAGTTTTACCCGCACCTCAAAAATAGACATTTCTAATTAAGCGAAAATTTTCAAAAAAATTGTAGGTGATACTTTCAAATAGAAGAAGATTTTCTTCAAGTTCCAAATTCTTTACTTGTACGGTTACTTTTTTACTTTTACTCATTTTATTATAAATTTACGTTAACGATTTTTTTTGTACAGGTGTATTTTGATACAATAATGCATCGAAGCGGATTAAATTTTTGAGCAAATGTGTTGTTTGATTTTAATTAACATTTTGATATTGAAGCACTTACTTTCTTATACAGTAGTGTCGCGCTAATCCGGATCAATTAAAACCGAGACGATCCGAATTATCGAAAAATCCGGATTACCGAGACATGTTTTTTAAGCAATATTTTAAATTTTTTACGGTAAAAGAAAGTGAAGATGAAGTTGAGGTAAGAAGAAGAATACGTGGTCACATTTTTATGGTTTTTATTGAGCATTTTGTATGACGCCGCGCCGGCTTGAAAAAATGAGTTACTGTAGTCTGATGAACACGATGTTGGTACTTTTTAAAAGCCATTTCTTTCAGCTTTTAAAGGGTTGTTATATCTGATGAAGTTACATCATTTTCTGCTGCTCATTGTAAAACGACATTTCAGCTTCTTATAGCACATTCATCCTTTACTCTTATTTGTGAAGTTTCTGTCATTTCGTCATCATCATCTTCAGAGTCATTGTAACATTCATCTTCACAATCTTTGGATTCCGTCAGTTTCTTGTCGGCATCAATCCAGTCCACCACCTCATCAAGATTTACTTCAACTTTTCCTACATGCAAAAGCATGGTGGCAACTAGATCAATTTTTTCTGCTGCTGAGCGAATTGTATTTCTCAAAATATTCAAAGGGATTATATCTTCAGAGTCATTATAATCTGCATCATCATTATCATTGTTAAATTTAAGGATTTTTTCCAACAGTTTTCTAAAGTTTTAGATGGCACTTTTTCTAATGCGTTATGAAGCAAACATACTACTGTTTTCAGGTTTATATTTTTGATACACTTTACAAGTTCTTTTTAGTCAATTGTTAATATTTCGGGTAGAAAACTTTTTTTATAAAATAACTTTGTGAAACTAATAGCATTCTGATCCAAAGGCTGTATTAACGCTGTTGCATTCGGTGGCAAAAGTTTTACGAAAAAATTTCTATTGTCGCTGATGAGATCTTGTTTGCAGCAGTGGCTAGAGGCACTGTCAACAAGCAAAAGTGCTTCTTCAGACAAGTTTTGTTCTTTTAAAAATCTTCTTACTTCTAAAATAAAACATTCTTGAAACCATTTCTTAAAAATAGCTGCAGTCATCCAAGCCTTTGCTGTAGCTTTGCAGTTCACAGGTAGCACATAATTTTTGAAAGCCCTAGGACTTTATGCCTTTTCGATTACCTGAAGCTTTAAACGATGACTTTCATCTGCATTGCAACAAGTTAAGAAGATGATGCGCTCCTTACTAGTTTTTCTTCCTGGAGCTGTTTTTTCAGAGCTTGTTACCAACGTTCTGTCTGGAAGTAATATCCAAAATAGCCCAGATTTATCTGCGTTATAAATCTGTGATGCCACTAAAGAGTGGTTCTTAATATCTTGATCTAGTTTTGTTACAAATGGTTCAACAGCAGGTTCATCGGCCGACAATTTTTCACCGCAAATTTTAAGAGTTCTGATGCTATATCTTTTTCTAAAATTACCAATCTACCCTCTGCTTGCATTAAAATTTTCGTTGCCATAGTATTTTGTATAAAGTTGCTTAGCTTTAACCGCTAATTATTCATAAGAAACTGGAACATGTCAATTTCTGAGATTTATAAACCAAGAAACAAGCTTTTCTTCTATTTTTAGTTACTCCGCTTTTTTAAAGTTTTTTTTTTTCTAAGCCCAGGAACACATTGAACAACAAATCTGAAATTATTTCAAATGACGTCAGTTTTTTTTATTTCAGGCAGTTTCTACACTCTTATCCTTTAATTTTATCAGTATTTTTCTTAATATCACTGATTGTTCAAGTTTCCACCCCATATTTGCCAGCTAAGATCTTCCACTTTGCCTCGTTTTAAATCATCAATATTTGCTTTTTCTTTTAGCGTTAGAGTTTTATTACTTCGTTTTCGAGGTGCCATGTTGCAAGTTTGAGAACACTGAAGTCACTGTAGTTTTAAATGTTTTTTTTATGTTTACGTTTTTTCACACTCCAGTCAAAACAATTCATTGAAATATACAGTTTTTTATGAAACGTAGCAAAATTATTGCATTTGGACTATCAAATTAAATGAATTCCGGATTACAACATACACAATGAAGGAAAGAGTCCAATCCGGATTACTGAAGAATCCGAATTACCGCAGGGTTCGAATTAGCGCGACACTACTGTAATTTATAAGCGTCGTAAATTTTATTCAAACAAAGACTCTATCAGAGTGGTGGTTTCTTGAAATTTATGGTATTCGTCATAAAAATGGCACACGGCTATTGTGGAGACTTAAAAGTTAAAACAGCTGGTAACAAATTTCCAGGTTATAAATCTACTTCAATTGCTAAGGTATTAAGCCAAGGATTTATTACACTCCAACTTATCAAGTCATAAATTAGACTAAAATATTTGATAAATTATAAAAATGGGTTTTAATCAAAGTCTAACTCTTTTTTAATAATAAATTTTGCAAATTGATTTTGTTAGACATTTTTGATCAGTTGATCGTAAGATTTTTTCTCAAAATAATTTTTCTTCAGTTTTATGGGACAAATAATTTACTAGAACAAAAATTTTTGTTGGAGGTATATATATTAATTTAGCGCAATACATAAATTTCATAATTGTTTTTTGTGTTTTAAGACGTGTTTTTGTGGTGCGGATATAACTTGATTCACCCGGTATAGAAATGTTTCTTTAACAGAATCGGGCTAGACAAGCGAGTCAAAACACTCTTATAACAGATTTCGAATATTCAGCTGAACTGAAATCAATCGCCGGAAGTTTTCGAATTTTCCTGGTGGAAAAAGCTTGAAAATTGGTGTAACAAGTCATCGAACTTTTCATATTAATGCCAAAGTTTCAGATTGCTTCTATTGACAGGGGAACGGCGAGTCAACAACGTATGTGAGCCTTGATGGATATCGAGTAAATAATCACAAATTTTGTTAAAATTTTGATGAGTAAATATTGTGTTGGATGAGATAAAAGAAAGAGGACTTGTAATTGGTTATTGTGACCTATTGAATCATATAATTATTTATTTCACGATTCATAACCTTAAACAAATTGTAATCAAAATAATTATCATAAACAAGTATGGGTGTTAATGTGTATGATTAAAATTGATTTAACTTATTTTCTTGTTCTAGTTTTCGTTTATTAACAGTAAACACATAATTTAGACTTGAAATGAATTTAAGTTGAAGGTGATATTTTGTCATTACTTCATACTTTAATCACATTCCAAAGTTTCAATGTTTCAAAATACTAAACACCTTTTATTTTTCTTATTTTTTTTTTGATAGACAACGTATTATTAAATCAAAAAAAAATTTACTAAAAATAGTTTTCTAGAAACTTAGAAACATATGACAAAATAAGATGCTTTATACAACTTACTTTTGTACCAAGTTGGACTATTGGGCTCTAATATAATTGATTTATTTTTAATTGAACTTCTTTATTAATGTTAATAAATTTGACGCAAATAATTTGACTCTCTAAAATTTTTAAAAACGTTTACTATTTAATCGCTTGTCAGATTCTATATTAACTTTCGGTCATTGTTTCCACCCGCTTATAGTTTTTTTTTTAGTTTTAATGTCTTTATTGCCTAATTGTCTTTACAGTCTTACGTAAAGGTAACAAAAAATTAACACAAATTAACAAAAAAAATTATTAATTTTTCTCCAATATTCTTCTAGCACACGTAACTTTTTCCTCCATTTTTCCTCTGCTCCATTTTCGTTTAAAACTCTTATCCTTCCGTAGTCGCACATTTTTAACTTTACACTTTCTAACAAACAATGCTCTATCGTCTCTCTTTACTCTCTACATAATCTACACATTGTTTCCCAATCTTCTCTCCAAATTTTATTTTTTTTTCTTTATTCTCGCAAATCCCACAACTGTACCATGCAACCATTTTTTTCTTTTTCTTTTTATTTTATGTAGATATTTTGGCAGTTTAGTGGTAACAATTAGGGCATATTTTGAATTGTACCGTGATTCTTTTATACTCGCAATTTATTCCTGTTTATCTATGTCAGCATCTCTTTGTTTTAGATCTTCTTTCATTGTTCTTCCTCTTTCTCTCATTCTTTCAATTTCTACACATGCATACCGCTTTTTCTCATAGTAGTCATCTCGTTCTATTCACCTAATATTACCATTTGCTCTTTTAATTTTAGCCCAGCACTGTTGCATTATTCTGCATTCTTGTCGCATTCTTAGATTTTCTTCGAATCTCACCGTTCTTTTTCCTGTTTTCACTCTCAACTTTTTTCTCTTACTATCTTTTCTTTCTATGTACCTTGGCGTTTGTTTATTTAAACCTTAAACTCATTTTATATACTTTTCTTGCACACACTCAATTTCTTCATATTCCTTCCATCCCCAGAGACTTCCCATTACTTTGTTTCCTTTTTTGACTACTTTCTTTATTTGTCTATTGTCTGTCATACTACTATTTAATACATATTCTAAATATTTCAACTCTTTCACTTGTTCTATATTATTTTCCTTTTATTTTTATTTAACTTTTTTTTCGATTCTTACTTTCTTTCCAAACACTATCATTTTTGTTTTATCTACATTTCTGTCTTTCCATAAATTTTATCATTTCTTTTATTTCACTTTTGCTTTTTGCTACAATTAATAAATCATTTGCAAACGCCAGGAACTACACTTCTGCTCTGCCTACAACTATCTCTCCTACTTGCGCTCTACTTAAAACTTTATCCACATGTCCTATATATGCTAAGAATAGTGCAAGACTTAATGAACAGCCTTATTTGTCCAAAAACTTTTACTTACTTCTTCGCCTACTTTTACTTGGTTAATAGTTTCCTCGTAAATTTTTTCTATCTTTCATATCATCCACTTACACATCTCTCTCTCTCTAAGATACGGCCTAATTGTTTCCTATCCACACTGTCAAAACTTTTTTGAAATCCATGAACAATGCATACATACGTCCTCCTGTCTTTTCTAATGTGTGTTCGTTAAAAAAAAAACTCGTAGCAAGCCATGACATTGTTACGTATGTCGTACGTGACCCCATACAACAACTTGATGAAATTAATGAAAATTTGGTTGAACTGAATAATGTGATAAATAATGTTCGAAGACGATATGCTTTATGTGTTCAGCATCAAGGAAGACATTTTCAACAGTTTTTGTAGGTAATAAATGAATATTTTTATAAAAATGTATTTTTGTTTTAATTGTCGACAAGTGAGGTTATGAGATCTGTCAGTTTGACAAGTGTGTAAAGATCAATCACAGACATACAAAACAATTGTTTTTTAGTTTCAAAGCACTCTAGAGTTTTTTTTTTTTTTAAAACACACGATATTTCTTTCTTCGCTAGATGTCTCAAAATGCATACATTGTCTATGGCTCGTCTTTTTTTTTCTGAACCCTGCTTGTCCGTCTGGTAACATACTTGTTTTGTTCATTTCCTTTCTTAATTTTTCCTTTAGAACCATATATATTTTGTAGGTCGTATAAAGAAGGATATACCAAGCTAGTTTTCAGTTTGGTCTTTATCCTCTTTTTTATTTATTGGTACAATTAACCTTTTTCTCCACTTCGTAGGAAAGCCTCTTCCCGTCCATACTACATTTAGCACTTCTCATACTCTTTACCATAACTTTTTTGTACCAAACAACAGCGCTTCATTTAGAGTTCTTTCTTCTCCGGGTGCTTTCTTTTTTTTAACTTAAACATCTATTTCTCAATTTTGTCTTTAGAAAGATTGTTTATTTTCATTTGAAATTTCTCATGTCTTGACAAGATATTTTTATTGTTACTTTCACTAAAAACCTCTATAAAGTGTTCCTTTTATTTATCCATTTTTATATTCTCACTTATTTTGTCTTTTCTTTTTCTTTCTTCGTTTATAAATTTTCATACTTCTGCTTCTGTTTTTTTTTCTCTTTGTTGTATTTTTCTCTCTTCACACTTTGCTTTGTACTTTTTTCTTGTTTCTATATACTCTGCTTCTGTAGCTTTTTTTATTTTTAAATTTACTGCAAGCTTCTTTCTTTAGTTTGCCACATTTCTTATTCCACCATTTTTTTCTTTTTGTTTTTAGATATATTTTTTTTGGTCATTGCTGCTGTTATTTTACTAACTAGGTCTTTATACATACTATCAATGTCTAAGCCTCGGAAGTTTTCTTTATTTATTTGCTGCCTGTATGTTTCAATTGTATCTTCGTTCCACCTTGTTTTTACTCGAAATTTATTTTTCTCTTTTTTCTTTTTGGTTTTATTACTTTTTCGCCTTTTATCGTGATTTCTAGAGACATGTGCTAAGCATCGACACTATTACCTACATAGAATTTGACTATATTCTTTCAGGCTTCATTATTTGTAATTCTATAATCTATTGTACTCGTCCCATTCTGTGCAATATATGTGAATTCTTCTTCACGGTCACCTTCTTTGTTTTTATTTAGAATTTTCCAACCCTTCTCTTTAATCATCTCGTTTAGTAATGAGTCCTCTTTATTTTCTATTTTATCTTTTGCTGTTCTTCTTTTAATTTTTTCATTATCCTCCGTTTTCGCTTCTTTTGTCTCCAGTTTTTCTGTTATATACACGACCCATTTAGACCTTAAAAAATGTAAGTTTGAAGTTTATACCCATAAGGCTTAAAATGACATAGTGTGTCATTTTAAACACATCAATAGTATTAATAGTAGTATGTTGTTTTAGCTGCAGTGCTTAAGTTTTACAAATACTTATAAACAACTTAAAAAAACTTTTGTCAGATTTTATATATTATATCAAACGAGTTTTGTGCTAAGTTGCTTTAAACTGTTGTTGAAAATAGACAATAAATATTTTTTACTCACCGAATACAGTTTTTTTGCGGTTTAAAAGTTATATTTTTGTGCAGTAGATGGTGCAGTAAATATGCAAAAAATAAGAGTATGCCATTTTAACTTCTATGCTATTTTATAACACTTTTTCCTATAATTATATTGTTTTGAGAAGTAATTTTCTTTGAATTTAAATTCACGATTTAGCTCTTCACATATTCATTAAAACTGAAAATCGAACTGAAAAAAATTCCTCAATTTTATACTGTATCTGCTTTGAATATTTAACAGTCTCTGTTCGTTTTTATGAACCAGAAAATGACTGGACCACATTAAGCTGATCCGATAAAACTGCCAAAACCGTATCTGAAATACGAAATAGGATTTGTCTTTTCCAGGAACATCTTACATAAGTTATTGAGAGTTTAGGGACATTAATCCGAGCACTGAACTTTTCTTTTTTTGTAGCAAACTAATTGAATTTTAATTTAGTTCTCTTGATAAAAATTTTCAGAATAAAAATATGTCTAGCTTCAAAGACGAGTGTTTATTAAATGTGGTGGTTAAATTTGTTAGCTCTGAAAGCTTTTGAATTTTCTATAAACTTGTCAGATAACGAATTTAACTAATTTAAGCTCAGACACGAAGTGTTTTGTCAAGTTTTTATACTAAAAAGGAAATTTAGAAAGACTTAACTTCTGAATAGCAGAAATAAATAAAACATAAATCACATCATTAATCGACATTGGAATAAACATTTCATGCAAATATTTTCATAAAAGTTTTCTGAACGTTTCATTGTGGTGAGGACGGTTTATTGACAACTCAATCAATAAATTTTGGTATTCAAATGAGATTAGGTTTTGTTCCAAATATGGTCCGTAAATATATTTGGAAACGATTTTAATTTGAGAACGAATTAACTATACATGGACAACCTAAAAAATACACAAGGTTTATTAGAGTGTTAAATATTCTTCTAGTATAGACCGACATACAAGATGTCTGTTTTAATGCTAACATTTTTCAGTAAAGCTTGTCTTTAAGAGACTTCTAAATGACACATTTTACAAATATATTACTAAGACGTACTGTTTTAACGCTGTCTTAAATAACTGTCTTTCTCACGCTCAATGTGAGCTAGTTTGTTAGGTCTCTACAAACAAGCCGCCGCGCCGCGACGGATATCTTGTTGAATTCCTACGACGATAAAGCGGCACCAGTGGCAAATGCTAGCAACTAAAAAAAGATTATTTTATTTTGTTAAATAATTAAAATAAATATAATACACTGTTTATTTCAATTTTTTTAAAGTGTATTTATAATTTATAAGCACATTGTAAGACTGTATAATTGTTGCTGTTATAAAGGTACAGTCTGTTTATCTAAACAAGCGTCATTTCAAAACATTAATTATAACGAGAAAACAATAAAGTTTGTGTAATTTGACGCACCTGTTTTTAAAAATGTAATATACTTAGAATTAAAAAAATAGATTTTTTTGAACATTTTAATTCGAGATTCGAGATAACTGCTAAAAATATAAAGTATAAAAATTATAATTTTTTAATTTAAACATTTTTTTAAACCAATAATTCACCTGCCTAGACAATTAAAGCGGTATTCTGGTGTAGATGCATGAATTTGAGGTGTTTTTTCGGGTGTTCTAAATAAAAAAAAAATATTATTTGTTTTTTGACAAAATATTTATTAATATTTTAAGTATACGTAAAAAAATAAAAAATGTCAAAAAATAAAAAACTCAAAATCTTATAAGTTGTTGAAGTAGGGGAATGAAAAAAAATGGTGCGCCAAGTTTGTCACGATTGCAACCCTTCTAATGATCTGAAACGAGAAAATAAAAAAGATTATTAATTTAGATGAATACTGCTATCGTCCTAACTAAGAAATAGTGGGAAATAGTTTTTTTTGCTAAATTCCGGCTGCTCCAAAAAAGAAATTTTTTGTCTTATTTTTTATTTTTTCGGAATTTTTTAAAAATAGTATTTTTTTATTTTGTTATAATAATAATTAGTACGATAGAGACATGTATTGAGAACACTTACACCAAATTTCAAGTAAATCGGTTAAGTAGAACCTGAGAAATCGTGACAAACTTTTTGAAAATGTAGTTTTGAGAAAAACGCGTTTACAGTTTCGGGTAAAATTTGGTAGACGGGTGATCCCAACGTCTTTTGTTCGATTTGTTTTGGTTTAAAATAACTATATTTCTGAAAATAATTAAAGTTTTAACAAATATTTTTAAGTATTTTTTGAGTAATAAAAAATAATAAAACTAATAAAAAGCTTTGAAAATACAAAAAAAAATTATTGAAACGGGTGTTACTGACATCTAGGTATGATAAAATTGATGAATTTAGATTTGACAGGACAGGACGAAAGAAACTAACGTTTATCAGGCCGACGTTTCGCTTTATTAGTTAAAGCTTTTTCAGGGCAGTTTGATAATTAAAGATGAAAAATTATAAAAAATACTGCTATTAAATTCATATTCTGAGGCATAATCAAACAAAACTCTAAAGAAATTAACGATCAAATAGTGAGAACCAGATGTTAATTTGAGGTTATGGTAATTGATAATTGTTTAAACAATTATCGAATAAAACTCTAAAGAAATTATCATTAATTTCTTTAGAGTTTTGTTTGATTATTCCTCAGAATATGAATTTAATAGCAGTATTTTTTATAATATTTTATTCTAAATGATCAGACTGCCCTCAAGAAGCTTTAACTAATAAAGCGAAACGTCGGCTAATAAACGTTAGTTTCTTTCGTCCTGATCCTGTCAAATCTAAATTAATTAAAAACTTTAATTTTTCAAATTTCTACACCAGAATACCCCTTTAAAAAAAATTCAGGGAACTATTTGCTAAACAAGAAAATGCTCCTCTTTCGAGGACTCTTAAAAAAGGCATTTTGTTTGATTTTAAAAACAGTCTATACATTGTTGTTCATTTTATTAAGTTGGTACACCTCTTTCAGTGCCGCCAGGTTGAAGTCTCTTGAAATGTGCAAGATTGTAGCGCTCGAGTGCTTGCATTCAACTTGAGAAGTTTTTGAGTATTTGTTCTTATCCTTTGAGGAAAAGAAAATGAAAATTTTCTTTTATCTTACTAGTCCATAAAATTTACGATTCCGTAGCTATTTATGTAAATGTGCGTTTATCGCTTGAGATTAGTCCCAGTTTGTAAGTCATAACCTCTTTATTCTCTTAAGCGTAGTTCTTAAAGGTTATGACATGCAAAATAACAATTCGTTTGCTCGGCACAAACGTTAAATTTAGAACAATTTGCATGATATGGCTAAATTATGATAATTTTTAAGTTTTCAGTTAGAGCCACCTGATGACTGTTTTTGTCTAGTACCTATTTCGAGTGTATGTAATAATTGCCTGAAGTGTAAAATTATAGCAAGTGTCCGAATTTAATTAATGTAGAATTGCACAAAAAGCAATTATAGTAATGGTATTTGGCAGTTGTGCCCTCGCGAAATAAAGTTTTTTCAGAATACTTTTACTTTTTTGTACTTTTTGTTACTTAACTTTTGATTTGATTTAATCACTTGTTGGTACAAAACCTATCATTAGAATTGTGATTTGTGCTTGTAAATTATATGATTAAAAATGTAGAGAAAGTTTGGAATTGGAATATCAACACTGTCTTAAATTAAGTTATTATTATAAAGCAATTAGAGTATTATTTATGGCGATAGATTGTGGGTATTGATTTTTAAAGTTTAAGCAGCTGCGGTTTTACATACAAATTATTTATTTTGAAACTTATAATTGCTCTGATGTAAGGGAAGGTAGAACAAGTTGCATTATCAGACCCACATGTTTTTTATCAACACAATTATACATATGTATTATACACAGTGTCCTTTTCTGTTAAATAAACCATTAAAAATAAATAATATCTATATTAAGAATTCTAAAATAAACTGATTTGAATATTCGCGAAGATAATAGTGCTACAATCGCATAGAGTATAGTCTCGAGTATAGTAAATTCATCATTATTTCTTTTATAACTTTATAATTTAAACATATTCTAATTATAATACGTAATAATATCAGTTATAGTATTACAGTTTGTTTTTTTTCCGAAAGCTTTTTTAACTGAAGACTCTTGTGTAAACTGTTCACACATTTAAATTCTTGTACTACAATTGACGACCTGATGAAGGACATAATCATATTCAAAACGTTGCTCGAAAATTGAGTATTTTGTGGTTTCTCTCTCACAAATGGTTCTTTCTTACCTACCGCATTGAATACTTCAATTGATATAAACACAGTAAGGAAAATCTCTAAAATCATTGTAACATTATTCTTGAATTACTAAATTAATTGCAATTCTTAGCGATTCTTCTCATCGTTATTTCAGACTAAGCAGTGCTATATACTCACCTAGCAAATAACTTGTAAATTATCAAACGCTATGGGGGTTGTAGATCGCCAAAATAATGGCTGAAGGCTGTTTCATTTTAAAGCTGTTCTAACCTCAAAAGGAAAGTTGAAGTTACCTTATTGTAACCGCCGCTTGTCTACCCCATTTTTGAATGTTTTATGAGTTAATTGCGACACACACACAAAAACACTTTGGTGAGGAATACTGGTCATCAAATGCAACAAAATTTCTCAACAATGACATAAACGATGAAACGTCACAAATGCCGTTTCATTCCAGCGAAAGCGTGTTATTACCCCCAAAAAAGTAAATTGCATTAGTACTTCACGTACGTAATTTGGGTGCTAAGTTGGCTAATACGACATCCAAATCGGTATCTGTTACAGACGCAAATTAGAAAAACATATATTTTAGTACAAATTTAATCATTTGTCATGAAATTATCCTGCTGAATACTATACGAACTTGGATTCATTTTCGGAAAATTTTTAGTTTTTGTTATATTATAACTGAGAGTGGCATTTTATCGCAAAAATTATTGAAAATTATGAACATGTATATGAGTGTTTAATATAAGGTGGATCATGGGAGCGGAGAGTTTTAAAAAAAGCATATTTCAAAAAGTAACTGTATTTAATTAAAACAAAGTATAACAATAACAAGATAACTCTAACTTTTTCTCAGAGGTCATTTTAGCTTATTATTATCACGGATTAAAAGAATTTTATATATTAATATTTATAATATTTTATAACAGCACGACAAAAAAAAATACAACAGCACTACGAAGTGAAGAAAATTTTTTTTTTCAAAAATGACTTAGGTATATATCTGGTATATCTGAAAAGTATACTAGAATTATGAAGAAAGGAGAAATTTAAATGTGACATCAAGTCAGAAAAACTTTGGGCAATTTTACTATACGAAAAATTCGTATAAAATTTTTTTATTTAAAATTTGAAGAGAGCAGGTCAACAAAATTTCTTTTAAGGCGTCTTAAAGGGACAGTAAACTAACATTTTATGAAAGCGATTAAAAATATCTAAGATTAAAAATCAAAACTGCAAGTCGCTACGATCTTTGATTTTTGAACAGCGAAATTGTGACGTCATACCGACATCGGACCGAGAAAGCATTTGGGTTTTTTTTTTGTTGTTTTTGTGGTTACTGAAAGTTATCAAAAATGGCAAACTTTAAAAGAATGGAAACTTAAACCTATGTTTTCAGATGCTTTGTGGGATGTACTGCAGTTGTTTTCATTTTTCACATTTGTTCTCAACTCTAGTTTATTCTCAACACAACATAAACATTTTTTTGGTTTTGGCTTAAATAATATCTACACAATTTCTGCACCTACATCAAGATAAGTCGTTAATTTTTCCGAAATTTTTGTCGTTCTGCAGATTATTCGTATTCTTCTTCAACTCACTTAAATTATTTTTGGTGTATCTTGATTTAAAACCGAACACCATCGGGATTAAAAATATTAAAAAACTGCAAAGGTTAATGACATACGAGACGGAATAGAATATGTCGGTATGACGTCACGCCAAGGTTTATTTGTTCTTAGATTTTTTTTCTATCATATTCTTGTTTTTTGGTATACAGTCTCTTTAAATTGAATCTGAAGCTTCTTTATGTCTTTTTTAGGACTCTAACCACGATAGCTAGACTTTGTTTTCCAATTATTAATTTTAGATTTTTCTTTTAATTTACCTTTTATTTGTCTTCAGTTTCGGGAACACATACACGTACGTAATTGTTTTAAAATTTGGTACATAAAACAAGTTATATTAGAACAGGAAGCTTAAACAAATATGGCCTAATTTCAAGTTGAGTTAATACCTGTAGTCTCTTTGTTTCTATGGAAATTTAAAAGTTTTCAGGGTTGTAACTAGTTGTTGCCAGAAAGAAGATTAAAAATTTGCAATACTAGTGTAGTATCTCAACTTGAAATTAGCTCATTACAAATTTATTTAATTATATGTATTAATAGTTGTGTGACTTGACTGTGTGCTGAGACCTTTTAACACATTTTTACATTAACATAAGTTACTCTCCGTCACTCTAAAATAAATTTCTTTTATAGTTTATTGTTTTTTTAAATTTAGTTTGTTATTACAAAATAGTACTTATCTCAAAACTTATATCCTGTATGTTCAGTAAAAAAAATAAAATTTGAACTTTACGGGCTTACAAAGAATTATTATGATGAATTTTATTGATTTTTTATCTTGATAAGTTTCCAAAGCACTCTAGTGTTTTTTTATTAAACACACTTTATTACCAGATCACTTTGTATCTATAATTTATAAAAGAGACGTTGGATAAAGTTCTGGAAATTTTCCAGGAACCTTCTAACTTTTGCGGAATACCGTATTGAGCCAACGAATGTTTCAGAACTTTGTTAATAATTAATTTATAATAGTCTGGAAGGTCTTTTAGATGTGCGTTATTTATTTATTTATTTATTAGTCTTCTGTCAATACTAGAAGTGCACGATTTGGCAGCAACTTTTCTTTGAATAATATCAACATTAAGTAAACATGTGTGAATAATGAATTAATGACAATAATTCAAGACGTAAGAGTCAATTTTGAGAGATTATTTGAGAGATTATTTAATATAATAAAGTGTGTTTTAAAACTATTGTCACCAAAGCAGGCTTTGGTTTTTAGGACGTATGTCTGGGTAATTTGAACTATTTATTTGGGTTTTAAGCCTACTGCTAAAAAAACCTACTGTTGAATGTTTGCGCCTGCTACCCAAAGAATACTTTTCGCATTCTAACCTCACTAACCTAGAAACTAATAATTACCATTAAAAATCAAATAAAACACAGAATCCGTTAATTTTTTATTATTTGCAAACACAAGATAGGAATAAAATTAGGCAGGTAAGATGAAACTTGCCTGACGAAAGCAAAACATTAGAAACAATACTAAAAGCATGGAAGAAAACCGTTGCAGCACATCAAACAAGATGTGCTACATGACCTCCATTCTGTTCGCCGCACACTCTTGCTCGGGTTTTCACAGAAACGGTCGCGTTGTCTAACAGATTGGTTAAATCGTTTATCTCCTCTAACTTGAGGGTTATCCTTTCCCGTAGGTCGTCTAAGTCTACAACAGGAGTATTGAAAATTGAGTTTTTCACATATAGCCACAAGAAAAAGTCACATGGAGTCAAATCACATGACCTCGGTGGCCATATCACTGGCGTATTTAGACGGATCACTTTGTTATCGAAGAATTCACAAATATAATTGAGATTATCCCGAGTGGTGTGAATACGCGCACCGTCCTGCTGGAAATATCCCTGCAGCAGTTTGTCATCCAGCAGCAGCTCCATAAAGGGAGTGAGGATTTCAAGAGGGTATCTCTGAGATGTTAATATTCTTACAACATTTTTATTCTTGTAGTTGCTTTCTTTAAAAAATGTAACAATAATTACCTTCGAAAAATGTGGGCCCAATAAGACGACGTTTGCTTATTGCAGCCCACACTCCAATTTTCTGCGTGTGCAACGGAATCTCAACGTAATAATGAGTATTCTCGCCGCTTCACATCCTCATGTTCTGTGAGTTAACATAGCCGGAAAGATAAAACCAAGCCTCGTCGGTGAAAAATGTTTTTTCCAGTGCTTCGTCATTGTTGGCAAGATTCTGCATAAACCACTGGCTATATGCCTGTCTCTGTAGCAAATCATTTGGCAGCAATTCTTGATGGGCCTGCAGCCTATACGGATGCATATCGAAGTCCGTTTTCAAAATCCGCCAACAAATGCTGTGAGACAGTTTCACCTGTTGTCGCAGATGACGAACCGAATTGCTAGGCTCTTCGTCTATAATATTCCTTACGGCCTCCACATTAGCTTCGGTTCTTACTCGTGGCCTGCCTCCACCTGCCTTGCGATTCACACTCTCTGTTTCCCTGTACAAATCCACAATACGGCGCAGATTTCAACTGAAACGGTCGAAGTAGACAGCCAATCCAAGAAACTCTTCCTGAAAATTTTTAAATGCGACGTTTATCGAGTAAACTCACTGTTCGTCGACTCTCTGACGATTTCTGAAGTATGCTTCTAACATGAAGCGATTCTGTTGCTTGTTGAAAGCCATCTTGTTTTTTTAAACCACTAATTTTCCAACTTAACTGAGAAAATCAACCGAAAATGCAGCGAAGTATAAAATTAGCAGGTTGTCAACTCAAACAGAACATAACCTTACGTCACATAATTTATTTTAACTACTGTCATAAAAATTTCAGAATTAGGCTTAAATCTAACCTAAGACATGACTTTTCTTGCATCTCACTTTTCAATAGCATTCTGGATGACAATAGTTTTAAAACACGTGATAGCTAATTTTTATACTTCAAACCGTTTTCGCCTTTGGAGCAGAAAGTGGTTGATGTCGGAGTGCAGTTTCTAAACGGTGCTAATTCTTGTAGGTGTTTAGCTCTCATTTAAAAACTAAGATAAAAAGTTTGCTTTAACTTAAACCTACGTTTATTTAAAAAAAATTTTTATAAAAATTATTGGTTCCTCATTGTTAGGTTATGTTTTATTGACAGTTTGCAAGTGGTTAAAGATACAGTCGAGCTATGAATTACTCTGAATGGATATTTTGATAGCCACTCGATAGTTTATGCATTCAGATTTGGAAATTATTCATTCCACGGTTCACCATTTACTGATTATGAGTTTGATGCCACAAATCAATAACTAAACGGTAATCAAGAAGTTCGTCTATGCGAGTATTCAATAACTAGGAATCTTTAACGAGAGTTATTTGGTTAATTCTCTGTTTTATTTTACACAAGTTAATTAGTTTTAGTTAAATGCGATTTCAATCAGTTTCCGGATTTTAGCTTTTAATAACAAATTCAATCGATTTACTCTTTGTTGTATTGTGAATTAATTATGCATAAAACTAATGCACGAATTTTTTAAAAATATACGAAAACAAAGCTATGTTCAATCAGTGAGAGAGAAAAAAAGGTAAATGATTTAGTTCAATATACAAGGTCGGAGATGAAACAGCAGTTCCGTGTGAAAAGTTTTATCTGATACATTTACACAATAACATTGCAAAGTTTGAAAGTTTAATTAGGGACACCAACCTATAATTAACATTTGTTTATGCTATTTAAAACTGTATTTAGTTTTTATTTACATGTGACAAATCATGTTATTTTCAATTCGTGTCCTGTCATATGAAATTGAAACTAATGCGAGAAAGATTACTTCTATAAAACAAGTTCAAAACAAAGTTTGAGAAAATTTAATTTAAGAAAACCAACGTTTCAAAACTTTTAACGATTTTATAATACTTGGAGTATTTGAGGTGACGTGTTGCATACGAGGATAAATTACATAGAAAATTGTTTATTAAATTTGTTTTACATTTTTATTTTTAATTTAAAGTTTAGCATTTGCTATCGTACAAGTTTGTTAACGAGACATTATTAAGGTCATACGCAAGAAATGGATAGAAATGGCTTATCAGAGCGCCACACTAGAGGAGTATACAGGTGTCCCAACAATAATTTGACCACCTAAAATCTCTGATTTTGTTCAAGTTTCGAAAAAATACTAAAACAGATCAATTTTAGCTTAAAGGGAGATTAAATTTTATTATAATTTTAAAGTTATTACCACATTTCTCTAACACACAGAGCCACCTCTTCGAAAAATTTAAATAGTATGTGGGATCGAGTGACACATTATTTTAAAGCTGCTCTTATTGTCTACGCAACATTTTTTATGAATTTTGAACGATTCTTTTTTGAGAATCACAAAATTGTTTTAGGCTTATGGAAATTTTCAAAATTGTCAATTCGGAAGTCTTGTTTAAATTGTGAACCAGTTTTTTGATATGAATGGACGCACAAACGTTATTTTATCTGCACTATTATTTTTTAAGTAACAAGAAATTTTAGCTGCAGATGATAAGATTTTTACTTGATTTCATACATTATTGTCTTTCAATAACCAAGTTAAAAATAAAAACCTTTAGTTTTTTAAAATGGTTTATAGTACAGAACAATGAAATGAACTAGTGAAACTCTACTATGGTCATAAGAAACGGGCTCTCTTGTAAACAAAAGACATTATCTTATCCGAAACGACGCTTTTTATGTAGCTGTTTTTGGTCGTCTTTTAATGGATAACAAGTAATTCAGGCATTGAATAACAGGAAAACTAACCTTTCTTCCAACAAGATGGAGCGTCTTTTCATTATCATGTAGGAGTACGCGATTTCTTAGATGCTTGTTTTCCTGGATAATGGATAGGACGGAGAAGTCTCATTGAGTGGCCACCAAGGTCTCCCGATTTAACCTTTTTTGATTTCTTTTTGTGGGGCTACTGAAGGTCCAAGGTTTATGCAACACCATCTGAATCTCTTCAAGTGCTTCGAGAAAGAATTGTTACAGAATGCCGTTTTAACACGCCCGAAGTGTTGCAAAATGTTAGGCAAGCTTTTTAAAGATGTTGTACTATTCTATGGAAGTTGGGGCAATACATTTTAAGCAATACATTCGTTATATTGAATTGTTTTTCTATAACCACTTTTGTTTTCTCTCACAGTAATCTAGACAAAAATTTCAAAAAAAATCGTTCAAAATTTATAAAGATACGTGGTTGCATAGACAATGAAAGCAGTCTTAAAAATTAAAAGCAGTTAAAACTGCCCTATTTTAGCATTTTTTCGAAACTTGGACGAATTCGGAGATTCTAGGGAGTGCAAATTTAGTTGGGCACGCCGTATATGTAACCTGTAACTGTAAACCAAAATACAGAAACATGGTAGTTAGTTTGTTTGGCTCTTCAGTTCTTACAGGCAAAATCAAACGTTTAGAAAGGTGTTAAATTGTGTGGTCCCTTAAACTGATCCCTTTTATAGAAAAAATAAGGAACTAATTTTAATTTGGGACAATAACGGTAGTATTACCTATTTTACTACTTTTTTTTTGTTAACAGTCAATCGCAGCTTATGGAATCGAAGATGCTAACATTTATAGTTCAAATTGTAATTAGCTCTATGCTAATTTGGTGTAATTTACATTTAAAAAAAGAATTGTAGATGAGAGCGGTTTCAGCAGCTGCATGTTTGACAAATAGTAGTTTGTTAAAAATCCTAAAGATACAAGGTGTTTATAAATGATTGTAGAGTCGTAGGAGATTGGACACTTTCGATATCACAAATATTAGAGAATGGTTCTTGAAGTTAGCCATTTGTCTACTAATAATTATAGTGATAGCTAAGATCATTGTCTTTAAAAAGCAGAACATATTTTATTGTTTCCACAGTTTTCTACGACTCTACAATCATTTATAAACACCTCGTATAAATTGCAAAAATGTGGTCTATAGGTAAGTATAATTTTCAAACAAAGAAATGCATTTTTGTTAATTACTGTCTGAAATAATAGAGATTTTTTAAGGCGCCTTAAAAAAAGTTTGTATTTGCTGAATACAAGAAGGATTTGACGAAAGAGTGACTTTTTGACTACTGGCAGCACTTGATGCTTATTGCTACCGCAATATATTTTTTTATTATATTTTAGAAAATTGCTTTTAAAGTTTTGTGTGAATCTGCCAGATCGTTTGCATTTTGCAATTTTTTAAAAGAAAGTGTTTTTGTTGTATAAAAATGGGGAAAACATTTCAAATGCACAACTAAAGAAAAGTTGTGCAAATAAATCTGCTTCGACTCATGATATGATTTGTTAATGGTTTTTTTATTTTAAAATTGGTCGTATGAGCACGAAAGATGCTGAGCGCGCGGAGCCTCTTTTACTGTAACGACTCCCTAAATGATGAATAAAATGCGTGTTCTTTTAAATAGTGATTGAAGGTGCATAAAACAGCTAATGAAGTAAACATTTTAACTAAATAGGTATTTGATCTTTTGCCTGTTCCGTTTGCTTAATGCTGACCAAATGCGCGCTTGCATTACAACTTCAAATGATTGTTTAGATAAGAGAATTTTTGCGTCGTTTTGTTACTGTAGTTGAAACCTAGATACATCATTATACTCTAGAAACGAAAATATAGTCAAAACAGTGCACCTATTCCGATGAGCGTGCTCTCAAAAAGGCAAAAACTGTTTTTTTGACGATGAGTTAAACAAAAAAAACACAAAAAAATCCTAGTTTATTACGATAATGCACCCTCTAATTCGTGCAAAGTTACCACTTCTAAATTAATCGAATTGAGTTAAAAATTGCTGTCTCATTTAACCGATCTGATCTCTATTGATTTTTTCTTGTTCCCGAAATTAAAGGAATGACTCGTTGGAAAAAGATAAGAAGTGCATATAAGTGTTACATTTTGAAGACTTAAATAAAAATTAAATAGCTTTAAAAAATTGGAAACTTGCTGGACCAAATTGTAAGAGAATCATGTTGAACAATAAACTTGATTTACTCTAAATAATTTTTTTAGAGAAAAATTACTTTTTCATCAAACCATTTTTGTACATAGAAGACAAAACAAGTTTTAGCGGACTTGAAATTGGAACCAAAAAAGGAAAATATAGATGAAGCCACAGAAACAATTAGTCTAGGTGAATTATTTCTGTAGGCACTGTGGAAGATGTTTCAATACCTTATCAAGATAATGATAAAATAGAAAATAAATACGAAAGTATACTACCAAAATGAAAAACTTAAATTACTTTATCTAAATAGTATTTGGAATTTTATTCACTTCTCCCCTGGGTGTCTGAGTCTCTCTATCCTTGAGTTTGTTGGAATTGATTTTAATGATAATAAGTGGGCTGAATTTTCTTAAAAACACACACATCGTATTTTTGAGAAAAAAGGAAAGATCTCTTCCAATGAAAAATTTGGGAATAGCTTCTCATGGTTTTTAAGTTAAACCTAAACAAAATAATTAGTTTAGGTTTAACTTACAGAACAGAAAAATCAGTTATTTCTTTTTGCAACAACAATTATATTATAAAAATTTTATTGAATATCGATTTTTTTGCTCTAAATCTTTGTTTGATATTTTGTTTTCTGTTTTATGTGTTATTTATTATTTTTCTAAAATAATATTTTTTGTTACTTATTTGTTTGTTTTTTTGTGTTTTAGTCTAGTCTTCTCGAATTCTTTTCTTTTTCCAAATTTTTTATATCATCTTTTATGTTTTTATTACTATTTAGTATTTTTTTACTTTTTTTCTACTGCTCTGTTGCATCATGTACTTTCCTTTTCTTTTTTTATCTGTGTATTACTTTAATTTTTTTTTTGTCACTTAATCTTGACTCTACAATTTTTTTATTTCCTTACAGAAGTTCTTTATTTTTTTCTCGGAACTTGCTTTGTATTTTCTCTACATACTAAGTTGTTTGTTTATATTTTTTTTTTCTTTTTTTTGAGACTTGTTTACCGTTTTTATGAAACTGCCTTTCTTTCTGTTTTCATCTGCTTCCACTATACTTTCTATTATTGCTTTCAATGGTTTCATTATTGTTTTGGTATCAAATTTTTCTTCATCTGTTTGTTATTTTTGTGGTTTTGTTTCAGTACTTTTTTTATATTTTTTACAATTGTATTTTGTAATTAATATTTTATTTCTTTTCATTTAGCGATCGGCTCTCAAATTGCTTACAGTCGACTGATTTAAATTTGAATTTCGTGTTAGCTATAAATATAACAAAAAGCTTTCTTTTGTGACATTTTTAAATGGATTTGTAGATATTTTAACATTAAGTAAAATTTAAATACTTAAATTTAAAATTGCGACATTTTATTCATTTCTTTTTTTCTCATATTCTCACTGCCTAATTCTCCTAAAATGCTTTGAGCGAATGATAATAAACGTTCTTCGTAGCCATGTTCAAAGGTATTAAAGCGATTATATTTTGGCAGAAAATCTATCAGCTTCTAAAATTGGACCACAATTTAGACGAAATTTATTACTTGAATAAAATGTAGATTTTTTTTTTCAGTAATGCTTAAGTATTGATTGACTAACAATTTAGAAAATTACAAAAAGTGCATAAAGAGTATGCTGGTACAAAAGCAAATTCATTTTGTTCTTTTATACCTGCAGAAATAAATTTCGTTGAAAAGTTTAAATGACGTTAGAATTGTATAACGAACGTAAATCCGGGTCAGCGATAATTGAAAAACAACAAAAAACAACCTTATCACATTTTAAAATTGCCACCTTTGACATTGCTCTATCGAACATATGTACGTGAAACAAAAAAATATTGATTTGGAGAATTCGTTATCCATCCGGTAAAATTTTAACTTCCTATTTTAAACAAATCTTTTGTTGCAGCAAAATTATGGCAAGATGGAGGTTGCGCTTGTCGAAAAACCAGACCTCCGAAAATCGGCGATATTCCAAGGTAAGTCTAATATTTTAACCAGAATTTTTATCTGTTAACTAGAAATTTGAGTTAAAAATCTGGCTTAAAAGAATGTGTTGATATCTCAGTTATTGTAACGACCAAAAACAGGTTATATAACTTAAAATTGCGGACTAAATTCAAGACTTCACGTTGTGTTTAACAAGATGGCGGACATGTTCTTTAAGATGCTTGAGAGTTCAAGTTGGGAGTACAATAAAACTACAATGTGGAAGGAAACATTTATTTGTTTGTTTTCTGCAGTAAATCGTTTATGAAATACCTATAAAATAAACAATATAAAAGTAAATTAGTTGAAAATAACACAAACAAAACAGATTGCACATTGTAGAACAACAAAAGCAAACAATCATAAAATAAAATAATCACATCAAAAAAACATAATTAAACAATGTAAAATTCTGTCATGACATTTTATAAACAGTTAGATTTCTACTGCACGAAGGACCGGATAAAACTTTTCTAACTCGTGTCTACAAACAACACTGAAAAATGGTTTTAAATAAAAAAATACATAAATATTCAAAAAAAAAAACATTTACAACAATTTTGAAACATTTTATATTTAAGTGTGGGGAAAACATGTCAAGTTATTTAATTCTGTTAAAAATATATAGAAAAGCCTGACACGTGTGAACAAAAGTGGTTGAAAATATTAGCCCAACAAAGCCATTTGAAATGATAGCTAGAACAATTGGCAGAAAAGATTTAAACATGAGAGTTTTTAGCAATAGTACCATTTATTATTACAATCAATGCTCCTGTCCAGGATGTAAAAAAATATTATTAAACCATCCCAAGAGTGCCTACGGGTCAAGTTAGTATTATTATGTTATATAAATGAATACTATCTTTTCCTGACTCAAAAGTGTACCTACTAAGTCAGCGACAATTTTACGCCCTATCTATGGCCTCCAGTTTTGAAGGGGTATTAAGTTATTATCTATATAGCTACCTATAACTCTTTCTCCCATCCCAACTGTCTTTACTCTTAAACAAAATCTCTGGAAATTATAGCAAGAGATCATGTAGTAAGGCGAACTAGACATGAGGAACTGTTCTAGTAGAGAATCATTTAACGACCCCATCTCGATTCTCACTCTCTAAACATTTACTAATCTACATAATAGTGAAATGTCATAATAGTGAAATAGAGCATTGTAAATGGCCACTTTTATCTCCATCAGTAATGTCTTTTGACTATAACGAATAACTACTTTTGAAACAATTAATAATTTGGATGCTCCTTCAGAAACAAAATTAAAGTCAAAAATTTGATTTTAGCAATACAACAGATAAACTAAAATTTTGTGACTCTCTGACGAAGAGATTCCATATTTACCGACCGAAGCCATTTCGAATTACAAAATAAGGCTGATATCGGACCGCGACGTCATCCGAATACATCATGCCACTTCCACTGCGATGACGTGCGCTTCCCACTACCGACAAACCACTACCAATGCCACCCTACGCTTCTCTTCTCGCTTCCCTCGCGTACTGTGTCGCCACGAGACCTTTACTTATGGGTGTATTAACCTTGTCAGTCACTTCCCTCAGACCAACGGCACTCACTGGTGCATCAACCCAGTGGCTTCCTGAAACTGCTACCCACGGTGCATTAACCCGTGGGTATCCTAACACAGTCCTCGGCGAGTGCTCGCGGCGCATTAACCCACGAGACACTTAGAGACCGACACGTGGAGGACGAGCTGCTGAAGACGACCGGGATGGAGTGTCGACTTTAGCAGTGTCACTGTTGTATCGAGACAGGATTTAGTTGTTTGTTATTAAGATTTATTATTTTATTTTATTTTACTTTTGTACATAGCTTTTATATTTAATAAAAGGTCATCATAACTTTGTCTTTCTCTCTCTACGTCACCCAGGACTCACTCAAAGAAAACACCGTTACTATTCAAAATTGTAATTTAGCTGTCAATTGAATGGGACAAGTCTTGACATGTTTGCCTCCTCGCTCCATAGGCATAAAACTACATTTCTACAAGTTATAATCAAAATGGCAATTTGAAACAACGTTCAATAATACTAAAACATGCACAGATTATTTCTTGATGTAGACAGAAAATTATTGTAAACATAAATCTGTCATTTCTTTTGGGTGTCTTCACCCTAATTTTACACAACTATATCAAAGATTTTTAAGTTATTCTATATTTTTACCTTTTCCAGGTGGTTAACTTTGGAAACGTATCACCAGCATGTGGCTTCAGATATATTCACAAAATCCATGTTTTTCAAAGTCATTTATTTAAAACACTATCAATAAGGGTTTTTACAGTATTTTGGCGTGGTTATTTTATTAAAATTCTAACAAAAGGGTTTTTGTAAATTTTTACTGTGAAATTACGTGCGTACTGATCAAATGTCCGGGGAATCACTTCCGCTACTGACATTTGCGTTACCACCATAAGCTTTAGTGTGGTTGGCAATTGTGGAAATATTTTGAATTTAAAACGGGTTACTTCAGTATATTTACCATTGTTCTGTGAAATTTTTACATATAGCTTACAAATGGCTTTGGGCTTTTTATTCTTTTTGCTGTTCCTAACTTTGTGAAGCGTTTATCTACAACTGGATTTTGTTCTTTGATTATAAAACTTAGATTTTATTTTTAACTCTTTTTTTTTGTTTCTGTACCGTGTTAAAAGTGCAAATAATTTTGTTTTTAATTGTTAATTTTGACTTTTAATTATTGCTCAAACTCTGCCGCTGGTATAGAGGAAAACAAGCTAGACAAAAACGCAAACACGAGCGCCATCTACACACATATTTTATCGAGTTGTTAATGTCACAACTTGTACAGAAATAACTATTGCTGAATAACTGATGATAACCGTTTTATGGGCTAATTTTAAATTGAGATACTACCGACAGTATTGCAAATGTTAATCTTTTTTTATGGCAACAAATAACCACAGCCTTGAATTCTTTTAATTTTTCCTAGAAACGAAGATTCTACAGATATTATTTTAACCTGAAATTAGTCATTATACTTATTTTAGCTTAATAGTAATTTACTTTCTTAGAAACGTTGGCATTGGTAATTACTTTAAAAAAATTTTAGTAACATATTTGACAAATATCAACATTACGACTAAATTTTTTAATAATATTTCAAGTGAATAATATTATATACATCTGCAATTATAATTAATAATGCAAAGCCAGAACCTGTGGTCTCTTTAGTAACTCAGTTGGTAGAGCTTCCGACTGGTAATCGGATGGTCCTAGGTTCAAATTCCGGCTGAGGAGAAGAGTTTTTTCTCTTATATTAAACATTAAAAAATGTTTGGCTTTGATTAAAACTTATTTTTATATTATTTATCAAATATTTTAGTCTAATTTGTGACTTGATAAGTTGGAGAAGTAATAAAACTCTGGCTCAACATCCTAACAATTGAAGTAGATTTATGATCTGAGAATTTGTTACCAGCTGTCTTAACTTTTAAGTCTCCACAATAGTCGTGTGCCAATTTTATGATGAATACTATAAATTTCAAGAAACCACCATACTGATGGGATTGTTTTACATTATAAGAAAGTAAGTGCTTCAATATTAAAATGTAAATTAAATACTAACTACACATTTGCTCGAAAATTTAATTAGCAATTTTGATGCATTGTATCTGTAACTGTACACAAAAATTTGTTAACGTCAATTTATAATCAGATAAGCAAAAGTGAAAAAATTGTACAAGTAAACAAATTTAAACTTGGAGAAAATCTTTTTCTATTTGAAAATATTATCTTCAATTTTTTGAGAATTTTTGTTTAATTAGAAATGGTTGTTTTTGGTGTGCGGGTAAAACTTGATTCACCCGGTATATATATTTTTTGCTTGAGTAGCTAACTGAATAAGATAAGAATTCCCAGGTGTTGAAAATTGATCTAAATATTTCTCCCGGTGCTATTCACACGAAAAGTGTTCAGACCAATAAAGAATGTCTCATTTTTGCGTTTTCCAAGATGCAATGAGTTTCTGGTTTGAACACACGCTTTGTTCGGCATGACAGGCGAAGTGGGAGCATAACTATCACCAGATAAAAGCGCAACAATTAATCATTAAAACGTATGAAATTTTTAGGTAGAATGGACGTTGTTTCTAGACATATTTCGAGTTGAATGCAATTATAAACTTCGGAAAATTATAAACAGAATCATTTGTCTAACTACGACACTTGCTGGCCTCTTGACCTGTTTCATAGAACTGCCACTATTTTATTTTAAATTGACATTATGGCATATTATCCACTAACGTAGTGAAAAGATTTTTATAGCCGAGCGGTTTATAACTTGAGATTTATACAGAATGAGATAACATTGTATAAAAAAAGGAAAAAATGAGGGTAAATACAATCTATTTCCTCAATTTTAAAGGTTACATAGATTCTTGTTTGTGTATGCTAATATTATATGGACAACAATTTATTCTTTTGAAGAAGGGTCGAAGCGTTTTTCAAACTCAATGAGCCTTTTTATGTTAGATGCTTATCCTTAGAGAGGTTACTCTTATATGCTTCTCTAGTTCTCAATACGATACACATTTTTACTTTCGAAACTAAACAGTTACGAGCAGAAAACTGTCGTATCGTGTGTTCCCTAAAAAAAATCCTAAAAAACTAAAAAACTTATGTTTTTATAAATAAAATACATTTTAGAACAATGTGCAGTAGTCTCGCGCTAATTTGAACCCTGCGGTAATTCGGATTCATCAGTAATCCGGATTGGACTCTTTCCTTTATTGTGAATGTTGTAATCCGGATTTCATTTAATTTGACAGTTTGGATGCAATAATTTTGCTACGTTTCCTGAAAAAACTGTGCATTTCAAAGATTTGTTTTGACTGGAGTGTGAAAAAACGTAAACATAAGAAGAACATTTAAAACTGCAGTGACTTCAGTGTTTTCGACCTTGCAACATGGCACCTCGAAAACGAAGTCATAAAACTCTAACGCTAAAAGAAAAAGCAAATATTGTTGATGATTTAAAACGAGGAATAAGTTGAAGATCTTAGCTGCCAAATATGGAGTGGGAACTTGAACAATTAGTGATATTAAGAAAAATGCTGATAAAATTAAAGTGTAAGAGTGTAAAATAAAAACAATGACGTCATTTAAAATAATTTAAGATTTGTTGTTTAATGTGTTTCTGGATCTGGAAAAAGAAAAACTTTAAAAAAGCGGAGTATCCAAAAATGGAAGAGAAGCTTGCTTCTTGGTTTATAAATCTCAGAAATCGACATGTTCCAGTTCCGTCTGAATTTTTAGCGGTTAAAGCTAAGCAACTTTATACAAAATACTATGGCAACGAAAATTTTAATGCAAGCAGAGGGTGGATTGCTAATTTTAGAAAAAGATGTGGCATCAGAACTTTTAAAATTTGCGGTGAAAAATTGTCGGTCTATGAACCTGCTGTTGAACCATTCATTACAAAACTAGATTAAGTCATTAAGAACCTCTCTTTAATGGCATCAGAGATTTATAACTCAGATGAATCTGGGCTATTTTGGAAATTACTTCCAGACAGAACGTTGGTAACAAGCACTGAAAAAACAGCTCCAGGAAGAAAAACTAGTAAGGAGCGCACCTTCTTAACTTGTTTCAATGCAGATGGAAGTCATCGTCTAATGCTTCTGGTAACCGGAAAGGCAAAAATTTCTAAGGCTTTCAAAAATTATGTGCTACCTGTGAACTACAAAGCTACAGCTAAGGCTTAGATGACTGCAGCTATTTTTAAAGAATGACTTCAAGAATATTTTTATAGAAGATATAATCCCTTTGAATATTTTGAGAAATACAATTCGCTCAGCAGTAGAAGAAAATGTTGCTACAATGCTTTTGGATATAGGAAAAGTTGAAGTAAATTTTGATGAGGTGGTGGACTGGATAGAAACTGGCGGAATCCGAGGATTGTAAAGATGAATTTTACAATGACTCTGAAGATGATGATGACGAAATGACAGAAACTCCACAAATAAGAGTAAAGGATGAAAGTGCTACAAAAAGCTTAAATGTCGTTTTAGATTAGGCAGCAGAAAATGATGTAACTTTATCAGATATAACAACCCTTCAAAAGCTAAAAGGAATGGCTTTTAAAAAGTACCAACATCGTGTTCATCAGACCACAATAATTCATTTTTTCAAGTCAGTTGTTCTACAAAATGCTTAATAAAAACCATAAAAATGTGATCACGTGTTCTTCTTCTTACCTCAACTTCATCTTCACTTTTATTTACCTTGAAAAATTTAAAATATTGTTTAGAAGACATGTCTCGGTAATCCGAATTTTGCAATAATTCGGATCGTTTCGGTTTTACTTGATCCGGATTAGCGCGACAGTACTGTATTATAATTCTTTTAATTATTTAACAAAACGAAGACATTTCTTCTTAGTTTTTAGCATTTGCCACGGATGCCGCTTTATCACTAACAAAATGATTTTTTAACGTTAATATTGACTAATTATTAATTTATTTATGTGGCCATATTAAAGAAAATTGGCAATTTAATAGCCAAATTAATTTTTAGAGCAACAAAACAAAATAATTTATTACTCTTATTACTTCATTGTTCACTTAGTGCATCCTCTATCTCAACCAATTCGTCGACTTTTATCTTTCAATAACTTAATCTTCCTCGGAAGCATTGAAATAAATTTCCTTAGTTGGGCTTTTGTGCAAATTAACGTATAATTTCTCAGATCTTGATACGTTTTAACTTTGAAATTGTGCCTTTGTGTTGGCGTATGACCTTTCTCTAAGTTTCTCTACGGCCGGCTTATCTTTCGTATGATTTAATTATGTGAGGCAAACAGGTGTGTAAAAGTTAATCGCTAAAAATATATTCTCTCGATTGAAATTGGATACATTACCCCGGTTCTTTCACACTCCATCCCACAATCCTGAAAGCTGTTCGCGCATGGCGGAGCTTTTCGTATGGAGAAAGGGGTTGGTTAACCATGTGCACCGCGTTGTCTGTTAGTAACGAGGATTAGGTGTGCGATGTCGTACTTGTTTTAGCTGAACGATACGGAAGAGCTGCTGATACTAAGGTATTACTGAGTGTTTGATTTCAATTGGATGTAACATAATTAGTATCAATTTTGTGGCTTTGTTTAATTCTTCAAATAATATTTACATTTTTTTATCGATGTTATTTAATTTTTTTTTAAATTTCTTGTATTTTAAGACTACATTATTTTCTGGTAATCTACAGTATGTCTCCAGATCGACTTTAAATGAGGAAAAAAAAATATTTTTAATTTCTTAGAAAATTTTACTCTTGTTGATTTGCTTTGCTTGTTTTCAATTCCCAAAAACACAAATTACTTTTTATTTAACTCGAACGGTTTTCGAAATTTTTCTCATTTTTTAAAGTTTATTCGCGGACTTATTCTGTATTTGTTTTATCTTATATGAATTTTTCGAAATTTTAAACTTTATTAATTTTTTTAATTCAAAGAATTGATAGCGGTTTTGCTATTTTTAAATCAAATGCTTGAACAAAATATTCGATTATAAGCGCAGAATAGACGTTATATGATTTATTATACGTGAGATGAAGTCGTAGCCTCGTAGCCCTATTTGAGAGAAAGACTGACAGTTAAGACAACTACTCTCCTGACACCTGACTATGGCTTTGTCAGGTATTGAATTACTCCACTTTAGTCGCACTTATCTGCTAAATGCTCTTGAGGTGATTACGTAGACTTAAAGAAAATATAAATAACGAAAATTAATAGTGTTTAGAGGTTAGTTAAAGCATTATAAAGAAAATGAAATTAATCCAAAAACAGGGACAGATTGGATTAATTTTATTTTCTTTAAATCATCAAGGGAGTAATTTCGCATAATAGTTAAACCATTACAACATAGTAGTACTTATGACATTAAAGCCTAATTGTATAAAAGTGATTTAACGTTAAGTATGGTATTTAAGAAACTTTAAATTATTTTTTTTATTTTACGTTTGTATCAGATACCGATTTGGGTGTTGTATTAGCCAAACCACCCACACTGCGTACGTAAAGTACTAATGCAATTTACCTTTTTTTGCTTGGTAACACGCTTTCGCTAGAATGAAATGTCACTTGCGATGTTTCAACGTTTATATCAGCGTTGAGATTATAATAATTTTATTCAAATAAATTTTGTTGCACTTGATGATCAGTATTCCTCACCAAGGTGTTTTTGTGTGTGTGTCGCACTTAACCTATAAAACATTTGAAAATGGGGTGGACAAGTGGCGGTTACATTGAGGTAACTGCAACTTTTTTTTGAGGTTAGAACAGCTTTAAAGTAAAACAACCTTCATTCACTAATTTGACTATTTACAACTCCATGCCGTTTGATAATTGATAAGTTATTTGCTAGATGAGTATTTAGCACTGCTTGGTCTGAAATAACAATGAGAGCAATCGCTGAGAATCGCAATTAATTTGGTAATTTAAGAATATTGTTACCTTGTTTTTGAAGATTTATCTTACTGTGTTTATGCCAATTGGAGTATTCAATCAATAACCGATATGGTAGGTAAAAAGGAACCATTTATGAGTTACTTACACAGAATTTTGTACAAATTTGAAAACACTTCAAAAAACATTTGACTCTTTTATGGCATTTATTACCAACTATAGTCAGAGCAAAATAAGATCGTAAAAGTGTTGTAAAAGACCCGCTATCAACTAGTTCTCTTACTTCCACTCATAGCATTTATAGAGTAGGCAGGGCGAAATCTTTTATCCTCTTCTGTTGCACGTAAAAATGTGACAAGGTTAGACCCAGTCGCTTTAAGAGAAGACACGTGCTTTCCACCAGCCCTATAAGTAACACCAGAGAATCTCAAACAGTTTGCAATAAGCCGAATCCTCTTTAAGGACCTATCAAGCATTTTGCAGAAAACATTTTGGGAATTTCTGGGTAGGGCGTTACGGTGTTACAGAAGCTCATGGCTAAGGAAGTAGCAAACTCTTTCTTGTTTGACTATCTTTTGGCGAACGTCCAACAAAGAGAGAAATAGTTATCCCTACTCAAAGTATGAGCTTTCTATCCACTTCTTTAAGAGTAAGTGAAACAGCAATATCTAGCATGTCTTTTACAAAACTTTCACAAGCTTATTTTGACCCTAGTATATCTCGTATTAACGCAAAAATCCCTAAAGATTGAATAATTAACTTTTTTACTTAAAAATCACGTAAAACGCACAAAGTAGAAAAAATAGCAGAAAGAGTTTCTCAAGTTATTGTGGCACTCATTTTTTATAAAAACTTGCGCTCGCGCTTGTTTTATAAATTTGAATTCGTGCCACAAAGTTAACTTTTCGAAACGTGTTCTTTAATATACTATTGTGTTGTACTAGAATTAAAAATTCTGAATTATGTTTTTGACACTAGACATACTGATATGGTAGTTTTATGTCTTATAAACTTCTTATCAAAAATGTAAAGATAAAGAAAGTTAATCGAGGGTTTAAATTTAATTGTCTTTTATACAATTGGCGTTAAGTAAAGTTTTTTTTTATAATACCTGTCAAATTGTTGTACAGTTGGCAATACCATTTTTGAAATAACTGTGAATTTGGTTGCTTAACGTTTCACGTCCTATTTACCTCACACACTGACAATTTGTAAATCAAATTTTTTGATATTAATCATAAATCTGAGAAAAAAGCGCAATTTAATAAATGCGAAATTAAAACAAGCGGTATTCAGGTGTAAACAAGAATTTATTAACTTGAAACCAGATATCTCAGAACAAAAACTGCTGAATCGGCTTTGCGGAACATTTAATGTAGTATTTCAAAATAGTTTTTATTAATTTTGAAATAATACTTTAGGCATTGGAAACTGTCATTTACACCATATATCGCGATAAAAAAATTCTCAAGACGCACAGACCGTTAGAAAAAAGATGGAAAATGGTTTAATAATTTTTATTTAAGAGAAGAAATCGGAGCCAAAATTTTTCAAAATTTTAAAACGGGCAAACATTTTGGAATAATTGAATTGTATTTTGCAAAAACAGAACTTGAATTTACTGGTTTGCAGAGTTTATTTTATGCAATAGTTCGAGACCCAGGTTTTACTTACAAAATAGTTAAGAATCGAAAAATTTTGATGGAAAGAATTGATGTAATAACAGCAAAAATTAAATTTTTGAGGCGCTACCTTTAAGTAAAATATTCCGGGGAAGAAGTTAATTTTATATTTTTGGTTGAAACTTAGATCAACAAAAACGATCCGATCTTCATAAATGGGTAAAGGAAGATGACAAAAGAATGAGAAATGAAAAAGTAAAAAGTGAAGAAGATTGTTTCACCGTCTTTCAGGCTGGTTATAAAGGTGGCTTTTTAAAAAATTGCGATTTACTTTTTAATAGTAAGATCAGTGATAAAGATTATTACAGAACAATGAACTCTAAAATTTTTCAAAATTCAGTCGAATATAATTTAAGTCCGGCAGTCAAAAGTTTACCAGGCAAAAGTGTCATTGTCATCTCTCTAAACAAAAAAAATAAACCGATTATTACAAAAAATTGAATTGCGGCGCTATTTAACGAAACAAAATGTTGAATTTAGCGAAAGTGAAACAAAAACTTGCCTTTAGCAAAAATTTGGACAACTTTTGCAGAACTTACTTTAAAACAATATTGAAGTATTACGACTTGCTTCATATCATTGTCAACATAATCCGATTGGAATGATTTGGGCTCATTGCAAGACCTATTATAATATATGTAATAACGATTCAATCATTTGCTTCGGAAACAGAAACCGTGTTAGCAACGTGTGACAAACTGCTTTATTAAACTGTACGTCAGAAATATGGGCTCATTGTCTTAACCATGTCGAGACGTTAATTGAAGAAGACTGGTGCATTCATATTGGCAACATCTCACTTCAAAATATTTTCTCATTTATAATAAATCTTGAAGAATCGGATCCTGAATGCGACAAATGTTACAAAAGCGATGAAAATTTAGATTAAAAATATTGTAATTTATATTTTTAATTTATACCTAAAGGAGTCGTGTTACCTTGCACAGGTACTATTTGAGGAAAATTTTGCGGCCGGTTAAAACGTTCAAATTTGTTAACATCTTGTTTTCAGGAAGAATGATGAGGAGCAGAGGTCATATGAACTGCCTCGTAGAAGGAAGTATTATGGAACGTCATAAATTCTTTGATTTGAGAGTATCTATAAAAATCTGGGGAAATTATTTGGCGACCACAAGCACAAACGAAACAACCCTCCATTTTGCACGCTTGACGTGAATAAATTATTTTTAATAATAATAATAATATTAATAAAGGTCTTTATTGTGCAAATAAAAAAAAGATACATCAAGTACATCTTAAACATAAGCAAAATCTGCACAAAAGCCGAAGATTAGGTGGATGTGTGGTTGCAGAAGCAACCACATACCCTCTGTTTTTCATCTTAAGCTTAAATCCGTCTTGTTAAAAAGTTACCAAAAATTAAGCAACAACAGAATTTACTTAGGGACTCTAACAATAAATATTACCAACATAAACCCTACAATTTGTAAATTGACAGGTTTTATAGAAAAAACTATACTATAGTTGAATGAAAATTGCTTATTGACATAGTTGCCAGGGCCATAAATTCAAAATTATGCTTCTTGTTTCACATTATTAAGTATCACCGGATTTGTCGCTTTTGAAAATCGACTAAATTTTTAAACGTTTTTCTTGACATTTTAGTTTTTTGTTTAGATCGAAAAGGAGATTAGACCTTTTACTGTAATGTTTTTCTTCCGGTTTTCTCTTTATAAAAATAACTACTAATACAAAACCTTTTTAACCAATTGATTCTTTTATAAGAAAAATGATAAAATTACGCCAATTAGAAATACAGCAATTTCCGGTTATTTCGAACACGATTAAAGTGAACTTCCAGTTATTACAAACGATTTTGAAAAGTACGAACTCAAGAGTTTCTTTCAGTGAATACTTCTTTCCGCACATAACGAAGCCGCTTATAACTTTCAGATATAACAAACTCTTTTTGTGTGTAAAATTTGATAATTTTTTTGGTTATAACAAACTTCTAGTTTGTTATAACAAACTCTAGCACAAAATAACGTATCTAAGCTTAGAAATATAGATATAGACTAACTTTCAAAAAGCTTTTAATAAACCAAATAACAACAACTTTATTTCAATATTTTAATATTACATTCAAAGTACAATAAATTTTTGCATTCTTAACGAAAAACTTTAAAAATAAAAAAAAATTAATATTGAATTCTGAATGTACTGATCTGATTTTTGACGCACATATATTTCTGAAAAAAAAATTTTATTATATTTTTTTAATGTTGTGTCAGTTGCAGTGTCATATTCTAGAAATGGTAGCCTCCTCCACCAAGAGGGTGAACACATTCCTCTAAATATTTTTCTCCTCGTACATATATACAAAATACCTGTTTGAGCATTATTTAAGAAAATAACTGTAATATATATATTACGTTTAAATAATCTGATTTATTACATATTTTAAAAATTATTGATTTAGCAAAAACAAGGCGATTATGTCTTTCTTTTTACTTTTAAAACTTTAACAGTTGAATAATCACTTATCTAGTAAATGCGAACAACCAACAAATTATGTATATTTTTTATGTTTTTAAAAGGATAGTTAATTTAAAACACTGAAATTTAATTAAGTTACATCTTATTTAAATTATTGTAAGGTGTTATGATATTAAATGTTTAAGATAGGGATTAATAGGTATAAAACTTTAAACAACAAAACTAAATTAGACAATTTATTTTAATTGTTATTGTAAAGCAGGTACTAACACTATTAAAATATAAACAACATAATGAAGTAATTAATAATGTTCTAACCTATGATTACATTACATTACTATGGATCGTTATTATCTAAGAAAATAGTGTTTTAATTTTAGATTTGTACAAACATTTGCGCTTAATACTATACTCAGATAATTGATCGCTAGGTTCTCATTTACAGATATATTTATTTAGGGAGTAGTAGTAGCATCCAAGAGAGCTATTGTGATAATTTTTTAGAATCATTATATAAAGTGTTGAAGTAAAAAGATGCTCTAGATTGCTATGGAATTTTATTAAAACAAAACGGTATTAAAAGGCAGGTCGTAGCTCGAATGTTATGACTAAACATAACCTCCAAAGTTTATCCGATCGTGTGTCAAGTCAAAGTTTTTTTCAGTGATTTTCAAGTTTTAGTTTCTCTATTTTTCATGATTAAAAAGCAGCTGTTCTTACGGCTACACATTTTTTATGTCGCTGAAATAATTCGGTTGGGGTCATTCACTCTTCCAAAGTTGACAGTTCTATCACTAGTTGTTGTTGCAACAGCCAATCGCTCAACGCCATACTTCACAAATTGTTTTTATTTTTAAACACTCTATAGCGGTTTTTTACTTGAACACTTGATATACATATACAGATGTAAAATAAAACAAAGTTAGATTTTGTAAAGGTTCAAAAACAGAGTCATCTTAGTATTTACCATCTTCTTAGTGATTTAAATATTGATTGAAATAGTGTTTTTTAGAATATATTCGTAGTAAGATGACAGTTGCAAAAAAACGGAATTTTAACTTAAAGTTATGCATTAAGACTCTTACAAAATTGAGCCTTTGAAAGGAAGTTACTGCGTCAGTCTTTATCTATCAACTGAAGCAAATTACTTCCCGAAAGCTACTAAAGCTACTCGCTTAGCTACTACCTCTGACAAATGGTTAAAGATATTATAAATTGAATTGAATTTGAAACTCCAAAAATAGACAACATATTATACATTACTAGTTTTTTAAATATTAAAAATTAAGGCATAGAGTTTTGTGAATTAATGTCAACATTGTTGACAATACCTTTGTCCAGAGTCAGTTCATTTGAATTATTTGTAGTTTTCCCAAAGTTGTTTATCGTTTGTATAACGTGTTGCGTATTTTTCAAATCTCGGGCGGAGGTAAATAAAAAATCACCCTGTATATGGAGGGAGACTGACTGGGAGTGAGTCAATCAGATAGTGAGAGCGAGACAAGCAAGTTAAATGAGCCACATTAGTAAAGGCGACGGTGATTGTTGTGTGAATTGAGTTATTTATTTATATTATCGTTATTGTATTGGTGTGTATAGTGGAAATAAATTATTTGTTATTATATGCAAATAACACTATCTTTCTTGGTTTCTTCTTGTTTACTATTTTTTTTACTATTGTATTAAAAATGTAACCGCGCTGGTTTTGCTTCCATATTTTTGTACTTTTCTAGGACTTGTTTTTTATTTCTATAATTTTTACTTGTTTTTTGAACAGATAGCGATTCTACTCTATAAAAAGGTCTTATCTAGATATACTTCTCTATCATTTACTTCAGATAAAATCAGTTAGTGATACTAAAAGCACAATAAATAGTTATTTAACCAACAAATTGGTTAATGTGGGCTATTAGTAATCGAGACTGTTTAACACATGAGCGAAGCGAGTGGCTTTAATAAAATAGAGATTATTTATCGCGAATTATCAAAGAAATTGATTACAAAACTTTTTTGTTGATCGTACGTTAATAATTTAAAAAATCTTAAGACATCACATACACACCATTTTTTATTTATATGGCGTTGTCTGTTTTTTTTTCAACACATTGTTGTATATATTGCTATGTATTATAGATTATGTGTTGAACAGAGACAGACAACGGTATTAAATCAAAAAGTAACCTATAGTGGCATCTATCCATCACTGGACAAGTAAAAAGTATATTTGGTTGCCTATTTTTCAAAAAAATTTTGACAGTATTTTGACAATTTAACTGAGTTTGGGGCTTAACGGTCGTAATTTATATTAAAATTTAAGTTAACTTGATAGTTAAGTAGGGTTTTTTAGTGGACTAGCCTGTATAATTATATCCAGTGTATTACAATAGTTTTATCTTGATATCTTATAGTATTCCTTTTTTTACCAGCATGTTTTTTTTGTGTTTTTTCAGCATAAATGTATTTATTTATTTTTACATTATAAGTAAATATTTGTTTAAAAAGAAAGGTAAAAAGCACCCAATAGCACCAAACAATTTTACTTTGCACGACGCACGTTTCGACAACAAAGTTGTCATTTTCGGGTGGTGAATCAAACTCATATTTTTTTATTTGTTTTATTTATAAATACTTTTTTAAGACTTTCTTAAAGAAGGTGATAGTGATTAATAAAAAATCTCTGAAAGCGGGGTGATTATTATAAGAACCATAGCATTTTCTCGTTTTTTATCACAAAATCATTGAATTTATACAGAGTGTTGTTAAGTGTTTTTTAGTCAAGAGGGCATTAGGATTACTTATTGTCATTCTTGCATTTGCTATCTCCATAAAATATTGATTTAAAAAATTATTTTATTATATTTACTTTTTGCGCTGCAAATAATCCTAATCTTTATAAATCAGTTGCTTAAATTTTATACGAGACGCGTTTTGATAACAATGTTGTCGTTTTTAAGTGAGAATTAATACTGTACTCTAATCACATTAAGTATCTTTTAAACGCTACTTTTCTCTGTTACAAAGTTTTTATTAAAATTTCACTCACAAAAATTCATTAAGTTTGTCTTTCTGCTGTTGCTTTTTTATTAACACCCAGGGTATTTCCTCACTTTTCTGTTTAATTAAGTGTCCTAAACATAAAATAAAAATATATATAATAAACTCTTTTGTATAATCAACTTTTGAACCATTTTACTAATTTAATTATTTTGTTTTGTAGTATTGCAAACCGACTCATATTTCTGTTTTAAAAAAATATTAAAAAACTAAATAATATTGTCTGTTTTATTTAACAATTTTTAAAAAAAAACGAGAGATAACGAGTCAGTGTCGTTTTATTGTATTTTTCGGATGTAAATTTGTTAAATCGTCATGAAAAATATAAAATCCGCCTGAAACAAAAATGTTAATGTGCTAAAAAAAAGTGAAATGTATTATTTATGTATTTAAGCAATCTGCGATTAAAATAGCCGAAAGCCCGTATAACAAAACCTTTCAGTGTATAGTTTTAGGACAATAGAGATAAAATATTGGTTGCGTAATTTTAATACCTAAAAACACACTACCATAATATCCTATTAACATCACTATTATCAGTTAATAATTCTAATTTAGATGCATTGAGATAAGAGTTGTTAAATTTTAATATCAATCAAGTTATCTCAATTGCCATTCACACGATTATTATTCATAATCACGTCCATCTCGATTGGAAATTTTGGTGGCTAGTTCACAAACTAATTACTTGTCTTAGTACTACTTGTTTAATTTACACATTGGAGTCTCTGACGTGTAATTAAGATAATTGAGATGTTGATAAAGTCAACAAATTTGACAAATAATTAAATGTAATTGTCAGATCTTGCATGCTAACTACACATAAATTTAAATAAAAAATTGCAAAAAAAGGCAAATAAACCTAAATCCTTGAGTCTGAAATAAACATTTTTTTATTTTGTGTACATAAAAAATAAGTAAAATGCACAAAAAAAAACAAATTTGTCGCATTTTGTTCCTCGTTTAGTAAACCTGAACTTGTCCTACAAAACTTGCAATATGAAACAGTTTTTGAATGTATTTGTATTGTTTGCTTAATTTGATTTTATAAAGCTTTATTATTACAAATTTAACAATGCACCGGATTTAGTTTAATTACATTAAAAGTTTGTTGATTATTATCTTTTAATTATATTACAGAATCGACACCAAAATTTTATTTAAAATAAAAGAAAATTATTTAGCTAATGGTTTGTTTGGGAAAGCATTACTTTAATGCGATTTTTGGTTCAATAGATTTGATGTTCTATTCATGTTGTATTTCATTTGATAAGTAGATACAGACTCAATAGAATAAAGTAAAATTCCTAAAAATGTTTTCACTAATTGATTTAAAAGGTAAGCAAAATCTTAAGAAATTACTTTTGATTTTTTTATTTTGTTTGAGCAGTTAATTGGGTGATTTATTGAAAACAGTCTACCCTAATTTTCTCGGTAACGATTAAAAAAAATGGAACAGGTCGATGTTTATTGCCATGTTTTTGTGGTAAAATTACGTTGATCCTACTCAGTCAATTCACTCTTAACCTGACCTGATAAATTTTGCTTTAAATAATAATCAATCACAAATAAGGTGTTCTGTTATGTACATGAGTACAATAACAATAAATAAGTAACTCAATATTCGCACTACAATTGTCTCCGCTTTAATAATGTCATGCCTGGTTCTCGCTAACTAACTGACTATGTCTTGGTTAGTCTCTCTCTTTATATAATCGAACGTCTTTGCTAGAATGTGCCGGATGTTTCGTGACTTTTCTAGATTTAATTTAAAGCGATGACTAATTTTTTCCAGTTGGTCTTTGAGCGGGTCTATTAATGACTTTACGCCCAAAAAACAATTTAGGTTTTTTTATAATCTTGATAACCTTGTTAAATCTATTTCTTAAAACTTGGTTTAAATTTTGTTAGTAAAATATATCGCTTTAAAACATTTTTATAAATACTCTCTTATAAAGGTTCTACAAGCCAGTAAAACTTCTTTATTTTATTAAGGTTACTTTTGAAGAAGCCTTAATAACAGCTGCTATGAAACTTGTTTTAAAATTTACTTTTAAATCTCTTATAAAGCCAAAATAAACATGACATTTAAAGTAATCTTAAGACGGTAATATTACAGCACATAAAGGTTTCATTAAGCTCTTACATATCAAATAGTTTTAATACAAAATATTCTTTGGTGGTTGTTTGCAGCTACCTGCTTGCTTTAATATTACATTCATCTACACTGAAAACTATAAGTTATTATAATGATGTATATTGTATATAGGTACATTTTTCATAACTTGAAAAGCTTTAAAACCAATCGTTTTCAAAGTTGATTTACAAACGCAGGTCACTTTACTGATAATATTATTTGATATGCCTCTTTAAAATTAAAGCGTTTCCTGAAAATGAACGTTTAGAGAAAAATAAAAACATTTTTAAACTTTAATTTTTACTCTTCATTTTACAAATAGTAAAAAAATTAAAAAGAACACTACGTGACAGCATGTGTGTTGCTTAAAACCGTACAAAACGTTTAATTTTTCAAGATTTTAAAAATTTATCATTAAAGGCCCTATTTTTCCAAATGGATGTCAACAAGTTGTGTCAAAATTAGAGAATAACATCGCGTCTTTTAAAATAAAACTTCTTTACAATTTATTTACTGTTACATAATCATTTCTCTTTAAAACTGTCATTGTAAGGTGAAATGTTTTTATCAATTCCTTACCAGACAGGTGTCTTAAAAAGTGAATTTGCTTCTTAAAAAGTAAAGAAGTCTTCACCAAGTCTACATAATTTTTATCAAATCTGTTTGGTCTTATTAACAGAATGTCTTAAAGCTACAGAGTTTTAAGATGGCTTTAAAAAATTCTTGCGTTCAAAATAAACATTAGTTAGTCCAAGACGCAAGAATGAATTTGGTCTAATTTTAAATTTAATTGTCCATTTGTGTGTTTTCAAAAATGAAAGTTTTTATATTCTTCTTGGTAATTTTGATCATTCAACTCTAAGTAATTTACTTACCGTTCAGTGAACGGTAAGCAATTAAATCTAAAAAAAAAACAATTTTGCGATTTATTATAATACCACTCGCATTTGAGTTTCTAGTGTTAATAGACAAACTTTCCGACGTAGAAGTCCCAGGTTGTTGTAATAGTCCACCAACATCGCTGTGTAAAATTTTATGAGCAAATTCAATTTTGTTTTGGAGGGAATCTTCCACGTAACTCTCGGCCACCGTTGATGAACGCCACCCACCATGTCTTTTTAGTCTCAACACATCAACTCCGTTATTCGCCAAAAGTGTAGCCAATGTGCGTCGAAACGAGTGTCCAGTAAAACCTTCAGGGGCTTGCAACTTTAAATACTTTGCAATTTTTGACGGCCAGTCTCCAATTGTGCCTTTTCCTGTGACTTGCCTAGTGCATTTGCCATTTCGATAGTTCAGAAATAAATGATCTGACGTTGGGTTGCTTGGTCGAATTCTTATGTATTTTCGAAGTATTTCCAAATAATGAACTGCTTCATTTTCTTTATTAATAACTGTGAACGTTCGCTGAATATTCGTTTTTGTATTTGGAATATTTACTATAAACTTTTCTTCATGTTCTTCTATGTCACTCATTTTAATGTTGTACAATTCCTCTCGTCTACAAGCGCCCGATACTCCCAATATCATTGCTACCTGCAAATATATTGTTTCCTTAGAACTCAGATGTACCACCTCATCATCTACAACATACCTTTTGAATTAAAAATTGTTCGTCTGGTGCTTCATTCAAGAGTTTTTCCATGTCTTCTTTGGTAAAAATTTTAGCCTTCTTAGGCCGATATCCAATATTTTTTCTCTTAAGATAAGCAATTAATGTAGCAAACTTAGAAATATCGATAGCATTATGGAGAAAAATTGTACTCTTCAGCATAGAATACTCCGCCCATAAACTGCCTGGGGCCTTCAAGTGTCCACTTCTCACCATAAAATACGCTAACAAGCTCTTTTCATTTACAGAAATCTTCTTTGCTTTACGCCATTCCTTAAACAACTTGTATGTCTGTTCATATCGGGCTTTAGACTTTTCTGGAATTATTGCCGAACATCCTTCTTGCCAAGCGTCTTCTAAATCATCCGGTAGATCATCACTATCGCTCATATTTGCTTCGAAAACGGAACCACAAAACAGAACTATGTAGGAATGATTGTATCAAAAAGACAGTTTTACTTGTTTTTAACAAAACCATAGCAACCATGGAACAGCCACCCAAAGTTTTCAGTTTCAGTCTTCCCGATTATCACAAATGTATTGATATAAATTATTATTATTATTATTATTCTAGAAACTCCAATCGCGCAAAAAACTTTATAAGCATGTCGAACGTTAAGGATCACCGTTCTCAGACAATAATTGGAGTCGTCGCTTCGCTCCTCCTCCAAACAATTGTCTTCGAACTGTAAGCATTCCTTACCGTTCTCCATACTTAATATACTATTTCAAAATGTTGGTTCAAAACCAAAACCTATATTTGGGTTTTGTGATATGCGGTAAATACTACTTATAGGTTTTAAAACACAGTTCTACAAAATGCTTTTAAAAAACCTTCATAAAGTTAAAATACTAAAACTCACATAAATTGTTTCCGCATTTTGTAAAACCTCTAAAAACTGTTTATTCTTACTAATTACAAAAAGAACAAAAGGATTTATAAACGCAATGTTTTTGACTTTCGTAAAACTGTTATAAGATTGCAAGGTATAAAAAAAGAAGTTTAAAAAATAAGTTTTAGTATTGTTTTTAAAACAAATTTTAAAACATATTTTCTCTTAAGAGTAAAACGTTTTAAATTTGACCCTTATAAAACATCAGCTTTGTTTAAAACCTTTATAAATTATTTATAAAACTAAAATAAATCCTAGTGTTTTTATTTAAATTATTTCTTGGCCGGCAGTTTATGCCCCGATACGCTTCCGGCGCGAAATTTTTCTAGTATTTTCTGGAGCTATTTTTTCGAACTATCTTTCTCTTATTGTTATTTTGAATTGCTTATAACAATACATACAGTGTTTTTCAATTGATTTTTACTTTTTGTCAACCGAATTTACAACATTTTAATGGCTTTTGCATTCGACGGTTTGTTACATTAATTACAAGAGTGAAATTTATTGGAAATAGTTGACAAAAAGTGAAAATCTGTGATATTTAACCGGACAGAAAAAAAAAAATGACATTTACAAAGGACAGAAAAAAATCCAAACTGCCGACGTTTCGGAAATTTATTGGTCATATTCTACATCTCAAGGCTACAATGTAGAAATTTTTTGAAAATTTGTAGAAAGATAACATGATTAAAAATTAATTAAGACAGAAGAGCATAAGCTAAATTTACAACCTAAGGTTACAATAAAAAGGAATAATAAAACAATAACTTTTTAGCCTTCATTTCTAGTTTAAAATCGTTTAATATTATTTTTGCATTTTTGCGTTAACTAAAATTAGTCGCTATTAAGAGGGACTAAAGTACTATTCTTAATCTTAAGAAACTTACAAATGACATTTAAAATCTCTTGGATTTTAAAATATTCAAATCACAAATGTTGTGGCAATAAAAAACATCCCGGTTTGGAAAAACCGTCTTTCTGAGCATCGAGAAAAACTGGAAAATAGTCTCTCAAAGGCGATGAATTTAAAAATGTTGATTACAGGGCTTTAACAGGGCAACAACCAGAGACACATCTGCGTAAGAGAGATAGAATAGAGAAGCGTCAAAAACAACAATTTGCAGACGCAATTTTTAACGGTTTTGCTATTACAGCGAACTTTTTGTGGTACCAAATTCAAACAAATCCTAACTATTCTATATTAAACTTTCTTATTTAAAATTGAACGGTATATTTTTAGTAGAATAAGAACAATGGAAGAATAGAAAAAAATAGAATTCAAAAAGGGAAAAAAGAAAATAAATTAGAAGGGGTTATTTGTTATAGACCTTGTTTAATGGTCAAAGCGTCTCTCTGTAATAGTGTAGTTGAGAGCGAATCTAAAAAAGACTTTAATTAAATTTTGGCTAAATTAGGTATAATTTTTAGTACAACTATGATGAAAAGTGGTGGTCGCTTGCTGATTATTATTACAAATTGACATTCTGGTATTCAAACAATAAGACAAAGTATACAGTATTTGAACAGTTTTTTAAATATACAGGGTGTCTCACGAACGAGTGCACATAATTTAACCAAAGATTAAGAAGTAAAAATTAATTGATATATATTTTTTATTTTTTCCCAAAAAAATTTATTTTCAGAATTATTAGCTCCCAAAATCGCTTCAAAAATACACTTTATTTTTTTTATCTAATAAAGTACTTACTCGATTTCGATGAAACTTGGTATACTCATTCTGTATTAGATAACCACCTTACAGTGTTAATTGTAGTATTGTAAGACATTTTAAAAAGGGGCTACAAAGGCCCCCTTGACACAATTTGCTTCATAACTTTGTAGCACAAATTAGTTTAACGTTGGAGTTCTTACAGTTTGAAAGCCCATTCAATTTAGAAATTTTTTTGTCTTTTACAAATTTTTCGTAAAACGCATCGTTTTTGAGTAAAACGATGTAGTTAGTATTAGCATGACCAGCTTTTATCCACTAACGTTCCTCTATGGCCGTTTCATGCACGATGGTGCACCACCTCATTGTCAATTGAATGTAAGAAATTGGCTTCAGGATCATATTCCAGAAAGGATTTTGTTATTTTGCTTTTGTATTTTGTTATTTTACTATTTCTTTTTTAGGTACTTCCAATTTATTGAATTATTTTTGTTGATACTCCTAAACCTCGTTCTAAAACGGTGCGTTATACGAAAAATTTGTAAGAGACAAAAAAATTTCTAAATTGAATGGACTTTCAAACTGTAGGAACCCCAACGTTAAATTAATTTGTGCTACATTGTTATGAAGCAAACTGTGTCAAGGGGGCCTTTGTAGCCCCTTTTTAAAATGTTCTACAATACTACAAGTAATAATGTAAGGTGGCTATCTAATACAGAATGAGTATACCAAGTTTCATCAAAATCGAGCAAGTACTTTAATAGATATAAAAAATAAGATGTATTTTTGGAGCGATTTTTAAGGGCTAATAATTCTGAAAATAATTTTTTTTGGGAAAAAATAAAAAAATATGTATCAATTAATTTTTACTTCTTATTCTTTGGTTAAATTATGTGCACTCGTTCGTGAGACACCCTGTATACTCTTAGCGTTTCTTCTGGTTTTTCTCTTTATCTTTTATTGCATCTCTAATTAACATATCTCAGATTTGTTTCTTGTAGTTTCAACTTCTATGCCTAATTATGAATAAGGCACACATTAAAAAAAAAACATAATTTATGATGTATGATTACATTCCACCAAGACAAGATATAACAGCCAGTTTGATCCTAATCGTTCTGACATTTATCAACATTATACAAATCAAAAACTTGACTGCTACTCAAATTTTTTACACCATTTGTTTTAATAAGGAATAAATTAGTTAAAATGCTAATTTATTTTACAATGTTTTATACGAGAAGTTGGCCAGATGGTTTGCCTGTAAAAACAATTTTTTTATGTAAACGTTATTAAAATATTTATTTTATTACATTTCTCTCTGTTACTAAATTATCTTTTTTATTTTTAATTATAAAGAATTTATTTCGCAGCTTAAACTTGTACAACAGTTGGTAATGTAATATCATCTAGTTTTACCATTTACGGTTTTTTATAACTTTCATGAAATACGAGGTATTAATAAACACGTATTTTTTCATGTATACAAACAAAGTCTTAAAAACTTGATCGTTATTAAAAATTTATTTACTGGTATATTTGCATAAATTAATAAAAAGTTTTAAAAACATGAAACTTTTTAAATTTAATACGTGTGGAAGTGATAAAGGTTTTCTAAATTCAAGAGTTCGGCATGAATAAAAATGTAGGAAAGTAACATTGAATTCGCATCTAGTTTCTCATGTTTGCTTCATCACTGCACCACCATCTATCATCGCAACCCTGTCTTAAACATGTTTAGGATTTCTTAGTTTTTGTCGGTTTTTTAAGGGTTAAATATGACTGGACAGAGATTTATAGAAGAATTACGAGTGAAAAGTAAATTTCCACAACATAAGAGACTTTATTAAATGAAACTTTGCTTGAAATGTCAGGTGCAAAAATTTAATTAAAAAACTACACAACGTATAAATAAAAGTGTCTTGTCTAAGCAGTCCTCTGAGGAATTTTTATAATTATTGTTACGTTTTATTTTATATGGACCAAATTGGTCTACCAAATACCTTAACATTTGCGTTTATTAGTAGGTACCTAGTACAGTCATTATAAGATAAATTAATAATTTTAAGCGTTTTTTTTTCTCTCAAAGTAAAATGATTAAGTAAATATTTATAAAATTTTAAATTTTATAGAAAAAGTTTGTTTATGAAAGAGATTCTTACTCTGCCTCTTTTTTTTTAATATGCGGCAATCCAAACTACAAGAATACTATTTCATAATGATATTACTAAGACGTACTGTCTTAGCGCAGTCTCAAAAAATTGTCTTGCTTACTCTTATTGGGTCTCTACAAACAAGCCGTCGCGACGTATATCTTGAATTAATACGGCGATAAGGCGCCACCCTTGACAAATGCTAGCAACTAAAAATAGATTTCTTAATTTTGTTTAAAATAATTATAATATATGGTTTATTTAATTTTTTTTAAAGTGTATTTAATTTATAAACCCATTGCAAGGCTGTACACTTGTTGTTATGAAAGTACAGTCCTTTTGTCTAAACAAGTTTTATTTTATAAACAATTAATTACAACAAAAGAAACAACATATTTTGTGTAATTTGACAACGCACCTGCCCTTAAAAATGTAATATACATAACATATAAAAATCAGATTTTTGTGTATGTTTTAATTAGAAAAAAAAGTAGAAAAAAATAAAAATTAGTGTTTTTTTTTTAAATTTAAACAATTAAAAAAAAACTTATAAAGTACCTGCCTAGACAATTAAAAAAGCTTTTACTTGATATATAATTATAGGTGAAAGAATTAACTATAAGAGAACTATCTGTTAATAAAGAGAGTTTTCTCTTTCGGAGGACTCTTAAAATTTGGCACTCTAAATTTTAAGAGGTTGGTATGAAAATTATATTGTCTGAAAATTTTTTAACAGAAACTTTAAGCTCTCGTTGTTTTTTTGAAACTTTCTTGTTTTTTTGGGTTGCTTACGTTCTACAATTAGGCTTAGAATGAGAATATGCCAAAATTGTCAATAATTAAAAGAGTTTTATTTTACAAAATATTAAAAGACATCTACACTAAACTTTTATAATTGTTGTTAATTTTGAAATTTTGGGCCTAATTATAGAACCTAAGCAACTCAATACAATCAAAAAAACAAACAGAAAAGTTAATGGTCTAATTTCAAATTGAGTTACTACCGGTATTATAGCAAATTTTAATATTTTTTTACTGCAACCAATTTTAAGTTAAATAGTTTGTAATGACCCAAACGAGGCCATACTTACCGCTCTAAACCCAAATTTGTGCGCTAAATTCAAATTTAAATAAAAGTGACTAAAAGTCGTAATCGTCGTCTAGTGGAAAGAAGCCCTACGTTGTATTTGACAAAATGGCGGCAGAGTTCTTTGAGATGTGACTGCAAGAGGGTTCAAATTGGTAGAGTACAATAAAACTACAATGTGAAAGAAATATTTATTTGTTGGTTTTTTGCAGTAAATCCTGTAAGAAATGTAAAATAAACAAAATAAAAGTAAATCAATGGACAAGAACGGCAGCAAAACAAAATGTACATCATAAAAAAACAACAAATAAACTAAACAATGGGCACATCAAAAACACACATAAATAAGCAATAAAATACATGTAACATTTTATGGTATTTAAGGAACAATTAGATTTTGTTACTACAAGAAGGACCGGATAAAACCTTCCTGTGTTTACAAACTAAAAAATGTGCTGTCCATACAGCCAAAGCTTCGTTTTTGTGTTCAATCTCACAGATATTTACAGTCAGAGACGGAAGAAGGACAGATTCTTCAAAACCTGAAGTGCAACAAAACGGAAACTAGAAAAGCTGTCAATCACGCATTTCCAACAGAACTAAAGCTCAAAGAGAGACCAGTGGCGGCCGGTGATTTTTTAAAACTCTGTATTTTTAAAATGGAGCATGGGATCCAAAGTCTGTTATAAAGGATTATTGTTAAGACCACACTGAGGGCAACTGCTAAAAAAAAATTGATCGAAATTTGCGAAATTTGATTTTTAAAAATGGTGGGTCTCACCTGGTTATTTCCGAAATGGCTTATATTAGAATGGTGGCGATTTTTTTTAGCATTATGAGACAAATTAATGATTAGTCTTATTTTGGTTTGTTCCAAAATTTTATTTATAGAAAAAGAAAAAATATTTTTTCTCTAAAATTTCATTACCTTATATGTATCTTTTTCTTAAATTTAAAATTCTGAACAAAACTTAAATAAACTAGTCATTCGATTGTTTCATATGCTGAAAAAATCGGCACTGGTCTAATATAAGCCGTTTCGGAAATAACCAGGTGAGGCACACCATTTTTAAAAATCAAATTTTGTAAATTTTGATTAATTTTTTTTTGTAGCTGTTGTTTTAATCTGGTCTCAGTAGAAATACTTTATAACAGAATTTGAATCCCATGCCTCATTTTCAAAAGACCGAGTTTTAAAAAATCACCGGCCGCCACTGAAAGAGACCACCCAAAGCTACAGGAAGTGAGACCTGAGATTAAAATGGTTTAAGAAGACCAATATTTGGAAATGTAGGAGGAATAACGAGCTATATAAAAATTCTCTATACTCTACTCTAAATAAAGAGTAATTTTACAATTTATTTTGCCGGACAACATGGTTACAAAGCATGGTAATCTTTAATTGCAAATGAAAATGGATGCACGGAAGAAATAGGCAACAGAACTAAACATAAGAAAAAACAGATTTTTTATGTTTAAAACTAATATTAGAAAATCTTGAAAATACAGTTAAACCTTAATTTGAATCGGTAAAGTTTATAAACAATAGTTAAGATAAATTAGCTATAAACTTAAGGAGTAAATTTGAAGAATAATGTAGATTATGCAGGTCAAACAAGACGAAAATTAAAAACTAGAGTAAATGAACATTAAAAAGAACGAAACCTTCTAAATTTAATCTCATTCAAAATTCTCAATTTTTTTTGTTTTTGATCTTATTTGAATTTGTTTAATAATTTTTTTCTATTTTTTTACGAGGTGGACAAATACCTGGACTAATGTCAACACTGATACTTTACCCTCTTGGTGGGTGCGACTATCTTTTTTAGAATTTTAAATTGTATGTAGTGTCAGGTCGAGATAGCGCTACTCTATAGTCTTATGCACTGATGACGTACTTAGAATACCCACGAAACCGATCTAAAGTTTCCTGGTGCTGTATTTGGATTGAGCGTCTTTGCCATATTCTTGATCGTCAGTCTGTAATTCAAAACTGACTTGGTCCTCTTTAAAATTTCTTAAGTCAGCGAACTATAATAAAGCTATCCAGATATTTTTTCGTGTCTTGGCTCTATCGTGTTTAGAAATTGATGATGGGAAGTTGTTTGGCATTAAGGTTTATTTTCTTGAGGACTACGTATTTTTATAACAATCCAAATAGTTGCAATTAATTGGTAATTGTTATGTGAACAGTTAATCAAATAAGTAACAGAAAGCAACACTGATTTACAGATACATTTTTGACAAGTATTTGTTTTCCTACATGATGTGTTAATTACTATTTTTGTACCTAAACTGATAAGTAAATAATTAATAGATATCTGCTGCAATTTAGTCGATATCTAAGTTGCATTTAATGACATAATTTCTATTAATGTGTGTTTACTATTGTTGTGTGTTCATGTTCATGTATTACATATGCAATTATAAAAAAAACAAATTTAACGTGTTATTATGCCATTATCATGACTTTTTGAATAATAATTTCAACTACGCTCGGACATCTATTTTTTAATTCATTTTTACTTACCAAAAACAATTTATTTATCTACAAGAAGTTTTGTATTTAATTATGTGCCTATGTAAGCATGAAATTGCTTAATGATTATTAGGAAATAATTAAAAAATACTTGACTAACGAGTGTAATAAGCTCTGTTTGTTTGTTTTTTCTTGAACGAACTTAGATCTCTGGACTTATTAAACTGTCAAGAGTGCGAAGTCAACTAATTTGTGTTAGATTTTAATTGCATTCTGTTTTTTGTTTGTATAAACGCAAAAATATTTACATATTTAATTGTAACAATAGTATATTAAACAATGCGTTTTATAGGGCTTTTTATGCTTTTTTATTTAGCGCATTAGATCTAGTTTTGCAGCAATCATTTTACTTTTGAAAAAATTATTATATATTACTATATAATAATATTATATAATCTTACATTATTATTATACAGGTTTATTCACGAATGACGACGAAAGATTTATGCAACCAATCTTACATTTTCACATGAGGCTCTGATAAAATTTAATTTAATTTTTTTTTACACTTATAGTTATTGTATATTATTTCATATTAATTTGACTGTCTTTGAGCAAATTTAGTCAAAATATTTACTAATAACGAGAAGACTGACATGATCTTGATTTATGGACAACGTAGGAAAAACGCTTCAGCTGCAGTTCGAGTGGTTCTAACTGACAAAATTTTTCGAAACCTTGAAGTAAAATTCTTTTTTTGTTACGGGCTCTCATCTTTTTTTTCTGTTAATGTAAATTGGCATATCTAACGTATGTTACAATCGTTAGTCTTATAGCTTTACATTACGAAGGGATAATTTCAATTAAATAGAAGTTTTGTATGTTAATTAGCAGTTGTTATCCTTTAGTGTGGTACGAAATTTGATATTTTACCAACTTTGAAAATATAAATTGAACTAGAACTGTTTCACCACTCGGATTCTCTTATGAAAGCACCACTTTAAGTTCCGAAACAATATCCCTAACATGTACATAAAATAGATAATGTTATTTTCTTACAAAAATTATTACTATTAAAGGACTTTAAAATTTGTACAAAAATGACTTTTCTACGTCATTAAAAATTTAATTTATTTTATTTGAAATTTTATCTTCTAACCTGTCCTGAAGCTTTTATTTTTATTTGATTAATTTTTAAATTAGTGCATCAAGAACAGTCATGCAAGTTTTATAAAAAAACATTAATAATTTATGTGTGTACTCGACATCAAGTACATTTTGTTGTACCAAGAATAAAATATCGATCTTTAAAAGCGGTCATAATTGTGAGTAGCTTTATGCTTTTGCAAAATTTGTAGTAAAAGGGTAGAACATTACGCAGCTGATGCAAGGATTTGTACAGCATCATAATTTCGTCATAAAATCTAACAGATTTAAATGAGATTTTCGGTTTTATGATAGTTTATGAAACACTTAATTTTCATACTGATTAAATATTTTATTACGATTAACTACAAAGTTAATATTAGTAAGAGAATTTGCAATTTAATAAAATATTGATAGTTTTAATAACAGCGATAGAAAAAAAACAACAACAACAAGAAGCTACTAGAACGATAGAAGAGAAATGGGAGGCAATAAAAAAACTAATTATACAAGCAATCAATAAATAAATAAAAAAGATGAATAAAAAGAAAACAAAAGAGTGGTACGACGAAAATTGTAGACTTGAAGAAGAGAAGAAAGACTGGGCAAGGAAAAAGATGCTAAAAGAAAATACCCAGAACAGTAAGAAAGAATATAAAAAACAAAAAGCAGCATACAAAAAAAATTGTAGGGAGAAGAAAAGAAAACTCACCGTTAAAAAAATAGAAGAAAATTACAAAAATAAACAGATAAGAGATAACTTATATCAAGGATGCAAGAGAATTAAACAAGGATTTTAACTTAAAACTATATTTTGTCGAGATAAACATGACTAATTAGTGAGAAGCGAAGAAAAAGTAACAGGAACGGGCAAGAAGAAAGAGAAGAAGAAGCTTCCACATATGATGAAGTTAAAAATATTATAGAAAAACAAAAAAACAACAAAAGCCTAGGAGAAGAATTAAGGTGATAATTAAGAACATTATACAAAGACACAGATACAATAGAAGTAGTTAAATCACAAAGAATTAGATGTATAGGTCTTGTAATAAGAATGAAAGAAAACACATTACCAAAAAGAATATTAGAAATAAGCCTAGAACCTAACAGACGAAGAAGCAGGCTAAGAACAGAGTGGACAAAAAAGTAGAAAACAATCTCTAAAAATAACAAATAAGGCAGCGGAAGAAGAAAGCTCTAAATAAGAGAGAATAGAGCAAAATTGCGTACGAAGTTATGAGTCTACAAGGCTTGTTGTGCTTATAATCTATATACAGGGTGTTCCTTAATGATATGCGAATATTTAAGGGTGTGAATCTACATGAAAAATTAATGTTAGTTTGCTTTATAAACTATGGTCTAAAAATGTTTCCTTACAAAAACTCGGGGTGTTGAAGTTTAAGGGAACAAAAGTGAAATTAATTTAATTGGAAATAATATTTTCAGAACCGCTTCAGATGTTTCAGTGATATTTAGTACGTAGTGAAAGTTAATAATAATAAATAAAAATTGCATTCTTTGATTATTACATTAATTTTCTCGGACAATAGACCGGTTTTTATTTTTTTACTCAAAAATAGCGCATCGAAGGAAAACAACTCAAGAGAGATCTTATGTTTTAAATTGAACGGGAAACTCAAAATAAATTTTTATTTGGAAAAAAACCATTGGCGTACCATTTTTTTCTTAAAAAATATTGAAGTCAATACCCGTACGCACGCCACTGTTAAAGCTAAAAATTCTTTTTGCATTGAAAAATATGCACCTTTATTAGCTTTCACTACGCACTTAATATCACTGAAATATCTGAAGCGGTTTTAAAAATATTAATTAATTTTCATTTTTTTCCCTAAACTTCAGCACCCCGAGTTTCTGTAAGGAAACACTTTTGGATCATAGTTTATAAAGCAAACTAACATTAATTTTTCATGTAGATTCACACCCTTAAATATTCGCATATCATTAAGGAACACCCTGTATAATAAAAAGTATAAACTTATTATAAAATAATAGATAAGAATTGGATTCTATTTGTATATACCTTGATTTGAACATGTGTCCAAATATGTTTTGGACATATTTTCCAAGTATTTTAAGTGATTTTGTTTCTTGTGTGTTGTGATGTTAAATCATGACGCATTTGACCACGAGACTACCAAAAGTCACAAATCCAAAATTTTGGTTTCGGGTTATTACGGAATCTGTTTCTATTATAATTAGGATTTTAGCGATTCCCTTTGCCGTTGCAATTTTTCTACGTATCGAAGTCTTTCTCTATGTATAAGACAGATATGACTATTTTTTTAACTTGAATTTTAATAAAATCTTTTTTTTTATTAATAAGTTTTGTTATTTAATAATATGTTTTTTTTTAGGCACACTGCGGTGGATGTGGATCTGAAACCTGCCACAACGGAACCTCCACCAGCAGGTTCCTTATACCCACCATCGTCTTTCCAATCTCCCGCCATTCCTCCCCGGTCCAATGATGTGACCCGATCCGAGCCGAACCTAAACGGTTCACAACCCGAACCTGTGATATTGAAAGCAGTGCCTTCCCTAAAAAATCTTTCGGAACATTGTCTACCTGACAAAATCTCCAAAATGCACGTTAAAGGTGCTCTTAACCACAGACTGCTATTACAATCGAAAAGTTTCGGTGTCGATAACGCACGTCCCATTTATCCTAATTGCCCTTTCTCACCCTATGTTAGTCCTAGCGGAAGTCCCAGAACCAATAGGAAAAGACAACCGCTTAAAGAGTCGAGAAGAGTGTCGATTGAAAAATCGGGGACTTATTTACAACTCAATCAGTACAAATTGATGGACTCTATCGGACAGGTGCGTTCACAACTTTATTTTACTACAATTTGTAAAAAAAAGTTAAATTTCTTTAGTATTAGTTTGGATTAGGATTAATTTGTTATAGTATCCATTGTTCACACTTCACTAGGTCTTGTCTCGTTGTCACTTTCCAACTGAGCTGAACTGCCCGGTTAGACTCCCACTTGATATAATGGTTGGTCCACCTTCTAGCTCCTTCTAAATTCCAATGCATTCAAACGTGACACGTTTTTTGCTCCTGTCATATTCTGCGCCTCCGAAGTGTGGCTGAATCACCAGACACACTTCGAATTTTCGCGAAATTTTCTCTATGCTTTTTTGCGACATTTTTGTCGACAACGGCAAGTCAATTTTAAATCAAATTCTTGGCAGGTTTGCCAGCGGCGAGGTGATTTGGTGAGATATCAGAAACCCTTGTTTTTACCTGACGTTATCGACAGAGCAATAATCTTCGTATTTTTTTATATAGAGTAAAGATTACGACGTCTTTTGCAAAACACATGACCTTTAAACTTTACTAATATTTTTTTTCTATAAGTGATAGAGCAATTTTCATTCCGTCTCAGCACCGAGATGAAAAATTCTCGTGAGAATTTACCAATTTACATTCATTTTCTAAAAAATTTTTCTCATGAAACGGGTAGAATAAATAATGTCAGCTTGTTTGATGTCACCCCATTGAATTTTTATGGCATGCAGAAGTTGAGTTCGTTGTCCAAACGAAGCTTCTTTGAATTTTTAATGTTTAGATCCGAGTCGAGTAAAATTGTTTTGTTCCAGGGGTCTTACGGTATCGTTAAATTGGCTTACAACGAGGAAGACGACACTCATTATGTAAGTAAATTTAAGCTAGATATTACATGCTTTAAACTGGATTTAAACTTAAAACACTTTATGTCTTTGTGTGAATTCACTGATTCTACTGACCTCTTTAACAAAAAATATATTTCTAGCAGTTTAAGTTTTTATGTAGTTTTACATACTGTAGTCAGTAATGCACGTATTTGTGTCAAAATTAAAGTTTAAATTTAGATTTACAAAGCGTACAACCCACTTTTATTATTAAAGCAAGAAGTTTCAAATTCGTAACAGGTGTCAAGTTCTTTAAAGGTGTTTTTACTGAAATTAAAGCTACCAACGATCGTATTTACACTTGATTTCTAAAGCGTGAAGATAGTTTTTAGTAATCCCTGAACTAACTACGATTTAATTAAAATAAAAATGAGCAACGTTTTTGTCGTTTCCGGCATTTTTATTTTATTAAAATAATAATTTTTAAAATAAGTATTTTTTGTTTTGAGTACTGTTAGAACTTTCAGTAATTTGAACTTGTGCTCTCCAATTTCAAAATTCAAAATTTATTTTCCCAAATTAATAATTACACGTCAAACTTAATTAAACACAGTAAATCACAATTTTTTTAGTCTTTTTCGTGTTTTCATTTTCTGTTGTTGTTTGCACTTTACAGATTAGTTTTGTTCTCACTATCTGACTGACTTATTCTTGGTTAGTGACCTTCCAAAATTATTCTTGAAGCACAACATTTTATCCATTCCCATAAATGATGAATCATCCGAAGCCCTCCGAAACTTCGCTTGCAATGATTCATTCTAACAGTACTTTTTTTAATAACCTGATGGCGATGTTTATCTCTCAACATTATTTAAGTATTTTGAAACGATTTTCAAATTACCAGTATGTTTACAACACATTAAATTGCCAGTTGAGCTACATTTGAAAACACTCAAACAGCTAGATGAAAACAACTACTCTGAGGACTTATACTCTTACTAGCGTCGAATTACACTACCTAATCGCGCTGAAAAGCAGCCTAGCTAAAACTATAGCTACGGCTAGCCTCCTTCCTGCAAATTTCGGATTACCATTATTTAGGCAATAGAGCAGTAGTTAATTATTAATAACTATTTAAAGTTAACTGCATAAATAATAATTGTAATATTGAAACGAAGGGCAAAGATTTTGCAGTCTACCGACAATTGCTTGGCCTTGTTTGACTTCTTGCTAGTCCTGGTTACGCTGCCTTTGGCAAAGGCTTTAAACTATAAATAAGTTTCAGAAAGTTCTTTTGTTATTGTTTCTTCTTTTTTCATTGATGCTTTAAGCTACTTTTTCACCGTTTTCTTGTTTATTTAGGCATTTTTGTTATTAGGTCCTTATTTTTAGTATCAGTTCTTTTAGAAAATATAGACTCCTTTGCAATTTTTTTTTGCTTTTTTTGCTGCAGACAACTCGATGTCATCTCCTAATGTAGATCTTAATTTCAAAGCTCATTTTTAAGATTTAGAATAGTTATCTGGTTTATGCGTTTCTCAAGAAGTTGTAGGTACATCTATCACTCGTTTGATATCAAATCTAAGTTTTTCTGTTGGTATTGGAATTTTTTTTGTTGTTTTTTAGCTATTTTTTTCTGTAAAATTGTTTTTATTATTATCTTTAATTTTACGTCGCTTTCATTTGTCTTATTCTTTGTGACGTTTTTCTTGCTTTTTTCTTGTCAACGTTTTACAATCTATTGTCACGGGCTTTGCTTCATAAGGTGGGGTTGAGATTAAAAACAGGTCAGGTAATACAGATACACATAATAAGATGAAAGCTACTTACATTGACATCGGGACAAACTGGAAAGATCTGGATATATGTTACATCTTTGACACTCTATCACAGCTACCACTCGAGTTCCGGGTTACCGCAATCCGCCAGTTTGCCAACCCCCTAAATGCTGAGCCAGCTATTGCCTCAATCAACAGTGATTTAGTTGATATCAGCAATAGCACCATCCGCACCAGAAGGTTCTCGATCTAGCAAGCTAACGAATTTCCGCTAGTGACAATATTTTTGGCATGCCATTTTTTTTTTTGCTTTTATTGCTTTTCTTGATCACTGATTTGGCATTTTCTACGTTAATTATCCTGCAGCCAATTCGATTCAACTCCCAGTATAAATTTGGATCACAAATTCTTTTTTATTAATTTAGAATCGTAATCTGGTTTATGAGTTTTTCAAGAAATTGTAGGTATGTCCATCACCTATCAAATCTAATAATATCAAATCTAAGGTTCTCTGTTGGTATTGATATTTTTTAGTTTTTTAGCTATTAATTATTTTTTTCTGTAAAGTTTTCTTTATTATTATCTTTAGTTTTACCTTGTCTTTATTTGTCTTGTTCTTTGTGACGTCTTTCTTGCTTTTTTGCCAACATTTTGCAATCTATTTTTTGATTCTTTGCAGCAACGTTTTCTTATTTTTTACGTTATTTTTTTACCAGACTTTATTTAAGTTTTACCATTTTTTGTCCGGCTTACTCTTTTTTCTATTTCTTTTAGTTTTTTGACATCTTTTGTTATCACCGATACAATAACATCTTTTAGCTTTATTTCATGCTATTTTTATAGAAGAAGCTTTTTTCTAGCGGTCTCTGAAAGCTTCAGAAAATTCTTAATTTGGTGTACTGTTTAGCGTATTTCTTATTTTTTACACTACGTTGAGAGTAGTACAATTGCACCGTTTCGTTTTATTATTGCTCTGCTCCCGAAATTAGAAGATTTGGATTCGATTGTTGTGAAGCTTCTGTTTTTTCGTGCCCTTTCTCGCAGAATGGTAGGATCATTTTTTAAGTATTTTAAGAGTTTTTGTTTTGTGTGTGTTATTACGTTGTATTCTAATCTTCTCTTCTTCAATTTTTAAACTTAAAAAACTAAAATATTTGTTTCTTATTATACTTTGAACGGAATGAGAGTTGGTTGGTTGTGGAATTATGCGTTTTACACATTTTAAAATTTTTTAGTCTAACTTTTCTTCTTATCTTCCCCTGAACAACAAGCACCGAGTCTAATCTGATTAGCTGTAAATTAAATTACGTAAATTATTAGAAACAATTTTGATCTTGACACCTGTTAGTTGCACAAACTTTACTACTGGCGTTAAAGCATGACGAAATAGACGGAAATACGAATGCAAGTACCATCGACGTATTGAAAATGTAAGTTTTTTGTATAAATGGTTGATGGGGTAGCGTTTGTTTTGACATTTTTCGCGTGCTCATGAGGTAAATTACATTATGTGATAAGAAAAATTGTGAAATATTTGAAGATATCATCACCATTGCATTGTGAATATGTTGAGAAGTAATGTTGAGCATATTTTGAGGTGCTATTTTCGTATTTTTTTATTTTTCTTTATCGAATTACGAACCACGAAGTTGCTAATACTTAGGTCTAGTATCTTGACCATCTCTTTTTTAACGAAAGAAACCTTAACTTGCTTAAAATTTTAGTAAACCGCTTTACTTTTGCTTCTACTTTTGCCGTTCTCACTTTACTGACCTGACATGACCTGGCCTGATTTGCCTTATTTTGTCTCACTATTTAACTTGTCTCGTTCTTACTATCTGACTGACTTACCGGTCAGTACCTCTATTTATATTTTGGATAGTCTTTCTTCTAGATTCATTCTCGAAGCATATTTTTTCTTATAAATCATAAATTATCTGAAACCCTCCGAAACTTCGCTCACGATGATTCACCGTAACAATTTATATTGTTTTAAAGAGTTTTATTTTTTTTTGTACACCTTAACTTTTGACTTAGCTGTCTGCTTACTTTTTGTGAGTTACCATTAAATGTTTTGCTCTCACCTGTAATACAAATTTCTCACTTAACCACTCTAAACTCAAAAATTAATAAAATTATGTTTTATGACAGACTGCAAGTGGGTAAAATGACTGTCTAAGTTATTACCTGCTCTGAATGTATATTTTTTTAGTCGCTCGATATAACGCTGAAATTTTGAAAATACTTTTTCATTATTTTATTTTTTTTTGTTTTTTACTGTTTTCAGACCACAAAATTTAAAAAAAAATCTACAACAGAAAATTTTATTTAAAAATTTTTTTCTTTGCATTTGATTTGAGAGCAGTCGTGTTTTGTTTTAAAATATGTAGAATGAAATATGCAGGTAGCTTTGTACATATATCTGTCCGATATCTGTCGGCATAAACAAATACTCAGCGTTTTTTAGGCCAAATACCAAACTTTTGACAAGCTTTATAAGCAGAAAATATGCGATATATGCCTAGGGACGGCTTGCATTTCTAATTTGCTGTGTTATAAATTTATTTTATTGATCTCTAGAGTCTTGTTCTAGTTCAGATGAACTTTTCTAATATTAGGAATTTTTCTTGCAGGCGATGAAAATTTTATCAAAGAAAAAACTGTTAAAGAAAGCGGGAATGTTCGGGAGACTGCCACCAAAGAAAGAAGGTAGACCGAGCCCTACTATAACTCATCCTATCCAGCGAGTGTATCGAGAAATCGCCATTTTAAAAAAACTCGATCATCCCAATGTGGTGAAATTAGTCGAGGTTCTTGATGATCCTGTTGAAGATCATCTTTATTTAGTGTTTGAGCTTCTGGAAAGGGGGCAAGTGCTTGAGGTACCTACCGATAAACCCTTGACAGTGGACCAAGCTTGGACGTACTTTAGAGATGTAGTTTTAGGAATAGAATATTGTGAGTATTTCATTTTAAATATTACGCATTCTTGTTTTATTAAAAAAAAATATTTTTTCGCTTTAAAATGTTTTATAACATTTTTTAAATTACTTTGCAACGACAAATTCTGTTATTATAACTGAAATGTAATTAAGGATACAAACAATTTCAAAATGAAGGAAAACAACAATTGGAATATTTAGAAAATTTCCAATAATGCTATATTATTTGTGACTTGATAAAATACGAGGAATTAGGTATGACCTTCGATTCTTGCATAGATACAAACAATAAAAACTTTTTTTTTTCGTTAATGATATGAGACATTATAATACAGGGTGGACTTTTAAGTTTGTCTATTAGAAATAACATGAGAAAAAAATTATTGTGATTTGAATTTTTTATTTAGTTATTTTCGTGTTGAGACCTATTTCTTCCTAATTTTATTTCTTTTTTTTTCTATTAAGAGAAAAATGTAATTTTATATTTTAGTAGATTATTTTTAAGTTTAGTAGATAGCTCTTTTTGGTATGCTACTCTAGTTTTATTTTTACCTGAGGATGACAACATTGTTGTAGAAACGCGCCTCGTGATAAAATAAAGTCTTTGGGGTTAATGGATCGTTATTTTAGCTGTCATAAAATGTATTTTATAAAAATTGGAATTAATAGGAGACGTTTTGTAGTTTTTTTTTTATTAAAATTAATTATTAAAATTAGAAGCTATAGTTGTTTTTATTAAAATTATGGGTCATAGGCGGCAGCTTATAAAAATAAATTCTGTAATAGGCATTTTATGAAGGGTGCTATAATTTCATTTGTAGAGCTTATTTTAGAAAAATTGGCTGTCATAATAAAAGGCCTTTAATGTAAAAATCGATATCAGGATGAGACATTTTATTTATTTATTTTTATCAAAAGCAGAAACCATAGGCAACAAATTATAAAAATAGGAATTACAAGGGCTATTTGAATATCTATACTAGAGATTGTAGACCACATTTTATAATAATCGAAATCAAGAGAAGACATTGATTTATAACTCTTTTATACAGCAAGGATCATTCTATAAATATTGAAATTACAATTCAGCTTTTTGTAAAAAAAAAAATTAGAACATATTTTATAAAAATCGGAATAAACACGAGTTTTTTTTAATTTATACTTATTACTAGGGCTGGGAAAAGTATCGATACTTACAGAAGGTATCGATACCTGCTCAGGTATCGTACACCGATACCAACTGTAATCAGGTATCGAAGTATCGATACTTTCGATACCTCGATATCCCCGATACCTTCGATACCTTCGATACCTCGATACCTCCGATAACTCCGATACCTCCGATACCTCGATACTTCCGATACCTCGATACTTCCGATACCTCGATACTCCGATACCTCCGATACTTCCGATATCTCTGATACTTCGATACCTGCGACACTTTGATAAAGAGTGGCTATAAATAAATATCCTATTCAGAGTGCTTTAAATGTTGGAAACACAAGCTATTTTGATAAAAGCAAACAAATTCACAAGCTATTTAATGCGATATTTATTTATCGCCACCCGATACTTTCGATACCTCGATACCACGATACTTCCGATACCTCGATACCACGATACTTCCGATACCTCGATACTTTCCGATACCTCGACACCCTCGATACCTTGATACCTCCGATACCTCGATACTTCCGATACCTTGATACTTTGGCAAGTATCGATACTTTGCAGGTATCGATACCCGATACCTAAAAACAGGTATCACCCAGCTCTACCTATTACATTAAAACCAAAAGCCATAAACGCAAAGAAAACTGCAGGGGGCATTTTAATATACTAGAAATTGTAGATCACATTTTATAAAAACTGGCTGTCAAAAGAGACATTTTATAAAAAATCAGAATCAATAGGAGACATTTGATTTATAGCTTTTTTGTCAAAACTAAAAGACATAGGCAATATTTTATAAAAACTCTGGGAGCGCTAATGAATCCTGTAATGGGCATTTTGAACAGTGTTATAATTTGCCCTTTAAATAAACATTAAAAATTGTAAAACTCAATTTATAAAAATTGGCTGTCACAATGAAAGGCATTTAATATAAATAAAAACTGGTATCAGCAAGAGAGATTTTATTTATAGTTTGTTTAGAAAACCAGAAGCCGTAGGCGACAATATATAAAAATGGAAACTGCAAGGGGCATTTTAATATGTATGCTAGAAATTGTGGACTACATTTTATAAAAAATTGGCTATCACATGAAGCATTTTATAAAGGAAGCCATAATTAACATTTTATAAAAACTGGTATTTCTAGGCAACAAATTATAAAAATGGAAACAGCAAGGGTTATTTTATAAATATTGCAATTTTTTCCAGCAAAACTGGAAGCCGTAAATGCAATGGAAACTGTAGAGGGCATTTTGATGTACTAAAAATTGTAGACCACATTTTATAAAAAAAAATTGGTTAAAATCGCTAGCAAATAGAAGACAATTTGTAGCTTTTAAGAAAACAGAAGCCATAGAGGAATTTTAAGAAAATGGTAGTCATAGGCGAAAAATAAAAATGAAAACTGCAGGGGGCATTTTATTAAGATTGTCAACAAAAATTGTTGTTGCAAAAAATATTTTATAAAAACTGAAATAAACAGCTGATATATTTTAGCTTTTTATATGTCAAAACCAGAAGCCGTAGGTGAGATTTTATAAAAAGTAAAAGTCGCACAAGTGACAATTAAAAGCGAAGGGCATTTTATAAGAATGACAAATTAAGAACAACTTTTTTATAGAAAAGTACATTACAAATTGTAGGGTTTTTTAAAATAAACTGGAAGTTTCACAAACAAATTGTAGGAGTTATAAAAGTTTACTGTCACAAAAGCCATTTCATAAAAATCGGAATCAATAAGGCCATATTTTATTTACAATTTTTTTATCAATACTAGAATAGAATATTCTAGCCATAGGCGAGAATTTATAAAAATGGAAACTGCAAGGGGCGTTTTAATATTAGAAATTTTAGACCACATTCTATATACATTGGCTGTCATAATAGGCATTTTATAAAAATCAGAATCAATAGACTTTTTATTTATATCTTTTTTAATGTTTTTTAACAATTAATAAAAATGAAAACAACAGGGTTATTTTATAAATATTGCAATTTTTGTAGGATAAATATAGAACACATTTTATAAAAAGTTAGCTATCACAAACAACATTTTTTTAAAATCGGATTCAACAGGAGATTTTTTTATTTATAGTTTTTTAATCAAAACTGGAAGCCATAAACGCAAAGGAAACTGCAGGGAGCATTTTAATATACTAGAAATTGTGAACCACATTTTATAAAAGTCACAAGAGGCATTTTATAAAAATTGAAATCAACAGGAGGCATTTTTTATAACGTTTTTTATCAAGCCGGAAGTTATAGGCGAAATTTTATAAAAACTGGGAGCCATAATCAAATATTTACAAAAATAAAAGCTGCAAGGGAAAGCATTTTAATTTACTAGAAATTGTAGATTACATTTTATAAAAATTGGCTATCAAAAAAGCATTTTATGAAAGTCAGAATCAACAGGAAAGATTTGATTTATAAATTTTTTTATCAAAACCGGAAGTCATAGCGAGAGTTTATAAAAACTTTGAGTTATAGGCAACAATTTATAAAAATAAAAGCTGCAAAAGAAGGTATTTTAGTAGTAAAAATTGGCTGTCATAAGAGGCATTTTATAAAAATTGGAATCAATATGAAGCATTTTCTTTATAACTTACGAAAACCGGAAGTTATAGGCGAAGTTTTGTAGAAACTGGGAGATACAGACAACAATTTATAAAAATGAAAGCAGCTAAAAAAGGCATTTTAATATAATAGAAATTGTAGACCACATTTTATAAAAAATTGGTTGTCGCAAAAGGCATTTTGTAAAAATCTGTATCAATAGGAGACATTTTTTTATAACTTTTTTATCAAAACCGGAAATGATAAGCCAAATTTTATAAAAACTAGGATTCACACTATTCACAGGCAACAACATTTTAGACTGCATTTTATAAAAGTCGGTAGCAATGGAAGACAATTTACTTGTAGTTTTTTTTTAATAGAAACATTGGTAATAAATAAAAATGGAAACTGCGGGGGGCATTTTATTGATTACCAAAAAAATTGTTGTTACAAAAAATATATTTAAAAATTGGAATAACCAGGTGATGTATTTCAACTTTTTATATATGGTGTAACATTGAAAACTTCTACCTCCAATAACTTTTAAACAGGTGAAGATAAAAATATAAGATAAAAACCATTTCGACAGTATGAAGGGGGAAGTAGGATGGGTATGTTATTTAGTCTGTAAGTGTTAAACTATTAGCACCCCAATGCCAACCTCTAAAATCTTAAATAGGATTATACTATTTGTGATACATGAAATGAAAGGTAAGAATCGGTAGAGTGTGACAAAAAAACCGTATCAAAATATCTTTATTATTAACTCCGATGTATAAAAAAAAACAAGTGATGGCTCGAATTTTTTTCCTGTATAATAATTAACCTCCTAACGAGGATAAGGTACTTGGAGTTGTTAGATGTTATCATAAATCCTCTCATCGTAGATGGAAGTAAAACAAAACCTACGTTAAATCTCGATAAAGTATTCGTTCAGCAGGATGGCGCACCACTTCATTATTTTAGACCCTTGAGGGAGTATTTAAATAACAGGTACTTAAACAAATGAATAGGTCGGAGAAGTAGTATCAAATAACTAGCTAGATCGCCAGATTTTACAGTTAATTTAAGTCAATAAATATTATATAAAAACATTCGTTTATCAATTATTTTACTTCGTATCTCTGTTAATAATGAAAATATTTTGTTGAATTTTTTGTGTCGCATTCTTTCGGTATTTACCTTTCATTTGATGTATTACAAATGGTTTAGTCCAATTTAAGTTTTTAGGGATTAGGGTTGTGGTCCTAATACTTTAATACTTACAGACCAAATAACATACCCATTCTAATTCCCCCTTGATACTGTCAAAACAGTTTTTTCCTTATTTTTTTTTCTTTATATGTTTAAAAGTTATTAGAGGTAGAAGTTTTCATAGTTACACCCTGTATATTAAAACCAGAAGCCGTAGATAACATTTTATAAAAAGTAGAAGCTACATAGGCAACAATTTATGACAAAGGGCATTTTATAAAGATCACAAATTAAGAATAACTTTTTTTTAAAGAAATTTATTACAAATTGTAGGGTTTATTTCAAAAACTGGGAGCAACACGGACAAATTGCAGGACTCGATTTATAAAAATTTGCTATGATACTTTATTTGTAGTTTTTTTTATCATTACTAGAAACTATAGTTAAAATTTTATAAAAATTGGGAGCCATAGGCGACAATTCGCGAATGAGATGACCGGTGAGGCCGCCACTGTCGCATTAAACACATGGTTTAAAAGAGAGTCATTCATTCTCAAATTTACTACTTTCTTACATGATTATTTATTCTCCTTTATGCTTTTGTGTTTAGTAATAATAAAAAGGAAGTAAGAATAATATTGAATACTCAATTTTGTGTGTTTTGACCAGTTGTGCTATCGTAATGTGCAAAAAATAAAATAAAACAAGTTGAAGGTTAATACTTTGTTCATGTTTTAAATACGATTTTTGTAACAATTATTTGAAATATAGTGAATGAGAGTTATGAGTCTGTGCTTCTAAATTTGTTTTTCTGTAACTTGTGATAAAAATTTGTGATTTTACGGCGATTTATAGTCACTTTTGTCAGTTTTTCACTTGTTTGGAAAGCGATTATTGTGATTAAAAATGATTTATTAACAAATTCTAAAGGTTTTATCTAGAATGTCTTTAAGACATCACTGTAAATGTGTCTGTGGTTTATTCTAATTCACAGTTTTTCTATAATTAAAAGTTGTTATAATAATTTTGGAGCTTCGTCATGATGAAGATTTTGACAACATTTCAGAGCAGCTAAAAAGGTTCAAATACAAGGGCAAATACCACAATAATTGAATTTATATTAAGGTAAGAACTTGATTTTATATTAACAACTAATATTTTATTAAATCAATCATAAAGAAAATCATAAAATAACATAAACAACACGGATAGTGTTGACAAGGAGGAATCATTTAAAAATTGATCAAACTCTAAGATTCTTATTACAGGTAAGAAAAAATAATATTTGGAACCTAAAATATAACTTTTTTTCACCGTTTTTCAAACAAACTTTAAAAAGAAACGTATGCAAAATTTAATTACGATATTAATATTCTAGTAGGTTGAGGTTAGTTTCAGTTCGTTTTATTATTCAACGGTTGAATAGCTGGTCAAATGCTCGTAACATATTATTTAACAATCATCTTACTTCGTTTTTATTATAATAAACCCATCAAAATCCTCAAATAAAGTCACAAATTAAACGTTTTTTCAGTAAGCGATCGCATGAATTCCGTTAACGACTCCCTTTGGTTAGTTCGTATTTGTACCGCGTAGTGGCGTTTAGTCTATCTCAGTCGCCTATTTATAAAAATGGAAATTGCAAGTGGCATTTTAAAAGATTCAAATCAAAATTTACTTTTTTATAAAAAAAAAAGTTGTAATAGAAATTGTAGACCGTAGGTTATAAAAATTGGCTATTTCAAAAAGCATTTTATAAAATTCGGAATCAGTAGAAGACACTTACAGTTTGTTTTTTGTTATTAAAACCATAATCTGGTTACTTACGGCATTTAAAAAAACCTGGAATATTTTGGAAAAACTGGGAGCAGATTTGAAAATGAAACACTTTCAGCCGTATGGGCTGTCGAGAATTGTTAATGTTTGATCTATCCTAAATTTTAGTTTTTGGCTAAACAAGAAAAATTTTTGATTTTAGTATTCGAATCATCTGATTAAGGAAACCAATAAATAACAAATAGTACATTAAGTATGGAGAACGGTAGAGAATGCTTACCGTTCGAAGACAATTGTTTGCCCAGTTATTGTCTGAGAACGGTAATCCTTAACGTTCGACATGCTTATAACGTTTTTTGCGCAATTGGAGTTTCTAGAATAATAATAATAATAGTAATTTATATCAATACATTTGTGATAATCGGGAAGATTGAAACTGAAAACTTTGGGTGGCTGTTCCATGGTTGCTATGGTTTTGTTCCAAACAAGTAAAATTGTCTTTTTGATACAATCATTCCTACATAGTTCTGTTTTGTGGTTCCGTTTTCGAAGCAAATATGAGCGATAGTGATGATCTACCGGATGATTTAGAAGACGCTTGGCAAGAAGGATGTTCGGCAATAATTCCAGAAAAATCTAAAGCCCGATATGAACAGACATACAAGTTGTTTAAGGAATGGCGTGAAGCAAAGAAGATTTCTGTAAATGAAAAGAGCTTGTTAGCGTATTTTGTGGTGAGAAGTGGACACTTGAAGGCCGCAGGCAGTTTATGGGCGGAGTATTCTATGCTGAAGAGTACAATTTTTCTCCATGATGCTATCGATATTTCTAAGTTTGCTACATTAATTGCTTATCTTAAGAGAAAAAATATTGGATATCGGCCTAAGAAGGCTAAAATTTTTACCAAAGAAGACATGGAAAAATTCTTGAATGAAGCACCAGACGAACAATTTTTAATTCAAAAGGTATGTTGTAGATGATGAGGTGGTACATCTGAGTTCTAAGGACACAATATATTTGCAGGTAGCAATAAAATGTGTGACATAGAAGAACATGAAAAAATGTTTATAGTAAATATTCTAAATACAAAAACGAATATTCAGAGAACGTTCACAGTTATTAATAAAGAAAATGAAGCAGTTCATTATTTGGAAATACTTCGAAAATACATAAGAATTCGACCAAGCAACCCAACGTCAAATCATTTATTTCTGAACTATCGAAATGGCAAATGCACTAGGCAAGTCACAGGAAAAGGCACAATTGGAGGCTGGCCGTCAAAAATTGCAAAGTATTTAAAGTTGCAAGCCCCTGAAGGTTTTACTGGACACTCGTTTCGGCGCACATCGGCTACACTTTTGGCAAATAACGGAGTTGATGTGTTGGGACTAAAAAGACCTGTTGGGTGGCGTTCATCAACGGTGGCCGAGAGTTACGTGGAATATTCCCTCTAAAACAAAATTGAATTTGCTCATAAAATTTTACACAGCGATGTTGGTGGACTATTACAACAACCTTGGACTTATACGTCGGAAAGTTTGTCTATTTACACTAGAAACTCAAATGCGAGTGGTATTACTACTATTAATTATAATAATTGTAATTTAATTTTAATAAATAAATCGCAAAATTGTTTTTTTTAGATTTAATTGCTTACCGTTCACTGAACGGTAAGTGAAATACTTACCGTTTTGTTACACGTAGCAACCAGTAACAGCAACCTACTGTCGTGGAAACAGGCACAGTAAACTGATAAAAACAACCAATCTCGCAAAAAATCTTCTTAAAAATTTTATTATCTACGTTATAGTGTATTTTTTTTCTATTGGATTTTCTTCTCTTTCCAAATCACTTACTTTTTTTTCTGTAAATAAAATTTAATATTCGTAATTGATACAGCTTTCTGTATTAATCATTACGTTTATTTAAAAACAGTAAAATCAACAAATACATAAAAATAAAAGCACAAGCATTGATTTAAATAATAATACCATTTGTGCAAATTTGTTCGTTATATTTTCCTTGGTATTTATCATTGTGACATCACGTTTGATCAATACGTGATTAGTACTTTTAAAACTTTTATAAAAATCTCGGTCTTTGGAAACTAATACATGCTTTTTACTTCACCGGAAACACTAATTTATTAGTACACAGGAAATTTTAAAAATTAATGGCTTATTAAGAAGTTTTATGATTAAAAAAATAGGTTTACTACTACTTAGAACGTAATTTCTATTTGTTTATAATATAAATTTTGCAAATCTCTAATATAAAAAATTACGTTAGTTGTATGTCGCAAAATAACTAATTACCTGTGAAGAAATATTTATTAGACCAGTCGTATACAAACATGATTTAAAGTTGTTCATATTTGGAATCAGCAATTTATTGTCCGTCTATTTATTGTAGAAGCTATTTGTTTGAAACCCACCGAAACTTGTTGGCTTGTCATTTTAATTACTTCGTTTTATAATTAAAGCTTTGATATTAATTTTATCTGCGTTTGTTACCAACAAAAATCATTCTGTATTTAGATAAAAGCATCGTTTTGCAGAATTAGACTGGCCAGCGGATACAAAACTCTCTGATGTGTGTTTCTAGTTCTCAGTAATTTGTCTAATAAATATTTGGACCACCTTTTTACTTCTAGTTACGGTAAAATCATGATATTTAAGCCAAAAGCTGAGAAAGACTTGTGAGTCTGAGACAATTAAAGTAGGAAGAAGAAACCTAGACATGAGGAATTGTTTTAGTAGTGCTTATTTTATCATTGCTTACTTTCTTCACTAATAAACGTTATAATGGAGAACATTCAAAACGAAAAAAATAAAACAAAATTTTAAATAAAAGAACTTCTGAATTATGCCTTTTCGTCAAGACTTGACAAAAAAATTAAAACACATTTTAACTATACATTTACGAACAAATTAACAATTTAATAATGTTAAATTTTGGAAATCAGCTGTATAAAACTTATGCTGACACTGCAAGTCCTTTAACTGAACATACATATTTATTGCAATTTAATTAATACCTTTCCAAACATCTAAAATTGTTTAGAGTAAATAACCCTGTATTTGCTAACTCTTGTGCTAATTGTGGTCTTAAAATGTTTAGGGTTTTTGCTAAAACTGAAGAAACTTATGATTACAACCAAAAAGAAATACTTTCCGTTAATTTTTTTTTGTTATTGCTTCAGTGCATTACCAAAGGATAATCCATCGTGATATCAAACCGGCAAACTTACTTCTGAGTGAATCCGGCAGGGTCCAAATAGCAGATTTGGGTGTCTGTAACGAATTCGATGGTTCAGATGCCTTTCTGTCAAACACAGCCGGAACTCCAGCCTTCACAGCACCAGAAGCTTTAGGCGACAAGAAATCGGCATTCAGTGGCAAAGTAATTATTTCTTATTAAGCTATTAAGCAATCTGTATTTTTTCTCATTAGGGTACCGACATCTGGTCAATGGGTATCACGCTGTATGCCTTTATTTACGGTCAAGTTCCTTTCTATGACAACAACATAATTGGTTTATACTCAAAAATTCGTCATGAAGAAGTCAAATTTCCAGATAGTCCGCTAATTCCTGACCAACTTAAAGATTTAATTAGAAAAATGCTCATTAAAGATCCTTCGAAAAGGATAACATTGTCTGAGATCAAGGAGCATCCGTGGGTTACCAAAGATGGACAGTGTCCTCTGCCGACTGAAGAAGAAAACTGCCATTTGGTCGAAGTCACTGAAGAAGATGTAGCCAAAGTTATCACGTCTATACCAAAATTGGATACGTTGATTTTGATCAAGCATATGCTCAAGAAGCATTCCTTCCAGGTAAGTTCACTTGTAGTGGTCCAATTAAGCACAAAACTGAACTTCCTGGTGTTGTGTTGGATTGGACACATAAAGAGTTATTGCGTCACATATTGTCAGTGATTACCAGGCTTCGGCCATAGCGAGTTATCGGACAAACCGATCTGACAAATCCCGCGACGTAATAATGCGAAATAAAATATAAAAATAATGCGAAATTACGTCGCTGCAATGAGCTCGCTCCCGCCGAAGCCTGGTGATTACTGTCTCTTACTCAAGCGCCATTTTGCAGTGCCCCTCTTGTACGTCTCTTTAGTTGCTTTTTTGTCGTATTGTGTTCGAAGGGTTATACCTTTTAGCAACTTTTATTTTGTATAAATTAACACAATTAGCTACTGCACCTTTTATGCAATAATTAAGCTCTCATTCTATTAATCTCATCAGAACAAAATTCAGTTTATGTAAATCAACATGTGAGATTAAATTCAACGAGGATTTAAACGTGGAAGATATTAATCCACGTGTGAGCGCAGGAAATTAGAGCCGAGATTGGAATCAGCACTAGATATCAGCCATACTACATTGAACTTCATCAATACCAACAAATTTAAAAAAAAATAAAATAATCCGACGACTTTATTAGAGAGCGATAGTGCGAATCGATTTCTTTTAAAAGCAGCTTTTATATTTTTTGAATAAAAACAATTAAAATTGGTACAACATTTAGGAATTTTGTAAAATTTGTTCGTAATGTGTTACTAAGATTTTTAATTTTTTATTATAAGTCTTTAATGGACTTATTATAACACTCATTTTGTATGCTGTAATATTTGTTATAACACTGAATCAGCATAGGTTAATAGCGCAGAAGTAAATCGATATTAATTAAAGACAAAAATGGTTTAAACAATGTTTACAAATACTTGATTGTAAAATTTCGGAAACATTTTTTTAAAGAAAGGATATGATAGAACTCTTCTTTCTCATATTATTTTTATTCGATCAGTTTCAAGCTTATTAGCTCATTTTCAAGAGCCTTTGTCAATCTAAATATTTTTTATATAAAAATGCTGTGTTTTTTCTGATTTTAACAGACATTTTTGATTGCTTTTTTCTTACTTTACTTTTTATTTTTTTTTTTTTTTGCTTGAAAGTCTTGAAGTTTATTTGCGTTATTCTTTTCTGACACTAGATATCTCACATATCGGTAGAGATACTTGCACAATTTCCGCTTGAAAAGTCATAGTATTTGCTCACAAAGAACAGTTTTTTTGGATTTTAAGGTGTTCAAAGCAATCTTCAAGTACAGATTCAATACTATTTTTTTTGGACCGTCTATGCGCTATGCGGTATCTGAGCGTACAATCTAATTTCAGCTTGAAAACGCTATTTTTTCGGATGTCTCGTTCAAAATGCGGGAGTGTCGCGCTATTTTTCATTTTTTATAAAACTTGTTTTACTCTTTCTTGTATTATCCTAGCCTACTTATTATGTAGTTAGAATATTTTAGCGCCTAGTAGCAGTAGACTATATTTAAAACCTAAAAACTTTTTTTGTTTTAGAATCCCTTTCTGCACAGAAGAGATACGCACAGAGCAAGCAATGCCAGCGATACAACTTCCAGTAGACAGCACATTGGAAGATCTGGACGCTCGAATTCCGCTCCTGGTTCTTACGATTGGGTTTCAGACCGGCAAATATCTATAGATTCTCCATTAGAATCAGTTACAGAAGTAACAATTGACCAAAACGATAGTAAAATGGAGGCTGAATTAAAGCGGTGATAATAATTATTAAGAAATTCCTTAGTTTTGTTTTATTTTATATAAAATTACAAAGATATTTTTTATATGTTTTTTTCTTAAATAAAATGTTTTATTTTTGAGTTTATTTCTTTTTTCTCCTTTTTTTGTGTTTTTTTTATTATATTTTAAACCAAGGGGACCATCTCACCACTAAACCAAAAAAACGGTGAAAATCGAAGGACAGTGAAGATTTTCATATCGATAGCTGTAAAAACATAAGCGACTTTTTCTCTATTCTTCCCAAATTGCCTTTTAGATGTTGGAACCTTTTTACAATTTGCATGTTCGACTTATTAGATATAGATATTAAAGTCTAAAAGCACTATTTTATAAATTTTTGCACATTTTTAATGTTGTAGTTAACCTGTTGACCGAATTCTTGTTTGAAATCTTTTGCTCAAATTGTACAATCGTGGATTTTAAAAATTTCCTAATCAAAAAGTTTTTTTTTCTTTTTGACTACCTCAAAGCGTTGTTAAGTTTTTTCTCTCAAAACTGTTTTGTTATTAATTACTTAATCAAATTATAATGTAAAGCATATATTCTAATTATACAGTATAACTTAAATATTATATGGTATATACAAAAATTTAGAGTTAAATTTGTCTTAACTCTTAATATTTGAATGTTAGTACTGTTATACAATTTTTCTCTATTATCCCTTTTACTATTAATAAAGAAATTATTAACTCAAACTGTTTATTACTTTATTTTAAACCATAATAAGCTTGGCAGTAACCTAATGAAAAGGGCAAGAATCTCTAAGCTAGTAAAACCAAACCGGTGTAGGTTCAAATCTTTCCTAGCCATGGATGTTTTTAAAAATTTTTTTTGTTTTATACCTGGCTTCGCTCCGTGAGAATTATCCTTAAAGATAAATTAGTCTCTTCGCTTTCTCGTACTTACTGACTTTTTATATTTTTTTCTAAACTTTCTTCTACGCCTCTCTAACATCCCCTACAGACTCGCACTCTAATTTTGTAGTTCCACTGCTTTCTGCGGCATTCTTTGACAGTAGGCTTTTCTTTTTACGTCAATTTAGTTTCTTTTTTGTTTTACCTCATGTTTAATTTTTTTTGCCAATGTACATATCTAAAAATATCAATTTTGCCAAAATTAGTGCTACAATTTTCGATACTGTTTTATATACTTTGTTCTTCTACTATTTTTTCTGCTTTCTTCTAATTTTGGCAAAAGCTGTTTAGTAATCTTACAGCTATGACAACTTTACTGATTCTAAGTTCTTCTTCTATGTTCTGTGAAATTTAGTCTTTTTTTATGTATATGTCCAACATTTTGCGGTTTTATTATTTATCTCTTTCTTCTACTTCAATAAATATATTCGTTGGTTTTTTCTTTCTATCAGCAGCACAACTTCTGTTTTCTTGGGTGCTACTTTACATTCTCTAGATTTTCTTTTATTCCGCGATTTTATTTACACTTTTAGATCTTTTTTAGTTTTATCAATTACCACCAATACTAAATTGTTTTCAAAAGCGATTGCCTCTATTTCTATCGTTCCATTATAAAGTACATTCTACAACAGTTCTGCAAATACACTTCTTGAAATTATAACAAAGCGTTTCTATATTTACCAAATGGAGCAAAATAATGCTGATATCGGACCGCGACGTCATCCGAATACGTCATGCCACTTCCACTGCCATGACGTACCTACGCTTCTCACTACCGACAGGCCACCACCAACGTCTCCTTACTTTTCTCCTCTTGTTTTCCTCGCCTATAGTCATTGCACTTTGCCGCCACCAAAACTTTACTTATAGGTGCATTAACCTCGTAAGTCACTTACCCAGACCCCGTTATCCTCTGGTGCATCAACCCAGTGGCTTCCTCCTTTCTGAAACCGCTAACCACGATGCATTAACCTGTGGGTATCCTACCACTTCTCCTAGACGAGTGCTCGCGGCGCATTAACCCGCGAGACACTTAGGGATCGACACGTGGAAGACGAGCTTTGTACATAGATTTATATTTAATAAAAACCTATTATAGCTAAGTCTTTCTCTCTCTATGGCACCCAGAACTCTCGCAAAAAAACACCGTGACAAATTACGTCTCCAGTAATCTAATATTCATCTATTTGGATGTGCAGTTGTCTTATAGTCTGCAATAGATAAGACAAAAAAAATTTTCTGCTAGCTCAATTAAGAAGCCAAGACGCTCTATTAAAGACATTTCTTACGTCAATTGTAATTTATAACTGAAATTTGAATTCCGATCTAAAGATGACGAGCTTGTTGTCGAAACGCCAGTCGTTTTAAGTGTAGTGTCTTACTCAAAACATCAAGAAGATCCAACAAGAAGACTGCATTGGATAATTTTACCTTTTTAGTTGGTTCTTCTAGTCTTACTTCTTTTTATGGTTTTTTATTTTGTGCGTGTTATCTTTTCAAAGAAATATCTTTCTCTGTTATTATGTTGCCGTTTATTCTGAACCGTTTTGGTTGCCGCAAAACGGTTTATGGTTATTTTTGTCATTTTATGGATAAGTTTTTGCAATATTTTTGTTTGTTTGCTTTAGATATTGCTGCTTTAACTTCTTTTTGTTTTTTTTGTATTTTTTGTATTCTAGTCTATTTCTTGTAGTTATTCGTTTTAATCATTTCTTATTCTTATTTACTTCTGCTGTATGAACCACAGACTGGAGAATTCTACTACTAAATTGAAAATGTTTAAATTAATCGTAGAAGCATCGAAGGTTATATCTGTCATTTATAAAATGACGTTTATATTAAAAGTTTTATAACAGATTTTACTTATAAAAGTATTCTTTAAAAATTTGACCTTCTACATTGCAGCATTTCCTCTTCAAAATTTTAATCTGGATTCTTTATCAATTTGGACAATCATTTGGTGTGTTTATAAAACCTATCCAGCAATAACCTTCGTAAGTATATAAACCAAATACTGTAAATAAAATAATTTGTACCTATTTAGTAAAATGGTTAACGAAATAAATCAACTAAAACTATTAACTTGGAAAAATTACCTTCTATTAAGACGAAATATTTTTCCGTTATGTCTTCAAATTGGTTTACCTTTATTAATGTGTTACACAATTGTAACGATACGCGCAATGGAAGGCGTGGTTAAACAAAAAACAAAAATTTATAAACCATTCAGGCCAAGACCAGGAAGCATATGCTCTGATGAAACATCTATGTAAGTGAAGAGTACAGGGGAAAAAACGGCCAAGTCACTTTTTGTTACTTTTGATTTAGAGTCATTTTTAAGATTAATTTCACTTTTTGTGGAAATATGTGATGGTAGATTGATAAACTATTAGTGTAAGTTGACTTTCCAGAATGTTTTACATGTGTGTGCTCATGCGTAAAATAATGAAATGTCCCCAGCGCAATAATTTTTGAATAATATGGCACTACATCCATGGCTTTTTACCCCATAATATTACATTCAGTTGTGCCCAATAATTTTTCATTCTGTTATTATAAGATAAGTAATTATCACACCTTTTTATACAAAGTATATTTAAAGAAATATGTAATGTAAACAATGTAAGTGTACTTATTTAGCTGAACGATAAGGAATATTTTCAAAATAATTCTTTGCTATAGGCCCACAAAAGTTTTTAAGGCACTGAAGATCAGCATATTTTTCAGCTTATATTGGCAGCATTCCTAAAAAATTACAAAATAATGAAAAACAGGATAATTTTTTAACCGCTGTCAATCTTCCATGTTTCGATCTCTTTTTTGAGTTTTCAGTCTATAGCCACAAAACTCAATGTCACTGTTATCACTATTTTCCATTCTTGTATAATATTCATTAAAGACCTATACACACGTATTGCAACTCGGTATATTATTGAACAGTGTTAGTACAGTACAGAGGTCAGAATTTGACTGCCAATGACAAAATACATAGACAAGAGATGTCGAGTGTGACGTGACTTTTTTTTTAAATACAAAAAGGGCCCGAAGCGCGAACCGCACACCGAGGCTACGCCCATTGTGTGCTACATCTCGGAATAGTACTACTGCAGAGCCCTGTGCTCTGATGAAGCTCAGTACCTTGTCTGCAGGAGCCTTCTCGATAGCACTGGGCTTCAGATATCGAGAGTCCAGGTATAAATCTCTAATGTCTGCAAATGCAGGGCAGTAACAGAGAATATGAAGAGAAACACAACCTCTGCAAATTTCGTCCTCGCTGAGTCCGATGACGTGCAGGTGTCTTTTTAGTAGGCAATGTCCTGTGTACATGCCTACCACTAACTGAAGGTCTCTACGATTGAGACACATCAGGTTTTCACTACGTGCCTTGTCCGGTCCTCTAATCAAAAGCCCAAAAGTCCATTTGTGAACCTTCTCGAGCCAGAACGTTAGCTCTCTCGTTACCCGTTAGACCACAGTGTCCTGGTACCCAGCAAAGTTCAACCTTTTTGTTGCACTCCGCCAGTTCCTGTAATCTGTTGTGACATTCCCAGACAAGCCTCGATGAGTACTTGCACAATTGCAAGGCCTGCAGCAAAGCCTGACTGTCGGTGCAAATGCAGATTCGCCTGTTTGACAAAGTTCTCTGCACGCACTCAGTCACACAAGCGAGCAAAGCGAAGATTTCCGCTTGGAAAACGTCAACATGTTTGCCCAAAAATATTGAAATTTTAACACCGAGCCCACACATAGATATTCCTGAGCTTGCTCCATTGGGGTGAACCGACCCCTCAGTGTAGCAGACGAGCCAGTCCCCCGTTTTGAAGCTGCTCGTTTTTTACACCAGTTGTCACGTGGTGGAATGTTCACAAGATACTTGTGATTTGTAGCAATCCTGAGGATCATACTGTCGTCCCCCATTTCAAAAATGGGGTCCAAATTCAACACCCTAGTGCATATTGTCCGATGACCCTTTCCGGTTGCTGTTTTCCACCGATTTGTACCGCAAAGCCGTAGGAAACCCATTGCAGCAGACTCTTCCACAACAAAATGAAGTGGCCGAATCTCCACAATAAGCTCCATGGCTAGTTCGGAAGGCCCCTGTGATTGTCAGGCAGGCCAAACGCTGGACCCGTGCCAAACACTTTTTGGCCCAGGACGCACTCGATATGGTCCACCAGACAAGAGAGCCGTACGTAATCATTGGTCTGACAACATTATTGTAGAGCCAAAGCATAACGCGGGGTGTAAGACCCCAGGTTCTGCCAACAGCTCTTCTGCACGCCCAGAGCGTGCTCGTAGCTGTTCGCACCTTTTCTTCTACGTGTGATCTCCAGGTCAAACGGGAGTCTAAAATAACCCCCAAATATTTAACCTTATGATCTACACGTAGCTGTTCGCCGAAAAGCAGAGGGGTCACATAATGGTCCCACCGTTTTCGGGTAAAATTAACATGGGCTGTTTTCTTCGGATTTACCGATAGGTCATGGAAATTACACCATTTCTCAATGAGCCTGAGTACCCCACCTGTGAGCTCTCCGACCACATTGAAAAACTTGCCTTTCACCAGAATAGCTATGTCATCAGCATAGCCCTGGCAGTATATGCCAAGTTCGTTCAACTTGTGAATAAGATCGTCTACTGTGAGGTACCATAACAAAGGAGATAGTACACCCCCTTGGAGACACCCTTTAGCAGCAATCACTGTAGCAGAGAATGAGCTTATGCTCGCTCTGATAAATCTATTAGACAGCATTGTGCGAATTCATTTGACTAAGGTTGGGTCTGCATTTCGCTTCTTTAATGCGTTACACATAGACTCTAAAGAAGCATTGTCGAATGCTTCCTCAATGTCTAGGAAAGTTCCCGAGACATATAGTCCACGGTCCAGCCCGCCTTCAATCGTAGATACAATCTCATGCAGAGCCGTTTCAGTAGCCGTCCCGTCATGTACGCATGTTGGTTGAAGTGCCGCGGATTACTTCCGAGCACCTTCTCCCGTATGTGTTTGTCTATTAGTCTTTCTATAGTCTTTAATAAAAACGATGTTAGGCTAATTGGTCTAAAACTCTTAGCCTCGGCGTACGTGGCACGTCCTGGCTTAGGAATAAACACTACCTTGATCTTTCTTCAGGCCGCTGGTATGTGGCCCAGTGCAAGGCAGGCTCTGAACAGTCGGGTCATTGGGCCACGTGACTTAGTCGATTCTTTTCCTGTACCGCATGGAATTACTCCGTTTTTCTCCTGCATAAGTTATTTTTGATCGTTTGTCGCCGCACACATAAGCGCTTTTTCCCCTGTTTGATATACTGACATGAAATATGCCCTTGCATGTGCTAGTTCTGGGTGCTTAAACTCAAAAATCGCATTTTATTGACTTAGCTGGTTTTTTTCCTGTACCCTTCAAGTACAAAAACTTTACAAGATTATTGAAGTTATTTGATCCACCCATATTATTTTTAAATTCTGAGAAAGTGAGCAACAAAAAATACAATTGAATTTTTTGGCAACATTTCGAATTTAAAGCTTAAAGATGAAGTCGCATAAGCATTACAAACCTTCTAGACTCATAATCTTATTCTACTCTTTCTTCTTTCGTATTTTTTCTTTTACTGATTTATTCTTAGTTGTTAACCATCGTTTTTTTATTATTAATAACGTAGATAAAAGTGAATTTTCTTTTTTATGAGCTAATTTCAAGTTGAGTTAATAACGGTAGTATCTTTGTTTTTATGGAAAATTAAAAGAATTCGGGGCTGTGCTTGCTTGTTGCTATGGAAAAATCAACGTGATATTGGATTTTTTGCTTAGTGGAGTACCGTAAGTTTTATACCTCGAAACCCGGATCTACTGAACGGATTTTTATAAATCTTTTTGGAATGTTTTTTACCACAAATACTAAAATGTTTACCTATTTATTTTTACTGATCTGAATTTTTAAATTTTAAAAATAAATAAGTTAGATTTTACATCGGAAAACTATTACAAACCTGTCTTTGAGGCCTCAAGGGACCTCAGGTAAAACGGTGAGAAAGGGGAGGGATTATATATAATTGGAATCGTGAGCTGGGACTAGACCGAATTCAGACTGTTAAATTTGACTTATCCATACGTAAAATGAACCGGGCATTTTATATTTGTCAAATTCGTTTTCTCAAATCCACTCCGAAGCCCCCAAAATGGGATCAAAAGTGACAAAAATCACAAATTATTAACATTGAAAATCTACTTGACCTTCTGTATATTAAATTGAAGAAAGGAAACTTTTAAAATAATTCTTGCACGTGTCTTAAGTTTAATAATTAGAAAGATTTGTTCTTTGAATAGTGCCGTTTAGGCTCCCCATCGCTAAAAATAAACCTCTATGGACCTCTGTAACGGGATATTGTTGGAAAACTGTAATGATACTGGACACCTTAGAAAAATAGGGAATTTGTAATGCACAAAGTTTCAAATTTTTTGGACTGTAAATAAAAAAGTTTTTGGTTTTCCCAACTGTCACAATACGGATCTTGAGCTGTGCAAGGTGAGCTAAAAATTGTCTTATTTTTAAAAAAAAATTTTGGTCGATAGATATGAACGTGGAATAAAAGAGAAAAATATCAGCTGCTCCACCCCCCCTATTCCTACAGCCCCCAGAAGTGGCCAAAATTGACAAAAATTTTTAAAATCTATAAATAAACCTAAAGGGCTGTAATTTTTTCTATGGGGCTACTACTCTAAATTCTAAACACATTTTTATAAAAATTAATTACTCTAATTAATTAGAGAATGAAAAAATGAAGGTACAAAGTAACAAAAATTACTTACTTCTACTTTGAAAATTATTTTGAACCTCTGGATATTAAATCAAAAAAATAGACCGGATAATTTCCGAACGTGTTTAAACTTTAACAATTTAAATGAATTTTGTTTCCAAATAGTGCCGTTTAGGCTCCCTATCGCTAACAATAAACCTCTATGGTCCTCGGTAACAGAACGGATAGGGTTGTTCTAGGAAAACCGTAATAATTTTGGATACCCTAAAAAAATCCGAAATTTATATCACCACAGTTTCAAAATTTTAGGAACATAAATAACCAAGTTACCAAAAAAGATGATGGAGAAGGTAAACAGACTAAAAAAATATGACAAAAAAAAAATAAAAACGAGGAAATTGAAAGAGAAGTTTGAAAAGAATTTAGAAAAAAAGCCTGAGAGAGCTTGAGGAAACGGAAAGTGTAAAGGTAGAGTGAATAAAGATTGAAAAAGCACTGAGAGAAAATGCAGACAAATGGTTTCAAGGGAAGTCAAGAAGAAAAACAGAGAAAGACTGGTTTGGTGAAGAATGTGAGGATGCGCGGAGAAAGAGAAATAAAGCAAGAATAAAAGTAATGAAGAATACAGAAGGAAGTTAAGAAATATATGAGAAAGAAAGAAGGATTGCTAAACAAGTATGCACACAGAAAAAACGTGAATACTGGGAAGGAAGAGTAAGAAAGGTAGAAGACCGAATGGTTAATAAGGAAATAAGAAATTTTTACCAAGAAGTAAAGCAAAATATAACCAAGAAAGAAAGACCAGGGTATTGTAGAAATAAGTAAGGTGAGCTGTTAAAGGAGTTGACGGAGAAAAGAGGGGGAGTACTTCTAAGAACTGTAAATGAAGGTAGAAACGGAATGCATGTAAATAGATTAGAAAACGAAAAAAACATAAAAGAAAGAGGATCGTTGGAGAAGCCGAGAAAGGAAGAGATAGAAAAAATAATAAAAAAATTAAAGAATTATAAGAGTTTAGGGGAAAATGGAATAACTAGCGAGATAATAAAAAATTGGAGGAAGAGGTTACAAGATAGAATAACAGAAATAATAATAAGAAGTTGGACGGAAAAGGAAATACCAGAAAAATGGAAAATTGACTTTATATATCTAATACTCAAAAAAGGAGATGCTACTATGTGTGAAAATTATCGTAGAATATTCCTACTAGAGGTTACATATAAAATATTAGCAATGATGATACGCAAGAGGTTAATAAATGAATATGCTGAGGAAGTGGTGGGAGAATATCAAGGAGGTTTCAAGGTAGGGAGATCAACAATCGACCAAATTTGTACTCTGAAAATGATACAGCAAAATAGTTACGAACAAAAGCTGCCCCTACATATATTGTTTATAGATTTTAAAAGGGCCTACGATACAATCGATCGCACAATGATGTACCAGGCAATAAACAACCTAGGAATACCAAATAAGCTTACCAGATTAATAAAAATGACGTTAGAATGTTCGGTGGGCAAGGTAGTAGTGGATGAAAACGTGACAGAAGCGTTCTCAATTCGAAAAGAATTAAGAGGGTTAACCCGCTGTTAACAGTTCTGTTTAATTTAGTATTGGAAAAAATTATGAGGGAAAGCCAGATAAGAACAGAGAATGTAGTATATTACAGTAAGCAGCAGCTGATTGCGTACGCGGACGATGTGGCAGTAATCGCAAGAACCAGAAAGGAGATAAAGGAAATGTTTAAAAATTTGAAAGAGAGTGCGAGAAGGTATGGACTGGAAGTAAATGAAAGCAAGACAAAGTATATGGGAACAAACGGAAGAGAAGTACAAGGTGACCTGGAAGTGTTAGGACAGAATGGCAGAAATTATTGTTTTTAAAGAGTAGACAGATTTGAGTACCTCGGGGTTACGGTAAATGAAAATAATGAAGAAGTAATGGAAGTAGAAAAGAGACTAACTAAAGGAACGAAAGCGTTGGGGACATTAAACACGGTCTTGAGAAGCAAAATAGAGTCGAGAAAAACAAAAATTAGAATCTATAGAACTGTAATCCAGCCAGCGGTGCTATATAGATGTGAAACGTGGATCATGACCCAAAGCACCTCGAAAAAGTTAAAAAGGTGGGAGAGAAAAGCACTAAGAAAGGTGTTTAGAGAAGTGAAAGACGAGGAAGCCAACTGGAGATAAAGAACAAATAAAGAAGTAATGGATATATATGGATACCCAAGCATAATCCAAAAGGTAAAGGGTCAAAGAGTGCGGCGGTTAAGACATGTGGCGAGTATGGCATCGAATAGGCACAGAAAAAAAACGCTGCTGGGAGGAGAAGGAAGTAAAAAAAGAAGAGGGAGATCGAAAAAGAGATGGTTGGAGATGGTTAAAGATGATCTAAAGGGAGTAAGAGTCCGGGACTGAATGGAAGGGAGCAAGAACAGAAAAGAATGGAGGAAAATTGTGGAAAAAATTAAAGCTATGGGCCCGAGGGCCTGAAGAGTTATTTTATATAAATAAGTTTTTCTCTAACTACCTGTTAAAAATACGGATCTTAAGCTGAAATTGAGCAGAAATGGAACAAAAATTGTCCGATTTTAATTTTTTTTTTTTTTTCAATCGACAGATATGAATGTGAAATTAAAGAGAAAAATAGTAGTTGCTCTGCTCGCCCACTCCTACAGCTCCAGACGCGGCCAATATTGACAAAAACTTCTATCATTTATAATTAAATTTAGAAGACTGCGTTTTTTTATGGGGGTACCGTGTATAAATAAATACTAAAGTAACTATAAAACTATAATATATAACTATAACTATAATATTGAGATTTTAACTGCAAAAATTTTTTTCTTTATATTTCTCTCATTTTTCACTTAATTGTTATAAATTGTTGCAATCGAGATCGGCAAATTTTGATGGATAAACTTTCTTATTTAAGTTTTCAACAATGCAATTCAAAAGGTTTTATAAAAATCCATTCATTGGAACCGGGTTCCGAGATTTTTAAATTTATATGTACATACTACGGCACTCCACTATACCCACTTTCTCAACATTTAAAATCAATATAACTTGTAATATTATTTTTATAAATGTAGTTCTTTTGCGTATTCTCCGACAAACTCTATATTAGAAAATATACTTAAGAATGTTTGTAATAATACGAACCAAGTAACAAACATAACTATCAAAAGTTATAAAAACTCTAGTGAACTTAACGCCGGTATTAGAAAAAATACATTTTCTTTGGTTGTACAAATGGATGACACTTTATTAGAGGTTAATGATATCAAAAAATTTCCTGATAAAATTGAATTGAATTTAAGGTAAGAAAAACATTTTAATAAATATTTAATAAAACAAACTGTCGTAGATTTCCTTCTCAAGACTATAAAAGAGACATAAAAGAAGATTGGTTTACTGAACTTCTTTATCCGGTTCTAGAAGAAAGTCCTAGATCTGTTGACGCTTTTGATGGTGGAGACCCAGGTATCAACAGAATAATATCAAATGTAGAGTAATTTAAATAAAAATGGATAATTAAACAGGTTATAGAACTAGAGGATTTCTATATTTACAACAAGTTATTACTTATGGACTTATTAACAGCGGTGCAGTAAAAAATGAACCAAATCCTGATATATTTATAGTTCGATTTCCTTATCCAAGTTGGAAAAAAGACATGTTTTTCTCTGTACCAATAAACTATATGATAATGTCAATGATGTTGTTGTTGTGTTTTGGAATAAACTTTAGTTATTTAGTTAAAGATATATTAATCGAGAAAGAAAAACAAATCAAGGTGAACTCCAAATATTTGCACATTCAATAAACTTAAACCATTTTTGAAGGAATGGATAAATATAATGGGTGTGTGTTATTGGATAAATTGGATGGCATGGTTTATTCGAAATATTATAGTGTGCTTAATTATAAGTATCATAATTTTTGTTATGTTTAAAGAGACAATTAAAAATGTTCCTGTTTTGACGCACACGGACAGTCTCGTCTTTTTTTGCTTTTTGTTTGTTTATTCCTGTAGTCACACATTTTTTGGATTTCTGTTATCTACGTTTTTCTCAAAACGTAATAATCTCAAAAAATAATTAAAGCTTTTTATATTTCAAAACTTTTTTAGCAAATGTTGGTTCAATTATCGCATATCTTATATATTTTGTTGTATGGTCAATAGCCAATAGGATTGAAAAATACAAGTCAAGCATACTATCAAGTTTTTTTGTTCCATCTGGACTGCATTTTGGGATCAAAATTTTTTTTACACTTGAACAGAAAAAGGAAGGTAATTTAAAGTTTCGCTCTTTTAAAAACTAAAACTAGCACGTACTATACAGGAGCTCAGTGGAGTAACTTATTTACATCTATATCAACAAAAGACAGTTTAACTTCTCTTGGTGTGCTTATCATAATATTGATTTTTGACACGTTTTTGTACTTTATACTTACTCTGTATATAGAGAAAGTTATGCCTGGTGAGTTTGGAATGGCTCAGCCATGGAACTTTCCTTTTACTCACAATTTTTGGTTCGGTGACAGCAATGTTCAAAATGAACCAGGTAAGATGTAAATTTTAAAATTATTTTAGATCTACTGCACTATCTAGACAGATTTCTAAAATATTTTGGTGCATTGTTCGCGCATATTTCCGCATACGCCAGGGAAATAATTTCAGTGACATTAGAAGTGTTAAACCCAGAAATAATATTTTTTTGGAAATGATTTTTCGACAACAGAATGGAAGTAAATTTAAAACTAGTTATAGTAACTATTGCAACGGTTTATCTTTGACAGATCTTGCAAAAAAAAGTTTAACCTTTTAGTTTTTATTAAGAAAAAGGCTTATCAGCGCTGATAAGTAAAAGTTATTTACATGATAAGTGTGGGAACATATGTTTTGTGTATGATTACATATTTTAATTTTTGAATTTATTTCTGCGCATCTGTAATAATTGGACAGTCATCAAATTTTTTTAAACATTTGTCTAGATAGTGCGATGTGTAATACACTTCTATTATTGTATTATTAATTTAAAATAGATAAAAAGCAGCCAATCGACAAAAACGACAAAATTGAAGAATTTACTGAAAATCTTCCAATTGGAATAAAAACAAAAAATCTTTCAAAAACCTACAATAGTAATGAGGTAGTTAAAAACTTTAACCTTGAAATGTATGAAGGACATATAACTGTTCTACTTGGTCACAATGGTGCTGGTAAAACTACTACAATGTCTATGATTTGTGGAATGATTCCGCCTACTAGTGGAACAGTTGTTGTATGTGGTCATGATATAAGAACAGATTTAGAAAGAGCCAGAGAAAATTTTGGAATATGTCTTCAAAATAATATTCTGTATGATCAATTAACTGTTGCAGAACACATACAATTTTTTGGCAAATTGAAAAAATTAAGTAATGTTGAATCCAAACAAGAAATGAATGACTTTCTCAAAGTTTTAGAGTTGGAAAAAAAGGTACTGTGTAAAACATTTTTTTAGCCAATTTAGGTATTAATTAAAGCAATAAATTTAGAAAAATACTATGCTTAGTTCCAAGTTTCTCCACACTTATGTGGAGTTGAGTTCTGTATCTCTGCTTTGTATTTTGTGTTATTTTTAGTATTTTATATTTTTCTTAGAGTACAGTAAGTAAAGACGAAAATAAAAAAATATCTAGAAAAACATTTAGTAATGTTAAAACACGGTTTTAACAGCATTTAGTAATGTTAAAACTGCACATATGACCCGTAGATCAGTTAGAACAAAAGAAAGTTTATTATTTTACGCTGGAATTTCTGTCTCCTTATATGGTTTTTTATTGTTATCGAAACTTGTATTTTTACTAGGTGTTCTCGCCTCCGCATTACCCAACCTCAAACAATAGTTTTTTGTGTAGGGGAAAGTAATATAAAATGACATAAAAGTTAAAATGAGTAAAATGAAATACTCTTATTTTTTTGCATATAGGTATATGCTAATATATTAACTGCACCATCTACTGCACAATAGTATAACTTCCAATTATGGGCTTCTACAAGGCCGCCGGCGGATTTTATCAACTGAGAAGTGCTAGTTTCATAACCGCAAAAATCTGTATTTGGTAAGTAAGAAATTTTTATTGTCTGTTTTGAATAATAGTTTAAAGTAACTTAATCTTTTGCCAGACTTTATACATATCTAATAAAAAGTTATTTTGTGCTTTGTTTATGAGTATTATTGCCATTATTAGGATACTATACATTGTACAAGGTCCTTGGTGAATTGTAAAACTTAAGCACTGCAGCTAAAACGACATACCATTGATGTGTTTAAAATAAGACGTGTATATAACAGAAAAACTAATCTTCAATCTTGGAGCGAGCACGCTATGGGAGATGTTATCCAAGCTATTTTGGAGAAGAGAATGGAAGGGCTTAAAACTTTGAAGTTTTACGGGGTTCCTCAAACAATGTTAAGGCGGCGTGCAAAAAATACAAACAAAAAGGCCAAGGGAGTTTTAGAAGTACTGGGTAGATTTAATTGTACTTTTGATAAGAACACCGAAAAAGAACTGGTAGATCATATTAAATTACTTGAATCTAGGCTTTTTGGTCTTACGACAACAGAAGTAAGGATACTTGCGTATTCCTTTGCTGAAAAAAATAATGTTCCCCACAAATTTAACAAAGAAAAAAAATTGCTAAGTTAATGTGGCTTCGAGGTTTTCATAAAAGAAATACAGATATTACTTTAAAGTTAAGACAACCAGAGCTAATTTCAATAGCTAGGGCCATGGCGTTCAACAAAGTTCAAGTTTCTAAATTTTTTGAAACTTTAGAAAGTAATTAGGGCAAATTTAGTAACACCAGACAAAATTTATAATATGGACGAAAGTGGTCTATCCACCGTCCAAAAATTTCTCAAGATTTTAGCAGATACTGGTAAAAAACAGATGGGGTCTCTGACCAGTGCAGAAAGGAGGCAACATATTACTGCCATTTGTTGCATGAATGCTGTCGGAAACTTTGTTCCTCTTTTATTAATCGTTCCCCAAAAAAACAAAAATAAACTTACTGATAAGGCACCAACAGAGACACTAGGTCTTTACCATGAATCTGGATAGATTACTACAGATCTTTTATGTAAAATGGTTAAACCATTTTTGTAGTTTTGTAAAACCGTTTCAAAACCACAAAGTGTTGTCACTAGCCATGACATATTTGAGAGCCAATGGTATTATCATGATGTGCTTACTAGCGCATTGTACACACCGCATGCAACCCTTAGATGTCACTTTTTTTGTACCTCTTAGATCTATTACAACCAAGAGTGTTCAGTCTGGATGAAAAATTACAAAAGGAAGTCTATCGGTATTTATCAAACTAGAAAGCTGTTTCCTTTAGCATTTAGTAAAGCAGCCACAGTACAAAACGCTACAAGTAGATTTGCTAAAACGGGGATATTACCCTTTAATGACAATATTCTCCTTGATCATCTTTTTTAACCAGCGGATGCAATTGACATTGTTCAAGAAGAAGTAACTGCTAATTAGGTTAAAGAACAAAATTTTGGAAAAGATATCTTAATTAGTAATTAAAAAATAAATTTGGTAAATGACAGAAATTCTCACGAAAACTTTCCTATAGAAGAAAGTGACAATAATGACGATGAGGACAAGGAACATTTAGATGAAAGTTTAATTAAGAGAGAGGAAGAAATAGAAATACCAATTGCATCTGACGATAAGTCACAGAGAGTAACTTTCGAAGAAATTTTATCTTTGCCCAAAATTTCTGCAACATCGAGAAAAGGAAAAATTAATTTTATTAAATTTTCTGTACTAATTACGTATTTACCAAATGTCATTGAGTTGAAACATAAGGCTGAAAAAAAAGTTAAGACTGAAGAAGTTGGAAAATCTAAACGTGTAATTTTTAATAGAAGTTCTACTTCTACTAGCGGAATTCAAAGGATGACAGAAAATTATCTGGATGAAAAAGACCAAAAAGAAGACTTTTATTTCGAAGATGACGAAGACGGCGCTCCATGTTTATATTGAAACGAACTTTTTAAACATTCTAGAGTAAGTGAAAAGTGGCTACAGTGCATGACCTTGCAAAAAATGGGCACATTTGAAATGGGCTGGAGTTTCTTTAAAAACAAAAATTTTCATTTGTAAATTGCAAAATTAATTAATAAAGTATAAACAATTTTGTAATTTGTGTTTGTTTAATTTGTGTACAGTGGTCTGTGTATGGGTAAAATGACATTAAATATGTCATTTTGCCTCACCGATGGGGCAAAATGACACATATGTTTGTTTTAGATTTACGTCATATACATTTTTTTTTTTTCAATATTATTTAGAATTTGAATGCGCGTATTTCATTCATCATTAAATGCTCTGTAATTTTATTAAAAAACTTAGATTTTAAGTTAATTAATAATTAAGATATATGCTACCAAAAAAAAGTATGTCATTTTATAACACTTTCACCTAGTTGTCTCCTAGTTTTACGTTTTTATTAGGCGGTTAAACTTGAAAAAATACGACTAGCACGTTCTTTTCTGTATCAACAAAAATCTCTGTTTTTCAAAGCCATTCACTTAAAACACTATCAGCAAAAATCTTTTTAATAGTTTCACAATATTTTGACATAGTTATTTCATTAAAATTATAACTGAATGTCTGTTGTAATATGAAAACCTGCCTACTACTATCTGGAAATATTTTAAATTAGGTTACTTTTGGTTTGTTTTTTTTTCGACATTTTTACTTCTTAATTTTTTGGGTAAAAGATAAAATTTTTGCTTAAAAAAATTAACTTTGTTTTAGAAAAATGCTTTATCGAAAACTCTCTCTGGTGGCATGAAAAGAAAATTATGTGTAGCAATAGCATTAAGTGGGAAATCTAAAGTAGTAATGCTAGATGAACCAACAGCAGGAATGGACCCTTCAGCTAGAAGACAAGTTTGGGAATTGTTGCAAAAGGAAAGGGAAGGTAACAAATGAAGAAAATTGGATATCTACAACATAAATATATATAAAAAAAATTGCTTTAGGACGAACTATTTTACTAACAACACATTATATGGATGAGGCAGATTTACTAGGCGACAGAATTGCTATAATGAGACAAGGCGAATTGCAATGTTGTGGATCGAGTTTTTTCTTAAAGAAAACTTACGCATCTGGATATTATCTAGTTTTAGATATTACACCAAAATGTCAACCTAATGCAGTTACTGATCGGTTGAGAGGTTATATACCTGGTTTAAAACTGCATTCACACTCTGGTTCTGAGCTAACTTACTTATTACCCGAAAAAGATTCTAAAAAATTTGAATTACTGTTTCGCTACTTAGAAACGAATAAAGCTACGTTCGGTGTTGAAAGTTTTGGAGTCTCGCTGGCAACATTAGAAGAAATTTTTATGAAGTAAGTTTTTTTTAAAAAAATGACTTTTATGAAATAAAATAGCAGCAAAAGGACTGCGGTTATTGATACTTTTTGTAAGCAATACAATCCTACAGCGTAAATTAGGCCTTGCCGCAGAATATACCGCGCAGTTAGTTTCCGACCGCATGTGTTCAATCACTAAGAACTTTTTCTTGGTTCTTTTTATACATTGGATGGTCTTCTTTCTAGAATTATTCTTAAAGCTTGCTCTTCCAGATTTATTCTCGAGGCACGACGTTATAGCCGTTTTTATAAATGATGAATTATCTAAAGCTCTTCGAAAATTCGCTTACGATGATTCACCATAACAATTTGTTTATTGTTTTACGGAAAGCATTTTTAGAACAAAAATTAAACATAAATAACATCAATACTAGTGGTGATTAGTAGTTAAATTGTTAGTATTGCCAGGCGCGATAAACGTAGCTACTTGTTCAATTTCCTTGGAGTAAATGAAACCGGCTATTGACGTATTTACTTATATGTTTTAAACTATACAATTAATCAGAGAAGTTAATTTCTTTGTCTGCCGTTGACGACAGAAAAGTCACTTTAAAAAAAATAAAAACAAGTTAAATATATTTGTAGAGTTGGTGCTGACACTAAGTTTGAAGAAACGAAATCAAATAACAATAAAAGAACTGGTTAAATTGTCATTTACTACTAATAAAAAAATATTTTTAACAATTATTTTTTATAGAAAGTATAGAGAAAGTAATACAATATTTGGAAGGATTTAGTTTACTTGGAAATCAAATTGTAGCAATGATTTTAAAAAAGAAGCTTTCTAACATCAGAGCTTGGGGCATATTTTTGGGGCAACTACTTATACCATTTTGGACTTCATTTTTAACTTTAAATGTTGCTGGTAGCATTACATTTCCGCCTTTAAACTTGTCTTTAGAATCATATAAAAATCCAATAACTCTAATAGAAAACGGCAGTACAATGGCAGATACATATAGAAAAGTACTAGAAGGATACCAAGTGACAACAGTTAATAATATTTCTACAACAATTCTTAACTTGGTATCTAAAAAAATATTTTGCAATATTAAATTAATTTTTTTTTGTAGACATCTAGTTCACCAATAACAGTAAGTCATCGTTACATTGTAGGGGCATCTTTTTACAAAACAGCAGCACTCGCTTGGTTTAATGGTGACCCTTATCATTCAGCTCCGTTGTCGCTTAGTCTTGTTTTGAATACAATCTATAAAGAAAAACTTGGACTAGAAAAATCTATCATTTTTATAAATAACCCTTTACCTTTGACTCCGGATGCTGAGGTAAGAGTTAATTTATCATTAATGTATTATAGCAAATTCACAAAATTTTAGATGAAAGTTTTAAAAAAAAGTCCAGAAATGGACACGACAAGATTGTTTTTAGCAGTTGGATTGACATACAGTGTCTGTTTTTATATCATATTTTATATCAAAGAACGCAGTTCTAAATGTAAACATTTACAATTAATTTCTGGCGTGAATGCAGTCATATTTTGGTTGATTGCTTTCTTTTGTGATTTTCTACTTTACCTTGCAATAATTGTTTTTGTACTTACTGGATTTACTACTTTTGGACAATTCGATCCTAAAACATCAACTCAAATGGGTAAGAACACAATCATAATAAATTTTAAACTTAATGTAGACTTTTTTAAACAAAGTAATCTATACGACACTAACTCAAAAAACGGGGAACTCAGGAAACGATCAAATATTCTCGTACGTGATAAGATAGACAAAACTAATTCTAGAAAAATGGGACTATTATTCTCGTTTTTAAAGTCGCCTATTCTCATCAAAAATGTGTAATGACAAGGGTTCGGCCATAGCGAGCTATCAAACAATTGCATGTCATCATTAACACATTTGATGAGAATGGTATGCGACATCTTAAGCGAGAACAATAAAGCAATTTTACCAGAAGCGGTTTACTTTGATCCGGAAAAAAAAGAGAAATTATAGAGCGCTATTTGTCAGAGTGTGATGACTAAGAAGTAGTAATAATAGTAATAAATTTCGTTTGGTCCCGGCTATGTTTTAAAGTTTGGGCACTGCACTTAGATTTTGTGATCTATTGTGCTCACACACCTCTTTAAAAAAGTCCTACTTTTTCAAAAAAATAGTTTGTTTAGTTCTTCAGCTTCTGTGAACTGAAGGTGACAAGAATATAAATTGCAGTTTTTTCTTAGTGTTCTATGAGAACACTTATCTGAAATCGCAACTTAGAGCGGAGAAACCATTTGCGTTTCTACGCAGACGTAAAACTTACAATAAAAGCATTACTTGTATATAGAGAACTTTTGGTCAAACCACTTTGTGAGTTAAGTTTTCAACCTACTTTCGGATACAGTATTGCTGTTATTTCTTTTACCAACTTATCAATCTTCAATAACTGTCTAAGCAAGCACCCAAACAAGATTGACCCTGTTGCCAACAGTTGATCAGCTACCCGAAGCTTAAAATTCTAGAAGAAAGTTGTGCCTAGAGTACCGCCTGCCTGTTTATGCAGGTATAAGTAGAGTATTCTGAGTACCTTCTGATGAGAATCCTATATACTTACATTAAAATAACGTAGATTTTGGCTTGGAATATGATTTCCCATAGACAATTGCAGTTGAAGATGTGCTATTGATACCAGCATAAGTACCTGAATTTGTTTTAGGTCGATTTGTCTACCAGAAAGAACCTCGAAGTAGAAGCATTTTTTTAGCGTTTAAAAAAGTCAATCTTTTTCTTAAGAATTTTGATTTTGTATGGTGTTTTAGAACATATAGTTTATTTAATCTTGTTTCTCTTTACGAAGAAAGCAACTGCTTTTTGTTTGGTATGGAAAGCGCTAATTAGGACTTTCTATTTCTAGATTTCTATGTTTCCAAACAGCTGCAATTTAATGGTTATCATCTAGACTTTAAACTCGCATGCATTACGTGCAGAGGTTCTAGTGTCAGAAGCTTGTCTAAAGATGATGGTTATTTGTGGTTTGAGTTTTCAATTGGGTTTCTAGAGGCGCCTGTACACTCACAAAGTAATTCAAGAAAAGACCACAAAAGCAATAACAAAGCGATAAAGTCCCACTCTGAAAATGGCCTCTCAACGCAAGATTTTTCAATTCTCGTTTTTCTTAAGGTTAACACTATACGGTAGAATATGCTTCTTTTACTCACTGTTCTACAAAAAGCGTCAAAAACTTTTTGAAGGGCAAAAGAAAATGCTAAAGCACAGTGCTTGTTGAAGAGCGTTTCTTCAGCTTCGGAAATAAGCTAATAGAGATCTGTTTCTATAAATCTGCTTATTCTATCAACATGTTGATTCAGATGAACTAGTATATATACGAGAGAACCTCGTTTTTTTATAACTTTTGACCGTAGAAGGAGGTGGCAGGTTTTTCTGCTCAAACTCCATATAGAAAACCTAGCAGCAGCAAAGCGCTTAATTAATCCCACTCTTCTCGAGCTCTTTTCTTAGTCTACAGACTGTTAGAAGTTATTCTACGATAGAGTGGTAGATGTATCTCACGTATTTTTCCTAGAAGATTTCTTCACAGGTTTTTGTTTGTACAGCTTATAACTTGTTTAAAAAAAAAGTGTTGTTAATATCTTGAACAAACAGGAATCAAGAAAAAAGCTTAGAGGGGTCTTTGAGCTAGTTTATCATTGTCATCAAGCACGTAGGAAACCATCTGGTAGTAGTTGCGACTACAAATATCCGACCAGTTATATAGACTGGTATCACGAAGATTGGTAGCCTAAAAGAGTTGGTTTTCTACCGGTTGTAATTTTGGTTTCGTAGAGGCAATGGCAAAAATTTACACTTCGTTTAAATTAGATTCAGGTTGTAGATTATAAAAGGTTGCTTTAGATTAATTCAAAAGAAATTTTCTAGTTTTACTAATTTTTTTGGAAGAATAAAGTGTTGAAACTCAGTTAAAACGCCGTCTTCTTCGTTGCTAGATGCATTCTTTTAGCGCTTAGAAGTTTCAAACTTAGATCTAGAAAAAATTTTGTCGATGTTATTCCAATAATAGATTTTATCTTGTTACTGAGAAGTAAAATTTTAATTTTTTTTGGAAGAATTTTACTCGTTGAATCAAGCAATAAACTTCTATGGAAACAGAAGCTTTCACAGTCGTAGTCAATGTAATAAACTAAAAATCCTAGCTGATGGGTTGTGGTCAAGCAGAACAATTTGGTTTTTACGTTTTTTCAGCAATTATTGCTGACATATTTAATGAAAAATGTATCGATTGCAAAGACGTAGGTGATAGATACTCAAACACCGATTAAATTAAGAGTACCTACCTATGAGTTGTGTGTTATGGACATTTAGCGGCAGGAGAGAGAGAGGGTATATGTGGAAAATTAGACAGCTTTGTTTGTATTCGGCTACTTTCGCTTTGATGATGCTTTTCGTAGTCAAGCAATAAAAGAGGTGAAGTTTTTAACACGTGCTTGTCGAAAATATGAGATACTCTCTTTTATAAAGCCGTTGTTAAGCATTGGGTCTTAAGGCTAGGTTAAAGGGATTTTTTTAAGAAGCGTTCTCTATGTTACTTTTGCGCGGTAACTAAGTTATTTAAAAAGATATCATCAAAAAATATCAATAAGATATCAAAAGAACATTTAAAAAACATTATAATTTTAGAAATATTATCTACACAATAAACTGTTTAAATCAATTGTAATGTTCTAAATCACAACAAGAGTCCAATACCGGGTCATTTTTAAAATTATTAATTAGAGTGTGCTGTGGATTATTTTTTGTAGTTGGCAGTACTGAATTTGTGACAGTGACATAAAGCGCCAAAACCAAAATAGAAAAAGAGAAAACGAGATGGCGAAGCGATACGCGCCTTCTTCACCTGTTACTTCTTATAAGCTGTTATCCAATGCTCTTTCTACAGACTCCCTCCTTCCTCAGAAGACGCGCTACGTGCGCGCTACTCTTCTATTCTTTCAAGTAAAAAAAAAAATTCTAATTATGTGACACTTTTATGTTATAAATGTTTCATTTGTTTATTCAGTTTTGCCAACTAACTTACTTAAAGCGTCGCCTACTTCAATTAATAATTTAAAAAATGACTCGTTAGAAACTTTATCAAAAGTATTTAAAAAATATCTTATAAAGGTCAAAATGTGTGTTTCTTAGGTACATACTTGTGGGTACTAGAAATGGTTGGCAAAACGTTAAAAATATACAGTGTAGATAAGTTAAACTGGTCAACTTAATCTACCTCCCACCAACCGAATTACGAAGCAATCATATTTATAAGTATATTAAGGCGCATGATATTTATTTAGTTTTCGCTTACTCAAAAATATGTTTTATTCTTTTGACAAACAGGCGTTGATAAGCTTCACATTTTTTATTGCTTGTCGGGTGAAAGTCATTTAAATGGATTATAGATATTTACTCATTAAATTCTTACTTACCAATGTTTACACGTTTTGTGTTTTTTAACATTAATGATATTTCAATTAATTTTAGGTCTTTTAATTTTGATACTCGTATTGTTTGCAATGTGTGCACTACCAATGATATATTTGCTTTCACATTTATTTCAAAATTCTTCTACTGGATTTAATGTAATTGCACCCACAGCATTTACAGCGGGTAAATAAAAAAATAAAATAGAAAAACTTTTAATTTATTTTTTTTTACTGTAAAGCATTCGTTTTAATAATGGTGATACCACAACTTAAAGCATCAGATATTTGGTGGATACCAACGTTTGAAAAGATTTTACTTGGTTTTCCTGTTTATATGCTGTCAACCGGAATTTCAGATGCGACTGAGATGAGCTTTATAAGAGAAGCTTGTTTAGTTCAAGGTTTATCGAAAGAACAAGCTTGTGAGCAAAATAAAGTGTGTTGCAGTAAGTTATTAAGAAAATGAGTGATTTCTCTGCCGGCAGACGCATGCTAAATGATTGTCATCGTTAGAAGACCAAATGTCTGCCATTGCCAATTATTTTATTGACAACCGACACCATTACAGATATTGTTATTGTTACAAGTATATTCAGTGACGTTAGAAGTCTTACAATTAGAAGCTATAAATTTTTAGAAGTGATTTTTTGCAACAGAATGAGTAAATTTAAAGTTAGTTATAGTAACTATTGCAACGGTTTATCTTTGACAATTCTTGCAAAAAAAGCTTAACTACTTCGTTTTTGGTAAGAAAAAGGCTTATCAGAGCTGATAAGAAGAAGTATTTACAGTTGTTGTGTCTCCAAGTACTTATTTTAAGGGTAACAAAATGTCTCCAGTCTGGAAACATCAACAATATTACCATTTTAGCGATTTCGACTAAGGTAGAATTGTTGTCTTTCGAGAAGGTAATTTGTCCTATCGCGATAATGCCTGTTGTGTTGATTCTACTGCTGGTGTGAACAGAAGATGGTAGAGAATCACGAAAAAGACTAACAGATCAATCAAAGAAGGTGCTACAAGCAGACATCAACCATATCATTTTGTCAAAGCAAATGTTACTGAATATATTTTTAACACATACTCTCACACTTCTGCTCCTCTATATACAAGGAAACTGTCTTTCGAGTTTAAGCTTGGCGATCTGTGCTATAGCCTGGTTACTATAAATTCGTAGCGCTGGTGCATCAGGCTTTTTAATAAATTAATGAAACAAAAAAAACATTGAAGGTATTAGGCAGTAAACTAATAAAAGAAGTTTGAGTTTAGATATTTGATTAGGCACCTGGCAGACTTTTTTTGTTTAGCGATACCGGCAGAAGAGTCACTTTTATTGATATAATAATTTTCTTTTCTTATATTTTTTTAGATACAGATTATTTCTCGTTTGAAAGACCTGGACTTGGATTACTTATAATCGTAGCATTTTCTGAGTCACTTATACTTTTTGTAATTTTGATATTTAATGAATTGGGTTTGTTTTCTTTTATATTTGGTATAGTATGCGGATCAAGAAAACCCTCTAAACGAACAACTCTTGAAGCTGATGTAATGGAGGAAGCTACGAAAATTCAAAATACACCTATTGATGAATTGAAAAGCAATTACGCTGTAGTCCTCTATGATTTGACTAAATATTATTGCAATTTTCTTGCAGTTGATGGTCTCTGTTTAGCAATAAAGCGTAACGAATGCTTTGGATTATTAGGCGTGAACGGTGCTGGAAAAACCAGCACTTTCAAAATGATGACTAGCGATGCAATGATTTCTTATGGACAAGCATGGGTTTTTGGCTTAAACATAAAAACCCAACAGAAGCAAATGCACAAATTGATTGGTTATTGTCCCCAGTTTGACGCTCTACTTGATTACCTCACAGTTAAAGAAACTTTGTTGATTTTCGCTCTTATTCGAGGAGTACCATATTCCAAATGCATTCCTCTAGCGGAAAAACTTGCAGCTGAATATGATTTTTCCCGGCACATAAACAAACAAATTAAGCAGCTTAGTGGCGGAAATAAAAGAAAACTAAATACAGTTCTGGCTCTTATTGGTGATCCCCCGGTTATTTATCTCGATGAGCCGACTGCTGGAATGGATCCAGCAACGAAACGGTTTATTTGGGATGGTCTAACTAAATTACGAGATCAGGGAAAATGTATTATTTTGACCTCACATAGTATGGAAGAATGTGAAGCTTTATGCACAAGAGTTGGTATAATGGTTAACGGCCAATTTCAATGTCTTGGATCTATTCAACGATTGAAAAATAAATTTGCTCAAGGCTATGCTCTGACAATAAAAATAAAGAAGAGTGTCAGTAAAGAAAATCTAGAATCTATCGTAACTGCCATCAATAATTTCATTCAGAAACATTTTCCGGGATCTGAGTTAAAAGAGAGGTATCAAGAACAAGTAACCTACCATTTGGTCAATCCGCAAAACTTACCTTTGTCAAGAATGTTTGGTCTTTTAGAAGAAGCAAAATCACAACTTAACATCGAAGATTATTCTCTGGGACAGTGCAGCTTGGAACAAGTAAAATATATTGACTTAAGGCAAATTTAATGTTGTTATTTCTGTTATAGGTGTTTCTAAGTTTTACGAAATATCAACATTAGATATTCAAGAGAACAAAATTATATTTAATACATTTGTATAAATTTTTTTTCATGTAAAAATTTTGCTGTTTTAAAATTACAAATTATTTCATAATTTTCCAATTAAGTGTTTAATTTTATTCTAAGTCTTTCTTGTTTTCTGTTTTTTCTCAAGCTTAGTCCATCTTTTTTTTGTTTTTCTTTTTCTGGCATTTGCGTTTCAAAAATTCTTTTGTAAGTCTATTGTCTGATATTCTACACGCAAAAGTCGAGTCATCTGGGTTGATTTGTTTTCTCTTGTTTGTTATCTATTCTTTGCAGGAATCACACTTGCAATTTGCAAATTTTTTGTAGTTTAAAAATTGTTAAGTTGTAAAAAATTATAAAGAAGCCATCGCATTTAGCTGTTTTTTTATTAAGAAATTTTAAAAAACCAGTCAAAAGTTTAGCATTCCTTCAAGTTAAATATGTAAGATGGAGCTACTGATTTTTTGATTTACTATAGGCAACTAATAATACACAATTAAATTTTGATGTAATTGACCTTTTAATCGAATGAAAAACAGTAGTCAATAAATAAAACTTAAAACTTAAAATACAATAAAAATACAATACAAAGTAAAAATTATCAAAAAGCAGAAAACATTTTAGCCAGTTTAATTTTTTTTTATGCGTCTGTGTTTGTTTCAAATTCTTTAGTTTTGTAAAGTTTAATTTTTAACGTTTCTTCTGGATCTGTTGGGCAGTTTTCACTTCCAGAATTTAAAGAATATTTCAAATTATATTTTTTTTAAAAGTTCGTTTAAACTGAATTGATAGTGTTAGATCAAATAAATTTCCTTCTTGTTTTTAAATGAAACATAAACATAAAATTGCTGAAATAGAAATTTTCCAACCATTAATAAATCTCATTCTTTTTGTGAATTGTCTGAATTTACTACTTTTAAGTTATTCAAAAATTTTAATCTATTGTTTAAAAAAATATTTAGTAATACAAGCCTTTAAAATCACGATGAAATTCTTTTAGTGATAAAATTTGATTAGAATTAAAAATATAAAACAGTTTATCAAAAATTCTCAAAATTTCTACAGTTGCTGTAACCTCAGAATTAAACTAATTAAGATAATTAGTTTTAAGATGTTTTAAGATCATCTAGTCAGATTTGGACTTGGTCTTTTTGCAATAGCTTCAATAGTTGATCTATACGATGATGATACATTTTCTGATTTATTTAGTTTTTTGTCATTTTATTTTTCATTTCAAGAAATTTATCAATTTTTTCTTTTGTTTTTTTAATATATGTGTTATTCTTTATGCTAAGCGCCTACTCAGACTACCTCAGAAGATTTAGCAGCTTTTTTGCTATGTCTTAACTTGTGGCTGCTGTCACTTATTTTTAGTACTTTTAATTTAATTCCATTTACTTACATTTTTTATTTTTTTAGTAGGCCCATTTATTAGTTGCATGACTCTCTCTAAGGCAGTTAGCGTCCGTTTGCTTTTCTAGAAGTCATATTGTTTTGTGCTTAACCCTCCATTTTGTTGTAACTTTTTTGAAGTTTAGCAGTAGCTATTAACTACAGTACAGGTATAAAGCTAAGAATTTTTTACAAGAAGAGCATTTGAGCTGTATCTATTATTAGGTTTTTTATTGGTTTTTAGTACAAATTCAGTTCCAGCGAATTTCTCTGGAAAATCAAAAGGTTTTATATATATTTTTTTGTCTATAAATTTTATTATTACTAGTTTAATATTATTCTTTTATCAGGCATAAGATACTCTTTCTATTTCTACTTTTTTTATGGTTTTTATTTTATGTATATCTTTTTATTTCTTATTCCGATTTTTATTTCGTTACGTGTTACTATCTTTTCAAAGAAACATCTTTCTCTATTATTATGTTACCGTTTATTCTAAACCGTTTTAGTTGGCGCATAATGGTTTATTGTTAACTTTACATATAATTCTTTGTCATTTTATTGCTTTTTTAAAATCTCTAGTTTTTTAGTTATTCTGCTTTAATTTCTTTTCGTTCCTCTTTGTATTTTTGTAACCTAGTTTTTTTCATGCAGTCATTTGTCTTTCTCATTTCTTATTCTTTTAGATATTTTGTCTAACCACCATTTTGTTTTATTTTCTTTTCGTTGCAGCTCTTTACAGCTGCAGTCAATACGCTGTTTTTAAAGTGTTTCTATTTTTCTTCAGTACTTAGACATTTTTTTTTAGCTTTAAATTTATTTTTTATTATTTTTTGATAATTCTTATGGCAATTTTTATTTTGAAATGTATATGAATACCAAAATAAATGTAAAAAGTCTTATTTATTTCTGTTGTATGATGTACTACAGACTGGAGAATTCTACTACTAAAATAAAAATTTAAGGGGGGAAACCTTAAAATATTTCAAAAAATGGTCAAAACAAATTATAATAAAATAAAAATGTTGAAGTTAATCATAGAAGCATTGAAAATTATATCTGTCATTTGTAAAGTGACGTTTATATTTAAAATTTTAGAACAGATTTTACTTATAAAAGTCTTCTAAAGAAATCTGTTCTTTTACATTGCAACATTTACTCTTCAAAATTTTAATCTGGATTATTTATCAATTTGGACAATCATTTGGTGTATTTATAAAACCTACCCAAGACTAACCTTAGTAAGTATATAAACCAAATAATGTAAATAATGTAATTTATACCTATTTAGTAAAATGGTTAACCAAATAGATCAACTAAAACTGTTAACTTGGAAAAATTACCTTCTGGGAACACGAAATATTGTAGTGATATTGCAGCAAATTATTATTTCTTCAATTTTCTGTTTCCTAATTGTAAACAACCACGCAGATGCGGGCATAGTTGACCAAAAAGAAATGATATATAAACCATTCAGTCCAAAACCAGGAAAAATTTGTTCTAGTGAAACATCCATGTAAGTGCAAAAACTTGTACAAGATTATTGACGTTTCTTGTTTTACTCATATCATTTTCAAATCCTGAGGAAGTGAGCAACAAAAATTACAGTTGAATTTTTTGAGACGTTTTGAATTTAAGACAATTTAACACAAAACTTCTATGCTCATGAGTTGACTTTTTCTTTTGTCTTTTTTTCTTTTACTGATTTATTCTTATTAGCTAAACATCGATTTGTATTTCTTGTTTTTATTCTGGTCTTGGCATATTTTTTCGTCTGTTGGGTTTTGCTTCTAGTCCTGCTTCAAATAATTTTCTATGTAATCTGTTTTCTTTATTTCGACCAAACTATAAAATTTAATGCTTAAACATCCTCTTTCTAGCTCTTATTTTGCTTTTACCTTTCCTATGTTTGTTGTTTTTTTTTTTCTGTTACAATTACTAGATTGATAAACCACTCAGTTTCATTATACTTCATTATACATAAACTTTTTAGCAACAGAATGAGTAAATTTATAGCTAGTTATAATATTATATATTAGTTATATATTTGCCTAGGCATACGTGATAACCGTCGGAGGATAAGATGCCGTCGTGGAGAGCGACGTAATATAGAATTTTTTTTACCCACTTTCTCAACATTTAAAATCAATATCATTTGTAATATCTTTTTTTTATAAATGCAGTTCTTTTGCTTATTCTCCGACAAACTCTATATTAGAAAATATACTTAAAAATGTTTGTAATAATAATAACCAACCAACAAACATAACTATAAAAAGTTATAAAAACTCTGTTGAACTTAACGCGGGTATTAGAAAAAATACATTTTCTTTGGTTGTACAAATGGATGACGCTTTATTAGATGTTAATGATATCAAAAAATTTCCTGATAAAATTGAATTCAATTTAAGGTAAGAAGAATATTTTAATTAATATTTAGTAAAACAAACTATCGTAGATTTCCTTCTCAAGACTATGAAACAGACCAAAAAGAAGATTGGTTTACTGATCTCCTTTACCCGATTCTAGGAGTAAGTCCTAGATCTGTTAATGATTTTGATGGTGGAGAGCCAGGTAATAACATAACTATACCAAATATAGGGTAATTTAGAAAATTGATAATTTAACAGGTTATGAAACTAGAGGATTTCTAAATTTACAAAACGTTATTACTTATGGACTTATTAACAGTGATAGAGTACAAAATGAATCAAATCCTGATATACTCATGAATCGATTTCCTTATCCAAAATCGAAAAAAGACACCTACTTTTCATCACGAATAAACTGTATCTTTATGTCAATGTTTTTGTTGTTTGGTTTTGGAATAAACTGTAGTTATTTAGTTAAAGATATAATACTCGAGAAAGAAAAACAAATTAAGGTGACCACCAAACATTTGATCATTCAATAAAATCAAACTATTTTTGAAGGAATGGACAAATATAATGGGTGTGAGTTATTGGATAAATTGGTTGGCTTGGTTTATTCAAAATATTATAGTGTGCTTAATGATGAGCATCACAATTGTTATTATGCTTAAAGTGAAAATTAAAAGTACTCTTGTTTTGACGCACACAAATAGTCTCGTTTTCTTTTTCTTTTTGATTGTTTATTCTTGCAGTCACACCTTTTTTGGATTTTTTATATCAACGTTTTTCTCAAAAAGTAATAATCTCAAAAAATAATTAAAGTCTTTTATATTTAAAAACTTTTTTAGCAAATGTTGGCGCACTTATGGCATTTCTTATATATCTTATTGCATGGATAATATCCCTTATAATTGAAAAATACAAGACATCTATACTATCAAGTTTTTTGGTTCCTTTTGGATTTAATTTTGGAATAAAAATTTTTTTTATACTTGAACAGAACGAGCAAGGTAATTCAAAGTTTTACTCTTTTGAAAAATATTAACTAACACGTACTGTACAGGAGCTCAGTGGAGTAACTTACTTACATCTATATCATTAAAAGACAATTTAACTTCTCTTGGTGTGCTTATCATAATATTAATTTTTGACACGTTTTTGTACTTTATACTTACTCTGTATATAGAAAAAGTTATGCCTGGTGAATTTGGAATGGCTCAGCCATGGTACTTTCCTTTTACTCACAATTATTGGTTCGGTGATAACAATGTCCAGACTGAACAAGGTAAAATGTAAATTGTAAAATTATTATAGGTTTACTGCACTGTCCAGACAAATTTCTAAAATATTTTTGTGCACTGTCCACACATATTTTACGCCTCCCTTTTAAAATTTTAATAAGCTTTCAGAATAAAAAAACACTAACATAAAGCCCCACAAGCTCAAAAGATCATCAGCAACGGTTCTTGTACTTGAACTTGAATTCTTAAATATCGATTCAGAATGACATTAAACTTATTAAAATTTTAAGTTTAATTCGTGGTGTTAAGTTTAAAGTTTAATGTAATTTAGTGGCCTAACTAATAAAAAAAACAATGTAAATAAATTAAAAATGATTGAAAAAAAAACTTAATAATCAGAAAGAACTTAACACAAATTATAACAAATGCTCAAAGTGACCACCATTATTCTCCAAAAAACGCTGGAGACGGCTGGCGAAGAATTCTTTCACCATATTTAACATATTCCTGTTGTACCAGTTACTTTCAGCCGTATTTTCTACCCGTTGTCGTAATTTCTTAATTGTGGCAATTAGCGAAGAGTACGCATTGTTTTTCAATATAAGAAAAAATCGCAAGGATTTAAGTCGGGTGACGTTGCTGGCCATGCAATAAAGCCATTGCGATCAATCCATCTTTCTGGGAAGTTATTGTCTAACCACCGTCTCACAATGTTAGTAGTGTGACATGTGCCTCATCCTAAAGGTACCACATGCTAGCTGTAGTTTCCAATATCCTCACATAACTAGTACAGGATAATGTTCAAAAAATTTAAATACTCCACCGCGTTTAATCGAGAATGTAGAATGTATGGCTCAATTAATTGACCCTTTATAATGCCTGCCCAAACATTTTATAGGGAGGATATAGAGGCAAAAAAATTTGGAACGCCCCACATTTTTCGCAAAAGTTGAAAAAGTAGAAAAGTTTTTTGTTTTTGAACCTATTTCTGCGTTTGTGTGACAACTAGAAAGTCCTACAATTTTTTTTTAGAAATTTGTCTAGACAGTAGAATGTGCAAAACACTTCTATTATTATATTATCAATTTAAAATAGATACGAAACAGCAAACCAACAAGAAAGACAAAATTGAAGAATTCAATGAAAATCTTCCAATTGGCATAAAAACAATAAATCTTTCAAAAACCTACAAAAGTAATGAAGCAGTTAAAAAATTAAACCTTGAAATGTATGAAGGACATATAACTGTTCTACTTGGTCACAATGGTGCTGGTAAAACTACTGCGATATCTATGATTTGTGGAATGATTCCGCCTACTAGTGGAACAGTTGTTGTATGTGGTCATGATATAAAAACAGATTTAGTTAAAGCCAGAGAAAATTTTGGAATATGTTTTCAAGATAATATTCTGTATGACCAATTAACTGTTAAAGAACACATATATTTTTTTGGCAAATTGAAAAAATTAAGTAATGCTGAATCCAAACAAGAAATGAATAACTTGCTCACAGTTTTAGAGTTGAAAGAAAAGGTATTGTGTAAAACAGTTTTTTTTATTAGGTACGTAAATATCAAAACTAAATTTAAAAAAAAATATTTTGTTTAGTTTTATGCTTTTCCACCGTTATGTGAAGTTGAGTTCTGTATCTATTTTTATATTGTCTTATTTTTATTATTCAGTGTTTCTCTTGTAGTACCCACAGTAAATAATTGCGAAAATAATAAAATATATAAAAAAAATTTACAACGGTTTTTAAACAATATTTAATAATGTTAAAACATGCATAGACTACATGTAGAACAGTTAGAGCAGAGGAAAGTCTACTATAGAAAGGACACAAAAATTTTTGTTTTTTAAAGCCATCCACCTAAAACACTCTATCAGCAAGGGTCTTTTTATTAGTTTCAAAGTATTTTGACGTTGTTATTTCATTAAAATTCTAACAAAATGGCTTTAGTAAATTTTTAATTTGAAAACGTGCGTACCACTCTCTGTGCGGGGAATCACTGACACAGCTGACCCATCTCTATTCTGCTAGAAAATCGTGGAAATATTATACTATTATAATTCATGTACAGTCTTATTCACTCTAAAAAATTGATCATTTTCCGCGGTTATACAAATTTTTAATCGATACTTTTTTATTTGTTTTATTTTATTTTTTTCTTATTTCATCTTTTTTTTAGTGCGTAGAAAGGTTTTTATTTACTAATTATAACGATATACTAATGAAATTTATTTTTAAACATTTGATGTTTTTCATTGTTTTTAGCAAAAATTTCAAAGAAAGAGATACAAAATCAATTATTTATTTAAATTCTTTTATTTGATTGGTTCATTTTAAATTCATTTTATTTGATTGGTTGATTTAAAATTGCCTGATATTTCACAAGTGACATATGACATAATAGTAAAAAAAATTGTATTAATCATCAATTAAAAGTGATTTGATTACACGTAACAATTATTTTTTATTAATAGGAACGATTTAATAAGTATTTAACTCAAAATCTTCCTCTTTGTTGTTGCTACAACGAAAAAAATTCATACAAAGATTACCTAACCTAAAAATTTTACGAAACTTTTACTTTCAGTGAGTGCAGTGAGTGCCTAAATAAAAACTATTTTAAACGTTTAAATTCTAATAATAACAATAAAAAAGCCTCTTTAGAATCTTTAGGCTATACAATACATTACAACATTAAGAAAATTATAGTTTCTCCAAAAGGGTTAACCACGAAGGAAATCGCTCCCATGAACCATAAAATTATCAACGTAACATTTAGCATAATGGCACGATAAATATAGGACATTTTTTAGCAAAATGAGAGGAAAAACACTAAAATTTATTCAAAATTACATTTATTTCTGCCCAAGGGGGCCCCTGTTATTTTTTATTACATGAAGACTGAAAACAAGTACGTACATTTTGAAAGAAATATTATAATTTATTAATAATAATTAAAAATTTATTCTTTGCATTTGATTGGCTATTTTATTTAAGTGACTGTGACATATGACAGATGACAGATGTAAACATAACCTCAAATTTTTGTTGTGGAATAAAAGTGATTTTAAATTTAATTAAACGTGATTTAAAATGTTATATCTGTTTTACATAGGATTGTTTATAATAAGATCAAAATAATTTCAACAAACAGGGTCGGCCCAAGAACTTACTTCACTATGGGGGCTCTTTGTTGCCCCCCCGAGGCCCAAGAACGATAAAATAACAGAAACAGGTGTCTGTGTTATTTATTGGCCGTGTCGACTAAAAACAACACTGAGTTTTCGTTGTGACCCAATATAATCCCTTTTGGTTATCACCATAACAAAAAAATCATTACGTTAATTTCCTAACCTAAAAAAAATTCTAACAGTAAACACCCTCTAAAACCCTTCGACTTTTTCCAAGAAGGTGATTCAGGGAGAAATGATTAGCCTCCATAAATAAAAAAAAGTCCTACATTTTAATGACAAATAAAAGTGACCTTTTAGAAAAAACAAAAATGGAACGCTGAATATGGAACATTTTTTAACAAAAACAGAGAAAAATTGACAGAAAATTGGTCAAAATTCTATTTATTCCTGATCAAGGGGACCCTTTTTTATAATGTAAAGACTGAAAACCAGTACGTGCATTTTGAAAGAAATTATAATTTGTTAATAAATAAAAATTTATTCTTTGCATTTCATAAAAACATAACCCCAAATTTTAGTCAATTAAAAGTGACTTGAAATAATTAAATTAAATTTAATTAAACGTGATTTAAAATGTTATTTTTGCTTCACAGTGAGTTTTTAATAACAACAAACAGGGTCGGCCTAAGAACTAATTTAACTATGGGGCCCCTTTGTTGCTCCCACAATTAAATAACAGATGTGTGTGTGTGTGTTTTCAATTACCCGTGTCTACTAAAAACTACACCGAGTTTTTGTTTTGACCTAATGTAATCGCTTTATTTTTAGACCCAATATAATCGCTTTGTTGCTATCACAAAAAAAAAGTGCAATAAGTAATAACTACCTAATCTAAAAATTACAACAGTAAGAAGCCTCTAAAACCCTTCGACTTTCTTGGAGTAATTCAAGAAGGAATGAGCCCCAACAACTAAAAAAAGTCTTCCATTTTGATGTTGTTGAAAAATAACATTTAGCAAAAAATGGAACGCTGAATACAAGATATTTTGTAGCAAAATTAAGGAAAAATCACAAAATCATTAAATATTCAATTTATTCCTGACTGAAAGGACTCTTTTCAACATTATTTAAAGTTTATAAAATTTCTTCTCTATAAAATTTTTTAGCAATACGATATGGAGATTTCAATGAATAGAGACGATTTAGTAAGTATTTTACCTAAAATATCCATTTCTTGCCACCACAACAACAAAAAAAAAAATTTGCGAAAAATAAAAAAATTATCTAACTAGAATTTTTTTTATCAGTAGCAAGGTAAATACCAGTTAGAGGCCAAAGTTGTTTAATTAATAACTATCTTACAGTTGATAAGTAATTGTTTTTTGCAAAATAATAAAATTTTAATTAAAACACGCAATTAAAAATTAATTAAAGAAAAATAAATAAGGTAGGCAACCAAGAATACGCTTTTTTTAAATTGTATAAAATAAAGTTTCTAATATGATATATTACTTTATACACGTTAGAATAATTTTATAGGATAAGTGTCCATTAATGAAGAAATATATGCATACTAAGTGTTTCAGTAAAATTCTTATACATTATAAATGTGTAACAATAGAAATAGAATATTTTGAGCTTATTAGGGTGTTTAAAGTATATAAAATTGAATAAAAATTTTTTTTTAATATAATCTCAATCACAAACATAAAAGTCGACATATCTATTGTTTCCAAATTTGATGCTATTGTTAATAATCTTTTTATTTCTTTTAATGTTTTAAACTTACAAAAATATTCAAGGACATTTAATAATAAAAATTTTACTATTAACTAAGTTATTAAATAATACTATTTAAAGCAATAATTATTGTTCGGATGTACCCACACTCGCACGCCAAGAATTTTTTTTTTTTGTAAATAATAAAACAAAAATGTATAGTAAATTTTCACCAATCTATAATTTTTTTATGATTTTATAATATTAATATATTTTGATAAACTTTCTGTTGTAAAACAAATTTTGGTCAGATACACATTCTTTCGCAGGCGTTTTGCACGCAATATAGTGTCATAAACGTCATATAATTTAAAAACGTGATTACAAATATCATATGTTATTTAATAAATAAAAAATTATTAAATATAATAAATATATAAATTAAATATAACAGTGGTTCATCTACATTACATATTGCTTAAATAGGAAAATAAAAAAAATATTATTTGAAAATGTAATAATTTGTTTTTAAAGTAAATTTCATTATTGTTTTTTTATTAAATGAGTTAGGGTCACAATAAATTAGGTTAGGTGACTACAAACAATTGCTAAATAGCTAAAGAAGATCAATTTTTTAACCAAAGGCCGAATATCTATTGCGCCCCAGGCGTGAACGCCTGTCCAAGACTGAATATCCACCGCGTCGAAGGCGCAAATGTCCAATCTAAAGGTGAATCAAAAGTCGAATATCTATCTAACGTTAAGACAAAAGCCGAGTATCGCCGAGAACGTCTGGCCAAAAGCCAAATATTTATTGCGCTGCAGGCGCGAACGCCTGCTCAAGGCTAAATTTTATCGCGCCGCAGGCGAGAATGTCCGGCCGAAAGATGAGTATTTATCGCGCCACAGGCGCGATCGCCTGACCAAAAGCTGAACATTTATCGCGCCGCAAACGCGAACGTCTTGCCAAAACACGAAAATCTCCCGCGCCGCAGGCGCGCACATCTGCCCGTAAGCCGAGTACCAACCGCGCCGCAGGCGCGCACATCTGCCCTAAGCCGAGTACCAACCGCGCCGCGGGCGCGATTGTTTGAACAAAGGCCGAATATTTATCGCGCCGCAGGCGCGAATATCTGACCTAAGGGTGAATGAATACCTATCGCGCTGCAGGCGCAAACGTTTGAGCAAAGGCTGAATATCTATCGCGCCGCAGGCGCGAACGTTTGACCAAACACCAAATATCTATCGCGCAGCAGGTGGGAACATCTGGCCCAAAGCCAGTATTCAACCAGATATTCAAGTTATACAAACAAATAAAAATTTGTATACTTCAATCTAAGGCGGCGTTTGCGCCGCCACACATCGAATCGAAAGCGGCGCCAGTAGCGCAATATCGCCTTCGGTGTCAACCGATGGCGGCGCTGTTAGCGCAATATCGCCTTCGCTATCAAGCGAAGGCGGCGCCAGTAGCGCAATATCGCCTTCGGTGTCAACCGAAGGCGGGCGCCATTAGCGCCCTGGCGCTTGCGCCTTTCGCCCGGAGGGCGAAAACGCGGGCCCGCGTAAAGGGTGGCCGTAAGGCCACCATTTTAAGCGGGCTCGTTTTAAATATGAATCAGGTTACTTATTGTTTTTTGGCGACAGTTTATACTTTTTTATCTTTTTTTGTTTAAGATAAAATTCTTGCTTAGAGAAATTAACTCTGTTTTAGAAAAATGATTTATCAAAGACTCTTTCTGGAGGACAGAAAAGAAAATTATGTGTGGCAATAGCATTAAGTGGGAAGTCTAAAATAGTAATGCTAGATGAACCAACAGCAGGAATGGACCCTTCAGCTAGAAGACAAGTTTGGGAATTGTTGCAAAAGGAAAAGGAAGGTAACGACTAATGAAACAACATAAATATGTATAAAAAAATTTGCTTCAGGACGAACTATTTTACTAACAACACACTATATGGATGAGGCAGATTTACTAGGCGATAGAATTGCTATAATGAGACAAGGCGAATTACAATGTTGTGGATCGAGTTTCTTCTTAAAGAAAACTTACGCATCTGGATATTATCTAGTTTTAGATATTACACCAAAATGTCAACCTAATGCGGTTACTGATCGGTTGAGAGGTTATATACCTGGTTTAAAACTGCAGTCTCGCTCTGGTTCTGAGCTAACTTACTTATTACCCGAAAAAGATTCTCAAAAATTTGAAGCAATGTTTCGCGACTTAGAATTGAATAGCGCTGCGTTTGGTGTTCAAAGTTTTGGAGTCTCGTTGGCTACATTAGAAGAAATTTTTTTAAAGTAAATTTCAAAAAAATACAGTAACTTTTTGTCGGAAACGGTACGACAAGGAACAGCAAAAAGACTGCCGTTATTGACACTTTTTGTAATAAAATCCTACAGCGTAAATTAGACCTCGCCGCACAATATACTACGCAGTTAGTTTCCGACCGCATGTGTTCAATCACTTCGAACTTGTTTTTTTTTTTTTTGGTTCCGTCTACTGCTGCTATTTGCACTTCACTGACTTATCTCGTTCTCACAATCTGACTGAGTTCTAAACATTCTCAACTTTCTGCAAAGCACGACGTTTTAGTCGATCTCATAAATGATGACTTATCCGATGAATCATCTAAAGATAAGTCAATTTCTTTGTCTGCCGTTGACGACAAAAAAGTAACTTCCATAAAATAAAACATAAGTCAAATATATTTGCAGAGTTGGTGCTGACACTAAGTTTGAAAAAACGAAATCAAATAACAATAAAAGAAAAGGTTTAATAGTCATTTACTATTAATAAAAATAATTATTTTTAAATAATATTTTTATAGAAAGTAAAGAAAGAGTAATAAAATATCTAGAAGGTTTTAGTTTGCTTAAAAATCAAATTATAGCAATGATTCTAAAGAAAAAGCTTTCTAACATCAGGGCTTGGGGCATATTTCTGGGACAACTACTTATACCATTTTTGGCTTCATTTTTAACTTTGAATGTTGCCAGAAGCATTACATTTTCGTCTTTAAGCTTGTCTTTAGATTCATATAAAAATCCAATAACTCTAATTGAAAACGGCAGTACAATGGCAGATACATATAGAAAAGTACTAAAAGGATACCAAGTGACAACAGTTAATGATATTTCTTCAACAATTTTTAACCTGGTATCTAAAAAAAATATTTTGTAATATAAAAATAATTATTTTTTTATAGACATCCAGTTCACCAATAACAGTAAGTCATCGTTACATTGTAGGGGCATCTTTTAACGAAACAACAGCAATAGCTTGGTTTAATGGTGACCCTTATCATTCAGCTCCGTTGTCGCTTAGTCTTGTTTTGAATACAATCTATAAAGAAAAACTTGGACTAGAAAAATCAATCACTTTTATAAATAACCCTTTACCTTTGACTCCGGATGCTGAGGTAAGAGTTAATTATATTATAATGTATTATAGCAAATCTACAAAATTTTAGATGAAAGTTCTAAAACAAAGTTCAGAAATGGATACGACCAGATTGTTTTTAGCACTTGGATTGACATACAGTGTCTGTTTTTATATCATATTTTACATCAAAGAACGTAGTTGTAAATGTAAACATTTACAATTAATTTCCGGCATGAATGCAGTCTTATTTTGGTTAATTGCTTTCTTTTGTGACTTTCTACTTTACCTTGCAATAATTGTTTTTGTACTTACTGGATTTACTACTTTTGGACAATTCGATCCTAAAACATCAACTCAAATGGGTAAAAACATATATTTTGAATAAAAAAAATTTGAATAAAGGTGGAGTTTTTAACAAGTGCTTGTCGAAAGTAGAGACAACTTGTTTTATAAAGTCAATGTTGGGAATTGGGTATTAAATACCTATGTGCTAGCGTTCGTAAAAATTTTGACCTTTACACCTATGTACCGCGTTTAGGATCATACTTGTATGTACTAGAAATAGTTAGTAAAACGTTTTAAATTTACAGTGTAGGTAAGTCAAACGGGTCAACTCTAAATCCAACTTTTACTAAAATAATTACGAAGCAACCATATTTATAAGTGTTTTAAGGTGCATTATATTTTCCGCTTACCTAAAAAGATGTTCTGTACTTTTGACAAACACGTGCTGCTCCACCTCTTTTATGAATTTTTATCGACTATAAATATTTACTCTTTAAATCCTTACTTATCAATGTTTACACGTTTTGTGTTTTATAACATTAATGATGTTTCAAATTTATTTTAGGTCTGTTAATTTTGATGCTCGTATTGTTTGCAATGTGTGCACTACCAATGATATATTTGCTTTCACATTTATTTAAAGATTCTTCTAATGGATTTAATGTAGTTATAAACTTTTCATTTCTTTGGGGTAAATTTAAAAAAAAAAACTTTTAATTTACTTTTTTCACTGTAAAGGAATTGGTTTAATAATAATCATTTCACAATATAAAAACCCAGAAAACCCATGGTTATCAACGCTTGAAATCTTTTTACTTGGTTTTCCCGTTTATATGCTGTCAGCCGGAATTTCAGATACTACTGAGATGAGCTTTATAAGAGAGGCTTGTTTAGATCAAGGTTTATCGAAAGAACAAGCTTGTGGACTAAATAAAGTGTGTTGCAGTAAGTTATTTAAAAAGTGAGTGATTTCTCTGCCGGCAGACGCAAGCTAAATGATTGCAATCGTTAGAAAACCCAGTGTCTGCTATTGCGAGTTATTTTATTGCCTACCGACACCATTAAAAGTATTGTTATTGTTACAAGTATATTCAGTAACATTAGAAGTACTTATTGAAACGGCTTATCTTTCACAGTTTTGGCAAAAAGTTGGCTAGATGGCCGTCAACATGTTTTTTTTCAGCAAGACAACGCACCGCACATCAACATATTACTCGGCAAACAATGAACTATTTTCTCGAAGCGGGAGTTTAATGTTTTGCTGTGACCACTCCGTTCACTGGATTTAAATTCCATAGATTACGTGTATGATGAGAAGAAGACTGTCCGCTTTACACCGTCTTCCATATTCATTCATAAGCCATCATTAGTCAAAGCTAATGTTACTGAATATATTTTGTATCGATAAAACACCTACCCTCTAAATTTCTGCAGTTTATATACAAGAAAACTGACTTTCGAGTTTAAGCTTGGCGACCTGTGCTATAACCTGGGTACTACAAACCCGTAACGCTGGTGCATCAGGCTTTTTAATAAATTAATGAAACAGAAAAAACATTGGAGGTATTAGGCATACAAATAATAAACTAAAATCATTTCATGGTGCTAGTAAAAAAATATTTGATCTAGCACCAGGGAAACTTTTACCGGCAAAGGAGTCACATTTTATTGATATAATAAACTTCTCCTAATATATTTTTTATTTTAGATACAGATTATTTCTCTTTTGAGCGTCCTGGACTTGGATTATTTATAATAATAGCACTTTCTGAGTTCTTTATACTTTTTTTAATTTTAATATCTAGTGAATTAGGTTTTTTTACTTTTACATGTGGTGCAATATGCGGATCAAAAAAACCCTCTAAAGAAACAACTCTTGAAAGTGATGTAATGGAAGAAGTTAAAAAAGTTCAAAATACACCTATTGATGAATTGAAAAGCAATTACGCTGTAGTCCTCTATGATTTGACTAAATATTATTGCAAATTTCTAGCCGTTGATGGTCTGTGTTTAGCAATAAAGCGTAACGAATGCTTTGGATTATTAGGTGTAAACGGTGCTGGAAAAACCACCACTTTTAAAATGATGACTAGCGATGCTATGATTTCTTATGGACAAGCATGGGTTTTTGGCTTAAACATAAAAACCCAAAAGAAGGAAATGCACAAGTTGATTGGTTATTGTCCCCAGTTTGACGCTCTACTCGATTACCTCACAGTCAAAGAAACTTTGTTGATTTTTGCTCTTATTCGAGGAGTACCATATTCCAAATGCATTCCTCTGGCAGAAAAACTTGCAGTTGAATACGATTTTTCACAGCACATAAACAAACAAATCAAGCAACTTAGTGGCGGAAATAAAAGAAAACTAAATACAGTTCTGGCTCTTATTGGTGATCCTCCGGTTATTTATCTCGATGAGCCGACTGCTGGAATGGATCCAGCAACGAAGCGGTTCATTTGGAATGGTCTAGCTAAACTACGAGATCAAGGAAAATGTATTATTTTGACCTCACATAGTATGGAAGAATGTGAAGCTTTATGCACAAGAGTTGGTATAATGGTTAACGGCCAATTTCAATGTCTTGGATCCATTCAACGATTAAAAAATAAGTTTGCTCAAGGTTATGCTCTGACAATAAAAGTAAAAAAGATTGCCAGTAAACAAAATCTAGAATCTAACATAACTGCTATCAATAATTTTATTCAAAAACATTTTCCGGGATCTGAGTTAAAAGAGAGGTATCAAGAACAAGTAACCTACCATTTGGTCAATCCGCAAAACTTACCTCTGTCAAGGATGTTTGGTCTTTTAGAGGAGGCAAAAGCAGAACTCAACATCGAAGATTATTCTTTGGGACAGTGTAGCTTGGAACAAGTAAAATATATTGACTTATGGCAAATTCAATGTTGTTGTTATTTCTGTTACAGGTTTTTCTAAGTTTTACGAAATATCAACATTAGATATTCAAGAGAACAAAATCATATTCTATACTTTTGTATAAATTTCTGTTTATACACTACATTGCTGTTCCAAAAATACAAATTATCGCAAAATTGTCCAATTAAGTGTTTTATTTTATTCCAAGCCTTTCCTGCTTTCTCTGTTTTTTCATAATTGTCTCTCTTCTGTCTATCTTTTTTTTTTTTGTTTTTTTTTGACATGTGCGTTTCAATATAGTTATTTTTGTAACAAGTACCTAAAATAGAGTTTGCCGAGTCCGGAATAGCAGACGAGTTCACAAAATAACTGTTTAGGTACGTGTTACAAACAAAAAAAACTTTTTATAGCGCCCAAAAAGAAATTCCTATGAGTAATGTAATTACATCAAATATTTTTCGAAATTATTAAGCTTAGAATTTGTTCCATGTTATCACAATAATCGGACTATTTACATAATGTTAACAAAAATGCAGAATCTAAAAAAAAATACAAAAAAAAAATTGTGTTAGGTATACTACCAGTGAAATCTCATCAAATTTATAAAAAGAAATATGAAGAATTCATTCAATAGAAGAAAAGAAACAACATTGTAATTGTAGAGAAAGATGCGATGTTAAATTATTTATATGAAAAGGAAAGTGTCGCTAAAGATACTTTATTAATAACCTTTGTAAATTATTTTCATATTTTCTTATTACAGTCGCAAGAAATAAAATCATCTACACTCTGGTCAAAATATTCGATGATGAAAGCTGTTTTATCTGTCAAAAAAAATATTGAAATAAACAAATTTGCCAGAGTCGTAGCTTTTTTGAAAAGAAATTCAGTAGGCTACGAGCCCACAAAGTAAAATGTTTGGACGCGTCAAAAAATCAATTTACTTTTGATAAAAGCAAATGATTAACGAAGTACTTATTAATAAAAGTAAGTTTAAAATAATACTTTAATGACATGCATCTGTTTCATATTTAATTTTGTAGGTTGCTATTATCATTAGCGTGTGTGGTGCTTGCAGGCGCGAAGAGCTACATTTACTAAAAATACAAGATATTGTGCAAAAAGACGCAGGATGTCTTCTTATAACAATCCCCCATAGAAATACCAATATCAAGATGAGAGTCTTACCAGTGGTAGCTGATGGCGAGGCTTTTAATCCTCTAGAAGTATACCAAAAATATGTTTGACTACTGCCAGCAAAAGTTAAGTACAATTACTTTTTTATTTCCTATGATAATGGAAAATGTACGGTACAACGTGTAGGAATCGATTCTTTTGAGAAAATGCCCTCTACTGTTGCTGAATTTCTGAAACTACCAAATTTGACAGAATATACAGGACATTGCTTTCAAAAAAAACTTGCGACTCTGGCAACAGATTGTGACGTTGATTTAACTTCGTTAAAACAGCTAGGAGGATAGAGGTCAGTTTTTCACATAATCATTGTCTTTTTATTCCAAATAATTACTCTAGGTCATCATTAACAGCAGAGTCATATAAAGAAGAATCAATTGAGAGGAAGAAACAAGTGTGCAAAAATTTAATAGAAGAGAAGGAAACCAATAAATCATTATCGAGCAAATGCGCAAAATTGTTGATTTTATTTTCATTTTGAGGAATAAGTATCTATTAAATATTATAACTGATCTTTTTTGTTATTAATGTACATACCTTGCACACCTAAACTTGCTGTAACTATTTGATATTACTAAACTGTAACTATTTGATTTAATAAAGTTTCTTAATTTTTATATTCAACCATTATGCTTTATTTACCAAAGTGATCCTCAAAAGTTGCCATGGCAACTTTTTGGGATTCAATCAGAAAAAAACTAATTTTTCGGACTCAAAATAGTCCGTAAAATAACTGTTTTGAGAACGGGTACAAAAAACTTTTTTGTAAGTCTATCTATCGTCTGACATTCTACATGCAAAAGTCGAATAATCAAGATTGATTTGTTTTCTATTAGTATTATTATCGATTTTTTACAGGAATCTCACTTGCGATTTGCAAATTTTTTGTATTTTAAATAAAGTATCAAATTGTACAAATTTATAAAGAAGCTATTGTTATTTAACTGTTTTCCTTATTTAAAAAAATTCGTTAAAACATGCGCGGCGGTAATTGGCGTCACTAAAACCACGCCTCTTTGATTTAAGGTTTCTAACAAATTTTAACAGTTTATTGAAATGTAAAAAGCGTAAGAAAGCGTCTACGTCTTAAAAAATAAACTAATTGCTTCCTTCCAACGTAAAATAAATTAAAACAATATAAGAGCCACTTTAGCAACTACAACATATGACTACAAGTACAACAGTAAACAAATAAAACGACAATTTGACGATGACGAGTCTTGCAAAAAGCAATATATGAATAATTTAAGGTCAATGAACAAAAATGTTCTATGTTCTGTCTAAGAAAAAGCGTATGATTGGCGGATTCCAATTTGTTTGTGCATGTTTTACAAGATCCAGAAGAAAGGAAAACGGTCGATAAGTACTTTTTACATTTAAAAAAAGGTTGGGAGTGATTTTTGCTTCCAATAGGAAAAAAATCCCAACAAAACGCAAAAACATTGTAGAAAATTATAAACAGTAAAAAAAAATTTAATTTTTTCATCTAACTAATGAGAGTCAAGTTACAGAATTTATTCTAGATAAAATACTCACCCTGTTTTTATATTATATATCGGCTGGCCTAATGAAAAGGCTCCATCTATATATTCTTCATTGTTATTTAATTCAAAAAAATTTGCTCAAACCCAGTGAGAATTTTTTATTTTTTAATTTAAAAAACAATTAAAAAGATTAAATAGACAAAACAACGCAACGCAAAGAACAAGGCAGAATTTAACACAAACTACTGTAGTAACAAGCTATTTCCAACAGGTGACCAAAAAATTATAAATTCTGTGCAAAAAAAGTAAATAAAATACTAAATTTCTTTATTTATTGAAAAGCAAACAAAATAATTATTTACGTAATCAGTTATAAAAAGACAATTTTTTTAACGAGCATAATGTTTACAGATTATATAAGTTTATGATACAATAGCTTGCAATAGTTTATAAGTTGTGGAAAAAAATTAAATATAATAATCGACTCCAAAAGCTCTGACTTCATTACAGCGCGAAATGTTGACAGCTTATCATTCCATAATAAGACCTTGAAAAAATCGAGCTTATTACATACGTAAATAAAGTTGAATATACAAAGACCGATAAGTCACAAATTACAACAAACTTACACCTAATCAAAAAATATAAAACAGTTTTTTTTTTATTTAATAAAAGATGCCTCAACAACTGGGTTATTGACATCGATTGGTACAGTGGTGTATACATAATACAATGGATGGCAAATATACAGTTAATTAGTTGAATTTCTTCCAAAAATCTTACGATGTTTTCAACTCTTGGAAGGCTCTTTATGTCTAGGGCTTCTAATAGGCTGTCGGGTATGTGGAATCTTGAGCGGGCTTTAACGAATTTGGGGCACTCGAGGAGAATGTGCTTGATACTTAGGTTGCATTGGCATGTTGGGCATCGTGGGGCCGGATTCTTTTCTAACAGGTGTTTGTGAGTTAGGTTTGAATGGCCTACGCGTAGTCTGTTCATTAGGACTTCGTATTTTCTAGTTGTCAGTTTGTGTTTTTTAGTATGAAGTGTTCTTTGGTGTTCTGAGAGCTTAGTTGATTTTGACTGCCATTAGATGTTTCACATAGCACTAATTGCTCTCCTGACGTTTGTCACTGCGTCTAATGTTGTTTCTATGTTGATTTCTTCATTATATGTTTCCGTGGCTATGGATGCTGCTTGATCGGCTATTTTATTACCCTTAATTCCACAGTGGGACGGGACCCATACGAGTGAGATTGTGTTTTGTAGCATCTTGTGTTCGGCCAATGTGGCTCTAATTGATTGGCTGATTGGATTTATTGGGAACATCTTTTCGATTTCTATGATGGTTGCGAGGTTGTCTGTTACTATTACGATTTCTTTTGATGTGTGTATTTTTGTAGACTCGAGTGTCTTCAGGATTGCATATAGTTCGGCAGTGAAGATACTTGTTTCAGCTTGCATTTTGGATTTGATGGTTTCATGGGGAGTTACAATTGCAAAACCGACTCCATTGTTCCCTTTGGAAGCGTCGGTGTAAATTATTTCAGCGCCAGCGAATTTCTTAATTATTTGCAAAAAGTGGTTTTGGATAAGCGGGTGTGGCGTAGTATGTTTTGGGGTTTGGGCAAATGTGTAATTGATATTTGGTGTATAATTAGCCATAGAGGAATTTTCTTAACAGGAGTTGGCTGGGCTAGAGGGAGGGGGATATAGATTGTGGTAAGTTTTTTTATTTTAGTACTTAAAAGGGTGGGTATACGACGGTTACTTGAAAAAATCGTTGGGTAGGGTTGAGACCGTAGTTGTGCACAAATTGGGTTATTAGGGCAGAAAGCTACTCGGGCAGCGTAACATAATGTCAAGAGGTCTCGGCGGAAGGTAAGGGGTGGTTCAGTAGACTCACAGTACCTAGAGGCTTGTTCTTAGAGCACCTATCACCTAATAAAACGTTTGATCCACAGATTTTCTTCATTTCTTAGCTTCAACGTGAAAGAATGCTAGCGAATCATGTCGAATGTGAAGAAAATTCTTTCCATTTCCACGCGTGGATTTCCATTTCTATGTCTTTGGCAGTTGATTAACAGCTGATCGGGACACTTTGACAGCACGAAGCTTGCACGGTAGTTTTTATTTTTAATTAGTTTTTTAATTATGTGAAAATTATTTGTAACTTATGTCTGGATTAATACTAAAATATTTAGGGTATTGGAGTAGTGTTTTTATGCATAGCATACAAATAATTTGTTTCCATATGTAATTTTTTATCGGTTAAAAATTAAACATTTAAATTTTAACTTTACTGGTCCAATAAGACCGACTCTTTTAAGATATGTATTAGAATAACAGTGCTTCAAACTTTCGCGCTTAAATGACAAAACTGAAACTTGTGTCAGACCATTCTACTAAAATATTTTAAAACTTTTGCCATTGTTACGTTTACTTAGATTTGAATTTTAACTTTTGACAGATTTGAAGAAATACCGATGTTAGCAGCGCCATGCGTAGATCTCTCTAATAAGTGAGCAAATGAACAGGCTGTTATAAAGGTCAATTTCAAATAAATTTCATTCAGACGCCTGTGGTTCAAATTAATCGTAAGAACATCTAAAATTGTATCTGTCATTTATAAAGTGACATTTATGTTTGAAATTTGGAATTTTACTCATAAAAGTCTTCTAAAGCAATCTGGTCTTCTACACTGCAGCATTTACTCTTTAAATTTTTAATCTGGATTATTTAGCAATTTGGATAATCATTTTGTGTAATTATAAAGCCTACCTAGAAATAACAGTAAGTATATAAACCAAATAATGTAAATAATGTAATTTATACCTACTTAGTAAAATGGTTAACGAAATAAATCAACTCAAACTATTAACTTGGAAAAATTATCTTCTGTTAAGACGAAATCTCTTAGTGACATGTTTTCAAATTGGTTATTCTATATTTTTGTGTTACATAATTGTATGGTTGCGCTCAGTTGAGGGCGTAGTTGAGCAAAAAACAAAAATTTATAAAGCATTCAGTCCAAAACCAGGAAAGATTTGCTCTGACGAAACATCTATGTAAGTACAAAAACTTTACAAGATTATTTAAGTTGTTTGTTCCACTCATATTATTTCTTTATTTTGAGGAAGTGTGCAACAAAAAATAAAATAGAATTTTTTAAATATTTAAAATCAATATTATTTGTAATATCTTTTTTGTATAAATGCAGTTCTTTGGCGTATTCTCCGACAAATTCTATATTAGAAAATATACTTAAAAATGTTTGTAATAATAATAACCAACCAACAAACATAACTATAAAAAGTTATAAAAACTCTGTTGAACTTAACGCGGGTATTAGAAAAAATACATTTTCTTTGGTTGTACAAATGGATGACGCTTTATTAGATGTTAATGATATCAAAAAATTTCCTGATAAAATTGAATTCAATTTAAGGTAAGAAGAATATTTTAATTAATATCTAGTAAAACAAACTATCGTAGATTTCCTTCTCAAGACTATGAAACAGACCAAAAAGAAGATTGGTATACTGATCTCCTTTATCCGATTCTAGAAGTAAGTCCTAGATCTGTTAATAATTCTGATGGTGGAGAGCCAGGTAATAAAAAAATTATACCAAATCTAGAGTAATTTAAGAAATGGATAATTAAACAGGTTATAGAGCTAGAGGATTTCTATATTTACAACAAGTTATTACTTATGGACTTATCAACAGCGGTACAGTAAAAAATGAATCAAATTTTGATATACTCATAAATCGATTTCCTTATCCAAAATCGAAAAAAGACCTTTTTTTCTCGGTACCAGAAAACCATATAATAATGTCAATGTTTTTGATGTTGTGTTTTGGAATAAACTTTAGTTATTTAGTTAAAGATATAATACTCGAGAAAGAAAAACAAATCAAGGTGAACTCCAAACATTTGATCATTCAATAAAATCAAACTATTTTTGAAGGAATGGACAAATATAATGGGTGTGAGTTATTGGATAAATTGGTTGGCTTGGTTTATTCGAAATGTTATAGTGTGCTTAATTATGAGCATCATAATTGTTATTATGTTTAAAGCGACAATTAAAAGTGTTCCTGTTTTGACGCACACAGATAGTCTCGTTTTCTTTTTCTTTTTGTTTGTTTATTCTTGTAGTCACACATTTTTTGGATTTCTGTTATCTACGTTTTTCTCCAAACGTAATCATCTTAAAAAAATAATTAAAGTTTTTTATATTTTATAACTTTTTTTAGCAAATGTTGGCGCACTTATAGCATTTCTTATATATGTTCTTGCATGGGGATTAGCCTATAAGATTGAAAAATACAAGACAACTATACTAACAAGTTTTTTGGTTTCTCCTGGATCTTATTTTGGAATGAAAATTTTTTATATACTTGAACAGAAAGAGCAAGGTATTTAAAAGTAAGACTCTTTTGAAAAATATTAACTAACACGTTCTGTACAGGAGCTCAGTGGAGTAACTTATTTACATCTATATCATCAAAAGACAATTTAACTTCTCTTGGTGTGCTTATCATAATATTAATTTTTGACACGTTTTTGTACTTTATACTTACCCTGTATGTAGAGAGAGTTATGCCTGGTGAATTTGGAATGGCTCAGCCATGGTACTTTCCTTTTACTCACAATTTTTGGTTCGGTGATAATAATGTCCAGACTGAACCAGGTAAGACGTAAATTTTAAAATTATTTATTATAGGTTTACTGCAATCTTCAGAGAAATTTCTAAAATATTTTGGTGCACTCTCTACGCATATTTGTGCATACGCCATAAAAATGTACTCAGTGACATTATTAGAAGTGTTACACCCACATGGAAAAAAATTTTGCAAGTGATTTTTTGACAACAAAATGAGTAAATCTAAAGCTAGTTATATTGCAACGGTTTATTAGCGACCAGAAAAATGTAAAGAAACACGAAACAGATTAATAGCTGACAGCTGTCGCTGTAAAACCCTTTTTACTCCCTGTAGTTTGTTTATTTACTGATTTTTGTCTATACAGGGTTGTCTATTCTTTAATTATATGCGAATATTTAAGAGTGTGAATCTACATGAAAAATTAAAACCGTTCTATTGCCCGAGAAAATTAAAGTAATAATTGAAGAATGCAATTTAGCAATAAATATCTAGTTGCTCTAGAATATGTCACTGGCTTTTGACATCTGACTTTCTCTAGTAAGTCTCTGTTATTCAAATCTGTTCGCTGTGACATCTTTATCATTCTTTAGTTTTTACAATCTTGTTAATAAAGGTGAATGCAGAAATGGCGAAAATGCATTACGTATATGACCTTGCCATCGGTAATGGTGAGCGAGCCAGACGTATTTATCACCAGAGATATCCCGGTCGTGCTTTGCCAGATAGTCGAACCTTTTCTAATATTCATCGTCGTCTTGTTGAAACTGGTTCTGCCCGAAAAGGAAAATCTGAAGGTGAACCTCTAAGTGTGCGAACACCTGAAATTGAGAAAGCAGTGCTGCACGAAGCTGATGAACATCCTAAAACAAGTACGAGGAAGATCGCTAGACACTTAAATATTTGCCAACAAATTGTTTGGAAAATTTTAGTGGATTTTTTGTTATATTCTTACCATATTTTAAGAGTACAGACATTACTTCAAATTAATTTTCCAAGGCGTGTGGCTTTTTGTCAGTGGTATCTTTAAAATATTACACAAAATCCGCAATTTGAATTAACGATTCTGTTCACGGACGAAGCTAATTTTTCTCGAAATGCCATTTAGAATTTCCATAATAACCATTGGTGGGCTGAAAAAAAAACCCAATGCCGTAAGCGAGATCCATTTCTAACACCAATTTTCGGTTAACGTATGGGCAGGAATTATTGGCAACCACTTTATTGGCCCATTCTTCTTGCCGGGACGACTTGACAGACAGACCTACCTCAATTTTCTTCAACCACAGTTGCTTTTGCTGCTTGATGATGTTTCGTTAGCAATAAGAAACAATATGTGGTACATGCATGATGGTGCACCAGCGCATTTCAGTGTAACGGTTCGTAATTATTTACAAACTCTTTATCCAAATCGTTAGATTAACCGCGGTGGACTCTAAGAATGGCCACCAAGGTCCCCAGACCTCAACAGTTTAGATTTCTTTTTTTTTGTGGGGCTATCTTAAGACACTAGTGTACACAATTTTCATTAACACTGTAGAAGATTAGGAGAAAAAATAGTTGCAGCATGTGATAGAATAAAAAACACTCCAGGGATATTTCAACGAGTGCGCAATTCCATAAGAAGGAGGGCGGAAGCATGCATACTAAGTGAAGGGGGCCATTTTCAACAATTTTTGTAATCATTTCGTTGGTTTTAATGTTATGTTTATGTTGTCAGTTGTTGTTGTTCATTACCCCTAATGTATTTAATTTTTCCAATTAAATTAATAATAATTTTGCAAGTTTTTTTCAACACCTCGGGTTTTTGTAAGGAAACATTTTTGAACCATAGTTTAAAAAACATATTAACATTAATTTTTCATGTAGATTCACACCTTTAAATATTCGCATATCATTAAGGAACACCCTGGATATTATAATTTTTGAAACTATTTTTGCGCATATGTCATAAATAATTGAACAGTCCACCAAATTTTTTTTAGAAATTTGTCTAGACATTGGAATGCATAAAACACTTCTATTATTGTATTATCAATTTAAAATAGATTCAAAACAACAAACCAACAAGAAAGACAAAATTGAAGAATTTACTGAAAATCTTCCAATTGGCATAAAAACAATAAATCTTTCAAAAACCTACAAAAGTAATGAAGCAGTTAAAAACTTTAACCTTGAAATGTATGAAGGACATATAACTGTTCTACTTGGTCACAATGGAGCTGGTAAAACTACTACAATGTCTATGATTTGTGGAATGATTCCGCCTACTAGTGGAACAGTTGTTGTATGTGGTCATGATATAAGAACAAATTTAGTAAAAGCCAGAGAAAATTTTGGAATATGTCTTCAAAATAATATCTTGTATGACCAATTAACTGTTTCAGAACATATATATTTTTTTGGCAAATTAAAAAAATTAAGTAATGACGAATCCAAACAAGAAATGAATAACTTTCTTAAAGTTTTAGAGTTGGATAAAAAGGTATAGTCTAAAACAGTTTTTTTTATTACGTAGATATAAAAATAAAATTTAGAAAAATACTTTGCTTAGTTTAATGCTTTTCCACCGTTATGAAGAGTTGAGTTCTGCTTTTATTTTATATTACTTTTATTATTCGATATTTTTCTTGTAGTACAGCAAATAGAGGCAAAAATAAAAAATGCTCTCGAAAAAATTTAACAGCGGTTTTTAAACAACATTTAATAATGTTAAAACAAGCACAGATTACCTGTAGAATAGTTAGAACAAAAGAAAGTCTATTATTTTATGCTGGAATGTTTGCCGTTTTTATGTTTTTTTTTTGGAAAATAATACTTTTTTGTGTCGTTGTTTTATTTTTTTTTATATTTTTACGTTCTTATTAGGCGGTTATATTTGGAAAAATTCGATTATAAATTTTCAATGTGAAAAGACGTGCTTACTACTTTCTATGCTGGAAATCACTGACTCGGCACTTGGTTAACCCATTCCTATACTCTGCTAATAACGTTTTTTGTTACCAACACAATCTTCAGAGTGGTTGGCAATCGTAAAAATATTTTAAATTTAAATTAGGTATCTTACTCTTTTTTTGCCAACATTTATTATCTCTTTATTTTTTTGGTTAAAAATAAAATTTTTGCTTAGAAAAATTAACTCTGTTTTAGAAAAATGCTTTAGCGAAAACTCTCTCTGGAGGCATGAAAAGAAAATTATGTGTGGCAATAGCATTAAGTGGGAAGTCTAAAGTAGTAATGCTAGATGAACCAACATCAGGAATGGATCCTTCAGCAAGAAGACAAGTTTGGGAATTGTTGCAAAAGGAAAAGGAAGGTAACTAATGAAACAACATAAATATGTATAAAAAAAATTGCGTCAGGACGAACTATTTTACTAACAACACACTATATGGATGAGGCAGATTTACTAGGCGATAGAATTGCTATAATGAGACAAGGCGAATTACAATGTTGTGGATCAAGTTTCTTCTTAAAGAAAACTTACGCATCTGGATATTACCTAGTTTTAGATATTACACCAAAATGTCAACCTAATGCGGTTACTGATCGGTTGAGAGGTTATATACCTGGTTTAAAACTGCATTCACACTCTGGTTCTGAGCTAACTTACTTATTACCCGAAAAAGATTCTCAAAAATTTGAAGCAATGTTTCGCGACTTAGAATCGAATAGCGCTGCGTATGGTGTTCAAAGTTTTGGAGTTTCGTTGGCAACATTAGAAGAAATTTTTATAAAGTAAGTTTAAATTAAAAGTGACTTTATTGCCGACGACAGCAGGTCAAATAGCAGCAAAAGAACATTTATCATTGACAACTTTTGTAAGTAATAAAATGCTAAAGCTTAAATTAAGTTGGTATCTGACCGCCAAGTTCTATTACTACATGTGTTTAATTACTTTAGACTTTTTTTTTAATTTCGTCTACTGTTATATTGTCCGCACATCACTAACTTGTCTCGTTCTCACTACCTGACTGACTTTCCGGTCAGTTTTCTTTTTTATACATTGGGTAGTTTATTTTCTAGAACTATTCTCAAAGCACGACGATTTAATTGGTTTTATAAACGATAAATTATCCGATAAAGGATCCGAAGTCTTCTGAAATTTTGCTAACGATGATTCACCGTAACAATACTTTTTATTGTTCTACGGAAATAATTTTCAGAACAAAAATTAAACATAACTATGTGTTTTAAACCTTACAATTAGTCAGATAAGCCAATTTCTTTGTCTGCCGTTGACGACAAAAAGGTCACTTGAATAACAAAAACGTAAGTCAAATTTATTTACAGAGTTGGTGCTGACACTAAGTTTGAAAAAAAGAAATCAAATAACAATAAAAGAAAAGGTTTAATTGTTATTTACTACTTATAAAAATAATTATGTTTAACTAATATTTTTTATAGAAAGTAAAGAGAAAGTAATAAAATATTTGGAAGGTTTTAGTTTGCTTAGAAATCAAATTGTAGCAATGATTTTAAAAAAGAAGTTTTCTAACATCAGAGCTTGGGGCATATTTTTAGGGCAACTACTTATACCATTTTTGGCTTCATTTTTAACTTTGAATGTTGCTGGTAGCATTACATTTTCGTCTTTAAGCTTGTCTTTAAATTCATACAAAAATCCAATAACTCTAATTGAAAACGGCAGTACAATGGCAGATACATATAGAAAAGTACTAGAAGGATACCAAGTGACAACAGTTAATAATATTTCTTCAACAATTCTTAACCTAGTATCTAAAAAAAATATTTTGCAATATAAAACTAATTATTTTTTTATAGACATCTAGTTCACCAATAACAGTAAGTCATCGTTATATCGTAGGAGCATCTTTTAACGAAACAACAGCAATAGCTTGGTTTAATGGTGACCCTTATCATTCAGCTCCGTTGTCGCTTAGTCTTGTTTTGAACACAATCTATAAAGAAAAACTTGGGCTAGAAAAATCAATCACTTTTATAAATAACCCTTTACCTTTGACTCCGGATGCTGAGGTAAGAGTTAATTTATCATTAATGTACTATAGCAAATTCACAAAATTTTAGATGAAAGTTCTAAAAAAAAGTGCAGAAATGGGTTCGACCAGATTATATTTAGCACTAGGATTGACATATAGTGTCTGTTTTTATATAATGTTTTATATCAAAGAACATAGTTCTAAATGTAAACATTTACAATTAATTTCCGGTGTGAATGCAGTCTTATTTTGGTTGATTGCTTTCTTTTGTGATTTTTTACTTTACCTTGCAATAATTGTTTTTGTACTTACTGGATTTGCTACTTTTGGAGAATTCGATCCTAAAACATCAACACAAATGGGTAAGAACACAATCATGAAAAATTTTCAATCTAATAGAGATTTTTTTAAACAAAGTAATCTATACGACACCAACTCAAAATACCAATACGATTGCCCATTATGTTGTAACCTCTATTTGCGTTGAGGCCTTACTTCTAGTAAACGATCACATATTTCCGTACGTGATAAGATAAATAAAACAGATTATAGAACAATAAGTCTATTATTCTCGTTTTTAAAGTCGCCTATTCTCATCGAAGATGTGGGTTATGACCAAGCTTTGGCCACAACGAGCTCTCAAATAAGAGCATGTTATTATTAACACTTTTATATTTATGCGTGTTTTAAGGTGCATTATAGTTTCCGCTTACCTAAAAAGATATTCCGTACTTTTGACAAACACGTGTTGATAAGCTCTACTTTTTTTATGAATTTTTTAGAATATAGATGTTTACTCTTCAAATCCTTACTTATCAATGTTTACACGTTTTGTGATTTTTAACATTAATGATATTTCAATTAATTTTAGGTCTTTTAATTTTGCTACTCGTATTGTTTGCAATGTGTGCACTACCAATGGTATATTTGCTTTCCCATTTATTTCAAAATTCTTCTACTGGATTTAATGTAGTTGTATCCATAGCATTTCTATTAGGTAATTTAAAAAAAAAATTAAAAACATTTATTTTATTTTCTTCACTGTAAAGGAATGATTTTAATAATGATAATACCACAACTTAAAATAAAAGAAAATTGGTGGATACCAACGTTTGAAAAGATTTTACTTGGTTTTCCTGTTTATATGCTGTCAACCGGAATTTCAGATGCTACTGAGATGAGCTTTATAAGAGAAGCTTGTTTAAATCAAGGTTTATCGAAAGAACAAGCTTGTGGGCTAAATAAAGTGTGTTGTAGTAAGTTATTTAAAAAGTGAGTGATTTCTCTGCCGGCAGACGCAAGCTAAATAACTGCCGTCGTTAGAAGACCAAGTATCTGCTATTGCCAGTTATTTTATTGCCTACCGACACAAGTAAAGGTAAGGGTATTGTTGTTGTTAGAAGTATATTCAGTGACATTAGAAGTACTGCAAGTTTATCTTTCACAGTTCTGGCAAAAAAAAACTTTTAACTTCTTAGTTTTTGTTAAAAAAAAAAGGCTTAGCACTGTTGATAAGTATATGTATACAAATCCAGCTTGGCGTGTGAGATGCGTAGAAGCGGAAAAGGGAAGCCATACTACGTGCTCCTTCTACATTACACATCGAATACTGGGTTTTAACTAAATTTTTTCACCACGACAACACCCAGTCTATTGCGCCTCTGACCTTCACACGCCAAGGTGAACTTGTTAGGCTATAAAAGTATTTACAGTTGGTGTGTCTCCAACTACTTGATTAAAGAGTAACAAAATGCCTCTAGTCCGAAGGTATCAACGATTCACCATCAGGCTTTTTAATAAATTAATGAAACAAAAAAAAAACATTGAGCGTATTAGGCAGTAGGCTATTAAAAAAATTTTGAGTTTGGATATTTGATTTGGCACCAGGTAGGTTTTTTTTGCTTGCCGTTACCGATAGAGAAGTCACTTTTATTGATATAATAATTTTCTCTTAATATAAATTGTTTTAGATACTGATTATTTCTCTTTAGAGAGACCTGGACTTGGATTACTTATAATCGTAGCACTTTCTGAGTCACTTATACTTTTTGTAATTTTGATATTTAATGAATTGGGTTTTTTTTCTTTTATACTTGGTGCAATATTCGGATCAAAAAAACCCTCTAAACGAACAACTCTGGAAAGTGATGTAATGGAGGAAGCTACAAAAATTCAAAATACACCTATTGATGAATTGAAAAGCAATTACGCTGTAGTCCTCTATGATTTGACTAAATATTATTGCAAATTTCTAGCCGTTGATGGTCTGTGTTTAGCAATAAAGCGTAACGAATGCTTTGGATTATTAGGTGTAAACGGTGCTGGAAAGACTACCACTTTCAAAATGATGACCAGCGATGCAATGATTTCTTATGGACAAGCATGGGTTTTTGGATTAAACATAAAAACACAAAAGAAGGAAATGCACAAATTGATTGGTTATTGTCCTCAATTTGACGCTCTACTTGATTACCTAACAGTCAAAGAAACTTTGTTGATTTTCGCTCTTATTCGAGGAGTACCATATTTCAAATGCATTCCTCTGGCGGAAAGACTTGCAGTTGAATACGATTTTTCACAGCACATAAACAAACAAATCAAGCAGCTTAGTGGCGGAAATAAAAGAAAACTAAATACAGTTCTGGCTCTTATCGGTGATCCCCCGGTTATTTATCTCGATGAACCGACTGCTGGAATGGATCCAGCAACGAAACGGTTCATTTGGAATGGTCTAGCTAAATTACGAGATCAAGGAAAATGTATTATTTTGACCTCGCATAGTATGGAAGAATGTGAAGCTTTATGCACAAGAGTTGGTATAATGGTTAACGGCCAATTTCAATGTCTTGGATCTATTCAACGATTGAAAAATAAATTTGCTCAAGGTTATGCTCTGACAATAAAAGTAAAAAAGAGTGCCAGTAAACAAAATCTAGAATCTAACATAACTGCTATCAATAATTTTATTCAAAAACATTTTCCCGGATCTGAGTTAAAAGAGAGGTATCAAGAACAAGTAACCTACCATTTGGTCAATTCGCAAAACTTACCTTTGTCAAGAATGTTCGGTCTTTTAGAAGAAGCAAAAGCACAACTCAACATCGAAGATTATTCTCTGGGACAGTGCAGCTTGGAACAAGTAAAATATATTAACTTATGGCAAATTCAATGTTATTGTTATTTCTGTTACAGGTTTTTCTAAGTTTTACGAAATATCAACATTAGATATTCAAGAAAAAAAAATATATTTAATACATTTATATAAATTGTTGTTTATGTAAAAATGATACATTTGCTGTTTTAAAAATACAAATTATTTCAAAAATTTTTAATTACAAAGGATGTTTCTAAAGTTCTGGGAATTTAACTATATTTTATTTATTCTGTTAATTTTCGTCAATATTATAATGTAGTTTTACAATATAATTTTTTTTTAACTGAATACATTTCTCTCAATGATGTTCTAAATTTTAAAAAAGTGTTTTCGAGGAACTTCTTCGGTGTCTCTTTATTCCACCTATTTGTGACACATTTTACGTCAGTTAAACACTCTAATCGAACACCCCATAAAAAAAATCAGTTCTGGGAACAGATAAAAAGTAGATCCGACAAGTAAGGTGGATACCAAAAAAATTCCTGTCATAAATTGTTCAAAACATCCTTTATTTTTCGGGCAGTGTAAGGTCTTGCATTATCCGGTTACTATGACGGACGCTTCTGCAAGTTTCCAGGTCGTGTTTGACAAGTTTCTGTCGCAGTGGTCTGGATAATAAACTTAAATAAAATTTTGCGTTAATTGTAACACCTTGCAATAGGTAATCCATAAAAATAATCCGTAATACGGCATTAGTTTTGCAATAAACGAGTCTGCATGCGCCTTAAGTGAAGGCCTTTTTTCGAATTTACGTTATTTTTTGGATTAACTTTTGGTCTTAGGATTAAAATAAAGAATCAATGTTTTGTCAATAATTGTTATTTGTTGCTGAAATTTATCCCTATAACGAGATAACAGTTTTGATAAGTCACACTTATGAAGTTTCTCTTTCGATCCCGATAGTCTTGGTACCCAGTGGGTTAAAACCTTGCTTACGCCAATACAAACTGGTAAGATATTATAAACTTGTCATGTACCTAGTCCTAGACGTACACTCGTTCTACGAATAGTCTTTCGCCTGTCTTCTTTCAGTAGTTTCTTCACGACAGTATGTTTCATTCATTTACCAAGGTACTCGAGTGACTGCGGGGAGCGTCTTCATGATGTTTTACCAGTTTTAAAACGATCGATTTAGCAATATACAGTACTTTTAGATATTGCAGACTTACCAAACACTTCTTGCAGACGTTGAATAAATTCTGAAGTTTTTACATTCTCTTTTTACAAAAAGAAAATTGTTGCTTTTTGAAATTGAGCCGCGTTTTCGATGGTTCAAAAACAGGGCTACAAAAACGCGTCTACATCAGGCGACTACGTAAATTATACTAAACATTCTTCCGGCGACCACTGGCCGAGACAAATTGGTACCATGCCAAACAAATCTGACATTTATTAGAAGCCTTGAAGAAGAATCAATAAAGGATTCGAAACGTTGGCCTTATAAAACAGTGTTTTTTTTCTCTGCCTTGTCGTCCACTTCCCCGTAACACCAAATTTCGAATACTAAACAATATTGTAATAGATAGCTGCGTAAACATGTCAAGATAAACATGTCGGTTACCTATAGCATTGCCTATAAGTTTTATGTTATTTAAGTAGAGCACGATTCCCAGAACTTTAGAAACATCCCTCGTAAGTGTCTTATTTAACTCCAAGTCTTTACTGTTTTTTCAGTTTCTTCTCAATTGTCTCTTTTCTGTCTATCATATTCTTTTTTTTTTTCGGCGTTCGCGTTTTAAAAATTTTTTTTATAAGTCTATCGTCTGTCATTCAACACGCAAAAGTCGAATCATCTATCTTGATTTGTTTTTGCGATTACAAATTTTTTGTATTTCAAAGATTATTAAATTGTAAAATTTTATAAAAAAGCTATTGCCATTTAACTGTTTTCCGTTAAAAAAAAAATGTTAAAACGTGCGCGGCGGTAATTGGCGTCATTAAAACCAGGCCTCTTTGAATTAAATTAAAAAAAAAAAATTAACAGTTCAATGAAATATAAAAAGCATAGAAAGCGTCTATTACAACATATACAACTACAACATATGACTATGAGTACAACAGTAATAGTTATTTATATTATTAGTGGGAAAGAAGCATTATTACACAACGAGTGTGTAGATTACAGATAACGAGGGCGTCAGCCCGACTATCTGTAACACACGAGTTACTGTAATGTCCACGTATGATAAACAAAACTTTATCTATGACTGTAAAAAATTAAGAAAATCGAAAATTTAATGCTGCCAATAACTCCAATTTTTTTACATCAAAAGTAAGGTGACCTATGGATATGTTCAGCAAGCACTATAGCAACCGCTTATAATTTTATGTCGCCATTTTAAGTTAATCAGTAAAAATTGGGCTTTAAGGTACAAATAAGAAAATTGTAAACATGAGTGACTCAGAACGTTTACCTTCTGATATCAAAAAAGCGGCGACAAATGCTGCTTCTTGCTTGGTGCGAGAGAAGTCCAAGGAAAAGTACGTGATGGCTTTTCAACGGTTCAGTTCATGGTGCGACGAGAAAAATGTTAAAAATATTACGCTTGAGAAGGTTCTACTTGCATACTTTGATTATTTATTAAAACAGTATAAATCATCGAGTCTCTGGGCTTTTTATTCTATGATTAGAACAATAATAAAAATGAAGAAGAATGTTGACATCAGTAATCGCCTTTCTAAAAATAATATCTGAAGAATATAGTGCTAAAAAAATGACAAATTTTTACTAAACAAGATGTTAGCAAATTTTTACAAGAAGTAAATGATAAATTTTTGTTAGTGAAGGTACTGTACCCTTTTTATGCATAAATTATTCTTTCTAAATAATGTTAATTTCAAGGTTGCTTAATTATTGGAGTTGATGGAGCTTGTAGAATCCAAAAACTTTCCAACATACTTTTGGAAGATGTCAAAAATCAGGGACACTGCGTTCATGTTCTAATACCAAACACCAAAACAAAAATGTCCAGAAAATTTTTTATACCGTCAGGCGGAATTGGTGGAATCAACATGTTAGAATTAATTCGAAAATATGCTGCACTTCGCCCTAGTAACAGACCAGTAGTAGCCGGTTTTTTTAGGATACAGAAATCTGAGGTGTATAAAGTTACCTGTTGGTATAAACACATTTGGTGCTTTGCCCAAGAATATTGCTACTTTTCTTTAGTTACCTAATCCAGCAGAATTTACGAGACATTGTTATAGGCGCACATTTGAAAACATGATTAACTAACTCAATTTTTTTACTGTTTTTCCATACGGCACTCGCTTAATTATTTTAGTCTAGACACTGGAGTCCTCATCGCCAACAAAAGATTTAAACCGCAAATTGTAAACTTTCTCTGCAAAACAAAAGCCTTCTACAATTATATCAGCTTCCATCGCAGAATAACTGCCGCTCCAATTGCGGAAGTTTTGGTGTTTCTTTTTTATTTGCGGCATGGGAGCTGGCGCTCAATACAGTGGCGGAAGAGTATATAGACACGGCAAAAAAAATAAAAAACAAATTGCTTCAAAAATTCTAGGTGACAAAAATACCATAATAGAACTACTATAAATAGGTGTAAAAATTGTGTTATTAATATTTATAACAATAATAGCATGTAATTAACATTTTTAGTAACACTAGTGGATTTTTATTTTATTACTTCACTAGTAAAGTAATATGTCACTTTACTTCACTCAAATATTCAATATAATAAGTATGCAGTTATCAAAGCAGTCATAGATAAAGATTCTTATCCAAATTACTCATAAAAACTACATAAAGAGAAACTACATATGCTCGTACCTCATGACATTGCCAAGTCTTGAAGACGATTATACAACTCTAGACAAAAAAATACAAAAAAAAATATGTTTTTTAAATAAATATTTTTTATTATATCGCAAAAAGCTAAGATTTAACAGTATCATGATGTCGTTTAATATGTTTCTGTAAATATGACTTTGACTTTCCTTTATAGGTGCACTGATCACATTGATACAATTTTGATGTATCTACTGGTGTGTGTTTTAATTTCATATGTCGGGTCAATTCAAAACTAAACTTGCACTTGTATTCACAGTGAATACATTGATGCCAGTTAATCTCCTCTGGAGCTACATGATGGCGTATAAAGTGTGCTTCTAAATTTTTTTTATGTATAGTTTTGAACTGGCATGCGTTACATTTATGGTTTGGCACATTTTCCCGCACAGTGTGTTTTGCAACAGTGTGTCTTCTAAGAGCACCCTTCGTCTTAGACTTGTATTCACAGAAATCGCAGTAAAATAACTTTAGGTCTTCTACTGACGTGTGTTGTATTTTTATATGTTGTGTTAAATAGTTTTTTGTTTTGCTTCTGTAGGTACAGAGCTCACATTTGTACCATTGTATCTCCTGCGAGGCTGTATGGTGCATAATAATGTGCCTTTTTAAATCTCCTTTATAATAAGTATTGTAGTTGCAGGAGTTACATTCATATTTTCTAACATTTTCTCGTGATGTGTGCTTTGCCAGATTATGTCTTTTCACATGGACTCTATCCTTTGATTTATATTCACAGTGATTGCAATAATATAACAAAACTTCGTGTTTTGATTTATGTAGATTGTTTATGTGCCGTATTAAATCTTTTTTTACTTTTCCTTTGTAGTCACATTGATTACATTTGTACCATTGGATTTTTTCTGGTGCTGTGTGTTTTCTTGTTATATGGGATTTCAGTTCATAACGATGGGTTGCTTTATATTGACAGTATAGACACTGATATTTAGCAACAGATTGTTTCGTTTTCTTTGCATTTTCCCAACATGTTTGACTATGTTTTAGTAGAATTAATAATGAAAATGTTGAAAATTTGCAGTTTTCGCAGGTGTAACAACCTTCATTGACAAATCTGAATTGATTTTTGTACTTTACATGGAATTTTTGGTTATGACCCCAAAAAGATATTCCAATATTTGTTTTGTAGTTGCAGTGTTGGCAATAGTATATCTCTAGACTGCTTTTATTACATTTGAAAAATGACTCTTTATCCATTTTACTTAACAGGTTTATAGATATCAAGAAATAATTGAATACTAAACCTAAAAAGTTGTCAAATACAGTTAAACAAAATTTTCTAAAAAAATTATACTTCATACACTTTCAAATGAATTTAGTTATTCTGCAAAATTTAACAACTTTTTTAATAACAGATATAAGAAACAACAAAAGATAGGCCATTACATGTGAGATGGGCAAGAACAAATGGCGACTGGAGGACATACAAAAATCCAAAAGTGGCAAAAGTTGCTCAAAGACTTCATGGACATGGAACAATATAAAAAGTCGGTCAAATAAAAATTTGTATTTTATACATATATTCTTAACAATTTATATTTTACTCATATCAGAAACCCTGCAAGGTACTATAAATCAAGTACAGTACCCTGTGTTAGAAGTATAGAAGTGTTTTATTTTTTCCATGTTGTAACTATATCATACCTAACCGACTTTTGTGGCTCCATGTTTTTTGTTCCTTGTATTTAAGAGACATACGGATGGAGAGATTGGTAGCTGGAGGTGTGATGCTTTGAGGCGATAAATACAGCTATTCTTTATCATCCGGCATCCCTCTCATTATTCTTCCTTCAAGAGATATAGGACTCGCCAATTAAATAGTTGTAAAAGTAAAATAGTCGTAAAAATTATGTAAACAGTCATTAAATTAAGTTGCCGTGGTCTTGATACAGTCGACCAACTTTGTTTTTGATGTAACATGTAATAAAGCGCACAGCGCACAGCGCACAGTATAGAAATGAATCAGTATGAACAGCTGATAAACTGTGTAAATGTGTGTTATTACTTATTAGATAGAGCCCTTGATTTTTAGATTTTTAGGCAACTAATAAAATAATATTGAGACCATCCAGGTCTGGGGCTGGCTCTCTTAATATATTGAACTAACAATACAGCGACATGATTTTAATGTTTATTACAGGAAAGGGTTGGTAATGGTATACACAAATGAGTTAGGGTTGTGTTACATTTCTTGTACTCTGTATTTGGTAATTGTTTTTATTCAAATTTAATATGTATAACTGTTATCTGATAAGCCTAGTAATTTTTCAGCATTCTTTGAGACAATAATACTATTAATTGTCGGTTTAACAGGTGGTCATGAAGGAGATGATGTCCAGCAAGACTATCTACAATTGCAAATTGTTTATTTATTTCGGGCCCGAGTGTTGTAATTTGTTGTTTTTGATTTCACAGTTTCTCTTTTAGCAAACCAACCCCGGAGTGAGTTATTTATCAAGGCCAACATCATGGGAACAAGATATTTAACATAATTATTTGTTTAATTGTTCTAGAGGCCGGTTAATCGATTATGTTTTAGCTAAATTAATCTAAAAATCGAAGATTTTAGATGGGAAAACGAGTCGCGGTTCGACCAAGCTGACGTCTGAAATTCTCTTATCAAGGGAGTGATGACAGACCGGTAACAGCGCCAAACAAACGCTTTTGGGTCGAAAATCACCAAATTCATAACGAGAAAAAGGCCAAAAGAACATAATCTTATCGCCACAAATTAATTAAAATTCCCAGACTGTGGGAACACACACGCAACCCCCTGAGAAAAGTCACGTAGCCACCTCCGACGTTACTAAAAATTTGGATATAAAAGGAACCCCGAGAGAAGCCATCTTCAGAGAGTGCTTTGTCATTCTCCAAGCTAGTCGGCTTATTTTTTTGGAAATAGCAGATTCCTAGTCTTCGACGGGTAGATCGCTGACCAAAAGACTGTCTACTAGCTAAATTTTTGAACTCATTACACAGTCGTGTTTGAAGTGCAGATTTCCTAGTCTCCGACGGGTTGATCGCGCTGAGGGCTCGAACTGTAAATGCACCTGAAGTGCAGATTTCCTAGTCTTCGACGGGTCGATCGCGCCTAAGGCGAATTCTTGACTTAGCAATTCTACACCTGTTTGCAGATTCCCAGTCTTCGACGGGTCTGATCGCGAATTGGCGTAAATTGCAAGTTTAATTAACCTTTCTCTCAAGACAGGTATCCACGATGTCAGGGGGATCAGAGGACCACCCGTTCGCGGTTCACGAACCGCCATCTTCTCCAGAAGGTGACCAGATTTTCACAGGTCTGTATCAAGAAGGGTAAAGACTAAATTTCATCACATTATACTCGTATCTAAAAACTTATAGTCACAGGGGAGTCCCTGGGAGTTTTAATCAAACTTTTTATTTATTAATTTATCAATCCTTGTATTTTTATTATTTTACCGATTAAGTTAGCTCCGCGTATCATTTGTACGTGTCTAACTACTAACGGCCTTTGCTGTAATTAACTAATAGTTGATTACGCGCATCTGACTCATTACTTGCACTTTAATTGCAAACTCTTTACTATTCTCCTGGTCAAGCCGGGGACCACTACCCCACCACGGGAAAAGACCAAGCCAGCCCGGGTGTAGTACTATGGCACACTTAAAACATGGCGATAAAAAGACTGCCTAGCTAATTATTAACAAACAAAAAGACTCCCGAAAATGGGACACTCTTATCTATTAATTTTCTGAGTCAGAGGTGTTTAATCAGCTCTGCAATTAACTCAGGGTTTAACCCTTTTCTGGCCTACAGTGGTTTTGACACCGGAATAGGTGTTGTAACCCTTCAAGGGATGCAACGTATTCTGGGTTGTATAACTACGAATAAGGTTTGAATTGTATAACGGGTTGCCTGATCTTAGGCTAACCAAATACACACTTGTAATGATTTTGAATAAATGTCTTTATTCCATTTCAGCTGTTTTACTCTTCCTTGATACACAGTGCTTAAACAACGAACAAATAAATACAAAACACAACGTAGAGTCCTAATAACAAACATACTAGACGATCATTCAAAAATCTCATTTTTAAACTGGCCAGGCCTTAGAAGTGTCACAATATACAATTTAAATTTAAAGGGCTATAATTGTAAATAAAATACTATAAAAATTATTTTAGTCGTTTTTTGACTCTTGTCTTTTGATTATTTATTATATAAATTCCAAGTTTTTATCAGCTGTCCATACTGATTCATTTCTGTACTGTGCACAGCGTAAAATAATTAATCATTGTCCAACTGGACAACTATGTCAACATTTCGTTACTAATTGATTACAGAAGTGCAGCGGTGCCAAGCTTATTAAACTTGAAAAGCCAACCCTGTTCAAGGGCAATTTAAGACTATCCAGTCCGACTGGGCTTTTAATATATGCAACTAACAATACAAAAAAAATTTTTTATCACTGCATAGGGTTGAAAATGGCATATACTAATAAGACGGGGCTGTGTTACATTTTTTTTTAATTTTTATATGTTAAATACTTTTAGTCAAATTTTATATATATAAAGTGTGAACCATTTATTTGGAATAACTTCGATAAAAATTTAGGGATTTGTTTTTCAGAAAATGCTTAAACACGTATGCTGTTATTTTTTAACGCACATTTTTTGTCAAAAAAATTGGATATACAAGGTGTCCCAAAATAGAGATACAACCCTCTACTTTAAAATTTCAAATAAAAACTTAAATTTTTTTAGCATATCTGAATTTTACGTACAATTTTGCATATTTTTTATGTTGCACACACTATGTCGATTTTCAGTTGTCTTTGAAAAAAAAGCGTGATCTATTTGAAATAAATAAATTTGATAAAAATTCAGGAATTTATACGTAGAATTCAGATATGCTAAAAAAATTAAGGTTCTCAATTAAAATTTCAAAGTTGAAGATCGTATCTTGGTTTTGGGACATCCTGTATATTCATTTTTTTTGTCAAAAAAATGCGCGTTAAAAATAACAGGATACGTGTTTAAGCGTTTTCCTGAGAAACAAATCCCTGAATTTTTATCGAATTTATTCATTTCAAATAGTTCACGCCTTTTTAAAAAAAAACAAGTGAAAATTGACATAATGTGTGCTACATAAAAATACGCAAAATTATACGTAGAATTCAGGTATGCTATAAAAAATGGGGTTTCCATTTAAAATTTCTTTGAATTTTTTTTTTTTTTAAGTTGGGGGTCGTATCTCGATGTTGGGACACCCTGTATATCCACTTTTATTGTCAAAAAATGCGCGTTGAAAAATAACAGAATACGTGTTCAAGCGTTTTCCTGAGAAACAAATCTCTGAATTTTTATCGAAGTTATTCCATACAAATGGTTCACACTGTATATATAACTGTTATTTATTTAGCCTTTTAATGTTTCAGTATTTTTGTGAACAATAATTATATTATTATTTATTGATTTAACAGATGGACATTAAGTGGACTATTTAGTTTAATAATACATACTGTCTATCCATTTACCGTTGCAAATTGTTTATTTATCTCAGGTCCGAGTGTTGTAATTTGTTGTTTTTATTTTCGCAGCTTCTTTTTTAGCCAACCAACTCTAAAAAGGGTTATTAATCGCTGTTCGACGAAGTTGGTGCGTGGAATTTTCTTATCAAGAAAGAGGTGGCAGATAGGTAACAGCTCTAAACAAACGTTTTTAGGTCGAAAATCACCAATTCATAACCAGAGAAAAGCCAAAAGAACGTAATTTTATCGCTACAAATGAGTTAAAATTCCAAAACGGTGGAAACACAAACAACCCCTTGAGAAAAGTGACGTAGCCGTCTCCGACGCTATCTTCAAAGAATGTTTTACCATTATCATTAATTATCAATATTATTGAGAGCTTCTCTGTCCGTGACGAGTCGAGCCTTATTGGCGATTTTTCAGTAAACTTATTTTTTCCTTTATTGGAAAAGACTGTTTATTGCATCACGTGTAGCTTCTCTGTCTGTGACGAGTTGAGCAAGCTGTGGATAACTCTTTGAACGCTCTTGTCCAATTCACCTGTTGCCAGAACGGCAAAGAGTGCCAGTGTGACACAAAACCGTAGTAACAGCGATGCCAGCTTAGGTAATTTTTCACTAATTTAACAATTTTTTTTTTTTTAAGGGTAAACGTGAATTTTTCTATTAATCTGGGGATTTTTAGCAAGTAATAGATTTGTTCCAAGAAACGTTCAGAACAGTTCAGAATTAGACTTCACATGCGCAGTAACAGGTGTTCATTTAAAAAAGTTGTCAAGTGTGCTATGAAAAAACAAAAACATTTTGAAGTATGTCTTAGTTTAATTCGGCTGCTGTACTGTCACGTGACTGTCACTTACGACGACAAATCACTACTGCGCACGCACTGTGAAGCTGTGTATCAAGTTCCGACATCCCTTCTTCGCTACATTTTCTTTTATCAAAATCTCATAGCGCACTTGACAACTTTTTTAAATGAACAGTTGTTATTATTTTGGCGGTCTAAAATTTCTATTGCGCATGCTCATTGCAGTTCTGAACTGTTGTTAGAACAAACCTAACGTAAAAATATTCTGTAAATTTTAACTTACGCCAAGAAGCATCCCTATAACGCCTTAAACTCGGAATGGTTTAATTTTGAAACACTCTGTAGAATCTCAAAAATTACATCACATTACAAAATTGGCCATATACAAATTTCAAAAAATTTTCAAAATTAATTTTTGTGACTGTGCAATTTGTGAGTATAAATAATGCATCTATCAGGTTTAAATAAGCCAGAAAATTCTAAATACGATACTTGTGGTTTCACAACCTTTCAATGTAGAGTTAGTGGTTTTAAAAGCGACTTTTTTAAGACTTTAAAGCAAAATAAAATGTGCAAAAAAACAGTTTTTCAAATCTATTAGATTTAATCAGATTGCGTGACCACGACTTTCTAAATTGATTTTCCAAAAGTAATCAACACAAAAGATTGTATTTAGATTTATGAAATCGAGTCTAAAGTTTAGGCGTGTTTCCAAGAATTACGAAAAAGGCAACATCTCTTGCAACTTATAGGTAGACATATCAATTGAAGTAACCAATACATTGTTTGGCGGTGCAAAAAATCAGTGACGTAAACAAAAAAAGCTGTTCTGTTATTCTAGACTTAAAGTAATTTCGAAGAGAGAAAAACTTATGAGAAACACAAAACTTTAATTCAAACATAAAAGATCTACTTATTAGTATTAACAAATATGTTGATATGTAAAACACTCTCAAAGTGCCAACCTCGATGACCAAATTCTATCTCTACTGAAGAGCTTTTTTGTGTTGAAATTATTATTTACTTTGATTCATAATTTGGTTGTTTGTAAAGGAATTTATTAGGTGCAGTTGAATCAACGTTGATTAGACTTGTACGTCTAGATAAAATTAATTTAATTGTTTGTGCTTATAAACTTTTGAATTGACTATACTATTATGTTGCGGAATTTTTATTACTTAACAGATTTTCATTTGTATGATTCTACTCCCTCCGAAAGAGCAAATTGAATGTTACATTAGAAAACTATGCTTTAAAATCTAACGGCAATTTATTAAGTTACGATAATTAATTTAAATTTAAAAAGTTGTTTTTACAATTGTAATTGTAAAAACGTATTCAGTTCTTACGATCTTCGATCCTCCTAAAGTGTTCCAAATCAGAATCTATCTCTGCGCATATCGTAAAGAATTTGGAAAAAACCTCCATTGAGTGATGTGCATAAAGAGTTTTTACAAGCTAGTTCACCGACTCATTCAATAAATGCTAATTACATACGTCTTGTTTCAATCAAGTAAAAACAGTTGCTAAATTTTTATTCACACTACTCATTGTTCCCCACATTCCTCTCTTAGGGATAGCCTACCTCAAACAAATTTATTCTTTTATTTTATGTTATTAAACTGGAAGGTGTTATTAATATTCAATACTTTGAAAAACATTTATTTTTCTTAAAAATCTCTTCGACAGAATATTTATACATTATATTTATGTGAGTCATTACTATTACTAGTCATTAATATTTGATCCGCACTAATCTCATCCTTATAAACAAAATGCTTCATCAATTTCTATTTTCAAGATTTGTTAATTAAGGTTTTCCTACTCTCTAATGCCATATTTCAAAAATAAAGCTAAGATTTAGCATGTCTGTGATGCTTTTTAATATGTTTCTGCAAATATGACTTTATTCTTCCTTTGTAGCTGCACTGATCACAATGAAACCATTTCGATTCATCTACTTTTGTATGTTTTACTTCGATGTGTCGAGTCGTCTCAAATTTGAGCCTGGACTTGTATGCACAGTGAATACAATGGTACCATTTAATATTCTCTGGAGTTGCATGATGTCGATTAATGTGAGAGTCTAAATTGCTTTTTTGTATAGTTTTGTACTGACATGTGTTACATTCATACTGCTGCACATTTTCTCTTGGTGTGTGCTTTGCAAGAATATGTGGTTTGAGATTTTTCCTGACCTTAGTTTTGTATTCACAAAAATCGCAGTAAAATAACATCGTCTTTTCTTCTGGCATGTGCTGTGTTTTTGTATGACGCTTTAAATAGGTTTCTGTTTTGCTTCTGTAGGTACAATGCTCACATTGATACCAGTGTATATCCTCTGGGGCTGTATGTTTTCGAATCATGTGTACTTTTAAATGTCCTTTATAACAAGTATTGAAGTTGCAGGAGTTACACTCATATTTTGACACATTTTCGCGTGTTATGTGCTTTATACGAATGTGTCTTTTGACGTAGGCCTTGTTCTTTGATTTATACTCACAGTCATTGCAATAATGTAACAAAACTTCGTCTTCAGATTTATGTCGATAGTTTATGTGCCGTGATAAATTTATTTTTACTTTTCCTTTGTAGTCACATTGATTACATTTGTACCATTGGATTTTTTCTGGTGCTGTATGTTTTCTTATTATATGGTCTTTCAGTTGAAAACGATAGGTTGCTTTATATTGACAGTGTGGACACTGGTATTTATCAACAGCTTGTTTCGTTTTCTTAGCATTTTCTAGGCAAATTAGACTATGTTTGAAGAGAATTAATAATGAAAATGTTAAATATTTGCAATTTTCGCAGGTGTAACAATTATCAAATACAAATGCCAATTGATTTTTGTTCTTTGCATGAAATTTTTGATAATGATCCCAAAAAAAAGTTCCAATCTTTGTATTGTAATCGCAGTGTTTGCAATGATATATTTCTAAATTACCTTTCTCACATTTAAAAAGTGAGTCTTTATCCATTTTACTTAACAGTTTTATATATAACAAGAAAAAATTGAATACCAAACCTAAAAAGTTTTCAAATTTAGCTAACCAGCAATTTATAAAAAGATAATAGTACCTACAATTTCAAATTATTTTGATTATTTTGAATAATTTAACAACTGTTTTTAATGATAGCAGATGTAGCAAAACGATTCCAAATCAAGTAGTACAGAAGAAATGGCGACTGGAATAGAGAAGACAGCCAAAAATCGTTCATAGAAGACCCAAAAAGTCGGTCAGGTCAGACGTATTTTGGACAATAACAGCATATGCAACTCCAACACAGCTCTGGCAAACAAACAATCTAAACTAAAGTTAGCTACAGTATAGGCAATCATTCTCTCACATAATAGACAAAATCATGATTTTCTTAAGAGGATTCTTACATTTTGGGCGAAGTCAGAATTTCTTTCTATTCTGTTTAATTGATCTGCATGTTTACTATTGAGCAAGCTTTTATCCGAAATAGGGTTGCTAGCGGACCTCTCAAGTAACGTACAATAATCACGGCTACAGTCGTTTATAGTGATCTCTTGCACTGTCAACTCGATGCTAGGCAATAAATTTATGATTGAATACGGGTAAAAAATACGACGGGTATTTCCAGTTCGCATAAAAATCCAAAATAATTTTTTTACCCACTAAAGTCACTATTATAAAGCACTCATGTAAATAGGCTACAACTTCCGGGAGGTACATTCATTTGAAACGAACCATCGAAGGTATAACATCAAAATGGACAAAAACGAAATTAAAGTTGTCATCAAGTACCTCTGTTACAAAAAATATCTACCAAAGATATACATATCAACTTGGTGAAAACATTGGAGGACTCTGCTCCTCCATATCCCACAGTTTCAAGCTGGGCAAAAGAGTTTAAGCTGGTCAGAACATCCACTGAAGATGAACATCGCAAAAGACCCGCATCCACGTCTCTCACTAAAGATAATATAGTACTAATATAGCGAAAAGTGACCATCAGCCATGTAGCTGAGGTCACAGAGATCTCATATGGCAGCGTTCAAAGAATCCTTGTGATTGTGAACGAACTGCATATGAAAAAGGGCTCCGCGCGTTGGGTGCAAAGAATGTTAACCGACGAACAAATAAAATACCGAGTCTACATTTCGAGGGCCAATCTCAAAAAGTTTTAAGCAGATATGGAATTTTTTTTATCACGTTTTGTGATTATGGATGAGACCTGAATCCACTATTTTGATCCTGAAACCAAATAACAATCGATGACTTGAAAGCGAGCCTCCTCATCGACTCCAGAAAAATTCATTGTCAAGTTCGGCGGGAAAAGTTATGGCGTCTGTTTTTTGGGACGCTGAAGGAATAATTAGGGTGAAATATTTGGGGAAGGGTGCTACTATTACGGGATCTTACTACTCTGGCCAAATAACAAGATTTCCTTAAGATATTAAGGAAAAAAGACGCGGCAAACTGCGAGCTGGTGTGTTGTTTCCCCAAGACAACGCACCGGCTCACAAAGCCGAAGTTGCAATGGCTGCCATTAAAGAAGCGGAATTTAAACTGCTCGAACACCCGTCCTATTTGCTAGATCTAGCTCCCAGTGACTTCTATCTGTTTCCTCAGCTCAAGGAACATGTCCGGGGCGAAAAATTTAAGGACGATAGCGAAGTGATGACCGCTGTGAGGCGTTTTTGGAGAGTCAAGAAAAAGATTTTTTTTTAAGGAAATCCTGGGTTTTGAAAAAAGATGGATTAAGTGTGTTGACTTGTTAGGAGATTATGTAAAAAAATAAATTATTTTTTTTACTATAATCATCGTATTTTATTTTCATTATCATTACTTTTGGATCACCCCTCGTAGATAAACAAGAAATAAAGCCCATACCCAAATCGTTCTATTTGCAATAATTACATGTTTTTAAAGGCAAGGAATAAGTGTTGGAAACTAACACTTATTCCATGCTCCTAATTACTGTTGTGTACCAACAATATTACATAGATTTTTGTGAATAAAATAAAAAACCGACAAATTTACAGTAGCAAAATTTTATTAGCTTTTAGGTACCTTACGTTACAGTCTGCATAGTAAGCAATGATTTTATTATTTTCATAAAATAAGTTAAATACACAACCTAAACATGTACTTACGTACCAGTCCCGTGCGTAAAGTCCACCCGGATCATAAAAGACTGAGCTGAAGCCGCAAACTTAATTAGGTAAGTTAATTGAGAGAGGTGACATTCTTTACGTACTGTAGACTACACATAACTTTTCAAAATATAATTGTTTGATAGTTTTGGTGATCGTTTATAACCGAAAAGTGATACTAATTTCAAAGAATTTACAGTGATAAAAACGCAATATAAAAATTGATAGAGCTGATGCCAACTATGCATTTTTAGAGACGTAACAATGCTTAAATAAAATTCGCTTTTAAGTAATCATAAAAATTATAAACACTTTCTAATATTTAAAAAAAGTACATACAAAAACTGAAAAAACTGCTTGTGTAAAAGAAATTTTTTTTGCAAGATATATTGAGAAGCAGTACATGATTCTGTACAAATATTTAAGAAAAATACATAGATTACTAAAACCTTGTGTAATGTAACATGTAGTGTAGGTAATTTAAAAATATATATAATGTTTTATTTAAAAATCAAAAGTTATAGTCATTTTCGGTAAAACCGGATATGTTACATTCTCTAAATTTCATTTTTGTATTTAATAAAAAATTTTTATTTTATATCACCCCATTTTAAATTTTTAATCTACTCACTATTTGTTTTGTTTTTTATAAGCTGGTTTATTGTTCAATTTATAGCGATTTTCTAATAAAATATTTGCAAGTTACGTGCGTTACTAATTAGCAAAAATATTATTAAAAAAAGAACAAGTCTAATTTCGTTTACATCCTGATTCCATTTAAAGTCGTCAATGTCATGCAAAATTTTATCTGGTTTTCTAGATAAATTTTCTATTTTATTTATGAAATAGTTCGAAAAATTAAATATAAGAAAACGGTCAATAAATCAACGACTTTTGTAAACAAACCAAAGAAAACAACTTTTATATCAATACCTTATGCTCTTTCATTCACTAGATGTTTGAGCAAAATTTTCAAAAATTTAGACTCCCAAGTTGTTTACAACTCGGGCACAAGTCTACAAAGTCTTCTCGGTAACCCTAAAGATAAAATAGGACTTTTAAAAAAGTCGGGAATTTATGAAATCAATTGTAAAGATTGTAACCAAAAGTATATTAGGCAAACACATAGATCAATTCACACTAGATTTAAAGAAAATTTTGCTCATCTTCAACAAATTCAAATTCAACAGAATAGAAAAATCTAGTGTTGCCCAACATATTTTTGACAAAGACCGCAGAATTGACAAAAATAATATTAGAATTATTAAGGCAATCAATAATTGTAAATTTCTAGACGTTTTCGAGAGTCTAGAAAAACATAGAAACAAAAGACGTCTAATCAACGCCGATTTTAGACCTATCCCCACTTCATCTCTCTTCTCACTAGTTGAAAAGAGGGGGAAGTGAAAGTTGGTGAGGAACGGTACGATTAGTACATAAATAAGCTAAGAATGTTTCTAAATTATTTAGTTTTAATTCCTACCTGATGATGACAACATTGTTTTCGAAACGTGCGTCGTATCAAGTAAAAAAGTTTGGTGTCAGTGGGTGTTTTATTTTTCATTTTTCATTTATACACACCAAGAAGATCCAACCACAAGAAGACTATTTTTTTAAAAGAAATCTAATAATTTTTTAAGAGTTTTTTGATTTAAGACATCTAAGTAATAATGAATTGTGTTATATATATTTTTTTCGTAGAAAAATATCGAATAGATAAGGCACAGTTTTTAAGAAAAAACCCACAAATTCAAATTAGTTGATGGCTGTATAAGAAACCCCTTAAAGCACATACTATAACAAATTGGTATGTTTTATCCTTTGTTTTCATTCTCTTTTTTATATGACATTTGTAATATGTATGAGAGAGACAAACAAAGGATAGAAGATACTACAATTATAGTATACTAAAATTCACAGCTATTTTTACACCACCTGTTGATTTTTCTGAAAATTCGGCTGTCGTAGCCTTTTTGAATTAAAGTATTTATTTTATTTTTGACTTTTAATTTTTGTTTGATTTCTGGCTCGAGACGGTTGGCCACGACAGTAAACAATTACCATTTATATTTTGGTAGATTCAAGCTCTGCAGAATGTTTTGAGTGAGCTACAACTAATAATTGGGTTCAGGAATTTGCAGTCAAAAATACTACTCACTAAACTTTAACAATACATATATTGAATATATAACAAGGTAAAATAGACAATTAGATACACATACGAATATAACAAGAGAATACATAGTTAAGTATTAAAACTATTTTTAGTATTTAAAGCAATCAACAATTTTGTTAGGTTTTTACTTTGAATGATTTTTATCAAATTCACAAACGAGTTCTTGGATCAAAACAGACAATTTCAAGTATAAGTCAATCGTGTAATAAAACATTAAATACATAATTGACAATCTGTTGCAACAGTTAATTTCATCTCAGTTTTCTAAACAATTAAATAAAAGCTAAGTCAGTGAGACTTTAGTGGATTCTTTAGCTAAATAACAATTCATGAACGATCTGAAGTTGCATTACATAGATACATTATAAACGAAATAAGAGAACAATATAAAAGTTAAGGAAATTCAAATTACAATACTCACATATTTGTTCTCTCTCTCGGATTTATAAAAAAAAACACTAACATTAAAGTTCTTTCTCGAGGAGGAGAGTGCGTTGAACTCATTCATCAAATTATCGAAAATGGACCATATCAGACTTTTATTTCTTTCTCTAATTGGAACCACACAAAAATAAAGCTCAGCTAGAACGGCTCGCAAGTATTTCAAATCTTATTTAATTACTTTTATTATGTATTGGGAATTTCTACATTAACTCAAATTTATAATTTACTAGCAACAATTTATTCGCAACCCAATGTCCGACAGCAGTTTGATATATAAATAGTGCAACCTTATTCATGATTTCTACTAAATCTTTAATCTAATACGTCTTTACTAATGAACCTGTAATTTATACACCGACAAGCGAAACAATACTCTGGGCCCCTTGTTTTAAATAATTTATCACATTAACACAGAAATTAAATTAATTTAACTGATTGTTTGCATCATATAGCAGAATGACGATTAGCGTATAAAAAGACATAATGAACGAGATCCTTCAAAATTAAACACTTACAGATTTGCCAGGAACTTTGAAGTCTTCCTTCTGGGCTGTTTGGAAACTTTTGGGGCACGTTGATTCGGATTTTTTTTACTTTTCAGACTGATCTGAATATTCTGTCCTTTCAAGGGGCGATGAGAGATTATTTATAATCTCTCACCCCACTTTAAGTTCTGCACGTGCCATGCCAAATTTCCATAGATGGATATGATTTTTCGCTCTCGCACATGATTGGTCCAACTACGCGCTAATTAGGTCATTTGTATATGCTAGCTTTTTCTATCGAGCTCGTCTAAATTCTCCTGCTCTTTGTCTTGGTCAATTTAGACGAGGTCTTTAGTTTTATGGTTTTTATAACCCTTCTCACTCTCCACGTGCAGTTTCTTTAATAATACTATGTTGGATTTTAGTTTCGTAATTTAAAAAAAATGTATTGAAGAATTCATTTAAAAATATGATCTCTGCTATTGGTAGTATTAGTCAATTAATCGATAATTATCTAGTGGCGACTTTTCAGCCACGACAACCACTCCCATCCTCAAGAAAAAACACAGGATTTAAATATCCTGTGGCTTTTACTACCATTAACTTAATTCTAATAATCCCCATCCTTTTGGAAATATGATACTGGTTAAATAGAATATTTAGATCCCTCTAAATTTAATCCCTCTTTCCAATAGAATGAGTCATGCTTCTTAAAACTAGGATTACAATTTTGAATTTTCGAATACAATTTTTCGCGCACTGCACTACACTGCACTGCACTCACCTCACCTGTCCATTGAGGATATTACGGCATGACGTTGACACTCTGCCTGTCCTGAGGTGATGAACAGTGGCGTAGCGGATGGTATTTTCGGAGGGTGTGGATGGTAACACTCTTCTTCTTCAGCAACAGAAAGGGTTGAGTAATGGTTAATTGACATACTCAGTGATGCAACTCCCTTTTAATGGTAATTCTGGAACCAGGTGGAAGTAATGTTCCATTTTTTTTTACTGATTATTAATATGCCTATTATCGAGTGCGAGTCGGACGGTTGCACTCAGGAAGACACAAATATTTGGGTTATGTGGTCTTCCTCTTCCTGGTAACGTGTTTATTTGAAGGGTTGGTTTCGCGAATTTATTATCATTACCCCGTTAATCAGTTAAATTATTTTACTTTCTAAGTTACTAATAATTGATTAACGTTTTTAACTTTATATTATTTTTACTTTAAGCTTACTTTACTCAGAGTAGTTGCAAAACTTATACTAGTATTTTATTTTTCAATCTATATTTACATATACTTTTGATGATATATTTTTGGCTCACAGAGAAATTGTTTTTGCTAGTCGGTTATCTCTTATTAACCAGTGATTTTTAACTAAACTTTCTGTTTCGTTTTTTGAAAAATTTACTTTTACTTATTTTACGTACATAAATTTTTAAATGTGCTTTTTAAGTACCCAGGGGTAGTCTGGTGCTTGACCTCTACTACGCGTTAAGTAGGGGTGTGCATTTTCTTGTTCTAAAATGTTAATTTCTTCTTCTTCATCTTCTTCAATTAGACCAATTGTTTCTTCTGGTGGTTCACTCTCTTCACCCTCTATTTCTTCTTTAATTGTTTCGATTTCACTTGAACTGTCACTGAGCGTTTGTTCATTATTTAGAGGTTCTGCAAATATTTCCGGCAATCCTTCTAAATTTACTTCTTCTTCGGATTGAATATCCGAGTCTTCTAACGAACTTTCTGAGGATGAATTTTCATCAGCACTTTGTGCTTCGAGTTGTTCCGGGATGTTTAACGCTAAACTCATTCTTTCTTGTACGTGATCTGATATTGTCTCGTCGAGAGTCGTTTGGTCACTCCTTAGGCTTAATTCTTTTATTTCTTCGTTTTCACACAGATCTTCCTCTCTGTTAGTTTTCCATAATTTTAGTCTGTCGACGTGTACTAATAATTCTTTGGTTGTTCCGATTTCTTTGATCTTGTAGTTTACTGGTCCTGTTTGTGCGATAATTCGATAGGGTCCACTCCATTTTGGATAAAACTTAGTAGCTAATTTTCTCCCCTTTATTGCTGGAGTGTATAGGTAAACGCGGTCCCCTACCTGAAATATTGGTAGTTTTCTTTGTGTGTTAGCTTTTTCGGTTCGTGAGGTGTTGACTTCTTCTATTCGCTGTGATGCCTGTTGCAGCACTTTTTCCATTCTCATCATCATTTCACTGGCATAATTGGTGTCTAAATCATATCTAATTCTTCCTGGTTTGATATTAGCGAAAAATGGCAATTCCATGTCTCTTCCGAATAAGAGGAAAAATGGTGATTCTCCTGTTGTTTCATGTACTCTGTTGCGATAAGCCATTAATACATAAGGTAGCATTACGTCCCAATCGCTATTTTCTTCGGTTATAAAATGAGATAACATGGTTTTTAATACGTGATGCATTCTCTCAATTACCCCATTTGTAGATGGTCTGTAAGGGCTTGTTTGAAGTTTATCTATGTGAAGATTTGTGCATATTTCTTTAAATAGCTCAGAGATGAATTGTGTTCCACAATCCGTTAGTAACTGTCGTGGTACTCCGTGTCGTGTAATGATGTTTTCTACAAATGCTTTGGCTATTGTTTCTGTCGTGATATTTGGAAGAGCGACACATTCAGGGTATCTAGTTAGATAATCCATGCAGGTGAGAATATAGCGGTTTCCATTTTCAGTCAGATGTAAAGGGCCTACTATATCCATTGATACAAGTCCAAAGATACAGGTGGGTACTGGCATTATTTGCATTTCCGCGGAGGGTCGCGGATGTGTTTTTCGTATATTACATGAATGACATCCTTCACAGTATTGTCGTACTGCCGTACTCATACCTTTCCAGTAAAATTCTCGTTTAATTAGCTGTAGCGTTTTCTTTCTACCTCCATGTGCCATAAATGGTGTATCATGATACAATTGTAAGATTTTTCTTTGCATTTTCTTGGGCACTATTAGTTGATCTTGTCGTTCATCTCCAGTCCGTAACTTATAGTAAAGTCCGTTACTTGCTTTATAAAAACCTTCTTGTTTTATTAAATTTTTGACTTGGGGATCCCCTTCTTGAGCTTTACGAATTTGTTCCAAATCATAAATAATCGGTGAACAGTCTGTTTGTATTGTTTTTACTTCAAGTATTTCATCTGGGTATTCAAGTCTCGTAAACGCGTCTACATGATGTCTTTTTCCTGGACGATATTGAATTTCAAAATCATATTCGGATAGGCTCATGGCCCATTTGGTTAGTCTTGAACTTGGTTCCTTTATATTTAATAGATATCGTAGAGGTCGATGATCTGTTATGATAATAAATTTTGTTCCTGTTAAATAGCAACGAAAATATTTGACAGCCCACACTATAGCGAGGGCTTCTCGTTCTATAGTGCTGTATCTTGTTTCGGCTCCTTTTAAACTTCTGCTTGCAAAGCAAATTGGATGTTCAATTTCGTATTTTTGTGAAAGAATTGCACTTATGGCAATTCCTGAAGCATCAGTAGCTAAGATAAATTGTCTGTGAAAATCTGGGTATTTTAAAATAGGCGGTTTGATTAATAAAGATTTCAAAGTATTAAAGGCTTTATCTTGAGCTTCTTCCCATTTAAAAGGTTTATCTTTCTTTGTTAATTCAGTTAATGGTTTACTTATTTCGGCAAATTTTGGTATAAATTTTCTATAAAATCCGCAAAGTCCCAGAAAAGCTCTTACTGCTTTTGGATTTTTCGGAATTGGATATGATTCAACAATTTTCGTTTTATCTGGATCTGTTCTTACTCCATTAGCTGATATTATGTGTCCCAGATATTTGGCTTCTTTTAGGAGAAATTTGCATTTTGTTGGTTTAAATTGTAGATTAGCTTGTCGCATTCGAATAAAAATATCCTCTAATTTTCTTAAATGTTCTTCGTAGTTATTGGAACTAAAGACAATTACGTCATCGAGATATACTAGGCATTCAATCCCCACTAGTCCTGAAAATACTGAATACATCAGGCGTTGCCACGTGCTTGGCGCATTACGTAATCCCATAGCCATTCGTTTAAATTCATAATGTCCTGTAGGTGTGCTGAAGGCACTTATTTCTTGATCTTCAGGATGTAATTCGACTTGGAAATATCCACTAGCCATATCCATAATTGAAAACAAAGATGCTCCTGATAATTGATCTAAAGTTTCTTGTAGAAGTGGGAGAGGGAAAAAGTCAGGTTTAGTGACTTTGTTCAGTTCCCTATAATCAATACAAAGTCTAAATTCTGATTCTTCTCCAGGATGTCTTTTCTTTTCCACTAAAATCACTGGAGCAGACCAAGGTGATGAACTTTCTTGAATAATTTCGTTATCTAATAAATTTTGAATTTCTTTGTCCAAAATATCTTTACGATGAAATGGAACTCTATATGGCCTTTTAGTGATCGGTGGGACGTTCTCGATGATTATTCGATGTTTAACTTCGGTAGTACACGCTAATTTTTGTTTTGGAGTTCGAAAAATATCTATATATTTCTCAATCAATTTTTCAAAAGCTTTAGTAACTTCCTGATTTTCCTTAGGGTACGTTAAAGTTTTCAGTAGAGCTTCAAATTCTTCATGATTTATTTTTACATTGTTCATTTCCTCATTAAGTTTCTCGTCACTAATGACTCTATTAATTGATCTGACGTATCCTACGATTTTTCCTCGTTCTATTTTAATCGCATGATTTGTCACATTCATAAGTTGTATCGGTATTTCCGTCGCGTTTTGATTCAGAGTTCGTGCCAATAAGGTTCCAGGGGTCAACTTCTGGCTTGGCTCTACCAATAACCAATCAGAGTTAATTTCATTTGAAATTTTTCCCATGCATAGCACCCGATTACGTGGTGGAATAATTATTTCTTCACTCGTACAAGGCGAGCATCCCGTCTCTTTGGCTTCATCTGACAATGCCATCGCCAAAGTATCATTCATTTTCAACACTGGGCCCCGGTTGGTAAAATGTGATAACTTTGATAAATTTCCTTTAGGTATACCTATTTGTTTATATTCTTTAATATAATTTATTTGTGGTGTGTCGGCTAAATTAAATTTTCTTGAATTTGTTCGTGAAGTATTCGTATCATCCCGCTTGCATTTATTTACTACGTTTAGGCGAGATACTCCGATAAATTCGCATGATTCAACTCCCCGCGGTTTACAGGAGCAATCATATACATCATCAAGTGTTACCTTTCCCATTACGTCACCGTTGTTTTGACCCAGACTACTTGCGGCCGCTTCGTCTGGCAAGTCAATCTCCAGATGCGCGTCATTATCGTATTCTCCGTTTACGTCACAATCATGTTGACGATGACGTAAGGTTTGACTTGGACCACCCCGACCCACTTTTCGAACATGATCCCTTGATGACAAATCGTCCATGGTACAATTTATTTTTAAAAATGGCACACCAACTTCGACGCTAGCGATTTCTTTATATCCCACCGCGTTAGCTTTCGATTTTTCTTCAGAAAAATCGTTTCCTGATTTAGGCAATGTCCTTCCATCCACGTTTATAACTGCGACGATATGTCCAAACTCCGATTCCAACGGAAATTCTATGCCTAAGATTTTTATTTGTTTTTCACCCCAACAGATGTTTACTTCGCATTTAAGCATAAAATCTAACCCCATTAAAATTGATCCGTTGAATTGAATTTCATCCCCTACCACCAAAAATTGATGCGGTATTTTTAAATGGTCTGTTACCTGAACATGTAGGTCAATAACCCCCTTTATAGGTATGACTACCCCTTGCACATCTCTCATTTCAATTAAACGATTATTTACTAATTGTTTTAATTGTTTAGCCGTTAAATATGAAAATTTTACTAACGAAACGTCGGATCCCGTGTCTATTATTACTTTTGTCACGGTCCCGTCGACTTTAATTGTAACTGAATTTAATTTCTCAAAAATTAACTTACACATATAAGTACGCGCAGCAGGTTGCGGTTCTTGTTTTCCTTGTACAGGTTGTTTTCGGTTTCCTTTCCATTCGGGTTTGTTGTTATCATGTGTTGGCTTCCATTGTCTCTTTTTAAAGAAGCAATTACGGCTAATATGTCCCGGTCGTTTGCAAAAGAAGCAATTTCTACAGCTTTCTCGTGCATGTCCTTTTTGTTTACAACCCGAGCAAATCATTTGATTTTCGTATTGTGTGTTTTTATTACCCACAGCTGGGCTTTTTGGAGTGGTGACCTTCAAATGATTATCTGGCTTCGTCTCGATGGCTCGCAATAGAGTCTTCTTGCGAGTCCTCTCTTCTATCTGTTCTTCCCTTAAAGCGATTTCAATCGCTTCATCAAAGCTGAATGGATTTTGCGACATAACCCTTTGCTGGATTGGCATAAGCAACCCTTCCAGGAATTGAATTAAATAATCCTCGCGTAAATTTTGTCGGGCCAACTGATCACGTTGATAGTTTCCCGATTTTCGTAATGTTGCTGATCCGCTAATTTGTAATCTTTCTATAAATTCTGTGACTGTTTCGCCTTGCATTTGCTTGCAATTTCTGAATTTATTCAGTGCGTCTGCTGGCATAATTTTGCGTTCAAAACGATTTATTAGGGCTGCTTTAAGTGTTTCCCATGAACACGCTGGATCTTTTAGTTCCTCATTCCACTCTATGAGTCGTCTAGCCGTTTTTTGTAGCTTCAGGCGCACCATTTTTACCTTTTGCAGATTAGACCAGCCTTCCATTTCCGCGACGTCTTCTACAATGTCAAGGAATGTCCTAATGGACCCTTCCCCATTAAAATAAGGAATTAACATTGCAGCTTGCGCAATTGATTTCATTGCATTATTCGCCAGATCACTGCCAATCGAGCCTTCAGGTGCTCGGGTAGGTGGTGGTGGTACAGGCGGCGAAACAAATTGTCTCGGTGTTATTGGCGGATGTGAAGCCAATTCTGGATTAATTAACCGCTCAACCGGGTCATTTTCATCGCCCGAAAAGATCATTTTTAATTTTTCTAAGTTATTTAATCTCAATAATTAACTTTAGGGATATTTGAAATGGACACAGGGTGCTCTTTATCTTGCTGCTGTTCTAGCGGCTTGTAATAACTTCCCCTTTTAGTTTCTGCGAAATTGCAGGTGTCAATTCCGTAGAGCGTTTAGGTGATTTTACCTATAATAAAAATTTCATTTTACTATATGGTCTCATTTGAATGCCTATTTATTATTTGGATTTTACTTTAACATCTTGAGATCTATATTTAAACCCCTAATTGTTTGTCAGTTTCAACAAAAAAACGAAATTTATGATGTTTTTTGTCAACTTGCTCTCCTATTTGGGTTGCTTTGACCTTAAACTTGTTGCGTCACAAATATTCCCTTTTTATGGTGTTATATTTTTAAAAAGAGAGAAAACTATTTTATAGTTTTCAGCGACCAATCGGGATATAGTTGGTGTTAATTTTTTTTCTTGGTGAGATGTTTACCACTGATTTCACCATCTCCAGAGTTCAGTTTCCAGTGAGACCCCCAATCGTTTAGACGAGTTCGTATTTTTTTTTTTTGTCATGAGTAAGTATAGTTATTATTATTATTTTTTTTTTTTTGAAATTTAGACCTGTAATTCACACAAAAGTTACTTGTTTCAATAGTAGTAACTAAAAATTTTAATGCAATTTTGTAATATATTTTTTTTTTTTTTAATTATTTTAATGTTGGTTCCAGGTTCGTATGTAGTCACCCGTCTTCACGGGATACGTGACATGTCAATCGAGGATACGAAGACGGCGGCTCGGTTAATCCCTGACGCCTTCAAGGATCATCGTAATTTATATTTTTGGGGGATGGATCCCTCCAGCACACCGCCCCCACGCCCAGGTCTAAATGTAGTTACGCATCTCACCGGGACGGTCTACTGGGAGGAAAAATCCAATAACGAATTGTGGGTATCCTACTGGGCCCCAATTACTGGAACTTACTCTGGGAGACTCCCAAGTCCGTTTGCTTCACCTGTATGGGCAGGGCTAGAAAATCTCCCTAACTTTTCTGATTAGTGCGGAAAAACTTGTTTCCAATTTTTTAGCTTTTTGTTAAAAATGGTAAAATTTCCTCACTGTTAATTTTTTATGTATTATCATTTACTCAATTTATACCCTTATTCTACCTATGTTATCGTTATTATTTACTGTTTACTATATTAACCAATAAAATTTTATATTTGTAGCTCGCGTTTTGATTCATTTATTTTTACACTCCTAGACTGGTAAATAAATGATTGTGACAGTGTGAGTTAATCAAAAAGGTAAGTATTAATATTTTATTTTAAATTTCTCGTTTGGTCTACAATCCCAATTGTATTTAAATTCACTTATTATTGCTTTAATTACTATCAGGAATTTCTGCCAAGTAATTGTTCTATAGAAATTCCGATAGATTCTTGACAAAATTCAATTTTTATACGAGGGTCTAAACTGTTAACAGAAATGGTCATTTATTTTATGGCTTGTTCACCATTTGTGACTGGTCGACAAGGTCTTGAATAGAGATAAAAGTTTTATTTCACCGGTCGCGTATGTTTGACTCTGTAAACTTTTCCTCGACTCGGTTGTTCTACGCCTCTCGATGATAGTAAAGCATGGCGGACCGACAGCGCGCTCATTCGCTCGGACTCAGTTCTCTTATTTAGTTAATTTCCAAGAATTCAGACATTAATTTGCGACTTTTATGATGTTAATTACCCAATTAGTTGTGAATCCTACCGACTGCGCCAAATTGTTTTGTCGTAGCCTTTTTGAATTAAAGTATTTATTTTATTTTTGACTTTTAATTTTTGTTTGATTTCTGGCTCGAGACGGTTGGCCACGACAGTAAACAATTACCATTTATATTTTGGTAGATTCAAGCTCTGCAGAATGTTTTGAGTGAGCTACAACTAATAATTGGGTTCAGGAATTTGCAGTCAAAAATACTACTCACTAAACTTTAACAATACATATATTGAATATATAACAAGGTAAAATAGACAATTAGATACACATACGAATATAACAAGAGAATACATAGTTAAGTATTAAAACTATTTTTAGTATTTAAAGCAATCAACAATTTTGTTAGGTTTTTACTTTGAATGATTTTTATCAAATTCACAAACGAGTTCTTGGATCAAAACAGACAATTTCAAGTATAAGTCAATCGTGTAATAAAACATTAAATACATAATTGACAATCTGTTGCAACAGTTAATTTCATCTCAGTTTTCTAAACAATTAAATAAAAGCTAAGTCAGTGAGACTTTAGTGGATTCTTTAGCTAAATAACAATTCATGAACGATCTGAAGTTGCATTACATAGATACATTATAAACGAAATAAGAGAACAATATAAAAGTTAAGGAAATTCAAATTACAATACTCACATATTTGTTCTCTCTCTCGGATTTATAAAAAAAAACACTAACATTAAAGTTCTTTCTCGAGGAGGAGAGTGCGTTGAACTCATTCATCAAATTATCGAAAATGGACCATATCAGACTTTTATTTCTTTCTCTAATTGGAACCACACAAAAATAAAGCTCAGCTAGAACGGCTCGCAAGTATTTCAAATCTTATTTAATTACTTTTATTATGTATTGGGAATTTCTACATTAACTCAAATTTATAATTTACTAGCAACAATTTATTCGCAACCCAATGTCCGACAGCAGTTTGATATATAAATAGTGCAACCTTATTCATGATTTCTACTAAATCTTTAATCTAATACGTCTTTACTAATGAACCTGTAATTTATACACCGACAAGCGAAACAATACTCTGGGCCCCTTGTTTTAAATAATTTATCACATTAACACAGAAATTAAATTAATTTAACTGATTGTTTGCATCATATAGCAGAATGACGATTAGCGTATAAAAAGACATAATGAACGAGATCCTTCAAAATTAAACACTTACAGATTTGCCAGGAACTTTGAAGTCTTCCTTCTGGGCTGTTTGGAAACTTTTGGGGCACGTTGATTCGGATTTTTTTTACTTTTCAGACTGATCTGAATATTCTGTCCTTTCAAGGGGCGATGAGAGATTATTTATAATCTCTCACCCCACTTTAAGTTCTGCACGTGCCATGCCAAATTTCCATAGATGGATATGATTTTTCGCTCTCGCACATGATTGGTCCAACTACGCGCTAATTAGGTCATTTGTATATGCTAGCTTTTTCTATCGAGCTCGTCTAAATTCTCCTGCTCTTTGTCTTGGTCAATTTAGACGAGGTCTTTAGTTTTATGGTTTTTATAACCCTTCTCACTCTCCACGTGCAGTTTCTTTAATAATACTATGTTGGATTTTAGTTTCGTAATTTAAAAAAAATGTATTGAAGAATTCATTTAAAAATATGATCTCTGCTATTGGTAGTATTAGTCAATTAATCGATAATTATCTAGTGGCGACTTTTCAGCCACGACACGGCATTGTACAGATAACTTAGTTTGGTGTGAACTAGACTTTTGGTGACGTTTCTTAATTCTAGTTACAAATCTGATGTCATTTTTTGACAAATTTTATTCTAATCTCTACGAATGCAATAGCATGGGGGTTATAAGTAAGACATGCATGGATACAATTTCCTGATCTCTGGTGCAGTTAGTGAAAATAAAGTGACAATATCAAAATAGTGTTATATTTACCTCATTTTCTGAGATATCAATTACCTACCGCATATTTACCAAATGATGAGTATACGCAGCTCGTATACACGCAAGTGCCACGTTCAAATAGAATTTGTTACAAGATGTATTTTGGCTTTTAAACAAACTGCAGGTTTTAATACTATTTGCTTACTTAGAAATATTTCTGCCACTTCTTGCGAAATTTTTCGCTTTGACAACTCAGGATGATTTTTGGAAAACTTTTCAAACAATTTTATTAGTGCTGCCTTCATTTGGGCGAAGATAAGAACTCTTGTTTTTTTTCTGCTTTTTCTTCATTTTTAAGAAAAGCGCAAGAATCTATTGTAATGTAAGATCAAATTTAAACATTCAAATAATAATTTGACTTTTGACACTTTGCAATTATTTCGCATATAACCAACTTTGTTTTTAAAAATTACTACATAGGGGATTTTTGGTTTCCAACTTAAATCAACAGGTGGTGTAAAAATAGCTGTGAATTCGATTATATATACAGGCTGTCCTAACGATCAGAAAAAGCTCTATAACTTGTTTATTTTAAGAGATATTGATTTTTTTTTTCATTTTTTTTAGTTTGTAGCTGCGTTTTTGATGCACATTTTAAAAATATTACGGCTTTCCGCAAGGTGTCTCAATATTAAAAAAAACCTAAAGTTATGTTTTATTAAATAGAATCTACCCAGTTTTATTTTATTTTTGGATTCTATGCTAAATTATAAATAACTTTTATGAAGGTTAGTTTCATTTATCTATAATAGATAAATAATTGATAAATTAAAATTAATTTGTGGCGCTTTTTTTCCAAAATTTTTGAAATGCAAGGGTCTGTCTAAAAATTTGGAACTTCTAAATGCTTGCACACAAGTTAAAGTGAGTAACGCCGTTTGATTCCCGAATGTTTGCCGCATCTTTTAAGTGTTTACTCAACAACCTACTCAGTAGCATGTGCCTACTGCGAATTTTTAAACATGACAAATTAAAAATGTCAATAATTTAGTTTTCAAATGGCACCCCTATTTATTATTGTACAAATCGAAAGATCTTTTGACAAGTTTTCCATCAATATAAGGTTTGTATTTGTATAGTCTAGTGTAAAATTCTAAGTTGCTATCGTAAATTAACTTAATTTCGAAAAACTTTTGTTTTAAAAAATAAAAATCGAGTGGGCTTTATGCACAAAAAAATTAGCACAGAAAATAAACAAAAGTATAGAATAGAAAATTAAGCAAAATCTAACCTTGCTAAGTAATAAAAATTCCGCAACATAATAGTATAGCAAATTCAAAGGTTTATAAGCACAAACAATGAAATTAATTCTCGCAGATCTAGCCGAGTTAAACGTACAAATCTAATTTGATCAACATCGATTATTTATATTTTATTTAATTTTTAATAAAACTGCACCTAATAAATTCCTTTCTAAACGACTAAAACATGAATCAAAGCAAATAATAACTTCAACTCAGATAAACAAAATCAAACAAACACAGTCATTTGTTGAGTCGCTTTATTTTTTCTTGCGTTACATTACATCAATTACCATAATTGAAATTTGGCAAAATACGGTAAATTTCTGTTAATTACAGACTTCACATTCAAATTATTATTAAAATTTTGGAAGTTCAGAAAACTCTTACATATTTTTGCCACAAGCTGCCAACCATTACAACAATTATAACGTTTAATCAACTCATTTCTTTAAAAAAATTGCAACACCTCGAAGGGGAGCTTGTAACGACTTGAGTTTTTTCACATTTTCACTTATCTGAAAGAAGTCAATGATAAAAAATACAAAGTGCTCCAACAAGTTTTTCCTATAATAGTTCTGGCAACTTTATCATCATAAGAATTAAAAACAAGCGCTCTTTTAAAAACTTCTGTCACTGCATCACGTTTTAAAAGTTTTGTGCAATGCCTAAAGTGCGAAGACGTCAAGCTTTTTCGCAGTTTTGACTTTGAATGAGGTCGAATTATTGGTCTGCATAAGGCCGGTTTACTTCTCCGTGAAATTGCGCGAAGAACCGCAAGCACTGTGCTTCGAATATGGCTGCATGGCAGGAAGAAGGTCTGTTACATCGTCCATGAACAGGAAGAGCGCCGTCTTCGCCGCTTAGCTGTTAGAGACAAGTTTCAATCTACAACAGCTAACGCCGTAGAGTGGGTGAAGAAATTGGTAGAACAGTGTCACTAAGTACCGTTTACCAAAGAATTGAAGGCTTCGGTTTACATTCGTACCGAGGCGACGAATGCGATCGGATAGTTTTTAACAATGAATCCTGTTTTTGTTTGTGGCGAAATGACGGCCGAATTTGTGTTCGTCCCTTTTGTTCGGAGCCATATTGGTGTAACTCCTGAGATAATGGTGTAAGGCGCAATATGTAATCACCCTGAGTTATTGTCAATGACACTCTAAATGCTCGACGATATGTAGAAGAAATACTGAACCCCGTTTTATTGCCATTCATAGTACTTCCTAATGCCGTTTTTCAGCAAGACAATGCAACACCCCATGTAGCAGTGCATACTCGTGAGTATTTACGTCATCGGGTACCTCTGTTACCATGACCATACCGTTCTCCCGACTTAAACGCGTTTAATATGAATATTTGTATTTGCAGTATTCTCATTGTTATAAACAAAAGGCTTCATCAATTTTTAACTCGTAAAACACGAAAAAATATATTGGATTCTTATGTCCTAATTTCAATATCTGTTAATTAATGTTTTTCTTGCCACAAATTTCAAAAATAAAGCTAAGATGTAGCATCTCTATGATAGTTTTTAATGTGTTTCTGCAAATATGGCTTTACTTTTCCCTTGTAGCTGCACTGATCACAATGATACCATTTTGATTCCTCTACTATTGTATGTTTTACTTTGATGTGTCGAGTCAATTCAAAATTGTGCTTGCACTTGTATACACAGTGAATACATTGGAACCATTTAATATTCTCTGGAGCTGCATGACATCGAATAATGTGACAATTTAAATTTTTTTTATGAATAGTTTTGTACTGGCATGTGTTACATTCATACATTTTCGCATTTTCTCGTGCTGAATGCTTTGCAAGAATATGTGGTTTGAGATTACTCTTTGTCTTAGCTTTGTATTCACAAAAATCGCAGTAAAATAACTTCGTCTCTTCTTTTGGCATGTGGTATGTTTTTGTATGATGTTTTAAATAGCTTTCTATTTTGCTTCTGTAGGTACAATGCTCACATTGATACCAGTGTATATCCTCTGGGGCTGTATGTTTTCGAATCATGTGTCTTTTTAAATGTCCTTTATAACAAGTATTGTAATCGCAGGAGTTACACTCATATTTCACCACATTTTTTCGTAATGTGTGCTGTATAGCAATGTGTTTTTTAACATTTCCCTTTTCCTTTGATTTGTATTCACAGTGATTGCAATGATATAACAAAACTTCGTCTTCAGATGTATGTCGATAGTTTATGTGCCGTATTAAATATTTTTTTTCTTTTCCTTTGTAGTTACACTGATGACATTTATACCACTGGATTTTATCTGGTGCTGTGTGTTTTCTTCTTATATGAGATTTAATTTCATAACGATGGGCTGCCTTATATTGACAGTATGGACACTGGTATTTAGCTACAGCTTGTTTAGTTTTTTTAGCATTTTCTGGACAAGTTAGACTATGTTTAAGTAGAATTAATAATGATGACGTTGAAAATTTGCAGTTTTCGCAGGTGTAACAACCTTCATAGACAAATCTAAATTGATTGTTGTTTTTTGAATGGAATTTTTTGCAATGACTCCTAAAGGAAATTCCAATATTTGTGTTGAAGTCGCAGTGTTGGCAATAATATATATCTAAACTGCTTTTTTCACATTTGAAAAGTAGGTTCTCATCCATTTTACTTAACACTTTTATATATATAATATCGATTAAGAAAATGCTGGATACAAAACCTAAAAAAAAAATTTTAACAATCAAGAATTTCTAAATTACAGTTTTTACAGTTCCAAATGAAATCAATTATTTTGCAGAATTTGACAAACAAGTATTTTTTACTGATAGATGTAATCAGAAAGGACAAGGGGATAAGCTTTTCCAAATGTACAGAAGTACAATAATACAGAATAAGAAACGAAGAACCAATAAAATTCGATAATATGAGAACTCAAGGTCATTTAAAAGTCGGTCAAATACTACAAGCGCTTGCGCATGAAACCGTAACAACCTTTAAGGGAATTTGTAACAAAGTTCATTTCAAACCGAATGACATCGCACTATGCCGCCCATTACCAGAGAAAAATAAAGAACCGTCATATCAAAAACTAATAAAAAACGTCAAGGGTTTTTAAAAGCTTTTTAAAAAAAAATATCACAGTGTACAATGAGAATTATTTTGATAAATGCAATCCAATATTTTCTATTGACTTTTTTTGTATAAAGCTCCTCAAAGATGCTGCTTTAAGGCAAATTAAAAAAAAACTTAGACTAATGTTACTTTTTTTAACTTAAACTAATGTTACTTTTTTTAACAGAAAACTGACACTCTAGTTTATACTGCCTGTTGCCAAACGGGAACCAAATACAAGATAAAAATTGTACAAGATGTATGGCAGCAGTATTAGTGGTGGCTTCTGCTTAACAACTATTTATAAGAACAGTTTTATAAGCTGTTTTCCTACTTCACTTCTCTGGTTGAGATAAATGGCATAATTATGAGTGGTGAATAAATTTTAGTTAATTATTAGTTAATTTTAGTTAAATATTATTTTTAGTTCGTTTTTATTTAAATGTTTTATTGAATTTTTCAAAATAGAAGCAATTTTTAATAGAATTACTAAACTAAATATTCATATTATTGCCGTTTTTTGACAATAATACGACTAATTTTCGAATTTCATTAGCACAGTATTTCCAATTTTTTTTGTCAATTAAAGGGTACTAATTTGTAATTCTTGATTTTGTTGCAAATATTTTTGATTTTAAGTAACGTTTTAGAAAAACGGTTTTTTTAATGATTTGGCAGACAGATACAGCTAAAAATTTAAACACTTTTAAAACGCAATTTATATTACCAGTGTGACCAATCTATGACGTTAGTTTTGCACCATGTAGCTATGTTCGTGAGTGTAACCTTGGCGTCAGTTGTAGTTCATGTTACTGTTATACAGGGTTTTGTGTTTTTTTATTTTAATTATTATTTTATAATATTTTAATTTATATTTTTTTATTATTTATTATGTATGTATATATTTTTTTGTTAATTTCGATAATATGGCGTAATCTTAACCAGTCTTCACACTGAATACAAATTAAGTAGAAATTTCAAGAAAATAAACAGAATGATTCTCACTAATGAGTTTAAAACTGTTGGGGGCACTTTGGAATTTATCACGTTCAAGAACCGGCATGACAGTTATCATCTCGGTTACCATTTTTTTAAGAAAGTGGACGGCACAAATAAGCTGGAGGGTAGGTATCTAGCCGATTGTAAAGTAAAGTGGCAATGCTGCGTGAAAAGAGGTCTTATAATACGAATAACTAACCAATTTTCTCAAAAACTAGTTATCACATTGACTTCAAGAATTGCCATTAAAAACCTTGTTTTTTCTCTACGCATCTGAATCAATTCAAAAAAATTTTAATATTTCTTCTAATAAATATTAATTAATATTAATCCGTTAAAAAATATAAAATTTACTTTATTTTTAATGTCGTTTTAAATGAAACGATGTTGAAATATGGCTTAAGTAAAAAATTGTAGATAATAGCAAAAATAATAATGTTTATTAGCTTCGTATGACCTATTTTGGTGCAGCATTGCCGTTACTCAACAATGAGCTGGATAATCTACCCTTTAGCTTCTTTATGCCACCCACTTTCTTGGAAAAAATGACGTAAAAAACTTCTAGCCAACTCAATCAGTTTTTGGTGATCACGGTGTATTAAAAAAAGAGGCAAGCCTAATTTCATTTACATCCGGTATTCCTATTTACATTTTTATTTATCTTTTAGTATTTCTTGACAGATTAGGTAATATCAGCTAATATATGAGTATTCCTTGGTAGACCTAAGAATTCAAAGTATTTGGAAGGTATTCCTTAGAATTTATTAGTATTCCGTGGAAATCTTTGGTAGTTTCTGGAAATCTTGGCAATCTGAACTAATCTTAAACATTTTAGTATTCTTTCGCAATCGGGTAGTCTGGTGTCCCTTATTTTTGATTGTGACTTACCTAGGACCAGGACCACTGAATATACGGGTAGCGCCAATGCAGTTCACTAGACGTGGGTTCAAATTAAAAAAGATAGCTATACACACGCATGAGTAAAACAAAGATAGAAATAGTTTTAAATTGGTTTTAAATGCATTTCTAAGGATTTTGGATATATTATGTTGCCTACATTGGTATTTAGTTTTGTATAGTTTGAGTTCAAATTAAAAGAGAGGTCCGAGAGAGAGATGGAGAGTTGGCGTTACCCTCATTATATTAAGTGACCCTAGACTTACCCCTCGATTTCCGCCCTCTTTTGGCATGTGGACGGTGCATTTAACAATTATTTAAAAATATATGCGTTCTATATGTATTATCTTGTCTATGAGCAGGACAATGGCAGCCATTATGTATAGTACGTTTGCGCACCCTGCACTCCTGCACATTGAAGATTATTCTCCTCCTACTGTTTCTCTGATTAAAAGACACTAATAAGTTTTTTTTACTTATTCAACCTTAAAAAAATCTAGAGAAGAGTTTTAAATTTTACAAAGTAAATATCTTGGAAGGTATGATCTTTACATTTATTTAATTATAGATTAGCTGAATTCTTATAAATCGATTGATTTTTAGGTTATGTTATACCAATATTTTTTTAGTGTAGAATAAGAGTGTTCTCTAAAATGGATAAAGATCCCCTTTTTAATTTTAAGAAACACTCATCTCAAATTGATAATGACTTGCTATTTAATTGTGAGAAGAGTTCTTTAGAAATATACCATTGCAAACACTGCGCTTATAAAACAGATATTGTCCCTTTCTATTCTGGCCATTTTAAAAAAATCCATGTAGAAAACAAGAAAAATCTATCACCATCTATCTGTGGACCTACTATGTGGTGTAGATCATTACGTCACACATGTAGAAAATGCCAGTTTTCTTCATTTTCATTATTTCTTTTCTTAACACATAATTTAAATTATCACCCGTCTGACCCTAAACCAAAGAAACAACCTAAAGCTAAACCAGAAAAATGGCATCAATGTAATCAGTGTGACTACAAAGTAAAATTAAAAAAAGATTTTTTAAGACATAAAAGAACTGAACATAAATTTCATAATAATTGTGATCATTGTGAATACAAATCACCGTGGATAAACAATCTTAGAAAACATATTTTGGACCAACACACTGGTCCAGAAAATGTACCAAAATATGAATGTAATATATGTGAATACAAAAGTAAAACCAAAAAGAACTTAAAAAGACATATAATACAATTACATACAGCTCCATGGGAGATAGACTGGCACAGATGTGAGCTATGTAACTACAAAAGCAAAATAAAAGCAGATTTAGCACGCCATGTAAAACTCAAACATAGGCCAGAAGAAAATGTGAGAAAATATGAATGTAAAACATGTGCGTACATAACTGAATATAGGGAGAGCTTTAAAAGGCACGTAATTGAAATCCATGGAGCTCCAGAAGAGATCTTGGATTTTATCCAGAATCCAAGAAAAGTACCAATGTGAACACTACCTACTTACAAAAGCAAAGTAAAATCAAACTTAACTAATTACAACCAAATTGTACTTTCAATATTTGTAATAAATTTAATTAATTGTACATTGTCTTAATTATTTATTTCTTTCAAACTTTTCGCTTTATTCTTAGGACGATGTTTTCATCACTTAAACTGATTGGTTGTTATGTAATCAACTCAAAGTTATGGTTGGCCAATGTAGATCATGTGACATTTAAGGGCGTTTCTCATTTATAATCTACAAGTGCCTTGATTATTTCTGTTTTTTTTTTTTAATTTTATAGCACTACTTTTTTTAATAAACACGTGATATTATACAGGGTGGCCAAACTAAAATGAAACAGAAGCTATAACGGTCAGAAAAATAATTGCTCGAAAAAACGCAAAATCAGGTGTATTTTGTTTGGAAGGAGGACAGCTTTTGGCATGAATTTAACAATTTTGTATGCAAACCTCTAAGCGGGGGATGCATCTCTTTATTTTTGTAGAAAATTAAACGCTCTACGAAAAAAGTTTTTTGTGGTTAATCGATTACTCCAACCATTTAAAAAAATTGAGGATTTAGTCTCAAATTTTGGTTTTTAAAATGCGAATATCTTCTAAGTAGTTAAGAGTAATCGATTAACCACAAGAGACCTTTTTTGTAAAGCATTCAATTTCCTATAAAACTGTATATTTTGCATTTTCTAATATTTATTTATCTACGAGTTATAAAATTTAGAAGTAAAAAAGAAATTTTTGTTAAATTCCTCAAATTTTGACCTCTGATATCTTCTAAACGATAATAGCTATAAAAAAATTGTAAGATACCTTTTTTAGAGCGTTTAATTTTCTACAAAAAATGTAAATAAAATTTTTTCCTACGATCAAGTATTGACGAGATATGGTTTATCCGAGTTTTTAAATTTTGGAATCGCTCTTTAAAGGCCTTATCTTCAACCAACGAAAAATCGAATATCTTTCAAGAATATTGCTCACTTTACTTGCGTCTGGCTCTCGCTAACTGACTGCCTGACTGCCAGTCATTGTCTCTTTTCTTATACCGGGACATTTCTTTAACTCTGAACATAGTCCCAGTGTTCAATTTTAAAAGAAACAGATTAACAGTATAATGTAATAGGTACTAATAAAAACCGAGTAGGTATTTTATGTCAAAATAGTTTGACAATTAAAAAAATAATTAAGTTGAAATTAATATAGTGCAGAAATAATGTTGTATTTAACTGAAGACAAAATCCGAATAATTAACTAGTATCATGCCAATTAGAACATCTTATTTCGAAATTTAATTCACACGTATGCGTTGAGTATAAACACAACAAAAGAAATAGAACCAGCTATGTTTTAACAAAAAAAAAACAAATTTAATATCTTATGTTATGCAGAAGAAAACCTCCTGTCTTCGTTAAGAATGACAAGCGACTTCTTTAATATTTCTCGATCTTCAATCCGAAGAGTTTCAAAGGAATTTAATTACAAAGCATACAAATTTACAAATCTTCAGCAACTAAGTAATGAAGACAAAATGAAAAAAACAGATTTTTGCAAAGAAATGTTTAATTTAATAAATAACAATAAAGAAGTAGTAGAAAAAATAGTATTTTTAGATCAAACATCATTTTCACTTGACGGTGAAGTAAATTTTTAAAATTATTAGAAAGTCCTTACTGATTCCACTTGTTACTTTATACCACTTTCTTTTATTCTTTTTTTTTCTTATAAATATAGGTCAAGCTCTAATCTACAAATGAAATGTTTGATCAACGCTGGATTGGCAGTTTTGGACCAACAGCTTGGCCACGTAGGTCACCGTATATGTCTCCCATTAATTTCTTTCTTTGAGGGTTCAAAGTTTTCGCCATAGACAGACGTATTGCATTGAACAGGAAGGTGGCGGTTTCGAATATTTGTTAAAGTAATAATAAGATTTCTTACTTGTTTTTGTTAGTTGATTAGATAAATTAAATAATAAATTTTTCAAAAATAAACGAGTTTTGTTTCGTCATCGTCAAATCTGCACTTGCCACTTGTCATTTTGTTTTTCAGACCATTTGCGGTAAGCAAGTATACCTGGTTGCATAGCAAAAATTTCTCAGTTGATGTGTTTCTTTTAAAAATGAAGATAGGAACTACCTATGTTTAGAGTTAAAAAAATGTTTTTTACTCAATTGGAAGCGATGACTAATCATTCTCGATCGGTTTATGAACAAGTCTATTAAAAATTTCGTGAAATTTCATGCCTCAGTGCGCTATCGACGCGATATCTTTTTAGTATTTTCTCGTGTTTTTTGTCGTCACAAGTAGAAACAATTAGAAAATAATCTAGAATCTGAGTTGTTGCCCAGAAACAATCTGTTGTCATTTTGGTGTAATTTTTTGGTATGATGTGTGTCAGAGTTGTGTTCTAAAAATTAATTTGAACTTTATTTAGAAAGTTTTGGTTTATTTGATGCTTGAGTTTGTTTAAAACTTTAAAAACTCCATGGTGTAAAAAATTACAAGTGAAATAGAATTAGATTACAAAAAGTCGGCATGTCGTACCCCACATCACTTTTTTGCCAATTACCTGAAGACAATGACATCATCGACCTGACCAAATTGGATTTCAATGATGACGAAAGTTGGTTGTGGCAATGCTCAAAAAACTCAGTGATCGACTTGAAGCAATGGCTGTACAAGGCTATTCCAGAAAACGCCTCAGTAGTCTCTATCAAAACAACCAAAAACGTGGACAATCAGGCCTTCACACCACCCAAAAAATGTTTTACCAGTCCTAGCATTAAAAAGCATAATAAGAAATGGTATGAAAACAAGAAAAGGGAATTAGAAGACAGCGGAATTCAATTAAATAGGCAAGACAAAACATCTACATCTAGTTTTAATTTTAATTTTCTTCCAAAAGCACCCAGCAGTCTGAATTCGTTTCAGAATATGTCGCCACCTAGTCTTGTAAATTCAATGTCTTCAACTTTTGCGAATTTAATGGAAAATAGTTTTATTAAAAATGATTCTGAGTTAAGAGAAATTAGAGATATGAATTCTACAAGATTGAATTTACAGCAAGATGCTGAACTAACTCAGAATTGCAGCACTTTAAATACAGACGTTCCTAAACATTTTCTTAAAAAAGTGTCTTTTGTTGAAGAACGGGATAAGACTTTTGCCAAAGAAGATAATGATGATGATAATCAAAGCCTAGATAGAGACGCAAAACTCACATTTCAGCGCCAAACACACTCAAATCACGAAGATCTAAACTCCCTAATAACTCTCAGTGAAAAACCTGAGTCAGGTGATAAAAAAACCGTCAAAAATATGAAACGCTTACACGACAGACATCCCTCTCGAACTCCTGACCTAAACCATCTCAGTTATCTAGCCGAAACTGAAGAAAACACAACATTTAAACGAAATTTTTTTGGTCCGTCTGATTCCGTTGAAAACCTTAACTACATGAGTCTAAAATCGAGTAGAAGCTCAAGACCAAAAAGTATGTACGTCTTAAATGACCTTGATGCTCCAACCATGTCTACTCCTAAACAACGCTCCAAAATTCGCTGGCCCCATCACGAACTTTCACCAATCAGGGACCTGTATTCAGACCCCAAGCTGTCTTTCATCGACCAACACACTCCTCCACTAAGAAAGCAAAAAACCGTGAGTCATATCGCACAGAATATACCAAATCCTAAAAGTGTGAACACTCTGCCAGTTGAGAAAAAACCCATCATAAATTCGATGGGACACGTCCTGAAGGGATCATATACGAGTCTTAAACCGACCAACACGAATTTACCAGTAGCTCCACCTCCGTTGGATACCACGGCAGGGATTAAATATGTGACAGTGATCAAGGGGGAAGTTCTCAAAGAGATTGAATTTGTTAAATCTCCGAGGCCGAAAAGTGGCTTGCCGAGGCCTGTAACTAGCATTCCTAGACCGGTGTCGAGAATTCCAGGGCCGACAAATCTTGGGCTTGGTTCTAAGTCAGCTGGAACTCGAGGAAGATACTAAGGTGTTTGAATCAAATATTCAGGGGTTTATTTTATCTTAAAAACAATAAAACGTTAGAAGTCGGCGCTTTTTGAATTAAATTACTTGTGCTTTATTATTTTTGACATAGACTGATTGATTTACCACGAAACAAATTTTAATATACATATATTTGCATAAATTGAGTTTTTGTCTACGCTTTTGTAATGTACCTAATAAAATTTATATTGTATAAACTATTTTGATAAAAAATGTGTGATTTATTTGCGTTTATAAGTGTCTTTTTGTAAGATTCTTTTAAAAAGCAAATGTAATTTATTTCTACTATGTACTATGAACTCTAATACAAAAACATTAAATAAACAACTTCATATACTACAATCGCCGTTGCTTCAATTATGTCGCTTGCTCTTCCAAGAACATCACTCACTTTACTGACTTGTCTGGCTCTCACTAACTGACTGACTGACAGTCAATGTTTCTCTCCTTGTATGTACATATTAGGGGTGGGCGATTTTCATTTTAAATAATCGATAATCGATTATTCAATTTAATCTATTATTTCGATTTTCCGGATTAATCAATTTTTCCGATTTTCAATCAATCGATTATTCCGATTATCAATTAATCGATTATTCGAAATAACCGATTATTTATTACATTGATTAATTAATGTTTATTAATTTATTTAAGTATTTTGAATAAAAATTTAGAATTATAAAATTTAGATCCTACTACCTTACAAGCATTAAATAATCAATTATTGCTTAATTGATTAATCGATTAATTACGTAATCAATAATCGATTAATTTAAAAGTATAATAGAATTGAGATTAATCAATTATTTTGCCCAGTCCTAGTCTAGAGTATTGGAGTAGAATGTTTTTATGTCTTTCCATATATGTTTTTATGTCTTTCCATATATGTTTTTATGTCTTGTGTTTCCATATGTGATTTTTATTCGGTCAAAGTTTACATATACTCCATCAAAAAAAATTACATGGATAGTCAAGCGTATAGTAGTAAAACACATACAATCACACACTGAATAAACATATATCGCTTAGATACTCCTCGGTTGAGTAATACGCTCTTTTTATTAAAAAAGCTTTTTAGTTCCTTTTTTAATTTGTTTTTCTTCATTTTCTTAAATTTTTCTGGGAGTCGGTTATATATTTTGATAGCCAAGTGGTTTACACTTAGCTGAGATACGTTCACTCGGTGATAGGGAACAAGGAAGTTGTTTCCATTTCTCGTGCCATAGTTATGGTTAAAATTGCTTTTCAGTAGAAGGTTCTTATGGTCATATACAAATAAAACACAGGTAAGTATAAAGACGGAAGGTAGAGTAAGAATGTTTTCTTTTGGAAATAAATATTTACAGCTGTGCGTGCTATTTACGCCACATAGTATTCGCAGAACATTTTCTGTTTCAGGAATATTTTTTCACTGTCAGATGTTCCTCCCCAAAACAATATACCATAACCCATTACACTGTGAAAGTAACCGAAATGTGTTATTTTAGCTGCATCAGCTCCTGCAATTTGTTTCACTCTTCTGACAGCAAAGGTAACTCTAGATAGTATTGGCATCAAGGTTACAATATGGTTTGAGAACTTGAGGTTTGGTTGCAAAGTAACACCGAGAAACTTTAAGTTAGTACCTGATGATGTTTTTGTTTCAAAAAGAAGTTCTTGAGTTTTTTCGGTGTTCATCTTCATCTTGTTTACATCAAACTATTGCTTAGTTTGTGTTAATGTAGTATTTCTCTTCTCCTGGTGTGATAGGTTGTTTTTGTTAGGCTTAAGAAAAATGTAATTTTTCTTATCTTAGATGTAACAGTTAATAAGGCCGTGAACGGTTTCCTATCCAACAGATCCAATTAAATTTATATTTTTGAACATAGGTCTTCCCTGCGATTTAACAACAAAAGGAATATAAAAATATTCAAATTATTAAACCGGAGATCGGGTATCAAATGCTTTAGGGGTAAGGGGTGCAGTCTAAGATCTTTAACTGTCTTAAAATTGAAAACACTGATTAAATTTAAAGATAAAATATATTAAAAGAAAATGCTTAGATAGAATAACAATTATTTATATACTATGAAATTATTACTTATACTTAAAAATACGTTAAACAGTGTAAAACAGACAATATTACTTTAATTAGTCCAAAGCTTTTCCAGATATTTCAATAACTTGCTTATTAACGAAACAATTTAAACTTGACATTTTCAACATACTGATAGCGTATGATTTTTCCAAACAACGATACTAAAGCTCTTTTTAAAAAATATTCTGATAAACTAAGGCACACACAGTTATCTTAAACTTAAAATTACATATAAGGATTGCAAATGGATAAAAATATACGTCTATATTTGTGGAAAGAAAGACTAATAGGTAGGCAACCACAAATATCTACTCCTTACGCGTTTACAATAAAGCCTTTCTTTCAAGGTACATTAAGAACCAATCTCTACTTCTTATATTAGTCGTTCTTTCTCACAATTAAATATTAAACTCCTTAACAATGAAAACTTGAGTGAAGGGGAGGATTCTATGATACCGAATGACGCTCGACTTTTCCAAACATTGTCAAAAATCGTCCTGACGTTGACTACCCAACCCTTTATCGTCTTGACAAAGGTCACAATTTAACCCCATAAAGGTTTCAAACACTCAAAGTCGACAATAGCAAAATAAATTCTAAAATGTCCGGACTATCGGCAACAACAACCAATTTTCATTAAAAAGCGTGATTTGTTCAAGACTGTCAAGTACATTCAAATGGCCTCACCAATTCGATAAATGACTTTAAACACGATTTGAGTACAATAAATCTTTTAATTTCTGCGAAATTAAACCATTACCTAATAAAAACCATTTTAAAAACAATTAAAACATTCTTTTACGATATACTAAGAGAATATTTATTTTTCTTCGAGCTAAAATATCATTCTTCAATAAATTTCAACGAGGTCAACACTCAGATGCGAATTTAACAATTAAAGCAATTTAAATACTCTATAACCCTTTTCGAATAGCTAAGATTGTCAACGGAATAAATTCTACCCAAATAATCTCTTAATGACTTATTTCATAGAGAAGTAAAATAAAAATAAGAATTTTTATTGATGACATCGCGTAATTGAACGTAATTGAACTGAGTTACACTTACTGCTTTTCTGCCAAGGGACACTAAGACACTTTCTGGACACTTGAATAATTAATTAACTTAAAATACTTCACTAGTTTTACGCTGATTATTAGCTTCGACACTTGTCGATATTCTAATGAATTGTCATCTCTCATTTAGAGCAATATATACTCCGATTGAAGGGCAACTCTTTGCCACTAGACGAAAACAAAGCTATTAAACAATTCGCCATGGTAATTAAATCATCAAGTTCCGTGTCACCCCACGCAGCTTTGTGTGAGAACAATAATTTTTTCTTTGTCACATTACGTTCTTCCGTACACTTGCTCCCTATGATTCACAAAAATTTTGCCAATATTACATATGCGACCTCGTTTTTATTTGATGGAAGAATTCTTTAAAAATTTTTTCTTTAATTTTTTTAAAACAACAAAACTATAAATCATGCTTTTATAGTCTTCTCACTCTTCACGCTTCATTAACAAAATTTAGTTGTTTTATGATTCAGTTCTTTTTGTAAAAATTCTCACGGATCTTATCATAAATAAATAAAATTTAAACTAATTGACAATTAATTTTCAAATATCAAAATCTACCCTTCACACTGGAGTTTTTGGCTATTTAATCCGCTATTTAGAAATGAGGTATCATCGGCGAAGAGGATGACTTTGTCGGCTTTTACATTTGTAGGTAGGTCATTTATATATATGAGAAATAACAGTGGTCCCAATATTGAACCTTGTGGGACCCTATGACTCATTTTCCTCCAGGAGCAAAGCTTGCCATTGAAGAGGGTTTTTTGTGTCCTTTTTTCTAAGTAGCTGTTCATAAGGGCTAGTGCTGACTCTCTAATCCCATACAACTCTAGTTTATCAAGAAGTACTTTATGAGGAATGCTGCCAAATGCCTTTGATAAATCGCATACCTGAATTTTACATTTTTTCTTATTGTCGAAGGCATCACTTATTTCTTGCAGTACTTCAGTCAGTGCGGATTAAACCGATTTGCCTTCCAAAAAACCATGTTGCTGATTACAGAAGATATTCTGCTTCTTGAAGAATTTTAGTAGTCTGTTTTTGATGATCACTTCGAAAATTTTTGAAAATAAGTGCTTCAAACGTTCAATGACGTCAAACTTCTGGAGCCCATTTTACACAGATCAATAGTGGTTGCGCATGCTCCACATGACCTGCTGTGCTTATGACCGACTGTTGATGAGAATTTGACTTTGACAGTACAAAATTTCTTACGAACGACTGTTAATGCTGCTTCTTTAAATCTTCTTCTTTGGAAAAGGCACTGGAAATGGTCACCATCACCATGATCACACGACTCACACGTCACAGGGTTTTAAATAACTAACTCTTCTCCCATTCTAGCTACGTTCAATAAATAAGAAAAGAATAAAAAAATAGCAGTTATTAAATTTTACAAAATAAATAAATTCATTTAAAATAGTAACAGGTATGTCCGTTTATTTGATTTTCTATTAGCTGACTATTAAGATTTGATCAATTTTTAGGTTATATAGGTACCTGTGATTTAACTTTTTTTATCCATAAAATAAAACCACTAGAATGGCATCACTTTTCAATTGTGAAGAAAGTAGTTTCGAGTTCTATGATTGCAAACATTGTAACTTCAAAACAAATTTTGCAATTTTTTTAAATATTCATGTTCAAAAATTCCATACAAAAAACGAGAAAAATACATTCTCATCAATGTTGGAAAAGTGTTATACATGCAAAAACTGCAATTTTTCAACATTTTCATTATTACTTTTGTTTAAACATAATTTGACTTGTAAAGAAAATAAGAAGAAAAAGAGATCTATTTCTGAATATCAGTGTCCCTATTGTCTACAAATAGTAAGCCATAGTTATATACTAAAAAATCATATAACAAGAAAACATACAGCACTAAAAAATATCAAATGGTACGAATGTGATCAATGTGACTACAAAGCAAAAGTAAAAGATGATTTACGACAACATATAAAATATCGGCATAAATTAGAACACGAAGTTTTGTTATATTACTGCGATAAATGTAATTACAAATCAAAGAAGAACAGCGATGTCAAAAGACATTTCCGAGCAAGACACACAGAACGAAAAAATGTACCAACATATTATTGTAATAGGTGCAAGTACAAAACTATATATAAAGAACTTTTAAAAACACACACTATTCGACATCATACAGTCCCAGAAGAGAGTAACTGGCACCAATGTCCACACTGTACCCAGAGAAGGAAAACACAAGAAGAATTAATCTATCATTTGAAAATACATCACATACCACAAGAAGATAATGAAAAGTTATTTTCCTGTGATCACTGTGAATTCAAGTCAAAGACAAAGGCATCTGTTAAAAGACACATTCTGGCAAAGCATACAGCACAAGAAAATGTGCCAAAATATGAATGTAACAAGTGCGAATTTAAAACTTTACGTCATGGAAGCTTGAAAACACATATTATTCTACGCCATACTGCTCCAGAGGATGTACAGTGGTATCAATGTGAGCACTGTACCTACAGAAGTAAATTAAAAGGAGATTTAACGCGACATGGAAAAACACACATCAAGAACAAAATATAAATATGTAACATATATAATGTTAATTTAAAAGTTTACGCTATGGAGACTTAAATAGTTATTTACGTAATCAGTTACGAAAAGACCGATTATGTGGAAAAAGAAAACTCTATTCACAAAATGCTTTTCATAACTAGTTTCGTCAATTCGTTTCAAAATTCGTCATTACGCAACTAGTGATGTAACGAGAGCCATTACATAACGCTCAAAATTGACGTAAAATTAAGCATTTTATAACGGAGTGAAGAAAAATAAATTATTTAACGCCATACAGCCCTAAAGGAAATAAAATGGTTCCAATATGGGCACTATATGTAACCTACAAATGTAAAATATAACTTATGTTAGAAGAAAGAGTTTCATTATTTTTCTGTGACCCCACTCTAAGCCTGGACCAAATGTATGGATCGGGGCGTTTTTTGACTAAAAGAATTTTCAAAGACAAAATATAGGCATTAAATAGTTACCAAAATGCTACTCGACGCTATGATTAGAACATTTTTATTTGTTTAAATTTTTATGATAACTATTCCAACACTTTTGTTTTTTTTTGTGAAATTTATTCTTAATTTTTTTTTTCAAAACAATCCTTTTAAAAGAAATTTTTTTTGTATTAATTGTTTTAATAATGACCTTATAAATTTCTAATAAAAAATTTAAACATTACCCAATATTATCGTTGATTTTCGCCAAACCTACAAAATGTTTGGTTAATTCAAGTAATGCATGTTGAAAATAAGCTAATGACTGTTTTTTAAGAAAGTTTAAAAAATGCACGAATTCTTATTGAAACAAATTGTTAAAAGAAAAATGTTATCAAAACTGTCTTCTGCCTTACGAACGCCGGTGGAAGGTCAACTAGGCGTTCTTACGCGCCTCCGAGTTGTCTATTGCTATTGTCATTTAATATCAATTTTTTAATGAAAATATGTACCATCAGTGCCCATAAAATGGTGGAATAAATCGAAAACTAGATAATGACTCTAAATTTTTTTATCATTGACTTCTTTGAGATAAGTAAAGAAGGGAAAACAGTCAAGGCGTTACAAGCTCTCCTTCGTTGCATTTTTTTTTGAAAATGAGTTTATTTTCTAAATAATCACTTCTTCAATAATAAAAAAATTTGAAAACAAAGCGAACGATTTAATTCCGCCGAAATATATTTTATTTTCTTTTTGTATATACACTAACATTAATTTATAGACAACATTATGCATTAATATTACTGTTGGATCCATCTACTGACGGATGTTTTAATTTAATGTGTCGAGATAAGGAACCTTTAGTACGCATCCTGTTCTCACAGTAGGGGCACTGCTGCCATTTAATCTTTTCTGGATCTGTATGAATCTGAATATGCCTATTTAAATTTTCTTTTCTTACAGTTTTGTACTTGCACATGTTACACTGATATTCATTTCCTTCTAAAGAGTGATGTACTTTTACATGGCGTGTTAATTCCGCTTTTATTTTATTTTTGTAGGTACAGTGCTCACACTTGTACCACTGCATCTCATCTTCATGGTATTTAATCATGTGATACTTTAAATTTCCTTTATATACAGTGTTGTAATCGCATGTGTTACACTCATATTTCGGCAGATTTTCACGTGCTGTGTGTTTTGCACGAATATGTAATCTGAGACTATCCTTTCTTTTAGTTTTGTAGTCACAGTGATTACAGTAAAGTTCTTCTATTAACGTATGTTTCTTCTTTATGTGTCTTGTTAAATCTGATTTTATTTTGCTTTTGTAGGTGCAGTGCTCACACTGGTAACATTGTAGCTCTTCTGGTGCTACATGGTATTGAATCACGTGATATTTTAAGTTTGCTTTATATACAGTGTTGTAATCGCATGTATTACATTCGTATTTTCGCAAATTTTCAGGTGCTGTGTGTTTTGCAAGAATATGTAGTCTAAGACTATCCTTTCTCTTATTTTTGTATTCACAGTGATCGCAGTAAAATAACTGATTTTCTTCTATTGACGTGTGTTGTTTTTTTATATGTTGTCTTAAATCTGATTTCATTTTGCCTCTGTAGGTGCACTGCTCGCACTGGTGCCACTCTATTTTCTCCGGAGCTGTATGTTTTACAAAAATATGTCTGTTTAAATTTCCTTTTACAAAAGTTTGGTACTCGCATGTGTTACATTCATATCTTTTGAAATTTCCTTTTAAAAAAGTTTTGTATTTGCATGTGTTACGTTCATGTTTCGGCACATTTTCTCGTGCTGTGTGCATTGAAAGGATATGTTTTTGGACACGACCCTTTATCCTTGATTTGTATTCACAGTAATTACAGTAATGTAGCAAAACTTCGTCTTCTGATTTATGTAGATTGTTCACATGTCTCTGTAAATTTCCTTTTGTTTTTCCTTTGTATTCACATTGATTACATTTGTACCATTTGATTTTTTCTAATGTTGTATGTTTTCTTATTACATGCAGCTTCAGTGCATAAGCATACTTTGCTTTATATCGACAAGAAAGGCATTGATATTTACCAATTTTTCTAGCAATTTTTTGACAAATCAAATTATGTTTCAACAAAACTAATAATGAAAATGTTGAAAAATTGCAATTTTGGCATTCTTCAACTCTTGATGTAAACAGAATTGTCTTGTTTGAGTGGTATTGTTGAAAATGACCACAAAACAAAGATTCACTATTTGTTTTGAAATCGCAGCGTTTGCAATTATATATTTCTAAACTACTTTTCTCGCATTTAAAAAACAATTCTTTATCCATTTTAATTAAGTATTATTTTACAAATTAAAAAATTGAGTATATAACCTAAAATATAATTGACTATTAACATTCTGCTAATCGGTAATTATATATAAAGATCATACCTTCCACAATACCAAATAAATATTATTTTGAATAATTTAACAAAAAACTTGTTATTGAGCTGTCTAGTACATAGAGTTGAAAATAATTTGTTTATATGTATCATCTGACTGACTTTTGTGCGTCCATCTTGTTTTTTTTTTGTAAGACACGGTGGCCGCATCCCCCACTTAAAATAAGAGCATAAACTGCAGTCGGTAATATGTAACCATTTACCATACCAGGTCATGTGGAGCATGCGCAACCATTATTGATCTTTAAAATAGGTTACAGAAGTGTGTCGTCATTTAAGCGCGAACGTTTGAAATAATATTCTTACCTACTTAAGTAAAATATCTTAAAAAAATCGCTCTTATTGCATTAGTATATGTATAAAGTTAAAATTATAATAGCTAAACTTTGATTGCATAAAAATCACATATGGAAACACAAATAAGACATAAAAACACTCTACTCTAGACCTTCTGGTTTTAATCCAGTCACAAGTTGCAAATAATTCTCGCATAATTGAGAGTTTAATTAAAAATAAAAGTTTGCAGTTATAAATCTAAATATAATTATAAATGCAGTTATAATATAAATTATAATTAGCATAGCAGTTATTTAACATACTCAAAAATCGTCGTGGACAAAATGGCGTTTAGAATTTCGGATTTTTTTGATTTTTGAATATTTTTAAAAGTTAGAAAAAATATTTTTTAAACTATATGTTTCTGAAGCGAAAAATTGATGAAATTTATACGTGAAATAGGTATACAGTATATAGCAGCTACATAATTTACTCAAAAATAGTCGTGAGACAAAATGGCGTTTTAAACAATTTACAAGTTGAAAAATTAATTTTTTTGAACCTGTTGTTGAAGAGAAATGTTAATAAAATTTACCCAGAAAATAGGTAGATATATAGCAAATACTTTATTTACTCAAAAATCGTCGTAAAACAAAAAAATCGTATTTAAGGTTTCAAATTTTTTTACAATTTTTTTTTAAATACTTTTACAAGTTTTATACATAGAAATGATTTTCTTTGAACCTGTTGCTGAAAAAAAATGTTAATAAAATTTATGCAGAAAATAGGTAAAAAGGAGCTTCTTAATAAACTCAAAATTTTTTATCGTATTATCTCTTGTACTTCTAATCTCCTTGTCATTCACTCAGTTTTCAAACAGCCGACTAGTCGGTAGTAGAGAGTCGGTTTAATTTACGGTATAAAATAAGTTGTGACACTTTTAAGGCCTGGTGTTTTCAAGAATTAGATCGGGTGTAATAAACAGTCTTTTCCAATAAAGAAAAAAATTAATGTATCGAAAAATTGTTAATAAGGCTCCATTAACATGGAGAATAATAAAGCATTCTATCGATGACCTTCTTTGAGCTTTCTTTAGTATCTAAATACGAGGGAAAGCTGATAAATCCGCGACCTAAGGTACTTAATGAATAAAAAGTATAGATTTATATTTTTTATTTTTTAATGTGATCTCCCTCAAAAACAATACATTTTTCATATCGTGAATATAAGACCACTAAAAAAATATTCCTTTGATTTCTCTATAAAATGTTTTCTACAGCCGCCTTCATTTCATTTTTGTCCGAAAATCTTCGTCCCCGCAACTTCTTTTTTAAAATGAAAAAAGAAAAAAGTCACTGGGAACCAGGTCCGGACTGTAGGGTAAGTGGTCAAGTTCGGCGAATCCCGTGGCTTTCAAGATATCCTTTGTAACCTGAGCGGTGTGAACGGGCGCATTGTCTTGCAGAAACAGCACTTCGCGCGGCAACTTACCACGTCTTTTCTGTACGACTGCTTTACGTGCCTGATCTAGTAAATTAGCGTAATATTGACCATTCATTGTAGTTTCTTTAGGCAAAAAACCAATTTGTAAAATTTTTTCGCTGTCTCAGAAAATGGTAGCCATAATCTTTGATGCCGACTTTTCCATACAAAATTTCTTTAGTGGCTTTTCTCCCTTTTTTATTCACTGCATTGACTCTTGTTTGGACTCTGGATCATATTGACAAATCCAGGTTTCATCAACGGTCACAATCTGGTGACAAATTTTTTCAAAATCCTTTTTACACAACTCCAAAAAATCTCTACAACTCTCCAATCGACGCTGCTTGTTGAGCATTCGCGGTACCCAATGCGTACTAATTTTTTTCTAATAAAGTCTTAGTGGAACAAATACTAAAAAGGCGTAATATATATGCTCACAATAAGTCACACAATCAGTGTAATAATTATAAGTGACAAAATGCTGAGTCATTGCTAAGTACCTTAGGCCGCGAATTTATCAGCCGGCCCTCGTATTTAGTGACGTCGGGGATATCTACGTGACTGCTCCCAGAGGTTGCTTTTGTGTTCCCACAGTTTCTTGGAATTTTAATTAATTTTTAGCGAACCAATAAAGGGTTTGTTCTTATGGTTTTTTTTATTGAAAACGTTTGTGAAGAAATCCCTCATATGCATAACAAATTGTTTAATTAGTGAAGCCGCGACCTTATTTCTGTCGTTCAGTCTACAAAAATCTTCGATTTTCGACTTCAAAATTCTTAATTTAACTAAAATATAAACAATTATTTCGTTCCTAGAATATCCGAATGAACAATGGTGTTAATTATTCTGTTTTTATGACGTCCATCATGATAAATAAATCATTTCGGAGTTGAATGGCTAAAAAAAGCTGTGGAAATAAAAATAACAAATTACAATACTCGAGTCCAACATAAATACCTACTTTTCAATTGTAAATAAATAGACAGACTTACTGAACATTGTTCATTCAATGTTCATCTGTTAAATCGACAGTTAGCAGGTATATGATTATTATTAAAAAAAATTGTGGCGGATTTTTTACTTTTGAAAATGACGAAACAAAAGTTCGTATTTATTTTAATTTTCAGATCGCAACACAATTCCTTTTAGCTTAATTTTAGGACTCAAAATTTAGGCTCGAACAAAACCCTCTAATACAATAGATAAAATTTGTTTGTTTCGTAAGATCAACTCTTTGAGATTGTTGGAATTGAGGGACAGCAAAAATTAGTGGGAAAGTAAGCAGTCATTAAAACTCGATATTGAAGTTATAAAATTTAATAAAGTAAAATAAAAACAAAAATAATAAAAAGATATGCAAATATGTGATAATAAAAAATATGATAATTAACAAAATTTGAGTAAAATAAACAAACAAAGATTACAAGAAAAATGTATAATTAGGTACAAAGGGTTAAGCCATTTTCCAAAATACACTACTCAAAAGAATTATCGCATATTCTTGAAAATACAACCAAAATTTATTTTTAAAATGTATATATGTATTTTTTGTATTATATATGTATTTTCATGTGTTCCTGTGCATCAAGATGCTCACTCGTACTTTTTTAATTTTTTTAACGTCAAATTATCTATTTTCTTCTGAGCGCCAAATCAGTTTAATATCATTTCTAAGGTTTGTTGTCGAAATAATTTGAATTGTGAATTAGGGTTATCAACAGACGTGTTACTCGGCATTTAACCGAAGCAGAATTGCAGACTTCTATCATTTTTCTCCGCGAAGGGCATAATCAACTGAGAGTCGCGAAAATTCTAATTATTGCCCAGTCCTCTATCAGCAGGGTAGGTATACCAGCGTTATTGAGACACGAATTCTCATTCAAGACGTTGTGGACGTCGTCATAGAACGACAAGTGTAAGAAAATATCGTTTCCTCACACTTACTGCAAGGAGAAATCGGTTTGCAGCGGCGAGGTTTTTGCAAAACTTACTACAGAGAGTACATAATACTCTAATTTCTAATCAAATAGTCAGAAATAGACTGCATGAACTTAATTTACCTGCCAGACAACCAGCAACAGGCCCACGGTTGACTAGAGAACACCGGGTAAGACGACTTGCGTTTGCGAGAGAACATGTGAATTCAACAAACCACCAATGAACCAACGTTTTGTTTTCGGATGAATCGAGATTTACTCATTCATCAAATGATCGACCTCAAAGAGTGTGGAAAACTCCGGGAACGCGACTTACTCAATGCAACATTCGGGAATTGGATACCTTTGTCACGGGTAGTGTGATGGTACGGAGCAGAATTAGTTCAGGAGGGTGCACAGAGTTGCATGTTCTTAATAATGGTGATGCAGATTACAGAGATTTTAGAAGAATATGTTGTAGCTTTTGCATGATAATGCGCGTTCACACGTCGCATGAATGGTTCAGCACTATCTGCAAACTGTTCAAATTCCCGTAATGGATTGGCCGGCTAGGTCACCGGACTTGAATCCGACTGAACACTTATGGGACGTTCTTAGGAGACGTGTAAGAAGCAAATCAAATGTTCCTCCAACTTTAGGCAAGCTCTCAGAGGCTTTAAATAAAGAGTGGATGAATATCCCAAATGTACTGTACAACATTTAATTCAGAGTATGCAAAAACGTTGTAGAGTCATTATAAACGCAAGAGGAAAGAACACACGCTACTAAATAAAATGTCTTCAATTTTCTGTTGAATTTTATAAATTTTGATTTTGATTTAGTTAATGATTAGTGGTTTAGTTTATCATTTATCCACTGGTAAGTAGAAAAAATATATAATTACTTTTGCAAATTTGTTTTTTAATAAAACAAACATGTTTAACTTATACAAAAAAAATTCTATCGGGCTTGTAATGAAATATGCGATAATTGTTTTGAGTAGTGTATAAATTACTGCATGAATAAAAGTAGATGGTGCAGGACAATCAAAATTACGTAGAAAAACACCCCATACGTGTTGATCTAAGGGTTGACACTTTACGGTACTTTATCAACAAGAAATGTTTACATTTCCGAGTCTCAAAATTATCGGTGTAATTTATACAAAGTGACATAAAAATATGGAATAAAATTCATACTTTCTAAGTTAATGTTTTTTAGAAAAACGCCAAAACAAGTCGAATTTGTTTATTTTATTACGCACGTTTTTTATTTGTTTTTTTGTCTAACTGGTTTTTTACTGTAACGTAATAAATATTCTTTTTAAATAGCAACTCCTATTTTTGGTGTTGAATATTGAAATTACTTTTTTTGCGTATAACAGTGTAACATTTATAGGGTTTAAATAAAAACTTTCACTTTAAATGTTTTATTAAATGTTTCAAAATAGACGCAATTTTTAAAAGAATTACTGAACTAAATGTTCAAATTGACGTTCTTTCGTTTTTTTCCAATAATACAACTAATTTTCGAACTCTGTTAGCACATTATTTATTATTTTTTTGACTAATTAAGCGCTACTGATTTGTAATTCTTTCTCTTACATTATTAATGTCCTAAAATCCTAAAATGTGATTTGACAAAACCACACTAAGCACACTAAACATTCAATTTTTCTGGATGTTGTAACAAGTATTGGTTTCTCTCATTCAGTCAATTCAGTGTGAATTTTCTATCGACCCATATGGCAGTTGTGTCTTTTTTGAGCTAATAACATTTTAGGGCCGTATTTTTTTGACGTCTCATTGATTAGACAAAATTATTTGGATGTTCTTTGCGACACGTTAGTACCAGCATTAGCGAAACTTTTCCCAATAAAAAGTATCTAGACATACCAGCAGCTAATTTATAGTTTAAACAAGACGGAGCACCTCCACACCACGCTCGTGGTGTCTGAGATTATTTAGATGATGTTTTGACCGTTTTTCTAAAAGGCTATTTATAATCAAAAATATTTGCAACAAAATCAAAGAATTAAAAGAAAGATTTACAAATCAATACCGCTTAATTAGTCAAAAAATGATAAATAATGTGCTAACGGAGTTCGACAATTAGTTGTATTATTTCCCAAAAACGGAAGAACGTCAATTTAAACATTTTGTTCAGTAATTCTGTTAAAAATTGGGTCTATTTTGAAAAATTCAATAAAACATTTAAATTGGTTAAATTACTTAAAGTTTTCATTTTAGACCCTACAAATTTTATACTGTTATACGCAGAAAAAAAAGTAGTTTCAAAAACATCAAAAATAAGGGTTGCTATTAAAAAAAATATATTACGTCACACCAAAAAACTAGTTGGCCAAAAAAATTTAAAAACAAAATTGACCTCTCAGCGTTTTTCTAAAAAAAATTACATTAGAAAATATGAATTTTATTCCATACTTTTATGTCACTCTCTATATACAGACAGAAAAACCCATAATAATCTGATACATTTAGAAGCCGTATTTTTCTAGTAGGGAGGTAGAAAAACCAAAACAAATTATCTACCGATTTTTTATCAGTTTAAAACAACTGACTTTATAATGACAAAAATTACAAGAACAATAGGTCCATCCACGAACAGTTCACGTCTGTAGTTACATATCTGTTTGGCAAACCATACATTTTTGACTTTTTAACAATTATAAATTACTAAACAAATAAAGCGCAAAAACTCTAATATAATTGTTATAAACACTGAAGATAAATTAAAATAACTTACTTTTCAGTATTTTTTGGAATTGGTAGGTACGTTTCTTTTTCTCAACTATTTGAATTTAATAAATTTGGGCAAAAAGGTGCAATTTTACTACTAAGTATGCTTATTGGCAGCTTAGAATACTAATTACTATACTAATCACCAAATACTAATTAATTCCTAATTAATCGGGCGAGCTTTTATACCCTTCTTTTCTTTTGTCTTGTGAGTTCATGGAATATTCTACTAGAATTCAAACTTATCTCAATTTAGCAAAATTTGTTTATATTTTTACCAAAAACTTTTAGCGAAGTTCTTAACAAATGAAACCGTTCAGGAACTACTTTTAATTGACCTTTGCATTGTTTAAAAATTTCAATAATTAGGTCGCGAAATGAATACTTTGGTTTGATTTTCTTTCACAACAGTTTGAAAAGCACGTAGGGGTTGCAGTTGCTAAGCGCGTTTTTACTTTTTTTTTTTTCGTAGAGTACGCAACTAATGATTCCAATATTCTAGTGCAAGTTACAACACGATTTCTTTTTAATACATAATTTCATGGTGTGTTTTTCATCTTGCAGTAAGAAAAATAAAACTTTTTTAGAATAGTGGAAGGTATGATCATTTTATTTAATTATCAACTTATGAATACTAAAATTCGGCAAATATTTAGGTTAGAAATCTAATTGTTTGAAGAAAATCTAGCTGAAAACGCTTCAGTATCTCATTTCAATCAATTGAAACTCACATCAGATAAGCCCAAATGGTTTCAGTGCAAGCATTGGCCCTACCATAGTATAAATAGTATAAGGTTTTATACTATGGCCCTATCCCAGAAAAGAAGAAATTAATTTGTACCAGCATTTGACAGCGTCATGTGGTCATAGAATAAATGTGAAATGTGACCCTATAGTACCAACGCGGACACTGTTCTTATAGGAGGAGAAACGAAATTTCTTTTTGACTAAAACACATAATAAAATGCCCTAGAACAAATGGGCCGCAACCCCAATGGCTCCAATGTAAGCAATGTCTTTACAGAAGCATATACGGGCAGTTATACACATCAAATCTGACTGAAAGCAATTATCAAATACAAATAAATCTAGCACAATCTTATCTCATTTTTATGTGCTTTTGCTAACCTTTTCCTGTGATAAATAGTATTTTATGCTGTAATGTAGGGTTTTTTCCCTTTTAGTCCGGGTCAGCTTTCGGGGCCAGGGTTCCGTTGTAATTAAAGTTCACATCTTTTTAAATGTTTATTAAAGGTAAATAATTAACAATTCTATAAGACAGAAATAAACAAGAACAAATTAATGACTACGGGTTGCTAAAACAAAACCCCGAGCTTCTAAAACAATATCAAAACAAGTTTAACTCCGAGTTTCTATAACAGGAACAAAACAAGTTAATAAATCTGAACAAAACAAATTAATTTCGGGTTTCGGTTAACGGTTGGGGGACGGAAGAGGTTTTATTTACCTAGGAAATGCGCCAGGTATCTGCGGGACAGAAGCGGTTTCAGCTATCTAGGAAATGCGCCAGGTACCTAGGAGACGGGAGCGGTTTTAAGTACTTAGCAAATGCGTTAAGTACCTGGGGAACGAAAGTGGTTTCAGGTACTTAGGAAATGCGCCAAGTACCTGGAAGACGGAGTCGAAGCCTCAAGCAGTGTTGTCTGAAAAAATTACCGGGCACGACTTCTCTGGCGAGCGGTCTCTCAGACTTAACTCAGCGAGAGCACTACGGTGATTATACAGAGTGGCCAAACGAAAACGAAACAGAGGCTATAACTTTCAGAAAAATAATTTCTCAAAAAAAACGCAAAAACAGGTCGATTTTGTTTGGAAGGGGGACAGTTTTTGGCATAAATTTAACAATTTTGTATGCAAATCCCTAAGCAGGGGATGCATTTCTTCAAAAATTTTAAATGGGAAGAGAGGTCGAGTTGCACATTGTTGGAAAGCCCTTTTAATTCTGTATACAGTGGTGGGTATTTAAATTTTGTGAAATGTAAAATAAAAAAAATATAATAAAGTGACACATTAGTTTATTAAATGTTTAAAGTGACTCCCACGTGCCTCCAATAGTACAGGTTGTGCTCAAAACGCTGTCGAACATTTTTGAGCATTTGTAGAGTAATTTGACGACATTCGTTCACTGTCCGCTGCCGTAGATCTTCTAAAGAGGTAGGTTGAGTTGTTTAAATTTTACTTTTTAAGTGACTTGTGTAAAAAAAAGTTCAACGGAGACATGTCTGGCAAACGCGGAGGCCACACAAACTGCTAATACCTAATACCAATAATTAGTTGTACCTCGATAAACATTCTGCAGAGGTTGAATCTACCAAAAATTTAAATGTAATTGCTTTTGTCGTAAAACCGGTTTGTGCCAAATTATTTGAGAACGAAATAAAATAACATTCTTTTAAAAACTCCACGTCAAATTTTTTATAGGTTTTAGCCGATTTTACCGATAACAAAAACTTTGTGGCGCTTCTGGCTTGTTCTATAATTTCTGGAAGCGTAAGATTTTTTATTTGTCATTTTCTTTCATACTAACTCGTTTTCTGTTGATTGTAATTAAAAATCATTGCGACCTGTCACAAATTTAATTATCAGGAGTTTATAGCTATCTGATGAATATTTAAATTTTGCTGTAGTACATCGTTCTCATTGGTCAAAATTTGTATCTTAATGAAAAATTTGTATCATAAAAGATATCATTCCAAACCTAAACAGTTTTAAAGTAAATAAATATTTTATATAGTTGCTAAATTGTACTTGTAATTTTTTTGATTTTTGAGTGTTTTTAATATCTTGCAGTTAATAATTTTTCCGACTTTTGTCGGTCATAAATAACGAGTTTTATGTGAACGACTGTCTTCTTGTGACCTCCAGTCGCCATTTGCAAATAATATTATATTCCTGAATGTAAATGAATACCGTATTGTTCAAATAGCTCTAAATTACTCTCAATTACTCCATTATCTGACCCAGACACGTTTAATACATATAAAGTATAAAAAGGTATAAATTTTTAATTAGCTAATGGTTAAGATTCAATTAATTTTTAGGTTATTTACTTGAACCAACTTATAAACTAACACTCCACTAAAATGGAATCACTTTTCAATTGTGAAGAAAGTGATTTGGAGTTCTATAATTGCAAACACTGCAAGTTTAAAACAAATTTTAGTATTTTCTTAAATATTCACGTTCAAAAATTCCATATGAAACCCAAGGAAAATACATCTACATCTATAGCAATGATTGAAAAACGTTATATATGCGAAAAGTGCAGTTTTTCAACATTATCAGCATTACTTTTGTTTAAACATAATTTGATTTACCATGAAGTAACAGCGAAAGCAAAAACCCCTAAAAATCAATGCCCCTATTGTCTACAAATAGTAAGCCATAGTTTTGTACTAAAAGACCATATAACAAGAAAACACACAGCACTAGAAAAAATAAAATGGTACGAATGTAATCAGTGTGACTACAAAGCAAAAATAAAAAATGATTTACACCAACATGCAAGATATCGGCATAAATTAGAAGACGAAGTTTTGTTATTTTATTGCGATAAATGTAATTACAAATCAAAAAGGAAGGGCGATATTAAAAGACATATCTTTGCAACACACACAGAACTAAAAAATGAGCAAAAACATTTTTGTAACAAGTGTATATTTAAGACTTCGCGTAAAGTACTTTTAGAAAGACACATTATTCGACGTCATACGGCCCCAGAAGAGGTGCAATTGCATCAATGTCCGCACTGTACTCACAGAAGCAAATTAAAAGTAGATTTAAAACAACATTTAAAAACACATCAACCAAAAGAAGAGAAAAAGATGTTTTATTGCAATCAGTGTGAATACAAATCGTATAAAAACTCATCTGTTACAAGACACATTCTTGCAAAGCATACAGCACAAGAAAATGTGCCAAAATATGAATGTAACAAGTGTGAATATAAAACTTTACATCATACAAACTTAAAGACACATATTACCCTACGCCATACGCCTTTGGAGGATATACAGTGGTACCAATGTGAGCACTGTTCCTACAAATGCAAAATAAAAGGCTCTATAACACGACACGTAAAAGTACATAAAGACTAAAATACCTTGAGTAGGGTTGTCAAAGGCTATCTAAGATTGCTTTTTAGGGGGACGAAGCAATTTTTACTATCTCACTATTGTCTTTAGAACTCTTCTTTTGGGTAGGCTTTTGGACTTTTTGGGAGCCGAAGGCGATAATTATTGCAAAAATAAATTAAATCTTAAAATATACATTTTTATGGGTCGGAAACGAGATTGTTAAATTGTCTCTTCTATACTCAGACTTTTCTCAATATCTTGCTCGAAGGACCATCAGTTTTTTAATATAATTTTTATATTTAAAGAAATAGAAAGTGTTTCAAAATTTTGTATTTTATGTTCGGTAACAGTTTATAAAATTAATTATAAAGACGGTTGACAACCCTAAAATCGTGAGAACGAAAATTTGATGACTCGGAACAACAAGCTTTGCTCTGTCATACAGGCTTTTCATAAATGATTATAACAACGTAGGTGGCTGTGGAGATTTTTGATATCACGCATATTCATTGTAATGTCCTATTTACGCAACGGAACATTGGAAAATGGTTTCTGGAGTTACTCATTTGTCTAATAATAATTATAATAATAGCTAAAGTCTTTTGGGCTGATTTCAAGTTGAGATAATGCCGGTAGTATCGCAAATTTTAATACTTTTCTATGACAACAGCGAATCACAACCTCGAATTTGTTTATTTTTCCATGGAAACGAAGATACTACCGGTATTATCTTATACTTGAAATCAGCCCCTAAGTCTTTAAAAGACAGAATATTTTTTATTATTTTCACAGCCGCCTACGTCCTTAAAATCATTTATGAAAACCCTGTACTTTTGTTATGCTCGATCAGTCAAAGAGGCAAAGCTAACTAGAATTAGAACTCATCACTAAGCTTCGGTGCTGGAGAGTCTTGATTAAACCACCAGGCAATTAACCGGTGTAATCCAGCGGGTTGCATGTTATATATTGAACTGGTCTACACCAGTTGACTAGTAGACCAGTTCAATGAATAACATGCAACCCGCTGGATTACACCGGTTAATTACCTGGTCGTTTAATCAAGACTCTCCAGCACCGAAGCTTACTCATCACATATTCGTTTTCACTGAATAAATGTATCAAGTGTAAGTTTTAAACCTCTTACACCATGGCAATTTAAAAACACTTTATTAGAGATAAAGTAGTTTTCCGATGTGAGCTCTGTATCTATAAATATAGAATACAACTTAAAAAAAAGTTTTATTATATTTCTGTGACCACTGAATACCTATACCTAAATGAAAGATGAAGTTATGTGTCGACAGACATATTTTTACAAAGCATACTTCACGATAAAATGTGATATAGCAGAGTCACTTTCATTTGGTCTATTGTGGTGCAATTGACTGACCCTATGGCAACTTATGGCGCAGTCATTTCTAAATACCACAGTGAATCAAATAAAGGTGAGTCTGGTGTACAATAGTAAGATCTCCTTGGTGTGTCGAATAAATCAGAAAATTCACCCATTAACACCAAACACTTTTTAGTTTTTTTCTATTTTCAAGTGGCAACTAAAACTGAATAATTTACAATGGGATTTCTCCGCCCTATCCAATGTACGGGAAAACGATCTAAGAAATCGCGTATTTGTATATGATAATGGGGAGGCGCTCCATCTTGTTGAAAGAAAAGTTGGTTTTCGTGGAGATTTGCGTCTTGTTCTAGTGCCGGAATGATGAAGGGGTCAATAAAGTCTTCTAGCAACTGCAAATAGCTATCGCCAGTCAAATTGTCTTCTACAAAAAGTGGCCCGATAATGTGATCACCCAGAATACCTGACGTTTAATTTTTGGGGCGGTTGGGTGTGCCTTTCAAGAAAATTGTGTGAATTAATATCACTTCAATAACGACAATTATGCCTTTTTACTTCACCGTTCAACATAAACGTACTTTCATCAGAGAAGCAAATGTTGGAGAGTAAATCTGGGTTATTATTCAAACGATTAGTAAAATTTTGGGAAAATTGTGAACGTCGATCCGGATTATCTTCGTTTAGTTCTTAGACAAGTTTTTTTTTGTATGGATGAAACTTGGGATTTTTGACAATCCGATGAAAACTACTTTTTGACACGCCAGAATTTTGAGCAATTTTTTGATATATTGCCGGTTATCTATTAAAAAATGACCAAGATCAGTCACTTCAACAGCGTCGTTTTGAATAGGAGCTTACGGGAATGTTTTTTATTTGCAACAGAGCCCATTATCTCAAATTTCCCAATTAAATTAGTAAGTAATTAAAGTTAAAAAGTCTAGAAGCATAGTAGAGTTCTACTAGTTCAATTCTTTATTCTGTACTATGAGCCATTATAAAAATTACGGGATTCTATTAATAAAGACATTAAAACGTAAAAATATTTATTTATTTCAATTTGGTCTAAATCTGACATATAAACATTATTACAAAAAGTCTAGCAAATATGTCGGTGCAAATATGACTCCGATTTTCCCTCACACGCGTAGGTGCCTTGATTATAAATGGCAGGCATCATTTTGATTCATCCAAAGATAATTACATTCGGTAATGTTTAATTTTTTTAATGAAAAGTATGTCCTCCTCGGGCTTTATGACTTTCTGACACCGACAGAACATACTCTTTGTTATTCGTTCTTGTGTGATTTATTCCTAACCTTTCTGAAGAATATTTGCTAGTTGCTCAAAGCTATAAGGCATTTCCCGCTGCCTTAAACGTCTTCCAGTTTATCCCAAAAATGCTCAATCGGGTTTAAGTCTGGGCTGTTGGCTGGCCAGTCTATAACTTCAATATTGTGTTCTTTAAAGAAGGTTCTAACAATTCTAACAACATGGGGGCGTGTATTATCATGCTGAAAGATAATCTTTACCGTAATTTTCACATTCGGTAGCATATGAGGTTGTACAATGTCTGTAAGGTATCGTTGTGCTGTCAAAGTTCTTCCTTCAACAACGAAAAGTCTATTTAAAAATGTAGTTAAAACTAAATTTCTTTCAAATGTTTTATGTAAATTAATTATTTATTTAAAATAAATTCACGAGCAAATTTAAAGTTTTAGTGTGTTTTACTTGTTTTGGTGTTTATTTTTAGGACTATTTTAAAGGTGGATAGAATTCTTCCAATGAAATTCTAATAAAAAAAATGAAAAATGAGCATAGGGACTTAACAACTTAACATAAAAAACGTCCTGTATAAGCTAAAATTTTTTGTAAATTATCTAGTTTTAATTCCTACCTGAGGAAGACAACTTTGTTGTCCAAACGCGCCTTACCTCACCTTACCGACTTTTTTACCTCCATGTTTTGGGTGTGTGTCTTCCAGCCGCCATTTGTAATTCACATCGCAATAAACGTTTTAAGTTGAAAATTCTTACATAAAATTTAGTTGTATTTATTTTAGAATAAATCAATTCGTTTATAATTGTGGAAGGCATGATATTTTTATTTAATTATTAACGATTAAGTGAATAAACTCGTTCAATTTTTAGGTTATGTAAGCAATTCAACATTTTTTTTTTTTCAAATCTACAAAATCGAACTGTGACCCAATATGGATAAAGATAAAGAACCTCTTTTCGTATGTGAGAAGAGTAATTTAGAGATATACTTTTGCAAATACTGCGATTTTAAAACAAATGTTGGAATTCTCTTTTGTAGTCATTTCCGGAAATTTCATGCAGAAAATAAGAAAAATTTGTTTATACCTGCTTGTTCCGCATACCACACATGTAAAAACTGCAATTTTTCCACCTTCTCATTATTAGTATTGCTCAAACATAATTTAATTTGTAAAGAAAATGCTAACAAGACGGAGGAACAACCCATTGTTAAAAATCCGTGTCCCTACTGTCAATATAAAGCATCTCGTAATAATTACGAACTGAATAATCATATAATAAGAAAACACACAGCCCCAGAAAAAATCAAATGGTACAAATGTTATCACTGTGACTACAAAGGAAAAGTAAAAGCCGATTTAAAATCGCATATAAAGCGTCGACATAAATCACGAAATTTGCAAAAACTTAAAAATGTACCAAAATATAAATGTAACATCTGCAAATTTAAAGCTACACGTAATGAAAATTTGAAATTACACATTATTAACCGTCATAAACCTCTAGACGAGATACAATGGTACCAATGTAAGCACTGCAGCTACAAAAGTAAAGTAAAAAACGGCTTAACAAAACATCTAAAGAAATATCACGTATCAAAAGAAAAAGGTCCATTTTTTTATTGTGATCGCTGTAAATTTAAATCAAAGAAAAAGGGTTCCGTGGATAATCATATTCTTCGCATGCATGCAGAAGATGTGCCAAAATATGAATGTGACTCATGCAATTACAAATCTACACATCTTGGACATTTTAAAAGACATGTTATTATAAACCATACAGCTTCGGAGAAGATACAATGGCACCAGTGCAAGTACTGCACCTATAGAAGCAAAATAAAAGACTATTTAAAAAAACATGTAAAAGCACATCATGTGACAAGAAAAAATGTTTCTTGAAATGACTCTGAATTTAAATAAAAAACAGAGGTATTTCAACTACCATATTACAAAACTTTGTTTTGTTTATTATTAACAATAAATAATTTCTATAACATTATGATTTGTTTTTTTTACCAAAGAGACATTAGTAAGCGTTGCAAATTTGAAAAACTTGTTATTGATTGCTTGATTTCAAAAATTTACGATATTAACCAATTAATCATTCGAGGCTTTTTACAAATGCTTTATTGGATTTGGGGTTTGTTTGATTTAAAGAATTGGATTAATAACGAATAATTTATTTCTTCTATATACACTAATACAACAACAATAAATAAATTCTTGATATTACTAATGTGGCTCTCTTTACTCGCTTGTCTGGCTTTCACTAACTGACTGACTAACTTCCGGTCATGGTTACCCTTCTAATAGTATTTTTTTTTAATAGAAAACGAAACTCGGAAAACTTATTATCTTAGAAAATCCCTATAACTGAGTAAAAAATTAATTTTTTATCACTTTTGCTTTTTTCGAATATGACTATACTTTGAATTTTTAAATAGAACACTATGTATATTTTTAGAGTTTACATTAAATTTTGAGCCTAATATTTAATTGTTTTTCTGGTTTAACTAATTTTTTTTTAAATGTAATAATAGTGGCTCATTTGACTTTTAAAATTAACGTTTTCTTTGTCAAACCTATGATACCAAAATTTGAAAATCTACAAAAATATTTTTTTTTAAATCTGAAAGAAAATTTATTATTATTATTATTAGGAAAAATTGAAGAAAAATTTCAAACAAGCTAGCATTTTAACAAGAAAATAAAATAGGCTTCTATCAAACACAATTGGTTACTTTTTTGTTTTACAGCCTGCTTGAATTTTTTTGAAACTTTTAGGGATTTTTCTAAAATATTTTTGAAAATATTACAAAAACTACTAAATAAATTTTTAAAATTTTGGTATTTATAGATTAACAAAAAAATGTTAATCTAAAAGTCGAGTGATTCACTATTGTTCTATTTAAAAAAAAATGAGTTTTATCAGAAAAATTAATTTATTTCTGTTTAAACTCTTGTATTTTCAAAATTGGATCATTTATGGGACTGATTTTATTTTTTAGTTGTTGCCTACATTGTTTAAAAATATTTTTTAGCCATCACAGTCTTCTATATAAAAACATATATTAGATATAAAAAAGTGTTTTCTTTCCAAGCGGGAATAAAGTAAAGGTTTATTCCCTCGTTTTTGATCAAAAATAAGGTACTTTATTCCCTATTTTTGGGAATTTGAATTTTTTTATTTATTAACATTAAAGTTTACAAAACTGTGTCGTTAGCAACCACCAGCCATCACTACCTAGAACTTACCGTACCGACAAATTATTTTCTTTTAGAATTATGACTTCTGCCGCTTGAGATGAAAGCATTGTATGCATCTTGGGAATAAACCTTCGTTAATCCCTTAGCTGAAGATGGCCTCGCTCCCTGCGGTCGCTCTGGCATCACTACACCCTTGGGATTAAGATGGCAGTTTATTCCCTTGATACATAAATAACTATTATTTTATAAAAAGTTATAAAACGTAGTCTATTAGACTCAGAATTTAACATAGATTCCAAAAATATAAAAATATGCATAGTATTTCATTTAAAAATCTTAAGTTACGGTCGTTTTTTGTAAAACTAGAAGTGATAAAAATCTAATATTTAAATTAAAATTTTTCAATTAATAGAAATTTTCTAACATAATTAGTTTCCTAAGATTGGTTTTTTTATTTAAATAAATACTATTAAAAAAGGAGTGAGCCTAATATCGTTTACACTCGGTATAATCAAACGTCTTTGCTAGAACGTGCTGGATGGTATGTAACCTTTCTTCATTTAATTTGAAGCGATGACTTATTTTTCTAGATCGGTCTACATGCGAGTCTACTAATAATTTCATAGAATTTTACGCCTCGGTGCGCTTTCTAGTATTTTTTCGAGCTATTTTCACAAACTTTCTTTCTCTTATTGTTATTTTAATCGCTCAGAACAATAGTAATAGTAGTTTTTATATGCTGCCTAATAAACTTAGAAAGTCATCAGGGAAATGGGTAGTAGATAACGAAGTAAAAATTGTTACTATCAAAACGAAGTTTTTTGTAATGAGGGTGTTCACAGCAAAAATATTGGTGTTTTTTAAGTTTCGTTTTTTTATTTAAATAAATATCATTAAAAAAGGGGTGAGCCTATTTTCGTTTACATCCGGAACGTCTTTGCTACAATGTGCCAAATGGTTTGTGGCCTCTCTATTTAATCAGAAGCGATGACTCATTTTTCTAGATTGGTTTATATGCGGGTGTACTAATGATTTTATGGTATTTTACGCCTCGGTGCGCTTTCTAGTATTTTCTGGAGCTATTTTCTCAAACTTTCATTCCTTTATTGTTATTTTGATCGCTCATAACAATAGTAACAGTAGTTTTTATATGCTGTCTAATTAATTTAGAAAATTATCAGGGGACTGGGGAATAGATAGTAGTCGTATAGACAGACACAGTGTGCCATCTAACCAAGAGTGCTGGAAGGTAGAGAGAGTTGGTAAAATAATGTTGACGGATAACAAAGTTATCTCTTCGGCTCTCGCTCGGCTACCAACATAACCAACCTTCAAGATTAGGTAAAAACAACTACTTCGCTGACTAATGTCCCGACCGACATTGAATTACATCGCCTAATCGTCCAACCAGCAACACACTGAAAGGCAGTATAACCAGAACTAGCAAAGGTGTTCCAATCAAACAACAACGTCGAGAAGCTGTATACCGGTTTCGGGGTATTTGCCTCTCATCAGTATTAATGACCGAGCGAGAGCCGACGAGATAACTTTGTTATCCGCCAACATTATTTTACCAATTCTCTCTACCTTCCAGCACTCTTTGTTAGATGGCACACTGTGTCTGTCTATACGACTACTAGCCGTACTTCGCTTGATATAAGCGAGTTCTTCCACCGGTTCTAATCGAGCACAACGCTCCGAGATACGCTGTACTGATGAGGGGTTGTTCAATTGGAACTCCTTTTGCTAGGAGAATAGATAGTATCGAAGTGACAATTGTCACTATTAAAAGAAAGTTTTTTGTAAAGAGGGTTCAAGTTTTTTGTTCACAGCAAAAATATTGGTGTTTTCTAAGTTTTGCTATTTTATTGAAATAAATACCATTAAAAAAGGAGTGAGCCTATTTTCGTTTACATCCGGAACGTCTTTGCTACAATGTGCCAAATGGTTTGTGGCCTCTCTATTTAATCAGAAGCGATGACTCATTTTTCTAGATTGGTTTATATGCGGGTGTACTAATGATTTTATGGTATTTTACGCCTCGGTGCACTTTCTAGTATTTTCTGGAGCTATTTTCTCAAACTTTTATTTCTTTATTGTTATCTTAATCGCTCAAAAAAATAGTAATAGTAATTTTTATATGCAACCTAACAAACTTAGAAAGTCATCAATGGAATAGATAGTATCGAAGTAAAAATTGTCACTGTCAAAACGAACTTTTTTGTAAAGAGGGTATTTATAGCAAACATGTTGGTGTTGCTACCAGTTTTAAATCTTTTTGATGAATCAACACCTCCAGTTACAGAATTTTCAGAAATAAATATATATTTCTGTTTTGCGTTATTTCTCCAAATTTAAAGTTTTACATTTATTTTTCCAGATGATTTTATGAATTTGTCTTGTATATATATTTAATTATATCTGTTCAGACATATCACAGCTTCTTAGATTTTTTTAGTTATTCCAGCTTTTAACAAATATACACGTTTCACACATTTAATTGTAAAATGTTTTGAAGTTGTTATGTCTAATTTTCCCTAATGTTTGCGTAATTTGTTATTTAAAAATATACTTAAGCTTGTTTGTGAATGTGGTTTAGAAAAGTTTTATCCGATCTATAATGATGTAAACTAATTAAAAATGTCATATAATTTTTTTTATATCTGATTGTGTATATGTTTTTCTTCTATGATCTACATTTTATTTTGTTTGTTTCATTCACACCTACCTAATTTTTTTAAATTTATTTTACATCTCATAAACCAGCCAGAACAAGCCGAATTTTTTTATTTTTTATACAAGGGTGTCCGAAGTCAAGGGGCTTTAAAATTGTCTTTAGGAAGAAGGAGCATTATTTGAATAGAAAATTAATAGTTTAGCTTTTTGAGAATTTTATTTTATTTTACCATTTGCTAAATTTATAAAATAAAACTTAATAAAATAAAGCAGTAAAATGATATTAATAAAAAGTATTTTTTGTTTTGGGGGTTTGAAAGCAAGCAGGGCAAATCAACAAGAGTGAAATTTTCTGAGAAATCAAAAATAAGAAATTTTTACCTTTCTTAAAATCAATCCTGAAACATACTGTATAAATAAATGTTTCCTTCTATATTGTTGTTTTATTATATTCTCTATTTTGAACCTTTGTATAGAACACAACAAAGTAGAAAATAAAATAATTACCAAAACTAAAAAAAAAAATTACTATAATTTTTACTTTGACCCCAAATAATTTTTGAAATATTTAATTTATCACAAAATAATAAAAACATAAATAAATGTTTTATCCAATATACAGTTTGTCTCACGTGTGCCGGCGCATATTTCCTGATAATCATCGTTTTAAAAGTAAAAATAAAACTTTTTTCAATTTTTTTAAAAGCTGCTAAAACTTTTAAATAATATTTTTCGTAAAATTTGTTAAATTAATAATGGATTTTGACTAGTCTAATTAATAGTGTAAATTGTATTAATATATAACGGTTTAAAAGGGAGCATTTTGTTTTGATGTCACCATAATTCAATTGTTAATATTGTTATCATAAGCCATTGGTATCAATTCTTAAAATCTTATATTTGTCTCCAGTTAAACATTATTAGCATTAACCAAAAAAGTGAACAATTGACAAAACGCTTCTACGAAACATGTCAACATAAACAAATAATCTTATTTTCTTATTATTGGGGCAATTATTACTTGACCCTTAGATAAGATAATGCGACATTATCCAACACTCAGCCACTTGCATTCAAAGCATCAAAATAAAATGAACGTAATTACATAAACAAACATAAAAATGAAATTCGTAATTTTTTTTATAATTTATCTAAAAACCTCAACTCAAGTAAGTAGAAAAAAATCGATATGCACCTCGTGCAACAATAAATTCCAGATTTATATTCCCGACAATGAACAAAATCACAAACCAATCACATACACTTCTGGTATAAAAACAACTTCGTATCGCAAACCCCAACTCCAAGTCCATCACAACTACAGCCGTGTGTACCACCAAAACCACAACGATTTTTCCCGAAGTTACTCTAACAGTGACGAAACGTCGCAAAGGCCGTATTCAGGGTACCCTGTATACAACGCTCACACATACGGAGCAGGACTAAATCAAGTGTATGTCCTTAATGGTACCAGAATTCGCAAAAACGAAAATCCCACTCGACAAATTGTCATCTACAACAAGCAAAAACGAACCCCAAAAGTCGAAATTTACAAAACGTGTCCAAAAAATGCAACAGGACAGTTTGTTTATGAAGCTTCATGTAACCAGTACCTCAACTGTTGGAGAGGACGAGGTTACGTACAAAACTGCTCACCTGGAACACTCTTCAACCCTAAAACACTCGAATGTGATTTTCCTGAAAAAGTCTACTGTATAAGTGGACCAAGACAGTCGATTTTGCAAGCAGAAAGGTCAACTAAAGCTATAAAACAAGTTGGTTGTCCTAAGGAATTTTCTGGATTAATCCCAAACTACACTGATTGCTCCAAATTTATAAATTGTGTTAGTGGAATTGAGAATTTTATGGATTGTCCACCAGGTACTCTCTTTGACATTAATAAAAACATCTGTGATTTTCCATACAAAACGACGTGTTTTAATAGAGAAAATCAGAAGTACAACCAACAGGAAATAACAGGAAAAGTTGATTTTGCAAGGTCGAGTTCAAGATATACAAGTGGTCAACAAGAAAAACAGTTGTCGTACCGTCACAATGATATAAGATGTCCTTATGGTTCCGATGGTCTTCATCCACATCCTACTGACTGTTCCAAGTTTCTAAATTGTGCTAATGGACAAACTTTTATCCAGGATTGCTCTCCTGGAACACTGTTTAATCCAAATTTGAAAATTTGCGATTTTCCATACAATGTTCGGTGCCAAAATAGTACCTCCTCTGGAATTAGTGTCATAGATTATGATGCGGGTTATTATGGACGTAACAGATCAAGAGTACAAGCTTATGGCACCATGAGTACTAATTACGGAGAACAAGAAGTGGTAAACAGCAATAAAGGTACTAACAGTTATGGACAATATGACCAAAACCGATATTGGGACAATCGTCAAACTGGTACTTACTATGGCAGTTCTAGTAATCAAAATGGTTATAACACAAGACCAGAATCTAGTTATGGTACTACGTACAACAATAGAGGCTCAAATGGACAAGAAACAGATTACTATGGCTCTACAAATCAATACGAGACGGATTATGATGGTACTACAATTTCTTTAAGACAACCAAATTACTACAGCAGTTCTACAGATCGATATAACACTCAGTATAATAGAGGTACAGGATATTATGATACTAAACAGCAAGGAACAGTTGGAACATCGTATATAAACACCAAAAACCAATATGGTACTTCTTCAGGATCATATCGACCAAATCAGTACCCTAGTGGGCAGAATTATGACCCGTATGAAACTTCTTCAGGTTCATTTAGACCAAATCAGTACAATGGTGGTCAACAAACTATTGAAAACTTTAGTGAACCAGGTTATAGCTATGACCCATACGAATCTTCCTCTGGCTCTTACCAACCACATCAGCACCAAGACGGCCAAAATAGATACGATTCAACATTTTATGATGGTACTACTATCAGAAATGGTTGGGGACAAAATGGAGGTTACAACAGTGGCTCTGCAGGTTCTTACCTAGGTGGCCAAAATGGGCAGCTTGATTACAACAGTGGAACACTAAATCCTAGTAATTACGACCCATATGAAACTTCTTCTGGTTCATACAGACCAAATCAGTACCAGGGTAATCAAAATAGGTATGATGGTACTAAAACTGGATACTCTAACTCAAATACTAGAAGAAATCAGAACAATGGTCAAAGTGGATACGATTCTACTTTATATGGAGGTCGTACTGGAAGTACTTATGGAACAGTACCAAGCTACTATAATAAAGGTTCTACAAGTACCTACAATCAAAATAATTGGAACCAACGTGATGAAAACACTGGAGGCATTTATGGAACAGTACCAAGCTACTATAATAAAGGTTCTACAAATGTCCACAACCAAAATAATTGGAACCAACGTCCAGTCAATGAAAACACTGGGAACACTTATGGAACAGTACCAGACTACTACAATAAAGGTTCTACAAGTACCTACAATCAGAATAATTGGAACCAACGCCCAAACTCAAATGAATATCGTCCTCACCAAGGCCAGATCTACAATACCCACTATGGTACTTCCCGGTACCCTCCAAAGGGCGATACAAGGTATATTGAAACCAACACGCCTAACTACGACCAAGTGGTTAACATAAACCAAGTCCGTAAAACTACACCATATCGTGATTCCTACGGACCTACAACCTACAAATCTCGTACTTCCCAAAGAGAGTTCCAAGATTATGACGATACTATTGGTGTTGGTCACAGTAATAAATTTATCCGGGCAACAACACCTAAAATTTTAGAGAAAAATTGGCCTCCACCATTTCCCTCAACTGATGTAAATGCCGATTATGAGTTTGGAGAAGATGACAGTGAAGTGACTCTCGAAGCAGAAAATTCAGTCAAGGATAACTCTCCCAGAGACGGTGATTGTGGCAAAAGTGATTTTCGGTGTTCTGCTAGTAAGTGTATTTCAAAGACTTTGGTGTGTAATGGGTTTAAAGACTGTCCTGACGGTACAGATGAAATCGAGTGTCTTGATTACATCTCGAAATTTTCGCAAAAAGAAAACAGAAAACTTGCAGTACTAGAAAAAGAAAGATGGGATAATGTCAGTATAGCTACTTGTGCTTTGTTGTGTGTCCAATCAAAAGAGCTTCAATGCCGGTCATTTAACTACAGGAAAATCGACAAGACCTGTTTTTTGACTAACACAAACGAGGCTCTAACTGGTGCCTTAATCGCTTATTACCCTATTGATTATTACGAAAGAATCAGCGAATCAATTAACTGTACTGGAATGTATATTTGTAACAACAAAAAGTGTATCAATAGAGAAAAAATTTGTGATGGTCATGACGATTGTGGTGATCGTATGGACGAGAAAGGATGCAAAGCTCAGGATTTTGGATATAGTGTTAAACTAACAGGATCAAGAAACAAAAATGAAGGAGCAATTGAAGTGACAGCATTTGGCAAAACGGGATACGTTTGTGATGATAAGTTTGGGTTGAGGGATGCTAATGTTGTTTGTAAGGAGTTGGGTTTTTCGATGGGAGCGGCTGAAGTTAAAGGAAATTCGTTTTATGTAAAAAATGTGACAGGAAAACCGTTTTATATGATGGATGATGTTAGTTGTGTGGGGAATGAGACTAAGTTAATGGATTGTGATTTTAGTGGGTGGGGAGTACATAATTGTTTGGATCAAGAGGTGAGTGCTTAGTTAATTAAGAAATCATTGAATGGTACTTATTGAAAGTATAATTTAGATACAATGAGTAGGAATAACAAATAACGGAAAGATGACAGATGTTCAATGATACGCAAGCTACCTACTATTAACAACTAATACTATTTTTTTAAATTATTAACTTATTTTCATTTATAGATTATGGTTGTTATTGTATTATGAAACTAATACAAGTCGTTTATTATTCTTCTTTGTTATTTGATAATAGTACCATCTGGGTAGAACGTCTTATATTTATATTTCTTGCACTTAATATAGTTTGTTAATAGTATATTAAAGAACGCGTTTTGAAAAGTCAACTTTGTGGAACGAATTCAAGTTTATAAAACGAGCGCGAGCGCGAGTTTTTATAAAGAATGAGTGCCACAATGACTTTAAAAAACAAGTTCTTTATGCTATTTTTTCTACTTTACGTGTTTTACGTAATTTTTAAGTAAAAAAGTTAATTATTTAATCTTTAGGGACTTTTGCGTTAATACGAGACAGTTGGTAATAAAAATGTCACTAAAGTGTCAATAAAGTCATTTAACTTTAAATTGTTTTCAAATTTGTCTAAAATTCTGTGTAAGTAACTCACAAATGGTTCTTTTTTACCTACCGTATCGGTTATTGATTGAATAATCCAATTGGCATTAGCACAATAAGGAAAATCTCCATTTATCTCTAAATTCCCACTTCATTTGCGGTTCTCAGCGACTTCTTTCATTTCATCGTTATTTCAGTCAAGCAGATTTATACACTCATCTAGGAAATAACTTGTAAATTATCGAATGCTATGGAAGTTGTAAATCGCCAAAATAAAGGCTCAAAACTTTATTTTAGTTTCAAGTTTCATTTTAAAGCTGTTCTAACTTCAAAAGCTGAAATTTGTAGCATGTCCACCGCCGCTTGTTCCGCCCCACTTTCGAATATTTTATAGATTAATTGCGACACACACACACACACACACACACACAAACATTTTGTTGAGGAATACTGCTGGTCATCAAGTGCAACAAAATTTATTCGAATATAATTACTGTAATCTCATCGCCGACAGAAATGTGACGTTTCATTTCAGCGATAGCGTGTTACACGGTGTTACCAATCCGAAAACAATAAATTGCACTAGCTGTTACCGCACGCAATTTGGGTGCGGAATTGGCTATTACCGCACCCAAATCGGACTCTGTTACCGACGTAAAGTAGAAAAAGTAATTTTAAGCTAAATTTTATGATGAAGAGAAGGACAATTATGTTATATTGTATGCAGAAAAGGGCACTCTAAAAATGTTGGAAATTCTGTAAAATAAATACCTAAATAAAAAAACAAATAATGAACGAATAAAAATCCTAGTCAAACTCAGAAGTTTAATACAATTAAATTTTTATATAAGTGTCAGAGCGCTTTCGAGAACTCAATGTCTAATCATCAGTGCCTGAATAATAATGTTTAAAAAAATTATTAAATAGTTAGAAAATGCTAGAAAAAACGTACCAAACTTTTATCAATAATAAACTAAAAACATAAAAGAATAAAAATATACAGGGTAATTTTTTTATCTGTTCCCGCCCGAAACTCCAAAAATAGGCAACACATTATACTTCGAAAATTTTTATTTTCAAAATTAAGGCCTAAAGAGTTGAGAATTAATGTCAACATTGTTGACACTACCTTTCACAGTGCTTACAAAGTCAATCTATTTAGATTATTTATTGCCACATTATTTAATTAATTAATTTACTTTTCGTTTGTATAACGTGTTGCCTATTTTTGGAGATTCGGGCGGGAACAGATAAAAAAATCACCTGTATACTAAACATAAAATAAATCGTTATTTTTAGTAAAATAGCTCTTCAACGATTTGAACAAAAAACATAAATAAACAAATGATTGCTATTTGAAAAATTGACGAAAAAGGTAAATTTTAGTCGACTTAAGTAGAGTGTGTTTTTTAAACCAAAATGACATAAATTTGACATTTGATTTAAAAAATAATTAAAAAAATATAAACACTGATAAAGAAAATAATTTTCTTAAAAAATAATAATATATAGCAATACCTATATTCTTTAAAAATAATAAATAATGATAAATAATGTCTCTTCTTTTTTACAGTATTATTAAGGGTCTGATGAAAGAAAGGATGCTTCCTTTAAATTTAAATAAAAAAACATTACAAATTGTCTGAGATTATGTAAAATAAACATGTTTGATTAATAAAGAGGTTAATTAAGATGGAAAACATAGGTTTTAAAAACAATAATATGTAAAAAATAATTGTAAAAAGACAATAAAAGGTTTCTTGAACAAAATTGTAAAAAATAATAAATAAAAACTTATGTTTTAAACATTTCAGGAGTAGAAAAGTAAAAAAGTGGTTAGACACGTTTTATGATACCTTTTCTAAAAAATTACAAAAAAGTTAAATTTGTTACACTGTTGCAATAGGAAAAGTGTAAATTTTTATACAACATTTGAGAGACACTAGTGTAGAGGTTATAAAAAATTACTCCTACAAAATAAATAAAAAAAAAATTAGTTTTTTTGTTAAATTATTAAATTGTTACAAAGAATAGGAGTGTATAATAAGAAAACAAGCAAATTGAATTATCGAATAATTTTATTTTGTTGTAAAAAATTACATTTAAGGGACAAATAAAAAGTTACTAGAGAAGAAAATTATATAAAATTAGAAGATAAAATAAATGTTTTGATAAAATGAAAGCATTTAATGGGCAGAGGAAATTGACAGAGGCCTTAATAATAATTTATTTATAAAATTTAAATTGTTACAATAAAAACTTAAAATTTTTTTGGAAATTAATTAACTTTCTTCATAGTTTATAAATAAAGAGAGCGACTAGAGCTTTCAACAACTGTCACAAGAAATTATTTTTTTTAATGTTTAATAATTGTAAGGTAAGTTATTTTTTTATATAAAAAAATTAAAAAACCAAAGGGTCCTTAATTAATAATACTTTTTTTAATATTATAAAATTTAGTTTATCAGGTTATTAGACTAAAATTGTGAAAAATTTTATATCTACATATAGTTAATTAAAAATCATTTTGTTAGAAAAAAGAAAGAAAGAAATAGACAAATAAAAATTCTTTAAATTAATAAAAAGAAAATACTTAAATTGTGTTGTTGGTTGCCAAAGTAATTTTCTATCAATGTATAAATTAATGTTGTACATACAATACCAAGATGAAGAACATGCCAAGCTACTACTCTTTTTTTAAATAATTTTTTATTTTTGTTTTTTCATAAATTGAATTTTGTTTTAATTTGATATCTTTTTCTAATCTTTATCGTTCTATCTTTTAGCTTCAGTATTAAATAATATCTTTTTTATTTTATGTATTATTATTTTTTCATGTTCTATTTTTTGTAATATTTTGTTAATTCTTTTCACAATGACTTGATATAGCTCTGTCATATTTTTAATTCTCATACTATTTGAATGGTTTGAGCAAATAATAAATAATGTTAATTCTTCGAGTCAATAAAGCAAAAAGTCGTTGAAACTTCTTAATCCTTCAAAACAGTACAGATTTTAATGTTTTCTTTTTTTTAATGTTTTTTTTTCATTTTAACCTTTGCAGTCACGACTTTTTAATTTGCATGATAAAATTTAGTTAATTATATTAATTAATTAACCTCAGAGAACACTGTGACTAAACCATTGCAAAAATAATATTAAATAAAAACCAAATAAACAAAATTGAAACAATTGAAAAAAAATGTAACAAGCATGTATAAAAAAATTAATTATTGTAGTAAAAGTGCTGTGAACAGTTGCTGAAGCATCTATAGATGCAAACAAAACACTTTTTTGGAGATTTTGGTATCTTCGCCGATACCTTTTATTACATCCACGAAATGTTGTGTTCTGGAAACTCTTTCTGGGAAGGTAAAGGACTGTGTACTGTCTAACCACTAATAGGCTGATTTCAAATTGAGTTAATACAGGTAGTATTTTTGTTTTCATAAAAAATTAAAAAAATTCAGAGTTTAAATTGGTTGCTGCTACAAAAAAGTATTGAAATTGTATCTACTACTTATGTTATGTGGCTATGCAGAAACGTGGAGTTTTTGCCGCTCTATAATATACTAAATGTAAGCTAAATGTCTGTCAATGGCGTAGAAATTTTACGGAAAACGCAAGGTGTTTAGAAAAGGATTTTTTTTTCTAGCAAATGTCTGAGTAATGCTCGCTGTGATTTTATAACATTTTACCAACTAGGTTTGTACGCTTGGTGAGTTACTACATACAGACAATATCCCGTTTAGATTGAACAATCCACACGCTTGGGTTTCCCATAAAATTTCTACGCCATTCACGGACATTTAGCTCATGTTTAGTATATTATCGAGCGGCAAAAGCCCTAGTTATGTACTACTTTATAGATCGTTTTTTATAACAATTTAAAAACATTTTTATGTTTGCTAATTAATAATGTGCAATGTAGCTATAGTGTCCACTAGAGTGGACGGAGACGCAAATAAAACAGTAAAAAAACTAGAAAAAAAAAACAATGAACACAAAAAAGCTATTACAACATAAAAAATAAGGCGTGAGAGATTCCCAAACGGCTTATCTACAATTTGTTTGTCGATATGAACGGGTTCCTGTAATTTTACCAACAAAGGAATAAATTAAAATATTTTTTTATTTTACTATTGTACATATGCATGTTACAACTTTTTTATATTGCAGAAAACTGTTACATTAAAAACATAAAAACTGAGGAAAAAATAAAAACCTCTCTAAGATTAATTTTTTTTATAGTTTTTAGATAATGAAATACACGCGTCAAGGGAAGGTGGGAATAAAGGGAAAGTAGAGGATTGTAGGGAAGCAAACATTTTGAATTTTATTTTTAATTTTAATTTTTTTTACATCTTTTAAGATGGGGTATTTTTTTTATTTTTGGGTATGGGACCCTATACTTTATATTTTATGGGACTCTTATAAAAAAACTGCATGATTCTAGCATAATTTAAAGATTTTCAAAATTTTCGGTAACTTTGTGAGCGACTGGGGACAGCAAGGGAGGTGGTAGAATGCAACTGATATTTTTTGTCTTTATTTGACGTCTATGTCTATAAGTTCCAATAAAAAATATATAAAAATGTGAAAAAATTTTTTATCTCAAAGTCTCAAATTTTGGGGGGTGCGGAAAAAAAACTTTTTTATTTATGGTCCAAAAATTCTGAAAGTTTTAGGATATAAAATATAGATTTTTTTAAAATTTTTGGTTTTTAAAAAATTTCAATACGACATCTACTTACTGAGATCTATAGGCGTTTATTGGGCACATTGTGGGGCCTAAACGGCACTACGCATGCGCAAAATTTATATAGAATAATAAATTAAGGACATGTCCGGAATTTAATTTAAGAGTTTCCTTTTTTCGATTTTATATTTAAGGGTCCAAATAAATTTTTAACTTTTTTTGTTTTTATTTTTTATTTTCATACCCTGTTTAATGTATGATATTTTTTTTTAGTTTTGGGTATGGGACCTTATAAAGTACCCCTATAAAAAACCGCATGATTCTAGCTTAATTCGAAGATTTTCAAATTTTTTTTTAATTTTGAGAGCGGCTGGAAGCAGCAGGAGGGGGCGTGATAGAAAGCAACTGATATTTTTTGTTTTTATTTGACGTTCATGTCTATAAGTTCCAATAAAAAAAATTAAAAATGTAAATTTTTTTCATCTCAAAGTCCCAAAATTTTGGGCGGTGCGAAAAAAATTTTTTTTATTTATGGTCCAAAAATTCTGGAAGTTTTAGGATATAAAATATAATTTTTTTTAAAATTTTTGGTTTTTAAAAAATTTCAATACGACATCTACTTACTGAGATCTATAGGCGTTTATTGGGCACTTGTGGGGCCTAAACGGCACTACGCATGCGCAAAATTTATATAGAATAATAAATTAAGGACATGTCCGGAATTTAATTTAAGGGTTTCCTTTCTTCGATTTTATATTTAAGGATTCAAATAAATTTTTAACTTTTTTTTTGTATTTGTTTTTATTTTTTATTTTCATACCCTTTTAAATGTATGATATTTTTTTTTAGTTTAGGGTATGGGACCTTATAAAGTACCCCTATAAAAAACCGCATGATTTTAGCTTAATTTAAAGATTTTGAAAATTTTTGGTAATTTCGTGGGCGGCTGGGAGCAGCAAGGGGGGGTGATAGAAAGCAACTGATATTTTTCGTTTTCATTTGACGTTCATGTCTATAACTTCCAATAAAAAAAATTAGAAATGTAAATTTTTTTTCATCTCAAAGTCCCAAAATTTTGGGCGGTGCGAAAAAAACTTTTTTATTTATCGTCCAAAAATTTTGAAATTTGGAGGACATAGTGTATGGATGTTTTAAAAATTTTGGGCTCTAACAAAATGTCTATGCGACATCTAGTTCCAGAGATCTATAGACGTTTATTATCTAATTATTATCTTATTATCTAAAAAGAGTTTACAGTCTAAACGACATTGTGCATGCGCAAACTGGTTTTAGAATATCAAAGCTAAAACATGTCCGGAATTTTATTTTGGGGCTCCGTTCTTCCATTCAAATTTTACAATAAAACAAAGGAAAGCTAAACAAGTATAGTATTAGAAAGAACAGTTTATCAAATCAATTAGATTTGAACGAAGCGTGTGACCGTCATAAAATTCTAAATTAATTCTCCAAAGTAGCAAACACATAAATAATGGTAAAATTTATAAGATTAATTAGTTAAAGTTTAGGTGGGTTTCAAAAAATTACGCAACAGAGAAACTTCATTACAGCTTATAGGTATTATATTAAAAACCTAACCAATTAGGGTAAATTTGGAGTAATGTATGTATTAATCATTAAACAAAATAAACTTTTTAATTGAGTTTTTTTACTGCTAAATAGACCATAAATAAATATTTGTTTAGCAAAACTTACGCTTTATTAGCTGTCGTAGGCTCAGAGTAAAATCGAATTAAATCTCAAATCCTTTTTCTTAACAATTCAAAAAATTTTGGAAAGTAAAAAAGTAGTATCACACCCAATAATAAAAAGAATTGAACAAATAAACAGAAAATTATAGTTGGTAGAACTAACAAAATTTAAAAAAAAATATTTAAAAAAATTAGGAATATGTTTTGTCCAACCGTCAGCAAAGTAGTGTTTTACAGCCGCCAAATTTGTTTTCGCAGACCGGCTGAGAAATGCTATTGTCAGTTACTATTTTTAGGTAGCACTGCAACAAAAACGTTGTGTACAACTTGGCTACAAAATTCTTTAACATCTTAAAAACTGCACAGAGCGGCTTTGAAAACAATTTTTTTACGTTAAAAAATGATTTTGCGCTCTTGACAAACAAAGTTAATAGCTGTAATTATATGGAATTGTGTATCAAAGTTATTTAATTTATTTTAATTTTTTTTAAACTTTTTGTTGGATCTTCTTGGTGTGTAGAATGAAACGTAAAAAACACCCAATAGCACCAAACAATTTTATTTTACTCAACGCACCTTTCGACAACAAAGTTGGCATTCTCAAAGAGGGAATTAAACTGAATTCAACGGAATGAACAGTTTAAAATTATTTGGTGCTATTGGGTCGTTTTTAGGTATCGTTTTTCTATTTTTTTGGTTAAGACTGAAAAACTATTTTTTATATTTTTACGGCATTTTGTATTAAAATTGACTAATCCATTGTTGTTTTTTCTTAATAGATTGCAGGAATAATTTGTAAAACCCCTCAAGAGAGATGTCCAGAGGAATATTGGCAATGCGACACTGGCCAAGAATGTCTTCCCTTAGCCTTCGTTTGTGATGGGTTACTCGACTGCACTGATGGGTCAGATGAAGGAAGTCAGCACTGTGACGTCAGTTCTTCCAAACAAAAATTTTCTAAGCTAATAGTAAAAACAATATTTTAGGCCCCCAGTGAGATGCGTTTAGTTAACGGTTCCAGCCGCCAAGAAGGCCGTTTGGAAATCCGCCACAACGGCATCTGGGGCACAGTCTGTGACGACGACTTCAATGAGGATGCTGCAAAAGTCGTTTGTAGTCATCTAGGTTTCAGAGGGTCAGCCGTTGTGAAAAAAGATGGTTACTTCGGAGCTGGTAAGACCGGATGACGCTGATTTCCATACGCTTTGTTTGTAAAACTGACCATTTCGAAAATTAATAAGAATGATATAAATTAGGTCAAAACGAATTACTATGACTTGCACGGTTTTATATGACCCGACCTAAACATGTTCACCTAGACGTTCTTAAAGAATTATTATTCAATTATGCAAAAGAACAACAATTGATAAAGTTATTTCCTGGAATTTTAGGTTCTGGGCCGATTTGGTTGGATCAAGTAATTTGTTCCGGAAATGAATCAAGTATCGAAAATTGTACACACTGGAATTGGGGAGAGCATAATTGTGAACATAGTGAAGATGTGGGAGTTATATGTAGTAAATTTTATGAACAGGAAAGGCATTCGTTTATTCCAGTACCGACGATACCAGAAGTTTATCCTGACAGGTTAGAATTAAGCTACATTTAATCTAAAAATATCTGTCTAATATTGAAAAATCTACAAACAAACAACACAATTTTTATTACATTACTAGTTACGTAATAAACTCTATTAAATAACTCAAATAAATATCAATGAATGATATAAGCTTCAATATAAAAAGTCGTAGATAAAATGACGCAAAAAACAGGTACACTACACTTTTTTATAAAACGTTAAAACACCCAGTAGCACCAAACAATCTCATCGCTTTTATAAATACCTATACAGAGAAGAAGGAAATGGTTCAGCAAAAATTTAAAAATACACACATCATAATAAACTACGCACAAATGAAATAGGGATATTCTAAAAAATCATAATATTTAATGATTTAACCAATTTTTTTTAATACTATGTGATTAATTAACCTTTATTTAGCTTATCTAAAAACTGAAATCCAAATGATTCGTTTTTCTTTTGGTAAGGTTAGGGTCTGGAAGTAAAGGCTCCAATGAAGATATGAGTTTTTCTTAAAAACTTTCATTCTTGAGGCCCACCGCGGCCAATCCAACGATTTGGATAAAGAGTTTGTAAATAATTACAAACAGCTACACTGAAATGCGCTGGTGCACCATCATGTTTTCTTTTGTTGTGTCCAAAATTCCACTTATTCGTATCAATTTACGGTTAAATTATAAAACGGCTTTATCTTCCAGCCAACCTTTGTGAAATTATTGTGCGAATGCGTACTGAGGATTACTGACAAGTTGACATTGGCCAAACTATCGGTGTATCCCAATGGGTGGCTTCTCACACCCTCTCACGTTTTCGAAAAACAGGATCTACTGCTAGGCGTCCTGGTAGCGGATTTCAACGTGTTACAACCCCTAGAGAAGAACGTAACATAATCATACAAGCCAGACGCAACAGCTTTTTGACAGCGCGTCAGACTCTAAATCTATTGCAAAATATTCCTAAGCGGCCATTGCACTTTAAACAATTCGAAACCGTTTACGGAAAGTTGGACTGTTATCATATGCTCTTGTAAGAAGACCAGCCGCAACAGAACGTTACTGGCGGTTACGAAGAGAATGGTGTAGCGAGCGGCTGACCGAGCACATAAACTGGCAAGCTGTTATGTTCACTGACGAATCTCGTTTTTGTCTACACAGCTAGAATCTACATCCGACGACAAAGAGTGTACAGAGAACGAGGAATACGCACCATGCCGTAATTTGTGCAGCCTGTCTATCGGTTTCAAAGGGGTGGTGTTATGATCAGAGCTAGCATTTATTCTGGAGACCGTACAAACCTACAAATCATTGATTGGAACCTCACAGGGGTGTGTTATGTTCAGGAAATTGTGTAGGAATAAGTGTTTCTCACAAGGAACTTTATTGGTGAAGAATTTAGCTTTCTTTACGACAGCGGACGTCCACATAGAGCTTCAATAGTGCATCAATTTTTGGAAAACCGTCAAATTTCACATTTGTCTTTGCCACCAATGTTACCAGATCTTAACCCAATTCAGCATATGTAGGATGCATTGCAAAGAAGACTTTCCGATGACTATCCACAGCTCTCAAACCTTCATGAACTACAAGAAGCGTTACTGCCCCTTTGGAACGCAATCCCTTTTGAGATTTCTAATAACGTTATTAACAGTATGCCAAAAAGATGTCAGCAAGTTGTTAATAACCGTGGACATTATACTCGATGTTAAAAGTGACTTTAAATCAACAACATCAAAATTGCATAAACAAGCAATAACATTTTTTTTCGAGCACTTTTATTAGTTTTTTTTATTGCAAAATGTATTCTAATTTGTAATGTTTGATGCCATTTTGTTACTTAAAATAAAATCTCGTCTTATTTGCAAGTAATAGTAGAAAATCTAGCAATATCTCTATTCATTTGTGTGTAGTTTAATATGTCTCCGGATCGGCTTTAAAAGAGGAAAAAATTTCTTATTTTTGATTTCTCAGAAAATTTCCGTTTTGTTGATTTGTCCTGCTTGTTTTCAAACCCCCAAAACACAAATTACTTTTTATTTAACTCGAACGGTTTTTGAGCTAGAAAATATTCAAATTCAGCACAAGTTTTATCTAATAAATTTAACAAGGAATAAAGTGAAATAAAGTTTCACAAAACTAAACGCTTAATTTTTTATTCAAATAATGCTTCTCTTTTTTCTGCACATATTTCAATGCGAGCTCTAAATTCATTGAAACTGCAAGATTGATATAAAAACTGGACTGTATTTTGTATCCTATTTTTTCAATAATCCAATTACGGTTTGAATTTTGATTAAAAAAATATGAGTTAATAATGCTATAGTACGAAACAGCACAGCATACTTTAACTTTTTTAAATAGTGTCAAGAAATCCTGAAGTTAGGATTCGTCTCACGCTAGTACCGGCAATGTTGAGATGAAATGACTCCATTAGTTGAAAAGATTGATTCATGGATCAACATAATTCGTTTAAAAAAATTCGAAGTTTAAAACTCTGCAGTCCATTTTCAAACAAAAATCTATAGATGTTTGGCTTTATCACTATTTCTTAAAGTTTGCCTAAATTGCGGTTTAAATAGTAAAATTTTGTTTTGAAGATTTTTTATAAATGGGATTTACTTATCTCTGTTTGTATTGCCCTCTTTCTTTAAGACAACCTTAAAGCTTCTCTTGCGAAATGAACGGCAAGAACTGAAGCAGCATCGTCTTCACTGAACTTCTTTGACTTATTAATGTTGAACTAATCCCGTTTTAAAGAATTTGGTCACGAACTTTTGCACCGGAATTTGGAATGGTAAATTCCAGGTATTTTTGGTTGAATTTTCTGATAACAACTCGGTAGCACTCCTCCCCAGTTGCATAACATTGAATTAAATTTTTTTTGTTGTAAAAACAACATTGTACCATAAATATTGTTTAAATTATTTTTATGAAAAATGTTTACAAAAATTACAAAAGAAAATGTTTTTATTAACATTTTTTTTGTTTAAATATTGTTGTTATTTTTAATACATAGATTGATAAAAATAGCTATTTAATTTAAGAATATTTAAATTAGGGTATTCACTCTTATGGAAAGTTCTGTCGACCAACAGGTAAAGAATTCCAATAAGTTCAACAATTTCATCTGTTACCTTATTATTATTTTCGGGCGCATTTTATTTTTAACTACAGGTTAGCGGAAATGTTGGTAAAAAATTCCAAAACATTTAAAAGTTGAATTTCTATAAAGGCAACGAGTTTACATTATAAACAATTTTTTTTATTAATTTATCTAACGGAATAAATTTAAGTATTGTTAATAAAAACAAACAAAGCGAGTCACTACACTCACATGAAAATAGAACTCACGTACGAAAAAATTATCATTGACTAGTGTTTGGCTATTAATTAACCTATTTACATTTATCAATATCTATTCAACAAATTTTCTAATTATAGCAAAATATACGTATTGGCAAATTGGTGATTTGAAATTGGATTTAAAAAGAATAAAGCCTTGACACATTGCATTTTTTAAAATTTTATTTCGAAAATATTGCGTTCAGGTCAATGGTTTAGAAAAATGAGTAAACAAGTATAAAATTTGCACACACAAAAATAAAAAAATCAATTATTCAGTCTTTAGGAACTTTTGCGTTAATACGAGATAGGTAATAAACGCCATGAAAATGTCGAATGTTTTTTAAAGAATACTCCAATTGACATAAAGACAGTAAGAAAAATCTACAAAAATATTGTAACATTATTCTTAAATTACCAAATTAATTGCGATTCTCAGCTATTTTTTTCATCGTTATTTCAGAACAAGCAGTGCTACATACTCATCTAGCAAATAACTTGTAAATTATCAAACGCTATGGGGGTTCTAAATCGTCAAAATAGTGGCTGAAATCTGTTTCATTATAAAGCTGTTCTAATTCCAAAAATAAAGTTGAAGTTACCTTATTGTAACCGTCGCTTGCCTACCCTATTTTCGAATGTTTTATAGATTAATTGCACACACAAAAAACGACACCCAAAACGGTATCTATTACAGACGCAAAGTAGAAAAAAATAATTAATTTTTTGTTATTTTATAAATGCATATTTTTAGTGCATATTTTGATTGTTTTCTAAGTGCATATTCTTCAAGCTCTACTAATAGTTAAAATGAATTAAGTGATTGTTGAACAAACACTCACTTACGTGCTACAAACACTCTTCTGTTTAAGGATCATTAAATTTTTATTAAATTTTATTACTATTTGCAGATGTGGATATCGCAAAAATAACATTTTCCATCGTAATGATGACGTTCATTTTCGGGTGGTCCGTGGATCCATTGCTCAAAGAGGAGACTACCCTTGGCAGGTAAATTAAATATTTTTTAATAAACGTCTAAGCTTTCTAAAAAAATTAAAAAAATCTAACAAAATTCAGTGCAAGCAAAGCCTATGTAAACAAATTTTTTATTTGCGCTCCCGTTATTTTTATAGCTTAATAATAGTAAAACAAATCTTTTTTTTTTCAGGCAGCTATTCGAGTTAAAGGCAAAACTAAAGCCGCCCATTGGTGTGGTGCAGTTATAATATCTGAAAAATTTGTCTTGACAGCTGCTCACTGTCTTATCGGTTATTCCAAAGGCGCTTATATTATTATAGCTGGTGATTACAATGTTGATGAAGATGAAGGAACTGAACAAGAAGCCTACATTGAAGACTTTTATCTTCACGAAAACTTTCGTCAAGGTCATAAAATGAATAATGATATTGCACTGATTAAGTTGAAAGGACGTGGGTTCAGGTTGAATGATGATGTTCAAGCGATTTGTTTACCTGACTCGGATACCAATTATGAGACCGACTTGAATTGTACCATATCTGGTTATGGGTCGATAGAAAGTGGAAAATCTGGTAGGTGTTTAAATCTTCCACTGATATATTTTTCCTTTCCAAATTATTTTTGTTGTTTAACGTAGCGGTGGAAATGTTTTATGGTTTTTACCAGATCAGATAACAAGAATGTAGGAAATATTTTAAGAACAAGTTTAAGAAGAAAAAATATTAGACGTTGGTATTCTTAAACTTTATTTCTTATTATATCTTTGTTATGAAAGTGAATGCAAAAATTTTAACCTAAAATACAGCACCACAAATAATGAAAATCTGCAAAAAAAAATTTTTCTTATCTTATATCTTATAAGCAATGTTATAAAATTTTAAAGTAAAAAAAAATTTTTGTTAAATTCTCCAAACTTTGACCTCTCTATTTTCTAAACGATAATAGCTATCAAAAAATTGTAAGACACCTTTTTTAGAGCGTTCAATTTTCTACAAAAAATGTAAATAAAATTGTTCCCTACGATCAAGTGGTGACGAGATATGGATTTTGCCCAATTGAACTAAAAAAAATAATTGAAAACTGTGATGAGAGGGTTCTTCCTATTAAAATTAAGAGTTTATCTTTAAAAGGCATTTTTTAAAGATGCGTAGAAACCAATTTTTCAGTGTTGGTACCTAAAAAAATATATTTGATTTTTTAACCCATCCTAGTGATAGTGATAAAAAATAGAAAATTAGAAAAATCGCTGAAACGTCACTGGTCTTACGTGAAACGTTTAAAGCATACGATGTTTAAATAATTTATTTTTAAAAATTATAAAGTATTTACACAAAAAAAACAGAATTTAAAGCTTTCGGATAAATAAATCTTATGCGTTAGTTAATTTTGCAAACCCCAACTAATCAGGGGTCTTGCTTTTAGCTCGGGCCTGAAACAAAATTGTTGCCTGTATAATTAAATTTACCACATACGAATGTAAATAGCTATTTACAGGTGATAGTTCTTACTAAAAAGATGCTAAAAAAGAAAATTGTTTTGTATAAATGTCTAGTTTTATGTTTATAGTTTTCAAGATACACCCTATAAAACTTTTTTTAATTTTTTTTTTAAATGAGATAGTTACTGAAGAGATAAAAAGAGAAATTAAAAGAGATAGATACCGTATTATAGCAATTTTTTAACTACACAGTGTGTAATTGCAATATATATACAACGATTTGTTTTAGTAATAGTTATAGATTTAATGTTAAAATTAGATACCTATACAAGGTGTTTTAAATTTTTTTTAAAAAATGTGACCAGGTGAAAAAATGATCTTTTTGAAAAAATGCTATAAAATAAAATTTATATACAAATATTTATAGTTTTTGAGATATAGAGAGATACAATATTTGAGATACACAAGGTATGACAACACTGTTTTTGAGCAAAAAGTTTTACATCGTATGTCTCAAAATCTTTATACAGGATGAACCAAATGTATGGAACGGGACGTTTTTTGGCTAAACTATAAAGAATTTTGAAAAAACAAAATATAAGCATTAAATGGCTAGGAAGAAGCTACCTGAGGTAATATTAAAAAAAATATATTTGTTTAAATTTTTACGATAACTATAACAAAATGTTTGTTTTTTTTGAATTTTTCTCTAGATTTTTTTAAAAAACAAGCTGTTTAAGAGAAATGTTGCTGTACAAATTGTTTTAATTTTAACTTTATAAATTTTTAATAAATAAAAATAAACATTTGTAAGTTTTATCTCTGATTTTCTCCAAACCTACAAAATTTTTGGTTAATTTAAGTAAAGCATGTGAAACAGATAATAATAAAAAAATGATAATAAAAAAATAATTTATTTAAGCAATTAATAATTTAACAATAAAAATTAATGTGTTTTTTCTTAATTTTTTATTATTTTGTAGTGCACAGTTGGTAAAAGAAACATTTTGTCAAAACTGTCTTCCACCTTACGCAGGCCAGTAGAAAGTCAAATAGGCGTTCTCTCCTCTTCCCCTGTTCTATTATTATCTTCTAAGTCAGATACTTCAGTCTTCGGTAGTAAAGATACTCCGGATTAACTTTACCCCGGAGTATTTTTACTACCAAAAGATTTGATTACGAATTAGGTAGCCCGTTAGAGTTGGTATCAATTTTTGTCAAAAAAATGTTAGGACAAATTAAAAATTAGATAATGTACAAATCTATACCATTTAATTATTTTTTTTTTCTAGTTTAACAGTAACTACTAAGTGAAAATGATTTTGTAGAATAAACTGTACCAGCTGATCGTCATTGGTTACAGATTTTTATAATACCGATCGGAGTCTTCTGCTTATTTTCAATCAATCACAAAATCATTTTCAATTTTCAGTACTGGTAAACTAGAAAAAAAAAAAACTGATTTAAACGGTAGAAATTTGATTATTTTTGACATTATCTAATTTTTGATTTGTTTTGACTGAACAGCTCGGTGAGAATGAAAACGCCTACTTGACCTTCTAGGTGACTACAAGCGCTCGTACGGTGGAAAACAGTTTTTACAAAATCTTTCTTTTCCCAGATTATTTAAATAAAAATCCTGACGTTTTTAATAGGTAATATTTACATTTTATTTATTTATACTTAATACTACAACATACTCGTAATGTGCACTACAAATTAATAAAAAATTAAGGAAAAACACATTAATTTTTATTGTTAAATTATTAATTGTTTAAATAAATTATTTTTTTATAACTTTTTTAAACAACTGTTATTATCTGTTTAACACGCATAACTTGAATTAACCAAAAATTTTGTAGGTTTGGCGAAAATCACAGATAAAATACACAAATGTTTATTCTTTTATTAAAAATTTATAAAGTTAAAATTAAAACAATTTGTACAGAAACATTTCTCTTAAAAAGCTTGTTATTTTAAAAAAATTAAGAGCAAAATTTACAAAAAAAACAAAAATGTTGCTGTAGTTATCTTAAAAATTTAAACAAATAAAAAAATTTTTAACATTGATTAAGATAGCATCTTCCTAGCCATTTAACGCCTATATTTTGTTTCTTTAAAATTCTTTATAGTTTAGCCAAAAATCCGCCCGTTCGATTCATTTGGTCCACCTTGTATATAAAGACATGCATCCGCTCTATTCATAAAATTAGGACTAAATAAAAAATAAATAAAAAATAAAAATACAATTAGATGGCAGAAAGATAGATTTAGGTTTCTATAGTGTTACTTTTTTATTTATTTTTTTTTAAATAAACGCTAAATAAATTTTGAAACTTAAAATAACGATTTATCAAACAAAATTTTTTTAAAGGAAAATATAAAACATAAAAATTTTAGACTACAGAAATTTCTAGAAAGTCTAATTTTTGATTAACAAAATGCTGCAATCAAATTTAGAAAAATGTTTTTGTAGCTCTCTGCAAAGTTGATTTTCCTATTTCATCTTCTAGAAACTTAAAACTCTAGTTTTAGAATTTTAAACTTTCTTAAATTGTCAAAAATGTTTTTGCACAAATATTATACTATCTTTGTGACAAATAATTAAAATTTTTATAGATACCTTTATTTAGATGTTCTAAAGGTATCTTAAATGTACCCTTGATTTGAACAGTGGGTTTCGGTTACATTTTTTTAGTAAAAAAATTGAAGATTTTTGTAATATTTACAAAAACTCAAAATTTGCTCCTTTCTGTCTCTAAAAACCCGAAATCTACGGTTTAAATTAAGGATACTTTTAAGGATATGTTTGGGAGATCTAACTAGGAATTTTTTCGAGGTTTAGATTTACTAATTTTTGACAGCTTGAAAACATAGGTTGACCTGTAGGGTCTACAAAACCATATATTTTTTAATTTTTGGTTTTGACTTTTGTCATTATTTTCTTAATGTCGATGTAACTGTCAGAGTTTTTAAAAGATAATGCTCTTATTTTTTCAGTAAAATTGTCAATTTTTTATTGATTAAGTGGCATTAAATACAGTGTAAAATATTTTTTATAAACTCAAAAACAGTAAGAAAAAATTATTTTTTCTATGTTTTTAACTGCTCAGTGTAACTTTGTTATTTTACCGCATTGTGCGTAAAGTTTCTCTTTTCATTGAAGTATACACAGCTGTGGAATGATTTTTTTGCACTACTCTACTAAAAATCAAGTGATTACGCACTGAGCGAACAATCGGGACCGTCAATTTTACAATCATCTTCCATTTTTATCGCACTAGTGCCTGCAAAGAGCACAGGGATTCTTCTCGTTTAAAAAACGGTTTAAAATTAGATTATCGTATCAGAGCCCAAGTAAATAATAAAGCAATGCACTTTACCACTTTTATTCAGATAGAACAACAGAAATATTGCATTTAAAGTTTAAGTTTAAACAGCGTCATCAATGAGAAATTGCGTAAGACATTAAATTGTCAAATTTTTACCCTAAATTTTAGTAACTTAAAAAAAATCTGATAGTTAGTTACCTATATTGTCGACATTAACGCACTTGATTTTTTCGACAAATTAAAGATAAATTTTAAAATAATCGTTGTTCGGCCTTGTGAAGGATCCGTGCAAAAAATAATATACAAGAGACGTGCGGCAACAGTTTTGCTTTATTCGTGCGACATTCTTCACTTGTGCGCAAAGCGCACTTGTAAAAACTGTCGCACTCATATGCAAAATTTATGTTCCCACACTTATCGTGTAAATAACTATTTCATATTTTTCTGACAAAAATTGTTTTTGGGTAATTGATTTGTATTCAATTTAAAAAATAGGACATTTTACAATGACTTGAAAAACATGAAAGTAAGGTTTTTTGTGAGATGGTGGTTTGCTTACGAGCTGAGATATTGAAATACTAATTTTATTTCTGGAATTTATAATTATATTTGCAATTAATCAATAACTATCAATGTCTTGTCACTGCAAAATTACTTCTTTTACTCGTTTCTCTATTAACACGAATCTTTATCTCTAGTTAGAAAAAGTTGTACATTCACATAGGGTTTATAGTAGCAAAAATTCAGATTTTATATGCATAAGTAAAAAAAAACATTACATTAAAAATTTTAAAAAATTCTAATAAGACAGAACAATAAAAACAACAATACAGTTTTATTAAATTTTTATTTTATCCGACTTACGTTTTTTGTTAAAAAATGTTTATTGAAGTTTGTGTATCAACAAAATTCGTTGTCTAAAGATATAAAACTACAGTAAAATCTAGTTACAACGACTAAGATTTAAAAAATGATCAAACTAGGGCAAAAGCTTTTCATAAAAACGACTTTATAACAAAACTATTTTTGGTCGTTACAACCGACAATAGTTGCAAGTTGTGAGCTTTTTCAAAACAAGTGATTTCAATTAGAATTACCTAAAAGTTTTATCGTTTAACAAATCGTGTAAAACAGGGTTTTCAATAAAATGTCTTTCGGTTTTAGCTTTTTCACACAATTTAAGAGCAGGATGGGTACCAATTCAAAAACGGGAAATTTGTACCATGCCACATGTATATGGAGATGCTTTGACCGATGGAATGATATGTGCTGGATCACTTGATGAAGGAATTGATTCGTGTGATGGAGATAGTGGAGGACCTTTAGCCTGTCTATATGATGGTACCTTAAATTTAATTTAAATATCTACATTAAAGTAATACTTTTATGCAATCGTTTACAAGAAGCAATAATTTTTTTTTAATCTTTATTGTAGAGATGTATACAAATTACATATTAAACGAAAAACGCACCTACTATCACCAAACACTTCACTTAACACGACTTAATAACTTTATAGTCGAAACGCGTCTCGTATTAACTGAAATGTTGGGTGTTAGTGGGTGCTTTTCTCTTTTTATTCAACACACCAACAAAAATCAATAAGAAAATTAAAATACATTTTTTTCTTTGAATTGCAGGCGTTTTTACATTGTATGGAATTACATCATGGGGTCAGCATTGTGGCTATGCTAATAAACCGGGAGTGTATGTTAAAGTGGCACATTATAAAAAATGGATTGATGAAAAATTTCACAAACATTCAGTAAACTAGGCTTAAATAATACTTAATTTTTAATGTGTATTATGGTTATTTAATTTTTACTTTGATTTATGATAATTGGTTCTGTAAATAAACGAAAATAAAACACATCTGCTGTTTTTTCTTCTATTTTACACATTTTTTATTAAATTTATTATATAAATAATCTATTAATAAATTAAAAAAGAAAAAATAATCAAAATTCTGTGAATACGATACAGAAAAATAAAAACTCGAAAAGAAATAATTCTTGTTTTCTCTTCCAATTAGTAAAGCTGGTACTGCGGGCTTTCCATAAAAGCTTGTTTTGCTTTTATTAGGGAATTCCCTTCACTCGTAAATGAGCATGATAAAACAAAAACAAAAATCAAAAAATGTGGGTAAAACCAGCTTCATTAGACAGGTACAGGTGGATGGAACTTCCATTGCATAAATGTAATTGAAATTTCAGACATGCATCACTGAAAAAATCACTGATATCGTAGTTAATATTCATCTTACTCATGCAAGTTTTTTATAAGTATCACTGTACTGTATAGTTACGAAATCACGTAAATTCATAAATTTGGTATGACGCATTAACTTCAGCTACTGATTTCTAGTAGGTACCTACCAAACTAGTGCTACAAAACATTATTGTATTTTATAGCAACCGTCCGCGAAATTCAATTTTGTGGCTTTTGCTATTAGTAACGACCGCGAAATAAAGTTATAAAGTACACAAAAAACAAAATTGTTCGACCTATTTTGTTTCTGTCGGAACGTCAAAAAATAATTTTACGATCGACCTAGGTGCAAAAATAACTATTTTTTATTTTGAATTAGAAACCTAATATAACACTCATTTCGGTGCAGTAATAGATATTATAGAACTAGTTCTATAAATAGGTAAGAACGAGAATAAATCTCGCTTGATCAAACAAAACTATAGAAAAATGACAGGAAAGAGCTTGCTCTGTTTTAGTTTATTTTTATTCGCACGATTTATTATATAAGCTGTCTACAAAAAATCGCTCCAAGTTATAACTTCAGTTTTATTATCCAATTTTGAAGAATTAGAAACAATGTTAATCATTTTAAGTTTTCTAAGTATTAAACGACTTCACGTCTGATTTTAGTTTTCGAATGGATAACTATATTTACTTTTAGGTTATTGAATAGATATTTTTTTCTGCAACGAATAATTTAGGTTATTTTTTTGAGAAACAAGTAAATAATAGCTATTTATTATACAAGTGTCTTATAAGGCAAATAAGTCACGAAAGAAACGTTTAGCCACGAGAGCTTGCTCCAGTGGCCTAATTTTTCTTAAGTGACTTATTTGCTGTTAAAACATGAGTACAATACATAGTTTTATCCAACACCTCTCTGTGTAAGAGTTCTTAAAAAATCATCAAAACCCAAAAAAATTATATCTACAAAGATTAGTAGTAGTCTATGATTTGGTTGCCATGTTGTTGTTGACAACAAAATTAATATTTCAGAAAAATTTTGCAAACTGTTTCGGCGCTTGTAACATTGTTGGAAATGAAAAGAAGTAGTTCTCTTCTTAAAAAAATTGCGAAAGATGTTGAAGAAGTCACACCGAGTTTACTACCCAAAAAATCCAGGAACGCTTACAAAGAATTGAGTGAGTTCAATAACTGGAAACAGAAAAACGATGTTTGTGAGGTAAGCGAAGACGTGCTGTTGGCTTATTTCTTCAACGCCAAAAAAAGATTAGCAGCCTCTGCAATATAGACGAAATACAGCATGTTAAGATCGACATTAAAGCTTTACAAAAATACAGATATTTCACAATATGGCAAGTTGATCGCTTTGTTGAAAAACGAATCAAAAAATTACAAGTGCAAAAAATCAAAAATTTTTGAAAGAGAGCATATTCAACAGTTTCTAGCAGAAGCACCCAATAAAAAATATTTGATGTTGAAGGTAGGTCGATTTTGTTACTTATTAGACAATGAAATCTAATTTTTTTACATTACAGGTCGCACTAATTTTTGGTGTATCAGGTGGGTGTCGATGTTGTGAATTACCTATTGAACATGTCAATCAATAGCATAGAAGATAAAGGATCTTATATGTTGGTATCTGTACCAGATACAAAAACATATGTTTCACGTAACTTTACGATTATGGAAGAAGGATATTTGCAGTTAATGTGCTGAATATTTGTAGAAAATATAAGTCTCTCTGACCTAAGAATATTTCTCACAACAGGTTGTTTTTGTGCTGTAGAAATAAGAAATACACAATACAGCCAGTGAAAATAAATAGTCTATTTAAAATACCATCAGAAGTAGCTGATTTTTTTAAATTACCAGAATCAGAGTCTTACACAGGACACAGTATGAGACGCACATCAGCGAGTTTATTGTTCAACGCTGGAGCCGATCTTGGTATGGTCCAACGTCATGACCGACGGAAGTCAACAACCGTGGCACAAGCGTATGTCGAAGAGTCAATTTTGAGCAAAATTGACATTGCTAAGAAGATACTGGGTAGAAATTCGGAAACAGAAGGCAATGTTATTGTGAATACTGAAAAGGAAAAATCGAATGAATGTGGAAAAAACATTAAAGTGACAAAAAATGAAGCAAATAAAGTTATATATAATATAAATGTTAACGTAAATCTCAACAAATGATTTCATCTGAGATTCCTGTTTCTTATAATTGTAATTTTATTTATTGTATTTTTTGATGTTCAATAAATTGTTTTATTTTCTGTAAACTGTTCAATTATATAAAAACAGTTTCATTATTGATTCATAAAACCACTTGTGTTTTATAGACCCCATAATTCAATCAAAAATATCATTTTTATAACGTCATAATAAAGAGATGTTGGATAAAAGAATTTAATTTTCTAATTAAATTAAATTTTTTTAAGTAAAATTTTCAAGTGTGTTTAAACACAATGACCTAATAAAATTATAAATTTAAAAAAATCAATGAATTTGTTTAGTTTGTATAATTTGTTAATAATCACTTAAAAAAATTCTAAAATATGTAAAACAGTAATAGTTATTTCACTTACTTTTTCTCAAACAAAAATAACAACACACCTAGAATCGCAAGAACATAATTTTGGTCGTGAAATTGACGTTTTGACACTTAGAAAATTGCTTATTTCTGAGCATTGTAAACCTTTTTGCGTACTTTATTTATCAAAAGAATAGAATAAAATAGAAATTTATTAGCACTGGATACATGAAGTATTTGTATACGTCAGAAAAAAAACATAATAAGCTGCGTGCAAGTGATTAAACGATTGGTAGTAAAACAAATAAATATTTTGCGAAGTAATTAAGTAATGAACTATTTTTTCTGAGTATTATTTTAAGGAAAGTTTAGAAATGTTAGATTTCAGGTTTTAAATAGTGTTTTTTGTTATTTCATTTTTAATAAACAATTTTTAAAGTTTTGAAACATAACCTAGGTTAATTCGATTAACTAAAATCTTAGTATTCTCTAATTGAATCACACAGAAGAGCATGAAATACATGGTAAATATAATTTAAAACTTTATCTGTTTGCAGGTACTAAAAAAAACTCACATAATAATTTGTTAAAAGCAATTTTGCTTAAAAGCCAATGACTGCTGTGCAATTTATATCGGTCAGACAGAACGAAGAATCGAAAGCAAATTTGTGACAATAGAAAAGTATAAAAATACAGATATAACCAACACTTTATCAGCATTTGCTACTCATTTTCTTACTTTTAGTCGTTTCTTTTCTCCTTTTAATAATTCTAAAATTTTTTACATCTGCAATAAAAGTTATTTTTTAAATTTTTTATAAGCTTTAAACATTCTTAAACTCGCTCACGAATCTTCTCGACAAACTTTAAATAATCAACTAAATTTTGATACACTCTTTATCAGTTCTATACTTTTTAGATTATTCTGTAAATCAAATATGAAATTGAAGTCAATTCTTGTAAAAAACACATTTTTAAAGCTAAATAGTTATTAATGCAATAAGTTGCAAAAAGAGAGTCTTGAATCTTAAAAGCACGTCAAGAGTTTAAAAGACTTCGATTTTGCAACGTATTGCATTCGAGATTTGTTTGTTAAAGCGTTTTATAATAGATTTTTCTTTAAAAAATAATGATCTTATTCGAACATTCACATTGTACAGTACGCAGATGGCAGGTTGATATGGATGTAAATTTCGTTGTTTACTGTTTTTATAAAATTACAGACTGTCAACTTGGGTTCTGTGCTTAAGTTCTGTGATAAAGAAACATAAAAATAAGTGATTCTGAATTTGATTCCGACATTGAAAATGCTGCAGAAGCTGCACTAGCCACGTTAGTGCCTAATAAGGAAACATACAGAAAATTTGGTAGTTGGCGCGAGGAAAAAATGTAACAAGTATTAAAGAAAAGGTACTTTTGCCTTTTCAAAATTATCTTCTATATATAAGCCGTCTACTTTATGGAGTACCTTCTCAATGCTAAGAACCATGATATATTTTAACAAGAATATAGATAACAAAAAAATTACAAACTTAATTGCATTTATAAAAAAAATGCCAGTGCGTACAGGACTAAAAAATCTAAAAATTCACCAATCAAGAGATAAAACATTTTATGAAAACAGTTGACAAAAACTATTTATTGGCAAAAGTTAGGCTAATTACTGAGATTTTTGGCGCGTTACGCAGAGAAGAAACTACGCTTTTGAAGGTGAAAGATATAGAAGATTGTACAAGTTTTATTAAAGTGAAGATACCGAACACCAAGACAAAAATTTCACAAATGTTATTTTACAAATAACTAAAGGATTTCTAGATGGAATTAGTTTTTTAGAAATTTTCCGCAAAAACGCAGAGCTTCGACTTTCTCATACTAAACATCAGAGATTTTTCTTAATCTATAGAAATTCCAGATGCTGTACGCTACCCGCTGGTATTAATACTATTGGAGATATGCCTAAAAAAATTGCAGAATATCTCAGCCTTCTAAATGCAAAAGAATGTATCGAGCACTGCTTTCGCCGTTGTTCAGCAACACTCTTAGCAAATTCAAGAGCAGATATTACATTACTCAAAAGACATAGAGGATGACGATCGAGTTCTGTTGCGGAAAGTTACAGAGAAAAGTCTGTTGAAAGCAAAAACGCAATTTCGATGAAAATTATAGGAAAAGAAGAAACTGTATTAAAGAAAAGAAGAATCTGTGACGAAAATAGCAAATCTGAAGTGGCCCCTACAAGCACCGTTTTCACTTGTATTGAAGTTCAGTAAAGAAAATCTGAAATCTTCGAATGTTTAATTTAAAAATTGGACTTTTCATGTTTATAATAAATAAATAAAATAAAAAATGTATTTTTCATTTTTGAGCACTAGTACTTAAAAGTACGTCATTTAGCAATTATATGTAGAATAATTCAATATAGGATGAAAAAGTCACTGTTATAATAAGCTGTAATAAAAAAAAATTGTCAATTTTTCAAATAGCAAGCATTTGTTTATTTATTTTTTTCTTAAGACCGATTAACAACTATTTTACTAAAAACAACAATTTGTCTTTTTGTTAGTATACATTTATATTCTTTTAGGTTTTCAAAAGCTTGGTAAATTTCTTCTAACATTGTCTAATTTTTTTATAATTTTTCTTTTTACATTATTTTTGAGGCACAGATGATGAGACATAGTTTTCGAAAGCGCTGTGCCACTGTTATGTAAGAATTTGTTTTAATTCAACTTGTGGGTTTGACTTTGAGTTTAACTCTATTATTATTTGTATAAAATAGAATTTAATAAGAATTTAACGTTATTTAAGAAAATTATTATAAGTCCTATATACTTTAGTAGTAAAATAGAAAAAAAAAGGAAAATATCCTTTAATCCAACTCAAGCCATAACCTTGGCTTTCACAGAAAATGATTACAAAATTACAATAACCGACAGACACACATGCAATTGTCCTAATCAAAAGATTAATCGGTTTTCCTCACCTAAAAACCCACATCCTCCGAATAAAAAATCTTATTAAGTATGTTACATATCTGGTAACGGTACTCGCCCATGACCGTGAAGCAAGTACCACTTACTCTTTTGCGGTGCCATTAATAAAAACTCTTTTGGAAATCTCTTTCACCTTGACACTGACCTGAGCCGACTCTCATTCTCTCGAAATAAAATAAAAACAAAAAGGGCTAATCTTCGGAAAGTACCTGTACCTGTCTATTGACGTCATAGAAGTTGTTTGTTTTTTTAAAACCCCTAATCTAAACGGGTGGTACAATACCAAGGCCGGTTGATTTATACGAATGTAAATTTGATAATTATACCAAATTTGATGGGACAAAAATAGAAGTCGCGTAGTGCTTAATTGGAGGTAATCAAAATCAATGAAAATTGATTAGGACAGAGATGGATTACGGATTTACATTTCCTGATTAATATTTTAGGTTGAGCCAAACAATATTTATAAATAAATCAATGAGAGGAAATTGTTTATTTGATTTGCCACAATAATAAAAATGTAAATTGGAAAAAAAATAGGTAAAAGTAACAGTTATTTTATTATTTATGGTTAGTAAATGTTAAGTCATGTGAAAAGTGAGTGTCATGGGCAAGGACAAACTTTTAAAACTTGTGTAATTTTCAAAATTAAATAAACACCGGGTGTCTCAAAAAGTAGACTTAAAAATAATTTTTTGTTGTAGGTATTACCGACGTTTTGGATTTTATTTAAATTTTTCTTCAGGGCTTATATTGACTTTTTTACGAGTCTAGTCGAGACAATATATTTATCTCTAATACATGAGAGCGTAGAAACGCTAAAAAAAATGATTAACAAGTCTTTCCTCGATGAGCAATTTATTTTTCTAATATACAAAACGATTTTCTAATATCATTGTTAGAATAATTGTTGTTTTATTGTTGTTTATTTTGTTTATTTTTAACTAGTATTCTTGTGGTATTAAAAATTATTAAAAATAAACTAAATACTAAAATAATAATAATAATAATAAATAATATTATAAAATATTTATGTAAAAATAAAAAAAATATATTTTTTTTTATTTTTAAGCGTCTCTAGGTTTTAAAGTATTACAGATAAATATATCGCCTATTGGCAGACTTTGTTTAAACAATTTAATTTTACACAAATTTTTGCTTTAATATTTTTTTTCTTGTAGCTTGAACGGTTCTCACAGAGTTTAAAAAATAAAGCCAAAAATGCACAAATTTTAAACTATTTTTATTTAAATATGTCTCAATAACATTCTTGATATCTTTTCTAATAAAAACATGAAGAATTTAATCTTCTGTATGACAGTATTTTTTCTTTAGTTTAAAACTACATTTTTAAATTAAAAATTTTATTTTTTATGTTTCAGCGTTTTGACCACGTTTATGACGTCACAGGTAAAAACGGGTTTGTACTCTAAGGCTTTGACCAATACCATTAAATCTAATGCATTTATACATACTTACTACTGTTAAATACAAATAATTTATTTAAATTTTTTTGCTTTAATATTTTATTTTTTAGAAAATAAATTGTGGAAAAAGTTTTTGAGCAAATTTTTAGGCATATTTTTAGTGTTTGTGCTTTTCTAATATTGCTTAAATATTAAGCTTATTTTACATTTCTTCGTTTTTTGTGCTAAAAAATATTTAAAAAGGAAAAGACTGAAATTGTAAAAAAAATTATACAAAACAAATAGATATTGACTTGTTGGTTGTCGACGTTTCGGCAAAATTTTTTGTGCCTCTTCCTATCTCATTTCGAAAATTTTTCTAGAATATATATACTTGAACAATAATTATAATTAAACTATTCCGTTAGTTTAAATGCTTTACAATTTCTTAATGTTTGACATAATTCTCCAGACGTTTAAATAAATTTAGAAAAAAATTTAAAACAAAAAATATTGTAGGAAATAGAAATAAAATCTAAGTTTAGAAGATTAAGAAGAAAGGTAGATTACAGAAACATCAATAATATTCTAAAGAAACTTTGTAAAATTTAGAGAAAAAACAAAACAAACTACAAATAAAAGCAGAAAAAAACAAAAAAGCTTTAAAATAATTCGAAAAAAAAACGATTAAAAAACACATAACTTAAACCAACCTAAAAGCAGTAATTAAAAAAATGTACGTTTAAAAAAATTGTAAAAAAGCTTCTGAATAAACAAAAAAAAGTTACAGAACAACTCAAAACTTTACGATTTAAAAAAAGAAAACTAAAATTAAAGAGTATTTTTCAACAACTGAAAAACAACGATCAGAAAAAACTAAGCAAAAAATACAATTGAGAAAAAGAAAACATCAAATATTTCTGAAAAGCTTTAAACAATAGATAAAATAGATAAAAAATAGATAAAAAAAACCTATTAACAACTAGAAAGACATTAGGTACTTGTTTAATTAGGCAATAAAGCATATAAAGCCGACAAAGCATTAAATCTGCTTTATTTTTAACCTACCAATTTACTATTTTTTTTGTGACAGCTGAAAGACCTTGAAGGGCTCTAAAGTGTCTATTTTACTGCTTAGACAACAAAAATGTTATATTGACTAGTCAATACCTAAATGTGATAGTTTAGTGCGCTTAAATTGTCACTAAACTGCAGTGTTTATTGCAGATCGACAGGAAAAAAAATTATAAAAATTTAAAAACCGATGACTGAAAAGAAACAAAGAAATTTAATTTGCCAAGTTAAATAATTTACAATTTTTTTAAATAGAAACGGACTAGAAGTAAAGCAGTTATTTATCTTGGAATTTGGTAAATCTACTTTTACAGTGCAACAGTTTTGTCACTTCTGTATGAGAAACAACATGGCTTTTCCACTCAAAATTTTTATAGTTATGTTTCAGTCCTGATGATGTTTAAAAAATAAACGAAACTAGTCTATCTGAACAATTTTGTTTTTTATTTCGTAGTTTTAACTGGATCGGCACCATACTTAGCAACAATTTGTTTATTTATATTTTTTCCTTTTATTAGTCAATTAAAAACTATTCGGCTAAAATAACGTTTTATTCTATTTTTAGTAAACATTTTTATTCTTTATTGTTTTTAATTCGTATTTGACAAAAATAATTTTTTTAATATTTTTAACTTTTTGTATAATTTTTTCTTTTTACATTATTATTTAGACACTAATAATGAAACTTTAGTCCCCGAAAGCAATTTTGATATTTGCAAGTTTTATCACTTTGTTTTTGAAAATAGGTAATAAATGACTAAAGTAATAAATGTTATAAAACTATTAAAAACCAGTTTTTTCAACAAAGAAAATCACAGAAATATAAACAAATTTGGAATTTTTTTAAATTATATATTATGTAATATCTAATGTGATACATTTTTTACACTAAAAATATTATTCTAAAGAGTTCTGAAAGTGTAACACAAATATCTGATTAATTCTATACATTAAAAAAAAATAAAAGTGGGTACATAATAAGGTAAATAGTAAAAAAATTAATTTTGAATACATTTTTCGTTCGTCGTTCCAAAACTTATTTAAAATATTTACTAATGAGCTCAAGTGGAAATTTTTTCAGTGTCCAAAACTCAACTGATAAGGAAATGAAAGTGAAAGACAATTAAGCTAAATGAATACTAAATCAATTTTAAATATATATATAGGAAATAAATGTGAGGGAAATTTACAAACCTTTTTTCCAGAATGTTCTTATAACAATTTGCACAATTTTACTTATTTTTTATTATTGAATTAAACGTATTTTTAGTTTTTTTTTTACTTTTAATTAATAAATTTTATTAAAATACGAAATGTACCTGACCTACACCAAATAAATATTTACTTAGGTAAGTAAAAGCCAAGTCATCAAATTATACTTTGTTTTTATAATGCATATCTAGGTAAAGTGGGCACTGTTTTATAAATATCTCATATATCAAGGTTTGGAAGAGATTTCTAGAAAAATTTTTTGTTTTGTTACCTTGTTCTAAAACGCCCTTGTTTTAATAATAATAGCAATAACAATTTTTTGAAATTAAATTTTATTTTATATATTTTAAAACAATTTTGTATAGTATCCAGAAACGTCAAAAAAATTATTCAATTATCAAAAAAATAATAATAATAATAAAAATATTTGTTAAAAGTGTTGGATATAAGTGATATAACACAAAAATTGTGTTTTTCTTATCAACAAACAACCTAGTTTTAAATTTTAAAACAATAATATATTACTTAAAAATAAATATATAATAATAAATGTCAATTTTTTTATCTATACGCAATGTTTCATTTGTTATGTAAATTTTTCAAGGTCACAACATTTTCTTTTATTTCTTTATTTTCCCATTAGTTCTAAAACGAATATAAAGCTTTTTGGAATAAATTTCTTGTCTCCCCACTACGTATAAACGATTCTATACGATCCATCCCTGTAAGTAACCCAATAAAATCACCCGCGGAACCAACACTTCGTTTACTAAGCCGACCAATCTAGTCGGCTGCACTTGACGCGATACCATCAAAGAATTCTTTTTGGTACCTTCAGGTTTTAATTAACAGTGGAGTGGTGTGTGTGGTTAAAAAAAATTGAAGGGAAAAATGACACAAATAGGTGAGTGAAAAAATGTGAGGGATGATTTTTTGATATTTGTCGAGTAATGACACAATCAGGTTTGTCAATGTAGAGAAAGTGTCATTACACAAAAAATACATTGGTATGCTTTGGAAGAAATGGTCACCGGTGGGTTACATCATGTTTGCATAAGAATTGAGAGGGTATTCAAATTAGATCAAAATACGATGAGTAATTTTTTTTCAGTTGTTTTTTTTTTTAATTTATAATTACAAAAGTGTTTCTTCACTAAATTTATTTTATTATAATGTTTTTTTGATAAAAAAATAAATGACACTCTATTAAAATTACTATTAACTATTTAAAAAAATCATATTTGAATTGTAAATGTTTTAAAATTTTACTTAATATAAAATACAATTTTAACTACAAAAAATGTAGTAATTATAATTTTTTTATTATAGTTGTACTTTTTATTATATTCGCTTTAATTAATTATAGAAAGGTTATCTATATTACTTGTCTTTTTTTAAAGAAGAGCACATCTTTCACCGTCCCACCTATGCAAAATACAATGTGACTTATAATTATCATAAAAAAAATATTAAAGATATAAAAAAATACAATTTGTGATAAACATAAAATAAAAAATTAAACTGTATCATCAAATATGTAAATTTTATTTTTTTAATTTTTAATTTTTTAATTTAGGGACTAAATTCATCGCATGTTTTATGTATAAAATACCTGAGTAGTCAGTCTATCCAGTGAATTAAAAAAGTAAATTTAAAAAAATGTGTTAAGTTTTATTTTGGAAATGGTAGCATAACATAAATAACGTTTTAAGTATTTTTTAATTTTAATGTTCATAAATTATTATGTATACAGCGTGATCTATCATTAGTCGCACAAGACGTCGTAAATCGTAAAACACGACTTTATTATCTATTGAAAGTACAAAAACAATTTGTTGTCAATTATTGCTGCATTAAATACTACATTATTATAAAATACTCGTACATATTTCATTATTCCATGACCGTACTCAACTTTTTTTATTTGGCAACGTATTTTCTTATTGTCTTTACTTTTTTATTCGCGACAGTTTTTAGATTTTTTTTTAATTAAAAAACAACGTCATGTAAAAGATTAGATTATTAGTATTAATATTTAAAAAAAATGGCAAAAAAGTTAGTAAAACATTTTTGAAAAATATTCAAAAATTTGGGAGCGCTACGTAAACGATTAAAGTTTCAAAAAATTATATCCATATCCTCGAAATAATAGCTTTATTTCTAATACTTACTATAGGCTCTAGAGACTCTAGAAATATCATATTATAAGAGAGGATTAAACAATTTTTTTTTATAGTTCAGTATAAAGAGTTTACTTTATTAGCAGTATTTTTTAATAACATATTAAAATAAAACTAAATAAGAAATTTAACTTTTTTATTTTTTAAGCAGATCTACAGTTTAAAGTATAATAAGAGGTAAAAATATCGCTTTGCGGACTTTATTACACAAAATTTAATTATTTACAAATTCTCGCTTTATTGTGTTTTTATAACTTTAACCGTTTTTAAGTTTTAAAATATGTGCTGCCAATTATTAAACTTCAATTTTTTTTATTAAGTAATAGTAACTTTTTCGGAATTTTTTTTTGAAGATAAATATTAAGAATTAAGTCTATAGAACAGTTTTTTAAATTCGTTTTAGAACTATTTTTATTAAAAAAAATTATTTTTTTATTTGTCAATGTTTGTGACGTCACAGTTAAAGTTATGATGAGCTAGAGCTTGTACACACATCAGGACAAGCTTAGTAATGTAAAAACAAAATATTGTACACCGTTTTAACGAGTATTTTTTAAGCTAAAGTTTTAATTAAGCATATGTCTATCAACTTCTAGTGCTAACTTTCGGTTGACGAAAATTTTTGAGATTAGAAAGAGATTCGATGTTTAAGAAGTCTGAGTATTCATACGATCAGTATCATTGGTGACCGCTATTAAAATGATTTTAATTCAGTGGAACTAAAAACATCACTTTTACTATCGGGTTTAAATTATGATAAAGGTAAAATTTCTTTGCATTTTATTCAGTATGAGGTCGGGTAAAGATGGAAAGACATCATTTAAACCGTGATACCCAGTTGCGTGTTATTGGAATGCTCCAAGGGGGTTTGTCCCAACGAGCAGTAGGTGACGCTCTCAACATTAGCAAAAGTGTTGTTAATCGACTTTGGTTGAGATATCAGCAAACTGATGACGTCAAAGAACGACATACAGGACGTACGAGAAAAACAAATGCTATTGAAGACCGATTTCTCCGGTTACAAGCTTTAAGGAATCGCAGCATAACAGCTACAGAACTGGTAATTCGATTAAATAACACTCACAATGTTATAGTGAGTGACCAAACTGTTAGAAACCGACTTCATGAAGCTGGTCTAAAAGCTAGACGTCCTTTAAGAGTGCCTAAATTATCTCGAGGAAATCGGGCAATCAGATTACAGTGGGTGCAAGAACACGTGAACTGGCAACAAGAAGAATGGGCCATAGTTTTGTTTACGGATGAATCTAGGTTTGGTTTACGTCCAGACACTAGATGAACAAAAGTCTGGAGGCGACATGGAAACGCAGAACGGCTGGCAACCGCTCAAGAGGTCTCCATTTACCAAGGAGGTACGGTGATGGTTTGGGCTGGTATCACCATTGGTGGAAGAACGCAGCTCGTTTCTGTAGATGGCAATTTAAATGCGGTGGGCTATCGAGACCATATTTTCCAACCTGTTCTTCTTCCATTTGCTGAAGAAATAGGAGAAAATTTTATACTGATGCACGACAATGTCCGTCCACATTCGGCTGGGGTGATACGCGAGTTTTTGACCAACAACGAAATCAACGTTTTACTATGGCCTGCCCAGTCACCTGATTAAAATCCCATTGAACACATATGGGATATGATGGGCAGAGGTCTTTTACGGCATAATGTCTTTTTAGAAACAAGAGAGCAGCTTACAGAATGCCTCAGAGAAGAATGGCGCTCTACACAGTTTCAGGAGATAGACAATTTAATTTTAAGTATGCCTAACAGGTGTAGGGCAGTAATTAATAGTCGAGGAGAGCACACAACTTATTAATTTTTATTTTCTATTGATTTATAAAATTATAATTTTTCAATTTTTTTTTAGAATTTGTTTTTATTTTTTTTTTGACATTTTCGTTTCTTTGTTGTAAGATTTTGTTGAAAAAATTAAACTCTTAATAATTCGTATAAATTTTATACATATTTTATTAAAATTTCTTGCCATACATATCTGTCCCCTAGATTCTTTTGATATGTGTACTATCGTTGGCTTCGAATAAAGTCTGCTTTATAAACGTAAAACTTTTATTTTTTATAAAAGACATATTTATAAAGTTTCTACAAAATATAAATTATCCAAACAATGTTTTTTCGTCTTTTTAGGTTAATATTAATTTATAATAATACATTAATTAATTTAATCTCTTAATATTTAATTGCCTTTATTTTTTTACTTTTTTTATAAATTATATAAGAATTAAAAATTCAGGTAAAGCCCACAAGTTAAATCAAACAGATTCTCAAACACGTAAAAGTGGCAGAGCGCTTTTGAGAAAGAGTATAAGTGCCTTAATAATAATGTAAAATGAAAAATAATAAAAAGTTTTTTTATCTAAAAATATGTACCTATATCTCTCAGGAAAAAAAGAAAACGTTATTTCTAGTAAAAAAATATGTTGATTTATTTAACACAACAAATAAATAAATAACTGGTTGCTATTTAGATAAATTGACAAAAATTATTAAATTTAGCCGTCTAAAATATAAGTATTGTGTCCTTTAAAAAATCAATTTGATATTTAATTTAAAAAAGTTATAAATACTAATAGGTATAGACAGTAAAGAAACAAAATTATAAACAAACATTCAATTAAGTAATAAATATTAAACTCGTGAAGATAGAATAAGACAATCAAAACTGATTTGGTTATCTAAAACTTTATCTAAAAGGATTTCTAAAAATTCTAAAAAATTTAGTAATTAATTTTAATTAGAAATATAAAGAATTTTAAAATTATCAGTATAAGAAAAGAAATAATTGGTGGAACGAATATAAGAAGCAAAAGCAGATGAAGTGTTTTTGTATTTTTTATTGTTTTTACATATTCATGTATTTTTGTTGCAATTCTTCGTTCTGTTTGATCGATATATCGATATGCACTGCCTTGCACGATAAGTTGGGAACGCGGAAATTATGTAAAAGAAGAATTACAATTTATATATTTTTTTTTAATATAAAAAACAGATAAAGAATTTATACCAACTCTCGCTACCTTCCAGCACTCCTCGTTAGATGGCACATTGTGTCTGTCTCTACGACTACTATAAAAAACAGAAAAAAGTTTGCTAATGAGGAAGATAGAAGAATATAATGATTTTAATAAAAAAGATTTGGAAGGAAAATTATACAATATGTTGAGAAAAAGAATGCTTCTATCACATTTACTCCTTTTTTGTTGTCATTTGTTTACACTTAATTTTGTATTACTTTCTTTCATTTGTATTAGATATTTACTTTTTTTAAATTTTAGTTTAATCCCAGCTTGTCTCTTCAAAATTTTACAATTTGTACTGCATTTTGCAATAACTGCTAATTGCAAAAGATACTTCTTTATTTAAAAAAAAAAATAAAAAGTATCTCTTACATGTAAAAATAAATTAAGAAAACACAAAAATAGTGTGTAATAACAGTAAAAACGGTTTAAAAAAAAATGTGATTCAAGTGATAAGAGTCGAGTTATAGAATTGATTCTAGTATATAATAGCTAATTTACGAATAAAAATGTATGCAACCAATCTTACATTTTCGCATAAAACTCTGATAAAATTTGATTTGCTTCATGTATTTTGCTTCTATTTCTTATTTTGACAATTTTTTTTAAGCTTTCTTAGTATCAAAATCTCTTGTAGCCGTCCTGTTTATTATATTACATTTTAGCAACAAGAAACATTTTACGTAATTTACTACAAAAGTTCTATTATTTCTTTATTTCACCAAACCTTTAAAAATAACATAATTGCGCTTGATCTGTTCAAAAAACTCTCCAGATTTGTTCATATTTTCCATTATTGCCTAATTTGTTATTGTCTCAAAATTTGTAAAAGGGTAAAGTGGTCTACAAAACTCAATTTTTTTTATTTAAATTTATTTATTAGCAACTTTTCGATGACTTATTCCATTAACTTAAAATAACATGTGTCGATTTTCCATTTATTCATATGTTTTATAAGTTTAACAAAAAAAAATTATGGCTTGATAAAGATCAAATATGACATCGAAACGTTGCCAATAAAAAAATAGAAATAAATAAATTTTGAGTTTTGTTTGTTTGACTTTACCTTTTTACAAATTTTGAGACTTTAAAAATAACCTTAACCCATGTGACCAATTTGTTAATTACACACTAAAAAAACGTGGCTTACATATTCGTATTACATAAAACCTTCCCCTATCTGTTACAGTTTGGTGCTTAATTTTGTCCAAAAATCTCTCTTAATATAGCGTTGGCATAATTTCTTCTTACTTAAAATACTTTCAAAATACGAGTATAACAAATAGTTCATCAGAATTGAAAAATTTTAATTGTTATTTCGATGATTGACTGATGGGTGGATCAATGGTAGGTAGTTAAATGTATTGATAGCAAAGCGAGGGCCCGATTTTGGTTCATTTTGCTGCGTAGTATGTATCTAATAGGCTAATTTTAAGTTGGGATACTACCGGTAGTATCGCAAATTTTAATATTTTTCCATAACAACAACCAATCACAGTCCCAAATTCTTTTAATTTTGCATAGAAACGAAGATACTACCGGTAGTATCTGAGCTTGAAATTAACTCATCAATCAAAAGCTTTGATAGTTTTCTAAAAAAAATTTGACATGTGTCAGTTATAACAAGTTTTATCTAAATTAATGTAGAGTTTTTATAATGAATATTGGATTTTTTTTGTTTTTTGTCTATTTTTTGCATTTCCAGTTGGTTAAATAAAGCTCATGGAAGGTATGTAAGATTGAGAAGTTTGTTGGATTGACTTTGAATTTTGGGGCCAGTAAAGAGCGAAAAACAAAGAACTTGAAATTTTTTTAAGCTTCTTTGACTCAGCAGTTTAAAATACCTTTCAGTAAGGTCATTATTGTAGATTTTAAATATATAAAAATAAATAAATAAAAAGAGCTATAGACCTTTCTGTTATTGGTTAATGCTGGAGGTACGGATCTCCTAATTTAAACAAGTCTCTGCTATATAGTCTAAAATTTGCAATAATCTGATAGTTTAGTAATCGTTAAACGTTTACCAAAAATGATGAGCCATTAAACTTGGATTAATTCAAAATACAGAGCCCTGATTTGTTAAAAATACATTAATACAAAATTCATGACTCATCAATTCTGATAAACGTTTATGTAACTGGACATTAGTAATTTAGAGCGTGCGTCGAGGTTGTGAACGTCCAAACTTCTTTGGCTTGTAAATACCCATCGTTCTTTTCTTTATCGCTCAAAGCAAGCTAGCAAAAACTCCATCAGAAAAAAAATGTACTCAAATCGATTTAAAAATTAAAACATTTGCTTGAGATGTTTAAGATTTAACAGATAAATTGGTTTAATTGATACATTCTAGCAGAACAGAGCTTAAATCAATTTTAGATAAAATCTTAGAAGTGCCTATCTTTACTGCCACTTGTTAGAGTTAACGTTTAAAAGAGTCTTTAAGTCATTATTTTGCGTTGTTTTTATTTTATTTCAAGTCAAATCTACTAAATAAATCTTTCAGTAACAAACATGTAAACACTGTTATAATTATGTCAATATCTTAAAGTATGTTTTTTGCTACTCTGATTGGTTGAGGCGGATTTTTAGCGCGCAAACCGCCTGTTTAAAAAGACATTACTTTATTACCACATTTTTTTTTTCAAAATTATTACAGAATTTTATAAATAAAAAATACGCCACTTTAAACGTATTTAATTCAGATAATACAAAATATGCTGTACAGTTCCATCATGAAGTTGTGATTTAAGTTTTGTCTATAAAATAGTGTCAAAAAATTTTTTTGTGACTATTATTTTTTAGTATATTTTTATTTTGCACTGTCAATTTTATAGTTTTTCATAAAAAAACCAATAAATTTGTAGTATAACTGAACTGAATATATTTTTTCCCTCATGTTATATTAGAGAACAATTCCTGAAATTTTCATTTGTTTGTTTCAGCTAAAATTTCGCAGCTCACTCCCATCCAACAATTCTACTCCGGAACAAACATTTTCATAACCGGAGGTACCGGATTTTTGGGAACAATCCTCATTGAAAAATTATTGCGTTCTTGTAACGACTTATCAACGATTTATATCCTTGCCCGTAATAAAAAAGGAAAAAACCTCCAAAGCCGTATTGACGAACTCTTTGACGATGCAATTTTCGACCGACTGAAAAAAGAATTTCCAAAATTCCGACACAAGGTTGTGGGAATTGGAGGCGACTGCAGTCTTCCGGATTTAGGGATAAGTCAACAAGACCGCCAAGTGCTCATCAATGAGGTATGTGTCTTATTAAATTTAATGACGCAATGGCAATTACCTTGAATTTAGTTCAGTTTCATGCATAATTCTGAATGCATAAGAAGTAGAGATTGAGAGATTACGTTAGGAAATATGCTGAGAGCGGTTGAGGAAGTTGGGTTTTTTATGTGATTTATATTTCTTAGATTCACTTTCTTATTATAAAAAAATTTTGGAGGATTGACCTCGCTTTCTTTTAATTTGGATTTTAAATCAGTTTTAAATGTGCAAAATTTTGATTTTTGTGTTAGTAGTTAATAAGAATTTATTTTTGAAGTGTATTGTATTTAAATTTACTAATTGACGTAAAAAGAAATTAGATCGTTGACTAAATTTTAATTAATTATGTAATAGGAGAAATTATATGTAAATAGGTTTGTTTGTCTGCATGTTTTATCGCCAACATTTTATTTAATCAAAGGTTTTAAGATTTGAATTGATTAAAAAAATATTTATAGCTCAGAGCAGAAGTGTATTAAGTTCATAATTTAAAAGGTAGTAGCTCAATTTTTGTACAGTGTGTTAATTTTAAAAGCTGCAATCGGCAATATCTCTAAAATTGAAAAAGTTATTGAGTATACCTTAAAACTGAGTATACACTTAAAACCGTTTTGGTGGTTGCTAGGAGAAATCAAAATGACATGGTAAGTGACGCACCTCCACCCGCCCTTTAAGCCACAGCCACCCCAACTTGAAAATTTTAAATGGCACTACCCTACTTGTGATACATCTTTGGAATGCTCATAACAAGCGCTTTTCAAAAATGTTATGCAAAAGCCTATTTGGAAACGTCGTTTTCCAAATGGTCGACAAGAAAGGCTTTAAATTTTCATTTTTGTTATTCGCTGTAGTAAATGAACTCTAATTAAAACTAAAATAAAACATTGCCTAAGTGATTAATTTTTATTAAATGCTATAATAGATGTTGAAAATGATATCCGTTGTTTGCTAAACAAAAATAGAGCCTGTTTTGAAACTTTTCACGAACTTTTTGAGTTTCTTTGCGAATAGCTCGACACTCTTGAATGATTCTTTGTCTCAATTGTTCAAGTGAGTCTACTTTTGTTTTATAAACCACAGACTTTAAATGACTTCATAAAAAATCCATGTAAGCTCTGGTAACCTAGGGAGCCATTTAATAAATCCTCTTCTCCCAATCTATTGACCTGGGTAGTGGTCATCCAACCATTGCCTAACTGGAATTCCATAGTGTGGAAGTGCTCCATCTTGTTGTAAATGCAGTAGATGTTAATTTAATCCGGGATTTCCCAATTCGTCTAATTGATTTTTAAGCTCCTGAACTATAAGAGGCTCAATGGTTGTCTCCAGCATATTAGCGTATTGTTCGCCGTTCAAATTGCCATCAATAAACAGAGGTCAAATAATGGCATCTTCTAGTATCCCAGTTTAAACATTTAGTTTTTGTGGATACTGCGTATATCCCTCTCTAAATATGTGAGGGTTTACATCACTCCAATACCTGCAGTTTTGTTTATTTACATTTTCATTTAAATAAAACGAACATTTATCCGAAAAATATGTGTTTTTTTAAGAAGAATGGTTCGGTAATGCATTTTTCAGCAAACATTTTACAAAATTCAATGCGCCGATCCAGGTCGTCATTGCCAAGTTCTTGGAGAATTTGCATCTTATAAAGATGAAATTTATGAAGTTTCAATACCTTCCGTACTGATTCGTGTGATAATCCAGTTTCCCTAGCTGCGTGACGAATTGACATTGTTGGATTTATAGCATATTGTCCAAGTACTTCCATTTGGGTTTCCTCACTGAGTACTCTTAGTTGACTTCTTTTTTATTCTTAACAGATCCTCAAATTTGGCGACTAACTTCTGAACGTACGCATGACTGACATGTTTTCCTGGATATTTATTATTGAACATTGCCGCTGTTCGAAGAGCACAACGATTTTCAGAACCGTAAATAAATATCAATTTAACACGCTCTGCCATACTATAAAGATTGTTAATTTTTGATAATTTACAATATCGTTAACAGATACAATTAATAAATGAAATGCATGAATTTACAAAAACAGATACATTAAAATCTAATCCCAATAAACATAAGGGTGCGAAAACCATAATGTATTGCCATTCTGATAAGATTCAAAACACAAAAACATCACACAAAAAACATGAAACGTAGTCTTTAGGGTTTAAATCATCTTTTTGGTTGTGTATTTTGTAAATAACGTCAATTTTTCCTTTAGGACATCGCATAACAAAAATGAAAATTTAAAGTCTTTCTTTTCGAGTATTTGGAAAGTGACTTTGTCAAATAGACTTTTACATAACATTTTTGAAAAGCGCTTGACGATGTATCACAAGTAGGATAGTGCCATTTAAAATTTTCAAGTTGGGGTGGCTGTGGCTTAAAGGGTGAGTAGAGGTGCGTACTTACCATGTCATTTTGATTTTTCTTAGCAACCACCGAAACGGTTTTAAGTGATTCTCAATATTTTTTTTGAGCAAATGTGTCATTTGTTTTTAAATATTATTTTAATATTGAAGTACTTACTTTCTTATAATTTATAAGAGTGTGACTGAGTGTAAAAAAATAGAACACCAAGATTTTAATTTTTAGATTTTTGTTCAGGATTTTGCTGAAGAGAAAATGGATTAAAATGAAAAACAATTCGCAGAACTGAACTTTAGTCCTTTGGTAGCCTCTTTTTTATTTACTTTTGTACTTTATTTATTTACTTTGTATTTATTTCATTGTATGATTTATTGCTACAATAAACATTAATATTATTATTATAAATGACTATTTATAATAATCTATTTATAATGACTTTAAGACTATTTTCTTACGAATTTTATGCTACTTTTATGCTAATCAATTAAAATTACCAGTAATTTTTATTCAAGTTTTCTACAGTGGCGGCTGGTGGTTTTTTAAAACTTTGTATTTTAAAAATAAAACATGGGACCCAAATTCTGTTATAAAGGGCTACTATTGAGACCAACTTGAAGGTGTTTGCTAAAAAAAATTTGATCAAAATTTCCAAAATTTGATTTAAAAAAATGCTGTGCACCACCTGGTTATCTCCAAAGTCCGAAGCGGCTTATGTTAGGCCAATGCCGGTTTTTTCAGCATTATGATACAAATTGATGACCTGTTTATTTTAGTTTAGTTCAAAATTTTAAATTTAAGGGAAAAATATGAGGTAATTAAACTTTAGAAAAAGAATTTTTTTTGAAAATTAAATTTCAAATATTCATAACTTTTTCTATAATTAAAATTTTGGAAAAAACAAAAATAAGACTGGTAATAAAATTGTCTTAGAATGCTGATAAAAAAATCGGCATTATTTTAACTTAAGCCGTTTCAAAAATAACCACGTAGAGCACACTATTTTTAAAAATCAAATTTTGCTAACAAAATCTTTTTCAAATTTTTTTTAGTAGTAGATCAAATTTTGATAAAAATTTTTTTAGTAATAGCTCTCAATTTGGTCTCAATAGTAACCCTCTATAACAGAATTTGAGTCCTTTGCTCCATTTTCAAAATACAAAATTTTAAAAAATTACCGGCCGCCACTGATTTTCTATTTGATAATATTCAAGTGACTTTTTTTACATTTTATTAAACGTTTTCTCAATTTTTGATTTGATATAAAATTTACAAAAATTGTTTGATTAGTTTTTATCAGGAAATACCTACATGTACTTGTTAATTTTATGTTTTTTGGTTATATAACATCCTTCAAAAAATGTTTGTTTAAGAATTAGAAACAATTACTCTTCAAATTCAAACAACTAGGAGTAATAATCACAATTATTTACATACCTTTAGTCATTCTAATATACAGAGTGTTTCTTTTAGGTAAACTGTTAGATATAAATAAAATAGTATAAACTTTCTTTTTAATAAAAATTGTAAAAGAAGATACAAATTGTCTATGTACTATACCTATTAGCTTATCCAAATTTGTAATTATTTTAGTGAAAAGACTTTTATATGTTTTTTTTTATGAACAACTTCACACCTTAAATTTAATTCCATAGGTTAAAAGCATTGCGTTGTCATAGAAACAATAGTAGAGTAACATTTATTTGCACCACAGTGGTTAAAAAAATAATAGCTGCGTTCACAATCGAGTGTATTTACGTCATTACTTAAATTTTAAACTGCTTATATTGTAAAATAAATTTAGAGCACCTAAATTATTAATATTCAATTGCTATTTACAAAAGAGTAATGTAAATAGAAATTTTGCAATTCAGTCGTTTGTTTTTAAATAATATTTTAATATTGAAGCACTTACTTTCTTATAATTTATAAGAGTATCCTAAAAATGGCACACGTCTATTGTGGAAAATTTGTTACCAGCTGTCTTAACTTTCAAATCATAAATCTACTTCAATTTTTAGGGTGTTGTCCGAGGATTTATTACTACTGCAACTATAATCAAGTCTAATAATCAAACCATAATTAGTCTAAAATATTTGATAAATAATATAAAAATGGGTTTTAATCAAAATCTAACAAGTTTTTTCAATAACAAATTTTGCAGATTGATTTTGTTAGACATTTTTGATCAGTTGATGTGATAAACAGAAAGTAAGATTTTTGCCTGAAATTATTTTTCTTCAGTTTTAACTGCAGATATAACTTGATTCACCCGGTATATGGATTAGTATAATTATGTCATATTTATTTTTTACTAAGGTATTTCTTAAATTTTCTAACAACCGATATAATGTTTATAAAATTTTTATTTTTTAAACACGAGAACACCACTCAAAACGCAAATATTATCTCTCAAGAAATCACAAAATTCCATTTGTTCCTTGAAACAAAATATTGATTCTTCACCATTTCATGACTTGAATAAATTAATATTTGCAAAAGCAACAAATTTAAAATTCATTACGCACGCACATCTTTATATGGGAATTCCAAATGTTTACTCGTAAAATTTTATTTAGGTTTCTGTCATATTCCACGTGGCTGCAACGGTTCGTTTCGATGAAAAACTTAAAATGGCTGTTGCTATTAACGTCCGAGGACCTCAAGAAATCCTTAAATTAGCTAGAGAAATGCCACACTTAAAATCTCTGATCCATGTATCAACAGCTTACTCAAATGTTCCCAACAGTGTTATAGAAGAACGACTTTATCCAGTACCAGTAGATAGCAAGAAATTGATTCTTTTAGCTGAGACTTTGGGAGATAATATCTTAGATAACATCACACCAATGTAAAAAAAACTTAATTAGAAATAAAAAAGTAATTTAAAAGTTTTAGGATTTTAGATAAGTGGCCAAACACTTACACTTATACTAAAGCTGTAGCTGAAGATATAATCAGACAAGATGCTCAAGATTTGCCTATTGGTATCTACAGGCCTTCTATTGGTAAGTTTAGAAGAACCGGTTTCGGCTCAATCTCAAGCACGTCTTTTTTTTAGTCGTGTCTACCTATCAGGAACCAACCGAAGCCTGGATAAACAATCTCTATGGTCCTACTGGAGTTTGTGCAGGTGCTGGAAGTGGAATTCTTCGTGCATTGCATGCAAATAGTGAAGTTAATGCAAATATTGTCCCAGTTGATATGTGTGTTAATTCTTTAATTGCAACTGGTTGGGATGTAGGACAAAAATTTGAACAATCAAAAAAGAGTTGTATGAAATATGAGATTCCTGTGTACCAATTTGAGTCAAGTAATGATCAACCTTTAAATTGGGGAAGATTTATGCATTTGTCTCACATTCATGGTATTAAAACACCGAGTGTTAAATCAATTTGGTACTACTGCTTTGATTTGTATAAAAATTACTACGCCTATCTTCTAGCAACGATTTTTCTTCATTACTTGCCAGCGTTGTTTGTCGATGGAGCATTGTTGTGTATGGGGAAATCACCTAAGTAAGTAGATATTTTATATAAATATCGGATTGTTTCGTTTGATCTAAATTTTTTTTTCAAAAATTTTAACACATTTTTAATTATAAAAATAATTTGGTAAATACTATTGATTAGATAGTTATAATAAAATCCGCAAGCCAATATTTTTATCTTAAACACTTTAACAGACACTAGATATGCTTAAAGATGAGAAAGAGTTGAACAATAAACAACCAGAGTTGTTTAACTTTTTTTAGTGCGGTTGGCAGTGAGCGTGAATAGTCCTGTTATTATAATTCGTGTGTCTTCTCTATTATGCTTTTACTATCGTTAAGTGTTCTCTTAGCAAACAAATCTGAGCTATCCAAACATTTTTTTTCTAAAATAAAGAACAAAAAAATCTAGGTACAACCTTCAATTAAAAAATATTGATATATCAATAAAATTTAAAAAAAACTAATTATGTAAATATCACATTTTTTGCATTTTTATTGTCATTTAATTTTGACTACCTATTTATTGTTAGTCTATGTTTTTTTTATTTTTGGTTAGGTTATCTTACATAATCTATGTTTACCTTTTGTAGTGTCTTGGTTAAAAATTTTTTTTTAGGTTCCAAGTTACCATTTCTGTACTCTGTTTCTTTACTTTTTTTATGGCTAATATAAGTGTTTCATTTTACCTTCTTGATCACTTTTTTTATGCGATAAATTATGTTTATTTTTTGTGTTTTACTTTCATTATCTTTAGAATTTTTCTTGTTTCGTTCTTTATTTATTACGAGTGATATTTTTTTCTGAAATTAATCGAAAACTAGTCAAAAATAAAAGAAATGTCTATTCCTAAATATACTGAAAAGATATGTCTATTAAATGTCAGAGGTTTTACGTTGTAATGCTAGTAATCTGTTTTATTTTTACTATTTTTTCTAATTTTTTTGTTTCAATATTTTTTTCACTTCCAAAAGCTTTTTCTCAAAATGCTTTTTAACTTCTAAAATATCTCTTTTTTAAGTAATCTGCAAATTGTCAAATTTATCGAAGATATTTTTCTGTTCATGTTTTAAATTTTTCTGAAGCTTTTTATGTTTTTCCTTTTTTTCTAATCGTCGTTTTTCAAATTCTTGTTTTTTTTTCAAAATTTTCCTGAAACCTCCTTTTTGACCTAGTTTTTTTGTTCTTTTCTTTGCAATCGTCGTTTCCAAACATTTTCTTTTAAAATCCTTCTCTGTTTATCTCTGTCTCTAAATCAACTTTTCTAAAATTTAAAAAAAAATTTATTTTTTTGAAATCGAAAACATTGTTCTGCTTTTTTAGTTATCCTGTTTTAAATTTTTCTAAAAACATTGTTTATCTTTTCTCTCTCCCAATCGTGGTCTCTCAAATTTTTTTCTCTTCCAGAATCTTTCTTATTCTAGAAGAAAATAAGTTGTATATCTTATTATTATAAAAGCAAATTTTTTTGTTTATTTCTTTGCAATTGTTATTTTTTTTTAACTTGTTTTGTTTATTGTTTTTCTAAAAGTTTTTTTTGATCTTTGAAAACACTTTTTTGTTTTTTTTAAGATTTTTGAGTTTTTTTTTTTCAATTTCTTCTAAAACTTTATACAAAATTGTTGTTTTTATGAACTAATCTTTTTTTTTACTTTACATCTTTCAATTTTCTTTAGCTTCTTTATTTTCTACTAATTACATTACTCAAATTCTTCTAGAAACTTTTTTTGTTTTTCTGAAATTTTCCTTTCCTCTTCTTATTCTTCTAGCGGATGTCTTTCAACTTCTTTTGCTTTTTTTTAATCTACCTTTTTTAAAAAAACTTGTTTATTTTGCTCATTGTTTTCTACAAAACGTTGTTTCACAAATTCTTCTAGTTTTTCGAATTTTTTTCAAGTTTTTTACAAATTTTTTGACTGCTTTTTTTTCCAATCGACAGACGTTTTTCGCCTTTTTGATCATACTTCTCAAAGAAGCTATTTCGCATTTTTTTGTTTTAGCTTTTTTATTTATTTGAAATTTTTTTAGTTTTTTTTTTCAATTTGTACTAGAACTTTATAAATAATTGTTGTTTTTTTACTAATCGTCGTTTTTTACACTGATTTAAAAACCTCGTTTATACTTTCGTTCTTTTTTTCAGTTTACATCTTTTAATTTTTTCTGAATTCTTTTTAGCTTCTTCAATTTCTACTCATCATTATTCAAATTCTTCTAAAAACTTCTTTTGTTTTTCTAAATTTTTCTTAGCTTTTCCTTTTTTTCTAGCGAATGTCTTTCAACTTCTTTTGGTTTATTTAACTACCTTTTAAAAAAAACTCGTTTAATTTGCTCATTGTTTTCTGCGAAACGTTGTTTCACATATTATTCTAGTTTTTCAAATTTTCTCAAATTTTTTACAATTTTTTTTAATAATAATAATAATAATAAAGTTTATTGCACATTAAAACAAAAATGTACAAAAGGTTAAATGGCAGACACAAATCTGATTTTATAATTTAACCTAGAGAAATAGTTAAAACATAATAAAATACTAATAAATATACTTACAATAAACATAACACAAAATAATACAACAGATTAAAATTTGCTAAGATCAATTGCAGAAAGTTTTTGCGACAAAATTAGTTTTTTACATTTTTTTGAACTCCTTTTAAACTCCTTTTATTCTGCCAATCGACAAACGTTTTTCGTCTTTTTGATCAAACTCCTACAACAAATCTATTTTGCAATTTTTTTTTCATTTCAGCTTCTGTAACCTGATCCAGAAATTTTTTTGTTTTTTTTTTGAATTTTTTTTAGTTTTTTTGTCAATCTTTTCTAAAACTTTATAGAAAATTGTTGCTTTTTTTACTAATCGTCGTTTTCTACATTGATTTAAAAGCCTCGTTTATTTTCTGATCATTTTTTTCAGTTTACATTTTATAATTTTTTCTGACTTTTCTTCAACTTTTTCATTTTCTACTAATCATCATTATTCAAATTTTTCTAAAAACTTTTTTCTTTTTCTAAAATTTTCTTTTAAAATTGTCTTCTTTTTCTCTTAACGGGCGTCTTTCAACTTCTTTTAGTTGTTTTAATCTATCTTTTTGAAAAAACTTGTTTATTTTGTCCATCGTTTTTTTGCAAAACGTTGTTTTACAAATTCTTCTAGTTTTTCGAATTTTCTCAAATTGTTTTGACTCCTTTTATTCCAATCGTCAAACATATTTCGTCTTCTTGATCAAACTTCTCAACGACTTCATTTCGTCATTTTTTTGTATCATCTTCTGTTATCTGATCTAAGAAAATAAATTCGTCTAATCCTCTTTATAGCTCAATCCTGACACCAGCATGAAATGGACCCAATTCAAGTTTCTTTCAATTAAAGAGTTGGCTTTTAAAGAAATAATTTATTTAGCAACAGATTAATTTGCATAAATAATTTTGGATAATTAAACAATTTACTTCTGTTGTCTAAAATAATGACTCGGAGAGTCGCTTTACTTTGCTAAACTAAACCATTCAGCCACTGACCTACGAGTATAAGTTCCTTTTCATAGAGCCAAAGTCGGGCACGCAAAATTTTTTAAATCTACGAGTCACTGATGACTCATCAGTGATGAGTCATTGTTTTCGCTCCGAAAGACTTGAGAACAGCGTCAAGTCTTCTTCTAGAATTTATATTATAAAAAACAAATAAATAATCAGTTAGACAATATAAGATTCCACATTGATTAGTATATTAAATACCAAGATGTAGAAAACATTTTGCTAATATCTAGATCAAATAGATAATAGAACAAATTAATAGAGCAGCTAGAAATTTTATGCACGTCCTTAAAGTCCTTCATATTAAAAACGTTAAAAACCTTTCTGGTGATTTGCGCAACATTTTAACAGTTTTAGCTCTTTGATAAAAAATTTTATAAAATTAGTTTTTCTAAAGTAATCAAGGAATAAATTTAAAACTTTATGATAATGTAGAGATACACATATTTTTTAAATTTGCAGTAATATGACTGTTTTACTAATTTCTTGTCTATTAATTTCAGAATGCTTCGCATCTACAAAAAAATCCACAAATTTACAAGCGTCATATCCTACTTCTCAACCCGAACTTGGATATTCAAATCCTCGAACGTGAATAAAATGATTCAACAGATGTCTGAAGCCGACCAAAAAATCTTTTTCTGCAACTTAAAACAACTCGACTGGAATAAATTCTTTGCGACGTATCTTCGAGGAATACGAATTCACCTTTTACAAGACCCCATAGATACTCTCGACGAAGCCATCATCAGATGGAATAGACTGTACTGGCTACATCAAGGAGTTAAAGCACTTATTGCTTTTCTACTTATTAGATTTGTATGGTGGATACTATCAAGCATATTTATTTACTAGATTATTAAAAGTATTTTTTTACATAGTGATATTATTTTATAATTTTTAACAATTTGTATAATTTATAATAAAGCTACTCTTGATACATTGACTGCAATTTTTTGTGTACCTAAATTGTCTACTAAAATTAGGTTATAACTTTACATTCTCAACAAATAATTTATTTAAAACTACTGTTTACACAAATAACATAACAATAACTTGATAAACAAATAACTGAATCACACAGTATATCGCCAACAATTATCGCTCAATATGGCTCCCGAGATTGTCGCTCTATTGTACCGATAAACTCGACTCATTCGCTATTCTGCTTTGACTAACTGATCATTGCCATCTGATTGAATGAATCTTGAATTGGTCAAAGTTCTGTTTCCAAATAAATCAGTGTGAACTACTTTGAATCCTATTTCACTTTAAAAGATGTAAAGTAAGAAAACTTACTTATCTTACAATAACAACCGAATAATGTACAATAACAAATAAACAATTTTACAATTTAAAGAATTTAGTTGAATATTCGTTTTTCGAGACTTTTGGTCACGCTTGCGGACTTTCTTGTTTATATAGTTAGGTTGTCTTTCAATAAATTTTTTATTCATTTAGAAAGATGTGTAAGGATTCCACGAATCCAGTCAATGGCCGTGATTAATATTTACCCAAAATCACACGCTATAAGGTAACATGGCGTGACGTCATGTTTCCGAAAATCTGCTGAGTAATCGGATTTCTAAGTAGTTTCTTACAGTCATTTTCAGGATATACGTTTCAAGATTTAATTATTTTAAAAAAAAATTAAAAAGTACTAATATTTAATCATAATTTCAGGTATACGTTATATACTACTTCTATAAAACAAAATCCTTGAAGATCTTCAAAAATTCAGCTTAGTCTGAAATTCTGAATATTTTCAGTCTTATACATTTTTTATCTAATTTTACTGAGCTATAACCTCAGTTAAATTATTCACTGCTAATGAAAAATAACAATGCAGTGGGGTCATTCCTCTATGAACCACTACCTTATATTTGACCCTGTGATTATCACATACAAGTCACTGAAACTTGTTCAAAAATGGCAAAGCTACGACTTTTCATCTTACTAAATTTATTTATACTCTCAACATCTAAAACAAATCATTCTGTCACTAAACGGTCATTACTTTTTCCTCGAGCAACAGTTTTACAGGTATGTATTAAACTTTTCTTATTTCTGGTGATAAAAAAAAACATTGTAGGTCACTGCTGGTTTATCTGTTCCTGCAATTCTTCCTTCAAGATCTATAAATCTGAGTTTATGTTTCCAAGTAAATTATGATCTTCCTTACAACATTTCAAATTTTCAACCAAAAATTATTCAGGCTAAATCTAACGAAAATTTTGATTTGAGTCGAGAAGTGTTTTATAAATATATAATTCACTTTCTTAATAAGTAAATTAATAATATTTTAGCTTTAGAAAAAAATAATTTGAGTTTAGTTTTAGTATTGATGGTGAGGAATGCCTATATCGGCTAATTTGTGAGTTGGGAGAATATCCAATGCATTTGGATCAAACTGAGAATCTTTTAGAAAAAATTGTACATTTTATGTTTACGTAAGTTTGAGAGTTTAGTTTGTTGTATGTTTATTTAAAAAAAATGTTTTAGGCCGTCTCTGGAAATTTCTGGTAATAGTACAAAAAAATTTAATAGCAACTTATTAGAGGCAGAAAATTTGGGAAAAATTGATGGGAATTGTCACAAAAAGTATTCAAATTGTTTTGTGTCTCTTCTTAGTTTATTTACAGCAAAATATATTATTTAAAATTATTAATATTGTTTCATTTAAGAATTAAAATCTGCAAATTGTTTATTGTTTCTAATCCTTGTAGTCTGACTCAATTATTTCCGTCAATTTCGTCACGATCTAACACCAGCTGCAGAGTTTGCGCAGTATCATTAAAAGTCAGAGAGTAGGCAACTAAATCGTATTTATAAACAAAATTGTTATTAATAAACTTTTTACTCTAAATAGGTAAAAAATAAAAAAATATATAAAAAAGCAGCTCACAAAGTTAGACACGACGAACAAAAATAAAAGACTTCTACGTTAAAAAATCTCAAGTTTAACATAGTAACACACCAGTAACGTAAGCTTTTAAAATACTTGAGAATGTGGCCAGGATTTTCAAAAAAAAAGTACTAGCGACGCCATTTAAAACTGAACGGTATTTTTTGTGTAATACAAACTATGAATTATAAGCAACTTTGACAAAAGAGTTTTATATAAAGAATTTAATAAAAAAATATTTTGAAATAAAAAAACAAGTTTATTATTCAAGATTGCAATTCGACATTAAATTCAATATTAAATAGCTATTTAGTTGAAAACTTCACTTAATTAGTTATCAGCAGCTTTAATCGTAGATCACTGTTTAAAAAAACACGGACTTTATTAATCATTTAGGAAGTCGTTACAGTAAATAAGGCTCCGCGCGCTGCGCGCTCGGCATATTCCGTAATCATATTGTCACGAAGCAGAAGTTCGTTAGCCTGCTAGGTCGAAAACCTGCCGATGCGGATGAGCTATTGCTGATATCGACTAAATCACCGTCGGTTGAGACAATAGCTGGCTCAGCATTTAGGGGGTTGGCAAACTAGTGGGCTGCGTTAATCGTGGAGTCCGTTGGTAGCGTTCGACGAAGAAAGTTGAGTTAGGTAGAGTGTGAGATATGCCCAGATCTTTCAAGTGTGTCAGAATGTCACTGTAAGTAACTCTTAAGTATTCTATCCACTATCTAATATGTATATTTCAATCATCATTAAATTACCTTTTGTATTAAAACCCTGTTTTTAATCTCAACCCCCACCTCACGAGGCAAAGCCCGTGACATAATAAGAAATTTTGAAATAAAAAAATTAAAAAACAATTTACAAATCACATCATGAACCTGAACAGAGTTTTTTTACGTAAAAAATAATGTTTACTTAATAAACAACAATGGTCAATAGACAACAATAGGCACTAAACAGTGTCTTCTTTAATTGTCAACTAATAATAATTTTTATTTCATTGATTTATTCACTGATCTAAATACTAATCTGTAACATATATGTATACATTTATTTAATTTTATACTTCTCTAGAACTACTCAGAACTGGTAAAAAAATATTTGGTAGAGAAAGATTTAACACAAAAATTCGTTGAAATAGCGCTACAATCTACAACTACCTATCCTTTTTCATTACACTCTGGTTTGTTTTAATGTTGACAATCTTGAGTTTTGCTATGAGTTTCTACGTTTGTGTTGTAACAGTAAATGATGCTGTTACTATTTTCCTTCTCATCTCAAATCACCTTCTTTCAAAGTTCAATTAATAAACGAAGTAGTAAAAACTGTTAAAAAAATGTTAAAAGTAATATACCATCTACTGCTACATTCTGATTTCTCTTCTCTACATCAGATAGCTTCATAAACAAGATTAGACCAAATGCAAAAAAGCTGTAGTAACTGTTGATACGAGAGATCCCTCTAATAGCACCAATGGTTTACTATCTATCTTCTGCCCAAGATTAGTTCTGATGGCAAAAACCTGACTGACGTCTAGCATTTATGCTCAAAAGACTTTTCAAAAGTTTAAAAAGATACAAGTAGTGTAGTATCTACTGTTACCCTAACATCCTGATCTTCCTGTTACCGTTGAATGAATACACATAACTCATTCAACGCTGCTACATTAAATACGCTACTCGTACTCTTGAAGCAGTGGTAAGTAGCACGAACATTCAACAGAATAAATCTAGCCATAGAAACGTTTCCATGCAGACTTTAGACCATCAAATTTACACCACATAATGTCTCTGTTTGTACGTTCTGTCAGTAAAATGCAACACGTACAGTACAGCAACTTATCCAAAAGTCGATCAAATAAGATATCAAATAATCGTTAAATAGAACATTTTTGGTCCAAGTCAAACGCTTCCATATTAAAAAATGCAAAATACATAAAAACTATTTATAAACAAAATATCAAATTAAACTTAAACTTAGTAATTCAAATAATAGAGAAAACATTTGTAGAAAGCATGCTGATAGAGCGAATCCATTATCTAGCGTTGGAGTGCTTTCGAAAAACTGCAGGTGTTTCAAATTTCAATGCCATATCAAGTCATCCAATTATCACAGTAACAATAAAATGTTCTTGAGTATTTTACTGTATTTTTGCGTTCATGGAAGTTTAAAAGTGGGATAATCAGTTCTAACAATTGATGAGCAAACAAAAGTCGGACACCAACGAGCCTAGTAGGCTTACAATGTTAAAAAATAATCTGATAGTTAACGGCAAAAATAATTTATTACGCCAGAATAATTGTCAAATTACCAAAATTTTAATTAAATGACAATAATTCAAAAATTGCTTATGAGCGCTTCAAAATATGCTCGAGAATACTTCTCGTGTTCAAGATGCAATGCAAGTAATATGTATATTTCGATAGTTAAAAATTTTTATTAAAAAGTTATATCCTATTAAGATCGTTCGGTTTTCAATTTAAAGGTGCTTTCGATTTAGTAGAAAAGCTTGAGGTAAGAGAGACACCAATCTAAAATTTTATAATCCAAAAGCAAACCCAGCTCAAAAAACTGAAAACAATAAACAGAGAAGAAGAGGCTTTACATACATACACGTTAAAATGCTCTTCAATTTAATATAACAACTCATAAGAAACAAAGGCTCTTAAAATACTCAATTCTCCGAGTAAATATACAAACAAAAAACTGTATAACGTCCGATATCCAAACTTTCTAATTTTAAGAGCAGAAAAAACGATACAATATTGTAACAAATGTGCGAAAGAGTCATTTAAAGAGTAAGAGTTGAATTAATAACGAATAATTAAGTTCTACTATACACAAATTTACAGAAATAATTTGATAGATAAATAACTTGATATTCACACAGTAATAACTACGATTGCTGATTAATAACGTCGCCTCAATCAACCGTTCAATCTTTAGTTAGGTATCTGTCGGTCCTCATTAACTTGGTCATTGTCTCCGCCCGCTTATACAACAATACGTCGTTCTAGTACGTATCCGGAAGACTTCGCGACTTTCTGCACTTATGCAAAACGATGACAGCATTTCCCTCGATCAGTCCCTAGGGGTCGGTTTACAGAAGGTGAAATAAATATTTAATTGTGAATAACTTTTAATTCGCGATTAAATCGGCTTTCCTCGTGTTTGATTGGTCAAAATCGGCATTTAATCTCGAACTAACTATTTAATCGCAATTAAAGTTAATGTCACCTTTTGTAAACCGGCCCTAGATGTAACTAATTTACGCTACAGTGTGCCCTACAACACAATGGTCTTTCAGTATTTTCTTAGACTATGTACTCGAAACTCTCTTTTTCTTGGAGTTATTCTTGGACTCACCAAAAAAATCCGACAAGTAGGGCCGCCAACCGTCTTTTATTTCAAAGGATAGTTCTTTAATTTGTCACAATTTGTCCTTTTACCTAGTTTTTTTACCAAAGATAAACGAGCAAGCGTTAGAAAATTGACATACCTATTTGTGATTGGTTGATTTCAAAAATAAATTGTCTAGCCGTCCTTTTAAGTCACCAAAATAAATTTTAAGTATTGTTAAACAAACAAAAGTTCTATCCAGATTTATAAAACCTACGTAAATAGGGTATTTAATGGTAGAGAGAAAAAAACAATAAAAAGAATTACGACTAGTAAAACAAGAAGAACAAAATTAGATTCTAAAAGAATTTAAAAAAGTTAATTCTATAAAAATTTGTAGAAAAGATGTTCTAATGATATCTAATGATATGTATGTTTTACAAAAAAAAAATTAAAAATGTAATTTAGATAGATAGTTCTAAAAGAAATAAATCTATAATATAATAGAACTGATTCTAGACCTATAAAAAAAAATAAAGAAATACAAAACCAACAATTGGAAAAGAAGAAGAAAAAAATACAATTAAAACAAACGATAAAGAAAGATTTTAGAATTCTAAGCAAATTTGAAAAACAATCTTTAGAAAAAAATAAGAATAAGAAAAACGACTACTAAAAGAAAAATGTAAAGAATAGTAAAAAACCAAGAAAAATTCTAGATTAATAAAAGAATAATCTCTTAAGCCGGATACTGAAAAAAGTCTTAGTAGCTAGAGAGCAATTACAATAATTTTCGCTTCAAACACCCAAAATTTCTGTCACCAAAAGTAACAGTTTTTATTTGTTTATAATAAACCTTGTAGAAAGATTTGTTTGTGGAATAATTATCGCCTTCGGCTCCTAAATTGTTGCTTGCAAAGCTGGATGTAGAAAAAAGTCCAAAAGCCTATCCAAGAGATGAGTTCTAAGAACTATAGTAAGATGGTAAAAACATGCAAACTCAATCCTCCTTGTTTCCCCCTCCCCCAACATCCTAAAAAACAATCCTAGACACGCCTTTGACAATGTCCTTTATTTCGATATCAAAAAGTTGGCAACCCTACCGAAAAGAAGACCATAATTATTTATCAAAGATTATTACGACCTGTGTCTTACAAATTCTTAAAACGTAATAACTAGAGTCCTTTTTCTGTTATTTCTCTGCTGCTCGTGTGCCTTAATTGGTTAATCCCGTTACCACAACTACCAGCCAATCACAAATTATTTCAGAACGAACACGATTAGATGTTTCTTTAATGATGGAAGGTCTGTAAAAATGAGGTTTGCCCGACAAGCTGAGGGTATCGACCACCTGACCGATTTCCGTTGGACGGCCAAAATAAAGCGATATGTAAAACTGTTAAAGACGGGACGCTCATAAAAACATAAAAAATGCGTAAATCAACCAAAAGAATAATAAATAATACAAAAATAAAACAAATATGACTTTAGCTCTTCTTTATTGCATTTATTACATTCAATTATATTTTTTAACATTTTTTTACTGTCGTATGTTTTAATTTTTTATGCTTAGCGAGGTAATCTCTACTCATGCCCTTATAATCACAGTGAGAACATTCGTAAATCTTCTCTGAGTTTGTATGAATTCGAAGAATATGCATTTTTAGGTTATCTCTCCTTGTAGTTTTGTAGCTGCATGTGCTACATTCAATTTTAGGCACATTTTCTGTGTGTTTTGTAAGAAAATGTCTCTTGACACCTTGCTTTGATTTTGATTTATATTCACACAAATCGCACGTAAATAACGAAACATCTTTTGACATATGTTGTACCTTTACATGGTGCCTTACATCCGACTTCATTTTGCTTTTATAAGTACAGTGCTCACATTGGTAGTATTGTAGCTTCTCTGGAGCTGTATGACGCCGAAGAATATGTTGTTCTAAATTTGATTTACGTATAGCTGAGAACTTGCATGAGTTACATTGATATTTTGGTAAATTTTTTACGTGTACTTTTACATGCCGTGCCAAATCTGTTTTTATTTTGCTTCGGTAGGTGCAGTGCTCACATTGATACCATTCTGTGTCGTTTGGGCCTGTATGGTGTCGAATAATATGTTGTTTTAAATCTGCTTTATATAGAGATGTATACTTGCATGTGTTACATTCAAATTTTGGCACATTTTCGAGTGAATTATGATGTAATTTTAAATGTTGGGTTAGGCTTGATTTTATTTTGCTTTTGTAGGTACAGTGCTCACATTGGTGCCAGTTTATTTCGCTCGGAGCTGTATGGTGTCGAATAATGTGTCTTTTTAAATTTCCGTTATCTAAAGTTTCAAATCCGCATTCCTGACATTTATATTTTGGAACATTTTCTGGTTCTATGTGATTTGCTAGAATATGTTTTTTGATACGGGCCTTTCTATCTGATTTATATTCACAGAAATTACAATAAAATATAGAAAGTTTGTCATCATCTAATTTATAAATTTTTGAAATATAATGTTCTAATTTTGGTTTTAGTTTTTCTACGGGCCATAATTTTGTTTCATCTGTTATTTTATGTTTTCTTACTATATGTTTTTTTAAGTTGTAAATACGAGTTACTTTTAGTGTACAATAGGGGCACTGATATTTAGATTTAAATAGGTTCTTTTTGGTATCTTCATAACAAGTCGAGACATGTCTGAACAAAATTAGTAATGAAAACGATGAAAAATTGCAGTTTTCACATGTATAACATCCGGCACATACAGATTTAAATAGATTTTTCTTGTTTTTGGCGTGGAATTTTTGAATATGATCATAAAATAAAATTGCAATATATGCTTTAAAATCACAGTATTGGCACTGATAGAACTCTACACTACTTTTCCCACAAATAAAAAATGAGAGTTTATCCATTTCTTCTGAAGTAGATAAAAAAATTCGACTTAACCTGAAAAGCTGACAAATTGTAATATTCAGCTAATCAATAATTAAATAACAATGTCTTACCCTTTTGGTGTGGAATTTAATAAGCGGCTTTAATTCAAGAATAATCGATGTCAAAAATCAGAATAAAAATTAATTATCGTTTTACGTGTTATTACTCTTGTTGTTGATAATTAGGTATCCTAGATACAGAAGGAAATGGGTATTCCTGGTAACATAAAAATTACAGCGGCACAATTGGTTTTTCTATAAATAAAGAAACGTTGTGCTTTTAGCCTTACAGGTCATGGGATGGTTTATGCGAAAAATAGAAATATACTGTGCACAAAATTAAGAAAATTCGTATAAAATTTTTACACACACAACAAAATATTTTATTTACTAATTTTAAAAAATAATTTGATGTTTTTATAAAAAAGCGATTAATACTGCCATTTTTTTTACTATCAAAGATAAAAATTGTGCTGCAACCCAAAAATAATAAACAAAATAGTTTTAAAAAGCTTTATTATAATAATAATGAAGTTGAGATTATTAATCGCACATTAACAAAAGCGTTGATTACAATGTTTTTCTGTTGTTCGTACCATAATAAACTTGAAAAACTTTATTCCAAAATTTTTCAACTTGCCTCTCTCTAGTAGCACATCTTTAGTAACATAGTATGATTGTTTTCTGTTACTTGGCTACAAAACATCCAACAAATTTTTCAATTGTCATTAACACTAATCAGACCTCACATTTCTCTATAAAAAGATAAACTTACAATAAAAATTATGACAATTTCAAGTTTCTTTTAATAAAATATTTATTTTTAAACATACCGTTTTTATAAATTTGTTGTAAATATGACAGTTTACAAATCGCCTGCCTAGAATAATAGTGACCTAACTCCGTTTGTACAAATTTTACAGGAGAAACGTTTATGTGTTGCAGGTAATTGAAAAACTAACAAATGCATTTGTTAACATAGATACTAGAGGCTTTTGATTGGCAAATTGCTTAGAATAGCAAATTTAGTAAAAAATTGTAATTACAGATGCCAAATGCGCATAAAATTCAAGTATTTAATGGAGTTGTGACAATTTCATTGGCCGTAATAAACTCAAAATTTGACAAATAAATATAAATAAAAAACTTGAGATTTCGTGAAGCAATTTAATTAAACTTAAAAAATGCTTTTTTAAACAAAATACAGTAGGTATATTAAACAGGTTCAACGAAATTTTGTTTTTTCCTTAGTAGTTTCTGAAAGCAAAGCGGACCAGAATTCCACATCCAACGTAGAAAATTGAATATAATATTTTTTTATGTCAGCGATATTATCTGCTGATATTTTCGATTTAAATTTTAGTGGCAAAATAGGCGGTACAATAGTGTTTATATTGGAGTTTTTCCTTCTACAGTTTGAGATCTTCTACCGCGTGTTACTCTTCTTTCAAAAATTGTTAATGTTGATTTTAAGACAATTTTGTGAAAATTTGGATCTGTCATCTTACTTCGATATAGTATAACGTTGGAGTTTTTTGTGTACACAATATGTTTAATTTTAGTATATGGAATATCTTCGAAATTTCTTTGTTTTTTTACACGTTTGAAATCCATAAATTCATCTGGTTTCATCTGATAAATTATGTATGGTTTTCTGGTACGCACACTTATCAGTTTTTTGACGATACTCAAAAGACTACTCAACTCACATTTTGAAAATTGTTTGTCTATGACACTGTGAACTGAGTCAACCTCTTGGACGCAGCCATGGCCTGGCTCTTGGAACTTTTGTTTTATTTGTGTTAAATTAATTGTTGTACAATTATTTAAGAAGTCTAGTAAAGCCAATGTCATAAAAGAATTCTTATTTTGGGTGACACAGGAATCTGACCAATTTACTAGCACATTGATTTTTCATCATCAATTGTTTTGAAAACTGTATAGTAGCAGATGCTATATCGTTTCCAGTTCGTCCACCTTGTCCCTCGTGCCACACTGTACAGTACCCCTGATGTTTAATATCACAACCAGTCAAATTAAACACATTGAGCTTGTGAAAAGGCTTTTAACACATTGATCTGAGGACAGTTGAAAACTCGTTGTAAATCAAAAGCAGCGATTACTTTACTGTCCTTTTATCGTCCTTGTCTATCTGTTTTTTTTTATGTGCTGTTGTCTTTTATTTTGTGTGATTACTGTACTTAGTTTCTAAATCGTCAGATACTTTTCCATATTGTTTACTTTTATTATTTGCTATTTTCTTGGCAATATATCACATAAAAATCGTACATCTTTCTTAAATTTAGCCCAAATTCTAAATACTCTTTTTGAGTGTTTTGTCGACAATAGTGAGCAGGCATTCGTGGGAATTGGTTAATATGTTCTCGAACTAATTTTCTCTTATCATCAGAAATTTTTTTCTTAGTGTTTTTACCGCATTGATCTTTTTGGGGAGTGTTAATCAGGCCAGACATTTTATATTTGTAAAAATAATGAATTCTTCTTGAACTTACTGACAATACGGTTAAGTAAAACTCTCTACAAACACGAATTGCATTGGCATTTACAACAAAATAATAACAAAAGCTAAAAGTTCTTAGTTTTTGTGAAACAACATTTTCTCGTCTTGTTCTTTTTTTAAAATATTTTTTCGTTTCTTGTCATAAAAATTGTTTTTTTCGTTATCGCTTAATTGCCAAAATTCTTCATGAATCTTCTTTGCCATTATTAGCTCATCAATTTTTTGTGAACATTTAAAAAGACACTTTTTACATAATCTGTATTTGAAAACTACTTCTTTGTGGCTCTTTTATTTTTATCAGTGTATTGTTTTCCTCCTTGTCTAAGTTTTTTGCGATTGTTACTTTGCCAATTCTCTACATCTCTTTTTCTTTTCCGAGTAAGTTTTTTTTCTTTGTTGTTATTTTGATCATTATTATTATCACTTTAATTGTTTTTACTTATGTTTATAATTTACTTACTTTTCTATGCTGCATGTTTTCTCTACTAAGTATATAAGAAATTTCATCTACATGTTCATCGTTTGTATTTTTTTTCTTCTTGTAATACTTTTACATCTACATTATGTACTGCAGCTGCTTGTTGTATTTCATCTTGAAGCTCAGAGATTTCTTCCAAATGTTTACTGTTTAAACTGATTGGTATAGATGCTTATTGCATTTTGTTTTGAACATCAGGAATTTCTTCTAGATTGTTATTATTAAATGGAAACAATACCGCAGTGTCATTAGGTTCGTTATTTTGTTCTCTAATATTTAAAAAAAAACCTGTATTTGTTCCAATAATACTCATTTTCGCTTACTCATTTGTCTCAGATATTAAACTCCCGTCTTTATAAACAATACAATTAATTATTTCAAAACCTTTCAACGAGATGTCTATGGCTAAATTACCACAATGGTATCCCGCCAAACAAACTTCTACTTATTTACTTTTAGAATCGTGATTTTAGGTTAGATATTTGATGTAGTGTAGTTAGAATAACAATGTCCTTACTCCATTACTTTTACGGAGTTAGAACATTACTATTCTTACTATATTTTATTCATGGAGTTAGGGTATTATTACACTGGAAAATTTTTAGTTAAGGGAGTTAGGACAACAATTAAAAGACTGGTTTTAAAGAGTTTAAACAAGAAATATAATTTGATACAGCACTCAAAACATGTAAAAGTGAAGTTAGACCATAATGGTATAAAAATCTCAATTTCGGAAAAAAGTGGAGTTGAAACACTATTATTCTAGGCAGACGATGTCAAAATTTAAGTTTGTGTGGTTGGTATAGCAGGTTGTTAAAAAGGGTGTTTAACCAACTGGTTTGAAGTGAATGGCCTGGAGTGCATTAATAACCCTCATATAGCAATAAGCAACAGAAAATAAATTTAAAACATACCTAAATAAATTAACTAGATTAAATACTTAAATATATAAATACCTAAATTAAATACCTACAATATAAATAAATAATAAATTACGACGGCTCAGTACCTACGAAAATTTGAATATTTAAAGTGTAGGAAATCGTACAGGTAAAGATAATTATTAAATATTTAATATAAATTTATTTAAATAAATTAATTTTAAAAATTGCCAAATTTAAAAAAATCAAATATTGTTATATTTCAAATTATAATTTTTCTCCGAAGTTTTGGCTTTTCTTTGTCTACGTTTAATATATTTACTAATGGGACAAAAAGCAAATATTCTTAAACATATTTAAAATGGTATTTCGAAATAGTACTTATCATTTTAACTTAAACACAAGTAATAATTAAAAAACCGATTCGTATTATCATCTAATGATGACAATCGATTGCAATTTAAATTGCAAATGTTTAATTTAAATTTGCGTTTTAATATTTAGTTATTTGATTTATTTAAAAAATTATTATTTTTTTATTTGCAAATTTTTTTTATTTAATTTTAAGCTGTTTAATTGTTTTGTTAAATTTTTTTCGGTTTTCAATCCTTGGTACAAATCTTAACACTTTCTTCTTTGCATGACTTCTTTTTTCTTGATTTAATTTACAAACTTATTAGCTAATTTCAAAACCAAGTTCTGGGTTAAGTCGAACCAAAATTGTTTATTTGTTGAAAAGTTTTTTTTTGTTAACAAATTTAAATGTTGTGTGAACTGACTTGTATTTTGCTAATTCTTCTATCTGCCTTGCAACTCGGCCTCACTATACGATTGAGTTTTGTTTTAATTTTGCTGTCGTAAAATTTTTTTCTTTTCCGATTTTCCCAAAACCACAAATACAACTTTGAGCTATCTAAAATTTAAATTGGGACTAAAAGTTGTTACAATATCTGCTTTTAACTCATCTACGTTAAAACATTTTAAAAGCTTTTCTGAAGCGTTTCTTTTTATCTTGTTTTTAAACCCTACGTTTCATCCTCTTCTCTGCTTTTCTCTAGCTTAATGGAATTTGAAACATTTACCAAACGACCAGCTATAATAACGTTTAGGTTGATAGCAGCATTTGACTTAGGCAGAACAGTATTTGAATATTTAAGTTTTCACCATTTTTGTTTGTTCTATTTCTGTTTATTACCCCAAATGTTTTATTTACAGAAGAATGCACTTTTAAAAACAACAAATGTAAATTGTCGCAATATGGACTATTAGTCGCTCGTAAATCCTCACTGGCTACAAGAACGAATCATCCAAAACCATTGAATCATCAATGTTTAGAAAGAGTATTGGTTTCTTTTTTTTTTTAATGAACACCTAAACGGCAAAATGTACTGAGACTTTTTAAAAAATCGATGTAAAGCAAAACATGTGGTTTCAACAAGATGAGGCACCAACTCATTTCAGTGTATTAGCAAAACAAAAATTAATAAATGTGCAGTTTGGTGATCAATAAATAGGCCGAGGAGAAACAATTAATTGATCAGTGCGGATACCCGACCTAAAGCCTCCAGATTCTTTTCTTTATGGAGCGGTTAAAGAGCGAGTTTAGCAAGATAATTGAATCTTTCCAGCAGAAAACAATTAATACATTTTGGCATAAATTTTAAAAAACGCATTCAATTTGTCTGCGATAAACGTAGAAGATGATTAATAAATGTTTTTTATTCATTTTTTTATTATTATTACTTTAATCAAACCGTTTACATACTTCGTTATGTCAGTGTCGCGACACCTCAGACGTATCCGGAGTCCAAATATTTTCCGCGGAGGTCAAAAAATAATGGTTAAAAAATTCTAAGTATAAATTCAAAATATTTAAAAAATTGCTAATAAAATTAAAAATGTTTAGTTACACGAGAAAGAGTCTATTAGTTTCGTTTGATGTAAGGTCTATTTTTCCAAGTGCTTCGATTTCACAAACTTTAATCTACCTCAAAGAGTTAGTGATTCAAAATGATTTGGATCAGAGAGATATAATTACGAATATACTCAATTTACCCAAATCTGCATGAAACAAAACATATTTAAGTTTTTCGAAAATTTTTTCGAACAGCAAGAAGGTACAGTAACGCGTGTGCAACATTATTACCTTTCTTAGAAAAAATGTATCTAAAAACAAGAAAAAATAAATGGTGGAATAAAAGAAATGCGGCAAACTAAAGAAAGAAGCTTGCAGTAAACTTAAAAAATGGAAAAAAGGAAAAGCTACAAAAGCAGAGTATTTAGAAACAAGAAAAAAGTACAAAGCAAAGTATGAAAAGGGAAAAATACAAAAAAGAAATAAAAAAGAAGAGAAAATAAAAAATAAAAACAGAAGCAGAAGTATAAAAATTTATAAACGAAGAAAGAAAAAGAAAAGACAAAGTAAGTGAAAACATAAGAATGGATAAATGAAAAGAACACTTTATGAAGGTTTTAGGTGAAAGTAACATTAAAAGCATCTTGTCAAGACATTAGGAGTTTCAAGTGGAAATAAACAATCTTTCTAAAGAGGAAATTGAGAAACAAATGTTTAGGTTAAAGAAAAAGAAAGCACCCGGGGAAGATGGAATTTCAAATGAAGCGCTGTTGTTTGGTACAAAAAAACTATGAGAAAGAGTATGGGAAGTGCTAAATGTAGTGTGGATGGAAGGAGACTTTCCTATGGAGTAGAGAATAGAATTAATTGTACCAATACAAAAAAAAAGAAATAAATATCAAACTGAAAACTACCGTGATATATCCTTACTTAATACGACCTACAAAATATATGCGATGGTTCTAGAGGAAAGATTGAGAAAGGAAATGGATGAAAAAAGTATGTTACCAGATAGACAAGCAGGCTTCAGAAAAGGAAGTAAGCCATAGACAATGTATACATTTTGAGACATCTGGCAAAGAAAGAAATAGACAAGGCAAGAGGACGTATGTATGTGTTGTTCATAGACTTCAAAAAAGCTTTTGACAGTGTGGATAGGGAAAAATTATGGGAGTATCTTAGAGAGAAAGGGGTGGTTGGTAAGCAAGATAGAAGAAATTTACGAGGAAACTATTAACCAAGTAAAAGTAGGCAAAAAAGTAAGTAAATGTTTTTGGACAAATAAAGATGTCAGACAAGGATGTCCATCAAGTCCTGCACTATTCTTAGCATATATAGAAGATGTAAATAAAGTTTTAAATAGAGCGCAAGTAGGAGAGATAGTTGTAGGCAGAGAGAAAGTGTGGTCCCTGGCGTTTGCAGATGATATAGTAATTGTAGCAAGGAGAAAGAGTGAAATGAAAAAAATGATAAAAGTTATGGAAAGATATGTAAGAAACAAAAAACTCCAAGTTAATGTAAATAAAACAAAAATGATGGTGTTTGGAAAGAAAGAAAGAATCAAAAACGAAGATGAATGGAAATGAGAAGAAAAGAATATAGAACAAATGAATGAGTTGAAATATTTGGGATATGTATTAAATAGTAGTATGACAGACAAAGGACAAATAAAGAAAGTAGTCAAAAAAGGAAACAAAGTAATGGGAAGTGTCTGGAGTTTGGGAGAACGTAAATTTAGTAAAAATTTTAAAAGAAGAATGATGATGTATAACAGTTTGGTGAAAAGTATTGTAATGTATAGAGCAGAAGTATGGAGATGGAAGGAATATGAAGAAATTGAGCGTGTGCAAGAAAAGTATACAAAATGGGTTTTAGGTTTAAATAAACAAACACCAGAGTACATTGAAAGAAAAGAAAGTAAGAGAGAAAAGTTGAAAGTGGAAACAGGAAAAAGAGCGGTGAAATTCTAGAAAAATTTAAGAATGCGACAAGAACGCAGAATACTGTAACAGTGCTAGGCTGAAATTAAAAGAGCAAATGGTAATGTTAGGTAGATAGAACAAGATAACTACTATGAGAAAAAGAGGTATGCGTGTGCAGAAATTGAAAGAATGAGAGAAAAAAGAAGAACAATAGAAAAAGAACTAAAACAAAAAAATGCTGATATAGATAAATAGGAAAGAATTGTGAGTATAAAAGAATCAAGGTACAATTCAAAATATGCCCTGATTGTTACCACCAAACTACCAAAATATCTAGATAAAATAAAAAGTAAAAATAAAAAAAATGATTGCAAAATTCAGATACGGGAATGAAGAAAGGAAAAATGAATTTTGGAGAGAAGATTATGAAAGAATGTGTAGATTATGTAGAGAAGAAAGGGAGTCGATACGACGATAGAGCATTGTTTGTCAGTGTGTGTAGGGTTTAAAATGTGTAAGTATGAAAAGATAAAAGTTCTAAACAAAAATGGAGAAAGGAATGGATGGATGAGAGAAGTTACGTGTGCCAGAAGAAGATTGCAGAAGAATTTTTTTTTATTTTTATTTTTTTAATAATTTGTGTTAATATTTTTTTTTGTTGTTACCTTATGTAGGACTGTATAGCCAATTCGGTAATAAAGACATTAAAACCTATTCAAATCATTGTCACCTTTCTTAGCTGACCTTTCTATAAACCGTTTCGAAAAATATTAAAAAGTGAATTTGAATATTTTCCAAAAGTTAAAAAAAAATGCAAAATCGATGTTTTTGTCAAAATTTTAAATAATCGCTTTCAAAGCATTAAATTCACTTGGGAGAAAGAAGTAGATGAAAAGTTGCCATGTTTAGAAACTTTTTTTTCTTGTAGGTTTTGGTTTTTAAAAATTTTTTATTAAATTTTACAAGTTTCAGAAACTTTCAAAAAAATTTTCAAAATTTTGAATTTTATCAAATTTTATATCTCATTATTATTATAGAATACGGATGTGATGCTTGCTATGTGTTGTCATCTGACCGACTTATATGCGGCCATGTTTTTGTATTTGTATGTTTTTCGGCCTCCATTTGTAATTCATACTCCGGTTAAAATCTTTTATCTGATCTTTTAGGTCTGTAAAATCGGTATTTCTCGTTTTTATTGTGTGGAAATCATAGGTATGATCTTATTTAATTAGCGAATAATTTAATATTTAATTTTGATCAAGTTTTAGGTTAACTTATTATCCAACAATTTATTGTTTTAATCTCTAATAAATCTGTTAATTATAATGGATAACAACATATTTTTCCAATGTGAGAAAAGTAGCTTAGAGATATATCAATGCAAATACTGCGATTTTGAAACACATTTTGGAACATTTTTTGGTGTTCATTTTCAAAAAAAACACGCAAAAAACAAGAAACATCCTTATACGTCTGTTTGTGCAACACGCTATTTATGTGAAAACTGTAGTAATTTTTCAACATTTTCATTACTAATTTTATTTAAACATAATATGATTTGTCAAGAAAATACTAAGAAACAATCAATTCCTAAATATCAGTGCCCCTATTGTCTCCATAAACTCGCAACTAGTTCATCTTTAAAATACCATATAACAAGCAAACATACAGCGCCTGAAAATATCAAATGGTACAAATGTGATCACTGCGACTACAGAGCCAAAAAGAAAGGAAGTGTAACTCACCATATAAGATATCTACATAAATCGGAACACGAAATTTTATTTTATTACTGCAATCAGTGTGAATACAAATCAAAGTTGAAGAAAGACCTTAAAAGACACAATATGGCAAAGCACACAGCGCGTGAAAATGTTCCAAAATATGAATGTAACACGTGCAACTACAGAACTATACATAAAGGAGACTTAAACAGACACATTATTGTACAACACGCAGCACCGCAGGAGATACGATGGTTCCAGTGTGACCACTGTACCTTTAAAAAAAGAATAAAAGCAGATTTAACACGGCATATTAAAATACACCATAGGTCAGAGGAAGAGAATACGATACTTTACTGCGATTTGTGTGAATACACATCAAGGATAAAGCGTAATATCCAAAGGCATGTTCGTGCAAAGCATAGAGCTAAGTGAAATGTGCCAATAACTGAATGTAACACATGCAAGTACAAAATTTCGGGAAAAGAACACTTTCACACACAATCTTAGAGAAGATTAGATAAGTAAAAGTTATATTTAAATCTAACGTAAGCCTAAATGTAAGCCTGGGTAAATCTAAATGTTACCATTCATCGTAATCAGAGTATATACGAAAGAAAATTATTTATTTAAATTTTTTTGTTTTTTTTTTTTCAATAATTAAGAATTTTTTATTTACAAAACGTAGTTTTATTTCCAATCGAATTTTAAAATTTCACTTCTTTTTCTCATCTTTTTGCAGTCTCATCCTCGCATACATCTCTTTTTGTCCACTTTTTACCTAAGCCATCCTCAGTCAATACTTCTTTGCTACCACACCTCTCCACCTTCTGACAAAGAGGGTTCTATAGTTACTCTTTCATCTCTCGTAAAAATTACGAAAATAATTAGTCGGAGTTAAAAGAGTTATCTGCGCGTTCCTCAACTCCTTACAAACAGAGAAGCTAGAATAATATCGGTCTGGGTTCAAGACTAAATACTGACAACTTGCTAGAGCAGTTGTGGTACTTGATTTTTAATTTAATTAGTTTAATTTATTGTCTCTTGGTTAATAAATATTTTCATGAAACGTAAAAATACCCAATAACACCAAACAATTTTATTTTGCACGCCGCACATTTTAACAACAAATTTGTCATCCTCAGGTGGGAAATTAAACTGAATAATTTACAATGTTTTTCGGCTTTTATACAAGCCAACCTACACTTACTATCCCTGCTCCTCAACCAATGAGAAAAGAAAAGAAGTGTGAATAGGTCCAAAATCAGGGTTGGTGAGACGTCCTTTGTTCCTGTGTATTTCTAGACTTTTGAAAGCGTCAAGAAATTTCCAATTATTAACCGCCCTGATAAGTTTAACACTGGATTTTACTATTCTGTTGCATTTGAGATGAGCCACGTGTTCTTTAAATCTAGCGTAAATTGATCTTCGTGTTTGCTCAATATAGATAGGTATATTTGATTACAGTCTTTACAATTAATTTCATAAATTTCCGACTTTTCTAGAGACTGTGTTTTATCTTTAAGGTTACGAGAAGACTTTGTGGAATAGTGCTAGAGTTGTAAACAACTTGAAGGTCTAGGTTTTGAAAATTTTGCTCAAACCTCTTGTAATTGAGGGAGCATATAAAAACTTCCTCAACAAACATTTATCACATTTATCACGACTTTTAGAAGTTCTTCCAGTCGATCTGAGACTACATAAGGTATGCGTTCGGCATTGCTACTCCGAGTGCACCTACTCTGTCTTTGTTTGTCTCATTTAGGACAGATAAATCCGTCGCATTATTTGATTTCAGGATTTACTAATATAAAAGACTGTTTTCATGACAACGTACGCTCTTTCTGTCCCATCTAATAATTAGGTGCACAAAGAGCGTGTGTTGTTTTGAAAACAGTCAAACAGTGTCAAAAAGCATCAAGTTTTGGTCATCGGATAGAGACAAGTGATATATGGACTCAATGAAGTAGATAAGAAAAAAGACGGTGCACTCGGAGTGGTAAAGCCGAACGCAGCTATAAGTGGTGGCAGCACGATAGTGCTCCACCACGTTATGTCAGACTTGTAAGACGTTAACTAGACTGAAGTTTCGTATTCGTTTTACACTTTCAAGCTCTTTCGTCAATTCTGGGACACCATGTATGAAACAACCAACAAAAAATTTAAATAATATCTTAATGGTTTCTTTTTCTAGTTTTAGCTATTTTCAAGATTTGAAGACTAGGATTTTTCCTGAAGCGTATGAAAATCATAAAATAGTGGTTGGTTTTTCAGAAAAAAATAATATTTTTCATAACAACGAATACATTTATTGTGTGTACGCTACCCCTACGACCTCTAAGTAGAAAGAGTTGTTACCACCATCGTAATCCGATTTTTATTTAATAAAGGGTTCACAAACTCTCTGTGTTGCCTGAATTAACAAATTCTATCAAATCGGTAATATTAGAATTGAACAGTATTTCAGAAAAATTCCAACGTTAAAAGTCGCCTTCTTTGCAAACTTTAGCTGCAAGGTCATCCCTTGACCGACGCTTTCTACCCTCAAATTTCTACCTGCCAGCCGTCAAACAAAAAAAAGCGAGAAATCTCGGCTCCTGTATTCCCTGCACAGGTATCTACATATAGATCCTCACATCGAAAAGCTCTTTTTAATTCGAGTCTTTTCGTATAAATTTCATCCCGTAATTCCTACGGCAACCCTATTAAAAACCGCATTAATTAGCCAATTAACTCATCTCACGCATTTCTCGTTTCTCGATAATTAGAACCGCGACATGCTCAATCCCGCTCCCATTTCGTCAGGTAGGCTTCTCGCGACCTACCTCGCAGCACGCGGCCCTCTCGCATGTTGCGGACTAATTATTAAACCGTTAATTGTGTTAATTAAGCTTCTTTCGTTCATATCTCATGAACGGGCTGTCGTAAAATTATGATTCAAACGCTGTTCAACTCCTTTTTTAATTCCGCTCCTCCCACGCTTTATCTCATTCTCGCGATCTTGATTCGCGCAGACAAACAATCTGAACCCTCGATCTTTGCCGAACCTTTTCGAAGCTGGCAAAAAAAAATCTCTCTTTAACCACCGCTTCGGCTCTTCGGCAAGAGTCGATTGCAAGTTCATGAAGCTTGTCTTCATCCGTGCTTCTTTCACTCCCTCACCTCGCTCTTTTCTCTCTCTGCTCGTTCGCGCGCGCCAACTCGCGGAGTAACAGCATGTTACTCACTCGCATCACAGCGCCATCTCTCTCTCGACCCATTCAACCCTTTTGTAACTCGTTCGCCTGACAGTGCCGTTTTAAATTTAAACTTGTGTTTTATTTTATTTTCTTCGTTTTAATAATTTAATTATTTCCCTTTTAATTAAATGTAATTTTCCAATCAAAACAAAATTGCACCGATAGCCGGACCGGTGACTGAGTACAGTTTAAAGAATAGATGATTTAGAATAGATAAACAACACAGTTAAATCAGATAAGATTATAAAAAATGACAAGACTATGTTAAGTTAACATTCTATTTTTATTTAAATTTGAGGGTTTGAAAACAAGCAGGGCAGATCAACAAGAGTAAAATTTTCTGAGAAATCAAAAATAAGAAATTTTTTCCTATTTTAAAGTCGATCCGGGGACACGCTGTATGTAGCATTGATTACAACTGGCAATATTTTTCTTAATCCATGCTTTTATATCACAATTTCATATGTAGGGCTGAACAGAGTGTCCTCACTCTGATGCCAACAGTCTTCTTTGGGGCTGTATAGTGTAGAAGAGTGCGTTGTTTTAAAAAAGAATTCTGAAGTACTATATTTGATATGTTCAAACATTTTCTAGTGCTTTATGCATTTGACCTATATGCCTTTTGACATTACCCTTTGAGTCTGATTTGTATTCACAGTGATTGCAAAAAAATATCTTTTTCTCGTGTGTCATGTGCCGAGAGTTTACATGATTTGTAAGGCATGATTTTATTTTGGTTTTGTATCTACATTGCTCACACTCGTACCACTGTATCTCCTGCGATTTTGCATGATGTACAATCATGTGTTTATTTACATTTCCTTTATAAAAACTTTTGAAGTTGCATGCGGTACATTCATATTTTGGCACATTTTCTCGTGGTGTGTGCCTTGCAAAAATGTGTCTTCTAATATCGGCTTTTTTCTTTGTTTTGTAGTCACAGTGATTGCAATAATTTAATATAACATTGTCATTTGATTTATGTCGATCTTTTATGTGTCGTGTTAAACTTTCTTTTAATTTTCCTCTGTAGTCGCATTGATCACATTTGTACCATTTGATATTTTCTACTGCTGTGTGCTTTCTTATTATATGATTTTTCAATAAGTAATTAGTTATTGTTTTATGTGTACAATAACGACAATGATACTTAGCATTGGCTTGTTTCTTTTCTTTAGTAAATGCTAAGGAAGATTTCTTACATTTCTCAGAAGACATAACATGTTTTTTGAAAAAAATTAATAATGAACATGTTGAGAAATTGCAATTTTCGCAAGCGTAACATTCTGTACAAATAGATGTGTATGGATTTTTCTTCTTTCTAGCGTGTTTTTTTTGATAATGAATACAGAAAAAAATTCCAAAATTTGTTTTAAAATCACAGTATTTGCAATAAAATGTTTCCAAATTATTTTTCTCGCATTTAAACAGGTTCTTATCCATTTTCACAGTTTTAGGGACTGAAAACAGTGAATTTTTGGATTATTATAGCTTTATTAGCCTAAAAATCAATAGAATTTTATATTCAACAAATCGATTATTAAAAATAAGATCATACCTATTATGATACTTTAAAAGTTCTTTTTAAAGAGTAAAAGGTAAAAACAAAATTTTGAAGACTTATAGAAATTGCAAAATTAATTCATTGAGATGAGGACAGAATTAGAAACATGTGATTTACAAATGGCGACTGAAAAACCAATAAAGAAGCTATAAACTAAAAATCGGTCATACAATACTTCAAAGACAGACAAGAAATGGTCATACGCGCATGACACCCAACAAAATCTAGCAAGCTCGACTTCTCTTAGCAACGAATATGTACTACGTTTAATTTTTAGCAAAAATGGCGTCGTTGCCAACGTCAAATATTTATTTTGTAGGAAAACTTAAAATAGAAAAATTACAAAAATCTAAAACAGAAAGAGAAAGATTAGTAAGTAAACCTGAAACAGAAAAAAAAATAGTAGGAAAACCTGAAACAGAAAAATTAGTGGAAAAACCTAAAACAGAAAAATTACGAAAATCTGAAACAGAAAAACAAAAATTAGTAGGAAATCCTGAAACAGAAAAAATAGTAGAAAAACTTGAAATAAAAAAATTACGAAAATCTGAAGCATAAAGAGAAAAATTAGTAAGTAAACCTGAAACAGAAAAAAATAGCAGGAAAACCTGAAACAGAAATATTACGAAAATCTGAAACATAAAGAGAAAAATTATTTAAAAAACCTGAAACAGAAAAATTAGTAGGAAAACCTGGAACAGAAAAATTAGTAGAAAAACTTGAAACAGAAAAATTACAAAAATCTGAAACAGAAAAATTACGAATATCTGAAACAGAAAGAGAAAAATTAGTAAGTAAACCTGAAACAGTAAAATTAGTAGAAAAACTTGAAACAGAAAAATTAGTAGGAAAACTTGAAAGAGAAAAATTAGTAAGAAAACCTGGAACAAAAGACTTAGTATAACTTGAAATAAAGAATTATCAAAGCTGAAACAAAAAAGTTGTTGAATACACTATACCTACATAAAAAAGAAATTCTAAAAAAAATCGATTTCAAATATAACTCAAAATTTTGATTAAAAAATTATAAATTAAAACAGAGATCAACAATTTTAACAAAGTCATAAACTATACATAAAGTCTTAATTAAAGCATTTTCTTGTGACACAACTGATGACTGGTGAATTCCCTCCCTCTGCTTCTTTCGGACCTACCTTTAATCCAGATTTCCAGTGATGTCCTAAGAACTTAACCCTCAAACCCCAATAAAACAAAAGGAATTTACTTTAAATAAAACACGTGAATTTATTATTAAAACAATTACAAATAAAAATAGTATCTAAAATTGTTTATCTCTGTGTTATTTTGTAATTTAAAAATGCAAACATGTATTTATTTAAAGATAATTGCGATATATTTTGTTTAATAATTAATAATAAATATAAGTACGCAGCTTTAAAGCGGCTGAAATGCGTCCTGTTAGAGATCTGGCGCTAGACTGATTCAAACAAAAAAAAAATATCGATAAATTTGCAAAAGACAACAAAAAATTTCTATTATATCACCGAATGTCGAACCCTCTTTGTGTCTTTGAGTAATTAATAATCGTATTATGTAAGTAATTAGTTCAAATAGTAAATCAATGATGTATTACAAAGCCACCTCTGAAGTTTATTTTTTAAACTCTCCAAAATCTTGAAAAAAAAAATATATCAAAAACAAGTCAAACACTGAAACACAGTAAAATTTTAAACTTTTCCGCGTTTTAATTTTAATAATTATTAATTTGATAATACAGTAAAAAAAATTCCTTAAATAATAATTTAAATATCGTTCGCTAAATAAGTGAGGACTATATTTAAGAGTGGGTAAAAGAAGTCAAAACTTCGACCAATATTAATTTATTATTAAACAAAAACTCACAAATATAAAACGTAAATGAATCTAAAAAATATTTATGACTGTAAATATATACAATGCAATTTTAATGGTTTGATTTGCACATTTTGCCGGTAAAAAACGGTATTATTGTGTGACAAATATTGCCACTGCTGAGCAGAACAAATTCGTGCTGAATGACACCTAATTTGAGCTGTTTCAAAATGACAAAATATTAACTTCAACTTCAACACTTGCAATTTAATACAAATTAAAATTTAAAAAAATAAGAGAAAGATCTGTTTAAAGATTAAACGTCAGACTTCATGTTTGACATTCATGTTTTATCGTCTTTTAAAATATGTTGTAATTTCTCATGGCGTGTTAATTCCTTCTTTATTTTGCTTTTGTAGGTACAATATTGACAATAGTACCATTGTATCTTCTCTGGAGCTGTATGACGTCTAATAATGTGTAGTTTTAAACTTTCTTTATATTTCGTTGTGTACTTGCATGTGTTACATTCATATTTTGGGACATTTTCTTCGGTCTTGTGATGTACTTTAATATTATGGCATTTTAGATCTCTTTTAATTTTGCTTTTGTAAAGACAGTGCTCACAGCTGTACCACTGTATCTTTTCCGGAGCTGTATGACGTCGCATAATGTGCATTTTTAAATGTTCTTTTCGGAAAGTTTTGTACTTGCATGTTTTACATTCATATTTTTTCACATTTTCTTTTGATATTTGGTGTTGTATTGCATGACGATTTAAATTAGTTTTTTCTTTGGTTTTGTAAGTACAGTGCTCACAATGGTACCATTGGATTTTATCTGGAGCTGTATGGTGTAGAAGATTGTGTCTTTTTAAATGTGCTTTTCGTAACGTTTTAAACTTGCACTCGTGACAGCTGTGATATATTTCTTCTGATAATTTTTCGGATTCTGTGTGTTTTGATAAAATGTGTAATTTGATATTCCTGTTTGATCTAGATTTGAATTCACATTGGTTGCAATAAAATAACGAAACTTCTTCATCTGGTTTATGAATAGTTTCATGTGTTGTTAAATTTCCTTTAATTTTTGCTTTGTAATCACACTGATTACATTTGTACCATTTGATTTTTTCTGGTGTTGTATGTTTTCTTATTATATGTTTTTTCAAGTTGTAATTACGGGATGATTTGTATACACAATGAGGGCACTGGTAAATAGTAATGAATTGTTTCTTATTAGTACTGTTTTCTTGACAAGTTAAATTATGTTTGTACCAGAATAGTGTTGAAAATGTTGAAAAATTGCATTTTTTACATGTATAACATTCTGAATACGCAAACAATAGTAGATTTTTCTTGTTTTTTGTGTGTTTTAGTTTTAAATGAGCACAAAAGATGATCCCAATAATTGCATTGAAGTTGCAGTATTTGCATTGGTAAATCTCTAAATTACTTTTCTCACAATTAAAAAGTGGGTCTTTATCCATTTTAGTAGATAACAGTTTTTTTTTTAAAAAAAGACAAGAATTACTAAGTCATTTAACCTAAAAATTGATTAAGTTTAGATATTTAACTTATCAATATTAAACAAAAAGATTATAAGTACCTTCAATAACTCCAAATGAATAAAATATGGGATTTTTTACAATGCGATAAACAACTTTTATTCCGCAATGAAGAATAATATTGTAATAAATATGTAGTTTGAGATTGTAGACTTGATAAAACGCATTAGACCGACTTCTCAGATGACATAAAATCGATTAGAAATAGAAATAGTTCAGTAAAAATATTTTTTTGCACTACTCTACCAAAAATAAAGTGATTACGCACTGAGCGAACAATCGGGACCGTCAATTTTACAATCATCCTCCATTTTTACCGCACTAGTGCCTGCAAAGAGTACAGGGATTTTTTCGTTTAAAAAACCGTTTAAAATTAGGTTATCGTATCAGAGGCCAAGTTTATAATAAAACAATGTATTTTACCACTTTTATTCAGATAAAACAACAGAAATGCATTCACAATATTGCATTTAAAGTTTAAATTTAAGCAGCGTCTTCTGTGAGAAATTGTGTAAGACAATATTAAAATGTCAAATTTTGACAGTAGGTTTTAGTCATTCATTTGTCTATTGACCATTTTTGATGTTGACATTTGAGTCAGTAAAAGTACTAGGTACTTTACAGACTATATTAATCTACTTTACGTAATATTTTGTTGACTTTACTAACGATTTTAGAAAAATACTTAATAAAGTAATACAAAATAATTTATTGTTTTTACTTAGAAATGTTTTAAACATATGAAACTGACCTGTTTTATTTTAACTTATTATTATTATTATTGGTGTTAAATAACAGCGTTTAGCACACCGTGAATGAATAGTTACAGAATAATTTAGTAGAATAGAAAAACAGTTTGATTAATTTATTAATTATCTTTATATTTCTTATTAATTTAACAGTTTGGTTAAATTGAAACATTTCACGTCCGTTTATCCGACTTTAATCAAAATTCAAAACAGACTAGATTATACAAGTGTTCCAGAAACATGTTCCTACATGACAACCTAAGATATATAAAAACAAAATAAAGCGATTTAACACTTATTTTATTTATTTATTCACTTATATATTCATTTAGAAATTTATTTCTCTTACTTAGGTGTTTAACTGGTTGTAGTTCTCGTTGAAATGATGCTAAAAACCCAAACTTGCCTTATACAAATGTTTATAGAATTTGTATTGCATTATAGATCCCTTTAATTTGAAAACAGCTTGTATAGGGGGCTTGTATACATTACAAATAGAATGTAAAATCAACAATCAAAAATTGAAAGTTTGGTTCGTAACGTAATGATTTCCACGAGATGAAAAAAAAAATTGCAATGCATGTGTAGCTAGTTTCACGCAGTATTGTTCGAACTGGTGACATTTGACGTACTACATCTCTCTCAGCAAATTTAGTTTTATTGCATTTCCCCGTTTTCTATTGACGTTTATTGCATTGTTAAATCGTCAACAACTTGAATTCAGTTATGTTACACTTTTAAATATTAATTTAAACTAATAAACTACCCGTAATGGCCCAGTCACTACTTATGCTTAGAACAAATAAATTATTGTCAATTTTTTTACTGTTTTTGTGTTGTGCTTTAAAACGTAAATGATCTGTTTAATAGTTTTGCTGTGAACAATTAATCTTATTGAAACATTTACAGCTATAAATAATAAGCACTCGTCTTTCAAGAATCAGATTTTAACAAATACACAAACACATTATTATTGTAACACTGTTGTAAAAGTTTGTTTTTATTTTTATAATCAGCTGGCGTGGTCACGGCCCCGACGACATCGTGTTTGCAGGTGATCGTTGGGTGCTCGTAAAGTCGTTGTTGACGAGTTCCTAAGATTAAAATCCCCAATTTAAAAATATACTAACGGTTCAGGTCAGTTTGGGTTTTTAGCATCATTTTACCCAGTTAAAATTTTTAACATTACTTCAATATTTTTTTTAGCCTAATTAATAAAAAATGCAGACACATGTAAAAAAACGTATTCGTTACTGTACATACATATAATTAACAGTAAAAAACTACAACTTTAAAATCTGTCTCACTCGTCAAAAGTCATTTGGTGATTGGTGAATCTTCTTCGGTGCTGTTTGATGTACAGCTATGTGTCTTTTTAAATTTGAGTTATATAGAGTGGTGTACTCGCATTTGTCACATTCATATTTTGACAATTTTGGTGCTGTGTGCTTTAAAAGAACGTGTCTTTTGAGATTGGTCTTTGACTTGGATTTGTATTCACAGTAATCGCAATTAAATAAAACTTCAGACATGTGTTGTACTTTTACATGATATGATAAATATGATTGAACTTTGCCTTTGTAGGGACAATGATCACATTGGTACCACTGTATATCCTCCGAAGCAGTATGACGTCGAATCTTGTGAAGTTCAAATGCTCTTTTACGTATAGTAACGTAACTGCATGTGTTACATTCATATTTCTTCACTGTCGTGTGCAGTTTTAGATGGTATATTAAATCTTTTTTTAATTTACTTTTGTAGGTACAGTATTCACAGTGGTACCATTCTACCTCCTCCGAGGTTGTATGACGTCGAATCATGTGCGATTTGATTGATTCTTTATGTACAGTTGTGTATTTGCATATGTTACATGCATATTTTTTCACATTTTCGTCTGACATGTGATGTGCTTTTACATGATCTGTTAAAGATTTTCTAATTTTGCTTTTGTACGAACATTGCTCACATTGATGCCATTCTATCTCCTCTGGAGCTGTATGGTAGCTAATAATGTGTCTTTTTAAGTAAATTTTTCGTAAAGTTTTAAATTCACACTCTTGGCAGAAATGGTATTTATCTTTTGTGTGCTTTGACATAATGTGGTATTCAAGATTCCACTTTATCTTTGATTTGTATTCACAGTGACTGCATGAATATACCAAAACTTCGTCTGCTGATTTATGACTATATCTTAAATGTCGTGTTAAATATTCTTTTAGTTTTCCCTTGTAGTTACATTGATCACATTTATACCATTTGATCTTTTCTGGTGATGTATGTTTTACTGTTGTATGACGTTTCAATGTTTGAGGTTGGGGTGTTTTATATGGACAGTAGGAGCACTGATATTTAACAATATCTTCGTTCTTTTTGGTAGTATTGTCTTGACAATTCAATTTATGTTTCAACAAAAGTAATGATGAAAATGTTGAAAAATTGCAATTTTTGCATAAGTAGTGTTCTGCAGAAACATCAGAAGACGTGAATGAATTCTTATCTTTTGTGTGGAATCTTTGAAAATGTCTACACAAAGAAAGTCGAATACTTGTTTTGACGTCACAATATTTGCATTGATAACACTTTACACTATTTTTCTCACAGTCGAATGAATTTGTATCCATTTTAATAGTTAATAAATAACTGTTGTTAGATAAAGAGAAAGTAGGATTACTTAAGGACCTAACCTAAAAAATTAATATTTTAATATTCACTTACTCCATAGTTAAATAAAAAGGTCAAACCTTTTACAACTCCAAATAAATTAATAAAGTATTTTTTGTAGAATATATTACATTGTTAATTAGTAAACAACTTTCATAATTTAATGGTAGTCGATCAAATAATAATAAATATTGTTGTTTATTCCTAGAAACATCAAAATTATAGTGGTCCAGGTGAATGTTTATTAAATTAAACAAACGAATTGGAACAAAGATGTACAAGAAAAAAAAAACAAATTACAAAATATTTTATTTTTAATAATTTTATACAGAGTGACATAAAAGTATAGAATAAAAGTCATATTTTCTAAATAATGTTTTATTTTAGAAAAACGCCAAAACAAGTCTATTTTATTTTTTTATTGCGCACGTTTGCACTTGTTTTCAAATTTTTTTAGACAATCAGTTTTTTGCTGTGACGGAATCGATACTTTTTTTAAATAACAACCCCTATTTTTGATGTTGAATATTGAAACTACTTTTTTTTCTGCGTATAACAGTATAACATTTGTAGGGTCTAAAATAAATACTTTAAGTAATTTAACCAATTTAAATATTTTATTGAATTTTTCAAAATAGACGCAATTTTTAATAGAATTAATGAACTAAATGCTCAAATTGGCGTTCTTCTGTTTTATGACAATAATACAACTAATTTTCGAACTCTGTCAGCACAGTATTTCTCAATTTTTTTGACTAATTAAGGGGTACTAATATGTAATTCTTTCTCTTAAATCCTTAATTTTGTTGCAAATATTTTTGATTTTAAGTAGTCTTTTAGAAAAATGGTCAAAACATCATCTAAATAATCTCTGACACTACGAGCGTAGTGTGAAGGTGTACCGTCTTGTTTAAACCGTACTGCTGCTGTTATGTCTAAATCCTTTTTATTGGGAAAAGTTCTGCTAATGCTAGTACTAAAGTGTCGCAAAGAACATCCAAATAAACTTGTCTTGTCAATGAGAGGTCTCAATGCCAGATGGGTCGATAAAAAATTCACACTGGATGAGAAAAACCAATACTTGTTACAACATCCAGAAAAATTGAATATTTAGTGTAGTTTTGTCAAATCACATTTTAAGATTTTAGGACATCAATAATGTAAGAAAAAGTATTACAAATCAGTATCGCTTAATTAGTAAAAAAAAAGGAAAATAAAGACGTCAGTTTAAACATTTAGTTCAGTAATTCTATTAAAAATTGCTTCTATTATGAAAAATTCATTAAAATATTTAAATTGGTTAAATTACTTAAAGTTTTTATTTTAGACAATGCCAATGTTATATTGTTATACGCAGAAAAAAGTAGTATCGATATTCAACACCAAAAATAGGGGTTGCTATTTAAAAAAAGTATTGACTACGTCACAACAAAAAACCGGTTGATTAAAATTTTTTGAAAATAAGTGAAAAACGTGCGCAAGTAAAAAATAAAATCGACCTGGCGTTTTTCTAAAAAAACAATAACTTAGAAAATATGAATTTTATTCCATACTTTTATGTCACTCTGTATACATTAATATGGTATAAACAATAGCCCAAATCTTTCGTCATCGAGTTACCTTTGTCAGTGAAAATATAGTGCTACAAACATTTGAATTATTAATAAAATTACTAAATATTACAAATAAAACAAAAATACGTTGTATCTATATAGAGTAAGTTCACCTGAGAAAACAATGAAAAATTCTAAAATTAAATTAATCAAAAATGACGAAAGATTTGATCTACTCGTTAGATTACTAGGTCACAGTATAGAAATAAATCAGTATGGATAGCTGATGTCAGGACCTTTGGTTTTTTCTGACAAACTTGTCAAAAACCTAGCATCCCTTCAAGTTAAATGTGCAAGATGGAGCTACTGATTTTTTAAAATTTACTATATAGGCAACCAATAATACATAATTTAAATCTAAAAAAAGACAAATTAAAATTATCCTAAAAAAACAAAGTAAAAGATTATTAAAAAGTGGAAAACATTTTAGTGGATAACAAGTAATAAATTACCTATAAATTGCAAATACGAGAGTGACAGTAAGAGGAACAAATCATTTTAATGCGTTTATTGGGTTCAAATTTTTTATACTTAAAATATCTAACAATAAGAGTGGGCTGACTTTTTAAAACCGTTCCATAAACCAAAGAATAGCCATTGTTCAATTAATGGAGAGGTAAACCTCCGTAAGGATGGATCATGATTTATAACAGTTCCTTCCACCAGATATATATTTGAAGGACCTAGTTTGTCTTTCTATAAATTGAACAATGGCTATTCTTTAGTTTATATAAGAGTCTTAAAAAGTCAGGCCACTTTTAGATATTTTGAGTATAACTCGTTAAATTTTGGTAAGTTTAATTTTTAATATTTCCTTTATATTATCTATTTTTCAATTCTAACTTTTAGTGTTAAAATATTCTACAAGTAATAAATTTTTAAATGCCTGTATAAACTGAATTAAAGTGTTAAATTAAAGATATTTTCTCCCTATTCTAATAAAATCAAATATATTTTGTAAAGTGTCTTAACAAAAACATCTCAGAAAAAAAATTAAATCTAGCCAATTCCAAACTTTTAAACCATAACCCTAAAATCGTTGAAATTGAAATTTTTATAAGCATAACAAATTGGGTACTAAATTTTGGATACAAAGTATAATCGGTACAATATTTATAAGGCTCAGGCGATTTTTCGGAAACCCTCTTTTTGTTATTAAGTCGTAAAACTAAGTGGCACGTAGACTGGATAAAGTCGACCAGCTTTGTTTTCGATGTAACAAAGCCTAAAATAACTAACTATTGTTTAACTAGACAACTAATGTCAACGTTTCCTTACTAATTGATTACAGACGTGCAGCTGTGCCCTTGAATAGGGTTGGCTTTAAGTTTAATTCCTTTTGCTAGTGACGGTGACGGTAAAGTGTTCTCTAGTTAAACATAATTTTTGTGTTTATTTTGGTGTTGTTGTGTGTGCATTTCGTATGTTTTTTAATGCGGTTCTACAGGGTGTTATGGAAGTGAATGCAAAAATTTTAACCTGAAATACGACACCACAAATAATGAATATCTGCAAAAAATGTCTTATCTCAATAAAATTATATCCTAAAAATTAATTATTACAAAACGTATAACAATTTTTTTTAATGTAGGGCAACTATACGTTTTTCAGGTCAAAATAAAGCAATTTACTACAATTTTACCTCCATACCAAGTTGCACCGTTTAGGAGCTAAAGGACGCCAAAATTAGAGATTAAAAATCATTTTTATAATTTAAACGTAAATAATTATAGCAAAAACGGTACGTTTTAGCAAATTATTGCGTTCTCGCATTTTAATTTAAAATTTATTGACATATTCATTTTTGCTAAAAAAATTGGAAATTAATAAGAAGAAAATTGGTTAATTACCTAAAATGTGAAACAGAAGTGCCGTAACTTGAAATTAAAATGTGAAGCAAAATTTTGCTAGTAGAAATAAAAAGAGTACACTCAATTTCATTTGTGTACCAAATTTGGTATTAATCGGTTAAGCGGTTTTAGAAATATAATAAAAAAATGTTTTTTTATGCCTAACTTTGACGGTCTGTAATTTTGTTATTAGTTGAGATAGGACAAATTTTTTGCAGATTTTTATTATTTGTGAAGCTGTATTTCAGGTTAAAATTTTTGCATTCACTTCCATAACAGTGTGTATAAAAAATTGACCATGTTTTTTGTATAAGTATTTTGAAAGCCAACGCTGTATGTATCAAGAACGGTACAGTAAACCAGCGATAATTTAAATATGATGGAACCGGTTTGCATTTAAATATCAGATTGGTTATCTGTATTCTCAGTTTCTTTGTTATCTCTCTCCTTCTGTCGTATATATCTTGATGCTACAATAGGGTCGAAACAGAAAGAAAGCAGGTTGCCCGCTCTCCGCTTTAAGCGCCGAAAAAACTTCTATATTAATAAGAGCTATTTCTTTATATTTTTATTTTTTATATTTTTTGTATGAGAGCTAGACCTCTGGCTAGACACAATCAGATAAATAAGCAGATTAAAAATTATCCTTATTAATTCTATTAATATAGAAGTTTTTTCGACGCTCAAAGCGGAAAGCGGGCAACCTGCTTTCTTTCTGTTTCGACCCATAAAGTCTATAAAAACTAATGTTTATTCCATTACAAGAAACTTGCTAACAAAAACTCAAAATCAATTTAAGGAAAAATACTGTTAATGATCTTTCTTTATTTTTCTTGCTTCAGTATTAGAATTTGTAAAAGGTTAAACATTTTTGAATAAACTATAAGATACATGTATAACAAAGATATGTATACTCACTTTTGGATTTATTTTCTCTAAATTTAATCTGTAAATCTAATTCTCTTTTATAAACGTATTAAAAAAATTATTTAAGACCACCAACATTACATCTGTTGTGGCTCCATCTAGTAGAATCTACTTAAAAAAATGCTAGCTCGGTCATATTAAATTAGAAAATTTAGAGCTAACGGTCCATACTGGTTTCTTATCTATACTATGACTAGGCTTAAATGTATGTATGTAATTAATAATTATAGTTCCTATTCCTAATTTTACAAACACAACCTCACTCATGAATACACATTGTTGATTGGTGAATCTTCTATAGCGGTTTTTGATGTATAGTAATGTGTCTTTTTAAATTTGCATGATGTATAGTTTTGTACTCGCAACTGTTACACTTATATTTTGGTACGTTTTCTTGTGCTGCGTGCTTTGTAATAACATGTCCTTTGAGATTAGTTCTGGACTTGGATTTATACGTGCAGTGATCACAATGGTACCACTGTATCTCTTCTGGAGCTGTGTGGCGTGCAATGATGTGTTTTTGTAGATCTGGTTTACGTACAGTTGTGTAGTTGCATTTGTTACATTCATATTTTGGCAGATTTTCGTTTGACTTTTGATGTACTTTTACATGACGTTTTAAATTTACTTTTGTTTTGCTTTTGTAAGAACAGTGATCACATTGGTACCATTCTGTCTCTTCCGGTGCAATATGATGTCGGCTAATGTGTCTTTTTAAATTTGCATGTACAGTTTTGTACTCGCATCTGTCACACTCATATTTTAGTACGTTTTCTAGTGCTGTGTGCTTTGTAATAACGTGTCTTTTGAGATTAGGCCGTGACTTCGATTTGTAGGTGCAGTTATCACAATGGTACCACTGTATCTCTTCCGCAGCTGTATGCCGTGCAATAATGTGTTGTTTTAGATTTGGTTTACGTACAGCTGTGTAGCTGCATTTGTGGCATTCATATTTTTTCACATTTTCTCCAGACATATGATGTGCTCTTACATGCAAATTTAATGATGATTTTATTTTGCTTTTGTAGGGACATTGCTCACAGTGATGCCATTCTATCTCTTCTGGAGCTGTATGGCGTGCAATAATATGTTTTTCTAGATCTGGTTTACGTACAGTTGTGTAGTTGCATTTGTTACATTCGTATTTTTTCGCATTTTCTCTAAACACATGATGCAATCTTACATGCAAATTTAATGACTTTATCTTGCTTTTGTAAGAACATTGCTCACATTGATGCCATTCTATCTTTTCTAGAGCTGTATGATAGCTAATGATGTGTTTTTTTAAAGCTAATTTATGTAAGGTTTTAAATTGACACTCGTGACAGAAATGATATTTGTCTTCTGAGATATCTTCTGGTTTAGTGTGTTTTGGCAAAATGTGAGTTTGAACATCCACCTTCACCCTTGATTTGTATTCACAGTAACTGCATGGATATAGCAAAACTTCGTCTACTGATTTATGATTATATCTTAAATGTCGTGTTAAATATTTTTTTAGTTTTCCTTTGTAGTTACATCGATCACATTTGTACCATTTGATATTTTCTGGTGATGTATGTTTTATTGTTGTATGGCATTTCAATATATGATGTTGGGGTGCTTTATATGGACAATAGGAGCACTGATATTTAGCAATAATTGGTTCCTTTTTGAAAGTATTGTCTTGACAATTGAATTTATGTTTCAACAAAAGTAACGATGAAAATGTTGAAAAATTGCAATTTTTGCATAAGTAGTGTTCTGCAGAAACATCAGAAGACGCGAATGAATTCTTATTTTTTGCGTGGAATCTTTGAAAATGTCTACACAAGGAAAGTCGAATATTTGTTTTGACGTCACAATATTTGCATTGATAGCACTTTACACTATTTTTCTCACAGTCGAATGAATTTGTATCCATTTTAATAGTTAATAAATAATTGTTGTTAGATAAAAGGAAAGTAGGATTACTTAACGACCTAACCTAAAAATTGATATTTTAATATTCATTTGTTAAATAAAAAGGTCAAACCTTTTACAACTACAAATAAATTAATAAAGTATTTTTTGTAGAATATATTACGTTGTTAATTGGTAAACAACTTTCATAATTTAATGGTAGTCGATCAAATAATAATAAATATTGTTAGTTATTCCTAAAAACATCAAAATTATAGCCGCCCAAGTAAATGCTCAAATAAATATTTTTACCCATGATTAGTAGTGTTTGTTTAAAAAAAACTCGTAGCAAGCCATGACATTTTAACGTATGTCATACAAGACCCCATACAACAAAATTTTTATTATTTAAATTAACCGTGTATTGTTGGTTGCCTGCTACGCCATTTTACCCTTCACTAATTCATAACCATAACCTAAGAATATCTTCAGTTCCCACCAAAGCAAACTTGGTCTTGGTGTGTTTTTTATGGTTGCCTTCGTAGTGTTTTGTTTTTCAAACATTCTTTATTTTGTTTAAAATGTATTTTTGTTTTAATTGACAAAATGTGAGGTTATGAGATCTTTCATTTTGACAATGTGTAAAAAATGATTCACAGACATACAAAACAATTGTTTTTTAGTTTCAAAGCACTCTAGAGTTTTTTTTTTAATTAAACACACAATACCTTTTGTCTTTTTAAGCGAGTTTTACAGCGTCTAAATAATAAAGTATTTAGCTGGACCGCTATAACTTTTAAGTTTCCAGGAATAACCAACAATCGTTTATTATTTGATCGACTACTTATTAAATTATAAAAGTTGTATGTAGTTGTTTTACAATTACATAACAACATCCTACAAAAACTTCTTTAGTAATTTATTTGAGATTGGAAAAGGTATGATCTTTTTATTTAACTATGGATTAAGTGAATAATAAAATACAATTGATTTTTAGGTTAAGTCGTGAAGCAATCCTTTTTTTTTATTTAACACCAGTTATTTATTAACTATTTAAAATGGATACAAATTCATTCGACTGTGAGAAAAATAGTATAGAGTTCTATCAATGCCAATACTGTGACGTCAAAACAAGTATTCGAATTTCCTTGAGTAGACATTTTCAAATATTCCACGCAAAAAATAAGAATCTATTCACGTCTGATGTTTCTGCAGAATACTACTTATGCAAAAACTGCAAGTTTTCAACATTTTCATCATTACTTTTATTGAAACATAAATTCAATTGTCAAGACAATACTTCCAAAAAGGAACCAATTATTGCTAAATACCAGTGCTTCTATTGTCTATATAAAGCACCCCAACATCATATATTGAAACGCCATACAACAATAAAACATACATCACCAGAAAATATCAAATGGTATAAATGTGATCAATGTAACTACAAAGGAAAACTAAAAAAATATTTAACACGACATTTAAGATATAATCATAAATCAGTAGACAAAGTTTTGCTATATTCATGCAATCACTGTGAATACAAATCAAGGGTGAAGGTGAATGTTCAAACTCACATTTTGGCAAAACACACCAAACCAGAAGATATTTCAGAAGACAAATATCATTTCTGTCACGAGTGCGAATTTAAAACTTTACATAAATTAGCTTTAAAAAAACACATCATTAGCTACCATACAGCTCCAGAGGAGATAGAATGGCATCAATGTGAGCAATGTCCCTACAAAAGCAAAATAAAATCATCATTAAATTTGCATGTAAGAGCACATCATATGTCTGGAGAAAATGTAAAAAAATATGAATGCAACAAATGTAGCTACACAGCTGTACGTAAACCAGATCTAAAACAACACATCATTGCACGCCATACAGCTCCGGACGAGATAGAGTGGTACCATTGTGATCACTGCACCTACAAATCCAAGTCAAGGCCTAATCTTAATAGACACCTTATTACAAAGCACACAGCACTAGAAAACGTACTAAAATATGAGTGTGACAGATGCGAGTACAAAACTGTATTTCATGCAAATTTAAAAAGACACATTAGTCGAAATCATATTGCACCGGAGGACACAGAATGGTTCCAATGTGATCACTGTACTTACAAAAGCAAAACAAAAGTAAATTTAAAACGTCATGTAAAAGTACATCAAAAGTCAAACGAAAATCTGCCGAAATATGAATGTAACAAATGCAACTACACGACTGTACGTAAACCAGATCTACAAAAACACATCATTGCACGTCATACAGCTCCGGAAGAAATACGGTGGTACCATTGTGATCACTGCACCTACAAGTCCAAGTCAAGAACTAATCTCAAAGGACACGTTATTACAAAACACACAACACAAGAAAACGTACCAAAATATAAGTGTAACAGTTGCGAGTACAAAACTATACATCATGCAAATTTAAAAAGACACATTACTATACATCAAAAACCGCTATAGAATATTCACCAATCTCTATTCACGAGTGAGGTTGTATTTGTCAAATTAGGAATAGGAACAATAATTACTAATTACCAGACATCGGCATAGAAATATCAGTAATATCACGCAGACTCACTGCACTCGCTTGCAGTCAGCTCGAGCCGTAGGCTTGCCGTATATAACCGTATTATATATTATTAATATACAGTGGTGCTAAAGTAAGGAACAAAATTCATAATTCTTTTATTGAATGTTTTTGAGCAAAACACTCGGACAGGTCAATTTTATTTTTTAATTTGCCATTTTATGACATAAAAATTTGACTTATGACGTCATCATCAGTTTTTTTAAATGGCAACCCCATGTTTTTTTGGTGTTTTTTGTAGGCGGTCCAACTATTTAAATGATGGTGTAAAAAAATTGGTACCTTAGATAACAATTTTTTTGAGAAAATAACCCATTTATGTTGGCTACCTAAATTTACAAAAACCAATTTTTTACACTCAAATCTGACACGCAATTACTGTTTACACTTTTTTTTACAGAAATTGTCAAAATGACAGAAAAAATTAGGATTCTGTGCTGAGACTTTTAATTTTCAGAAACAACTACTTTATTTCGTGAGTAAATTATTATCTGAAAATGGGAATGATGTCCCATCTTTATTTGTGATGAAGTGTATTTGCCACTCGTTCCACTTATGTGCCTCATACGCCTGTCATAAATTGCCAAGATTTGTGGAAGATTTAACCCGAGATATTTCGGTTCTAGCCCAAAAAGAATATCTAAATTTTCCGATTTTCAAAATTTCTGTAATGTAAAAGTACATAAAATTTTACATCCTTCGCAAACGCGATGGTTATCCGTTCATTCTGTCGTTTCAAGAATTTTAGAACAGTATCGTCCTTTGCAAGTATACTTTACGGATGCTGTCGCCCACAACGATATTTTGGCAGCGGAAAATATATTAACAAAATTGAATGACCCAATTGTTAAATTATTTTTAGAATTTTTAGATTTTGTATTGCCTTTTTTCAATAATTTGAACCAAAATATGCAATCGGAATCGCCAAGAGTTCACGTAATGTACAGAAATGTTTGCAATGTTTTAAAAACCGTCTTTGATTGTTTCATCAAACGAAACTATTTACTCAACACACCAATTGAAAATATTAATTTTAAAGATCCTAGTAATTATATTCCTATTGATGAAATTTATTTTGGTGGGAATGTCAGTAAAACTATTTCTGAGTCAAGACTTTCTGCAGAACAATTGCACTTTTTTAGAGTTCGTTGCCTAGATTTTTATGTAGAAGCTTGTTCACAAATTGTTCAACGGTTTCCTCTAAAAAATAATCCTCTAAAGTTATTAGAATTTATTGATCCTGAAGTTGTTAAATCTGGGTCCATTTCATCAATATCGAGTGTGGCTACTAAATTTTCAAATTGTCTTGAAACGTCTAGTATCCAGCCATTAGATAATGAATGGCGTTTATTAAGAAACACTGAAGAAGTGAAATCACAAAGTAGTGACGTATCCATTTTTTGGCAAGAAGTGGAAAAACTTAAACAGGGTGATGAAACGCCGATGTTTCCTGTTTTAACCAAATTTATTTTCAAAATTCTGTGTCTTCCTCATTCTTCAGCAACAGTGGAAAGAGTATTTTCAGCCGTAAATTTAATGAAGACAAAAGAGAGGAACCGATTGAATACTGAAACAATTTGTGCATTACTTCACACAAAAAGATTAATTTCAGATAGTGATAAAAATAATTGTTTTGAATTTTCAATTGACAAAAAATTGATAAATAGTATGACTTCAAAAAATTTATATCCTGATGATCAGACCAACGAATAATTTTCATTGTATGCATCTTTACATTTTACTATTTGTAAATTTCATTCATATATTATTATCTGTTACTTAGTATACGTATTACGTAGTATTACATTTATTACTTGTTATTATTTTAGTTTAGTACTGTTAGTACATACTATACCAATAATACCATATTGTTAAAAAACATGTGTTTTTGTTAATGTTACTTGAATAAAAACCTAAATCTACCGAATTTTAACAAAATCTCCCGAAAAGTTCTGATTCCTTCTACCGAAAAAGCTTGCACTACATCTGGCAACACTGGCCGTGACATTTCTATGCCTAAATCTGCTAATTACATTACATACATAGGTACAGTGGCGAGCAAAAAATTTCGAGCAGCAATTCATGTCATTTTAAAAAAAAGCAATGTTGTTTGACCTTTATTGTCATAAATGTCATGATAATTTCTCAAAATGACATGCGACAGTACTGAATAGTTATTAAATTGAGGTTATTAATATGTCTAACACGTAAAGCTCATTTCACATTTTATATCACTCAAATTTCAAGTCTGCCCGAAATTTTTTGCTCGCCATTGTACATATATCTAAGGCTCAGTAATCTAACGATTGGATCAAATCCTTCGTCATCGAGTTACTTTTGTCTGTTAAAATGAGGCTTGGATAGAATCTTAACATGGCATTTTTGAATAATTTAATTTTAAGTAAACTTGTACAACGTATTTTTGTTTTATCTAATATGCTTCAAAGTTTTGGTATTGTTCTATACTCAACTGAGCATTTTGCAACTTTTAGTAATTTTATTAATAATTCAAATGTTTGTAGTACTACTTTTTTACTGACAAAGGTAACTTGACGACGAAAGATTTAGGCTACTAGTTATATATAAATGTACAAAATTACTAAAAATAAGATACATGTTTTATAATTGCTACGTTGTGTTTTGTATTTGTTTGTTGTTTAAGCACTGTCACTGTGTATCAAGGAAGAGTAAAACAGCTGAAACTGAATAAATACATTTATTCAAAAAATATTACAAGTGTATTTGTTAGGCGGCCCGTTATATTAAGGCTAGTCTGACCCTAACTGCGATTTCTAATCTGCCCCGCTGAATTTTATCGTTTCGACAACCCGAAATACATTTGTTTGACCTGATGAATGTCATATTGTATAGTGAAGCGAAATCAGAATAAATATTATCCATTTTAACTTTTCAGAGTAGTACCAGCTGAAACGTTATATATTTTATTAATTGGATTATCCTCTATCAAAATGACCAACTACAACAATTTTTTTTATGTTTCAGAGTATGGGAATTAAAAAAAAAACTTAAAATTTGGACTTTTTTAATATTCGTGTTTTTTTATCTTTACATCGAGCTATCTCAGGAACCATAACAGCCATCAAGTTGATTTTTGCTGCGTTCGAATGTAAAGACATGAGCGATTTTGGTCGTTTAATTCAAAAATTTTTTTTCTATTTTTAATATATTTTTTGATAACCTAAAGTCGAACTTCCGGTATCACGGTAATCAATTATAGACGATGCGAACAAAATTTTTATTATTAGAGATAGACCCTTACATTAAGCGAACGAAATGTAGAAAAATAATCCAGGAGGTTTTTGGTAAAACTAAAATTAGATTATTTTTTGTCGATTTCGAGATATGATTTTTTTTTTTGAAACGATGACGCCTGCATTACTTGCGCGTTGAGAGTTGGTAGCTTATTTAGACTCTTATGAATCGTATATGCCGGAAAAAGCTAATATTTTTATAATAATAATATTAGTAATATAATAATAATAATAAAAAAAGAAGAAGAAAAAGTCGAAGAAGAAAAATAATAATAATTGACGATCAACGAAATAATTCTTATTGTCACACTTTAGTAATAATTTGCTTTCGAACATTATTTAATAGGAAGTGGTTTTTAAAAATAGCAAGACAACTACATTTGAGAAAGGACATTATTTCAAAAATATTGAAGAGATTTAGGAACAGAAGATCTATTAGTACTCGACTTAAAACTGGAAACACGATTCGTCAAAATGAAATATTCTCAGAAAAAATTGCCAATTTCAATTTTCAATTTCAATTGTATTTTTCTTATCTATTTTATGTGCTCTTTTAAAAACTGTAAAACTTAAAATATGTTATCGACAGCTTTTTGTGTAAATCGGTGTTAAAAATTTAACTAACAAATGTATAGAACATTTTATTTTAAAGCTCAAAAAACTTTAATAAAACATTATTTTATTAACAAACTACAAATGACTTGAATTACAAAAACAAAAAACAAAGAGTATTTAATAATTTTTTGCCATATGTTTGATGGTTTTTTGATATCTTATATCTTATCCAAACAATTTTTTTTAAATCTGCTTGTACAGATTCAGAGATCTGCTAGGAAAAGTTTACTGTCGGTACCATTAAACACGGAGGCGGTAACACAGTTAGTACAAATGAAACTATGGATAAATTTAAGTATTTAGAAATACTAAAAAATACAATGCTACCTTATGCTGACGACAATTTGCCTCTGAGAAGGATATTTCAGCATGATAACTACCCAAAGCACACGGCAAAGATTGTGAAAAAAATTTTTCACGCACAATTTTATGCAAGTTTTGAACGAAGTTTGGAGTTCCATTTTATAAGAAACCATTATTGATGAATTAATTAACTCAATATATCGCGGTGATCGCAAATAAAGGGTATACAACAATATCAAAACATTTTATAAATATTAATAAAACTCTTTTCAATATCAGTTGCTTTACTTTTGCATCGCCAAAATTTAATGTTTTCATTTTTCTATCCATAGATTCAAAGATATTACCTAGTAACAATTATAATGCAATTCTATTTTTTATTAAGGGTGTTAGTATTAAACATTAAATACTATGCAAGTAAGTATTATGTAAAACACAATTGTAAAATCGTAAACTTGTTTTATTTTTGCTCGGTACAGTATGTACAAATTTTTCTAATGTCTTTTCCCAATAACTGTACAGCTTTCATTAAATTTCATTTTACTACATTATCAAAAATGTGTTTGTGTGCAGAAATTTAAAATGTTGTGACGATTGTAAATATCAAGTTTTTGACAATCAGCTCAATTTTGTACAAGATATAGATGATGTTAAATTTTAAATATAATCTATTAATTTTTTTCTAATCAAAAATTTATGATAATATACATTTTTTAATTTTACTTATTTTATTTAATAGTACAAAATATAAAAAATCTTGATTGCTTATTGTATTATGGCAGGGTGATGAATTTATCAATTTAATTATTTGTTAGGTGAGGAAAATGGTCGTAAAACCACATATAGAAAATTATCAGAATTCAGTATTATTTTTATTATCACCATTATAATTATGAAAATCTTTGTTTTTCCTAGCATATTCCTACGATCAAAAGTCCAAACAAGCCTCCATCTCACAGCGCGCTAATAAAGCGGATGGTCACCATTTTAAAAAAATTAAATAATTCAATTCTGGTTTTACTAAAAACTTCCTGGATCATTTCTCTACATTTCGTTCGCTTACTGTAGGGGTTTATCTCTAATAATAAAAATTTTGTTCGCATCCTCTATAATTGATTACCGTGACACCGGAAGTTTGAATTTAGCTTATCAAAAAATATATTAAAAAGGGAAGTAAAATACTTTCAATCAAACAACCAAAAGCGCTCAAGTCTTTACATTCGAACGCAATAAAAATCAACTCAATAGCTACTATGGCTTCTGAGATAGCTCGGTGTAAAGATAACAAAATATAAATATTAAAAAAGTTTAAATTTTCATTTTTTTTTCAAGTTTCGATAATCTGAACCATGAAAAAATGTCTTAATTGGTCATTTCAGATAATCTAATTAAAATTTCAGCTGGTCCTACACCAAAAAGTTAAAATAGACGATTTTTATCCTGATATCTGAGATGATTTCCCTCCACTACACTTTCAAAGCGTGCGCGCTCTGGCGGCAAACCCTATGAACTCAGCGCTAATTTTAACGTAAATACACATTAAAAAAACTTAAAACTGAAAAGATTTTTTTTAATTATTAAATGGTGATAATATTTGGCATATTTTTCTAGATAAGTAAGTCTAATTTGATGTTTTAAGATTTTGTAAATTATGAGATATTGATTTGTTTATATTGGCAACAATATTTAAATAAATAATTGATTAATAAAGTTGAAAATAGTTAAGCGCCCTTTACTTTTAAATTATCTATTTACAAAAAAAAAATTACAGTATTTTCTCAAAATTTAGACCTAAAAGAATGTCATAGAAAAAATTAAAACATGTTTTTTTTAAATAAAACAATGGTACTTTTTTTCATTTATGGCAATAGTTAAGCGCCCTAGACATTTAAAAAACACGTCTTTTGATGTATAATATATTAAAAAAATACATATTTAAAGACCAAAAAAATGTCATAGAAAAGTTTCTAGGGGGGGTCTGACTAGCCTTAAGTCAAATTTTAGCCCTAGTTATACAACACAGAATACGTTGTACTCATGAGGGTTTCAACACACTATTCCGGTATCAGACCCACCGCGGACCAGAAAACCCTGATTTAAATACAGAGCTAATTAGACACCTCCAACTCAGAAAATTAATAAATAGAGTACATAAAAGCCAACTACCGCGTACTCTCTTTCCCTAATATCTTCCATTTTAAGGAGTCTTTTTATTTAATTAATTTTTTAGGTAGTACATTTTTGAGCTTTGTATTTGGTAATTGATTTTATTCAAATTTAATGAGTATAACTGTTATCTATTTAGCCTCCTAATTTTTCAACATTCTTGTAGATAATAAATCCTACTAATTACCGATTTAACAGGTGGACATTAAGTAAACTATGTTTACTTATATTGTCTATTTATTTACAATTACAGATTGTCTATTTATCTCTGGCCCGAGTGTTGTAATTTGTTGTTTTTATTTTCGCAGCTTCTTTTTTAGCCATCCAACCCAGCGTTGCTAACTCCAAATCGAAAACAATAAAATGTTAAAATTTAGCACTGATAAGTGATAACACAACAACGCTTTATCATTTTTAAACCCGGTTTTCACAGGATTAAAATACTTGTAATTATAAAGTCAGCTATTGACTTAAAATTTAAGAAAACAGTTTTGAAGCAGAGAATGATAATTATTAATATCAAGTTCAGTGACAGTTAAATATATATAACAAACGAAATATTGTGTTTTTGTAATATAGACGCCAAAAGAAATAAAAACTGAAAAAATTGATAAAAACGTTGAATTAAAAAAATTTTGCCAAAATTTATTATTTCTGAATAAACATTATTTTAAACAAAATCTTTGAAACAAATCTATATTAACTTCTCAATTATTATTATGGCCGAAAGTCATGGACAGCATTCTGTGTCTATAAAAATTGATGATATTGAAACACAAAATTGTGATTTTTTTATTAATTAAATTAATACACATGAAGAAAATGAGGAACAAACAAATTACATATAAAATATTTAATTTTTAATAGTTTTGTGCATCAGTATTTAACCAGTGGTTCAAATCTTTCGTTACCGAGTTGCTTTTGTCGGTGAAAACGCAGTGCTACAACAGTTGAAGATAGAACAATACCAAAACATTGAAGCAAATTATCTAAAATAAAAATACGTTGTACCTATATAGAACAAGTTTGTCTGAAAAGTAAATGAAAAATTTATTAAAAATTAAAAAAAAACATAATTTGACGTTTCTGATGTTTCTAAAAATAAGTTAATCAAAAATGTCATGTTAAGATTGTATCCAAGCCTAATTCTAACAGACAAAATTAACTCCATAACGAAAGATTTGATCCACTCGTTAGATTACTAGGCTTAGGCATATGTATGTAATTAGTAATTATTGTTCCCATTCCTAATTTGAAAAACACAATCTCAGTCGTGAATAGACATTGGTGATTGGCGAATTTTCTATAGCGCTTTTTGATGTATAATAACGTGTCTTCTTAAATTTGTTTTATATACAGTCTTGTACCCGCATTTGTCACACTCATATTTTGTTACGTTTTCTTGTGCTGCGTGCGTTGTAATATCGTGTCTTTTGAGATTATTCCTTGACTTAGATCTGTAAGCGCAGTGATCACAATGGTACCACTCTATATCTTCTGGAGCTGTATGACGTGCAATAATATGTTTTTCTAGATCTGGTTTACGTACAGTTGTGTAGTTGCATTTGTTACATTTATATTTTTTCCCATTTTCTCCAGACACATGATGTGATCTTACATGCAAAGTTAATGATGATTTTATCTTGCTTTTGTAGGGACATTGCTCACATTGATGCCATTCCGTCTCCTCTGGAGCTGTATGGTAGCTAATGATGTGTTTTTTCAAAGCATCTTTATGTAAAGTTTTAAATTGGCACTGGTGACAGAAATGATATTTGTCTTTTAAAATATCTTCTGGTTTAGTGTGTTTTGCCAAAATGTGAGTTCGAACATGCACCTGTACCCTTGATTTGTATTCACAGCGACTGCATGAATATAGCAAAACCTCGTCTTCTGATGGATGATTATATCTTATATGTCGTGTTAAATATTTTCTTAGTTTTCCCTTGTAGTTACATTGACCACATTTATACCATTTGATCTTTTCTGGTGATGTATGTTTTAATGTTGTATGGCGTTTCAATATATAAGGTAGGGGTGCTTTATATGGACAGTAGGAGCACTGATATTTAACAATATCTTCGTTCTTTTTGGTAGTATTGTCTTGACAATTTAATTTATGTTTCAACAAAAGTAATGATGAAAATGTTGAAAAATTGCAATTATTGCATAAGTAGTGTTCCGCGGAAACACCAAACGTACAGAAATTCCTATTTTTCGCGTGGAATTTTTGAAAATGTCTATAAAAGAAAATTCGAATACTTGTTTTGACGTCACAATATTTGCATTGATAGAACACTACACTATTTTTCTCACAGTCGAATGAATTTATACCCATTTTAATAGTTAATAAATAACTGTTGTTAGATAAAGAGAAAGTAGGATTACTTCTTTGATTATTATATATACTAACGTTAGTATATATAATCAAAGGATTACTTAACGACCTAACCTAAAAATTGATTATACTATAATGTTCATTTACTCTATAGTTAATTAAAAAAGCATACCTTTTACAATTCCAAATAAATTAACAGAGTTTTTTTTTGTAGAATATGTTGTTAATTGATAAACAACTTTCATAATTTAATGGTAATCGTTCAAATATCTAATTACCAATATTATTGTTACAATTGTTGGTTATTCCTGGCAACATCAAAATTATAGCAATCCAGGTAAATACTTCAATGAACATCTTCGCCATTTTCCGCATGCAGCGTTGCCAACTTCAAATGCATTGTTAATCCGGGAAATTTGATCTTTTGTGGACAAATTGATCGGTCAGGAGTTAAAAGAAAAAAAATTATAAAATATTTTATTTTTAATAATTTTCTAAAATAATATACAGGGTGAGTCATGAAATTAGGCGGATATTTAAACTGCGAATTATGCTATCTCTAAATGTAACTTTTCCGTGGTCAAATACAATCTAATAACAATCCGAAAAACACGTGGTTACGAACAAACGCGCAATGATTGTTTAATGGTCACTGGCTTTATACCCAGAAAAAGCACAAAACAAAACAATCGAAAGAAATTCATTTTGATTTTCTTCGAAACATAAACACTTTTACTTTCGGTTATAACAAAAAACAGTCTTTACCTGGGACAAGAATGAATCCATAATCCAAACATGCCTGATGCCCGAATTCCGAATACAAACTTCCCTCGAACTTCCCCGTAAAGAAGCACCATATCAATTTGTTCAATAAACGAATATGCTGCCAATGCTTAATTTATCATCCCCACAACACTGCCACTAGCAAAATTTTACCGAAAAACAGAAAACGACGAACTTTGCCTGGCTTTTGACAGTTTTGACCTTCGTTTTTCAGGTAAGCAACGCTGACTTTTTTGCTGTTTGGTTTATCTGTAAGTTTTCTTCGTTGACTCGAGTTCGTCAAACGCGCGCACCAGTGGTTCTTAATAAAATTTACAAAAAAATTTTTCTTGAAATCTATACATTTTCGACCTAGTGATATTTTGCATTTATGATTGATATTTGCAGAACTATTACCAGTTTCAATTTCTACCATACTTCGTGACTCACCCTGTATATTGGGCACAGATCACCCTTAGTTAATGGCACTCTAAATGCTCGACAATACGTAGAAAAAATACTGGACTCTGTTTTATTTTCATTTTAGCAGAACTTCATAATGCCGTTTTTCAGCAAGACAGTGCAAGACCACATATAACAATGCATAGTCGCGAATGCTTACAACGTCATCGTCATGGCCATACCCTTCACAGGACTTAAACCTCATTGAACATGTATGGGATTCTATGGGTCGGCGTCTACGTTCAATGCCGAATCCACCAACAACACTAGTTCTCCGACACCAGCTGGAAGTAGCTTGGAATGCCATACCTCTGGAAGAAATCGATCATCTCATTCGAAATATGCCTCGTCGAGTAGGAAAGTGTATTAACACCGTGTCATTTTTTATTAAATTTAAATATTTATTCTTTGTGTTATTTAACCGCAGCTTTCATGATGTCTTTCCTACGACCTACTCATAACTCTTACGAAGTTGCAGCTTTAACACTTTTCACGGTGTTGCATTTTTTTTTTAAATAAGTTTAATTAGTAATTATTGTTCCTATTCCTAATTTGACAACTTTACTCGTAAATAGACATTGTTGATTGGCGAATCTTCTATAGCGTTTTTTGATGTATAATAACATGTCTTCTTAAATTTGTTTTATATACAGTCTTGTACCCGCATTTGTCACACTCATATTTTGTTACGTTTTCTTGTGCTGCGTGCATTGTAAAATCGTGTCTTTTAAGATTATTCCTTGACTTACATTTATAACCGCAGTGATCACAATGGTGCCATTCTATCTCTTCTGGAGCTGTATGGCGTGCAATAATATGTTTTTCTAGATCTGGTTTACGTACAGTTGTGTAGTTACATTTGTTACATTTATATTTTTTCGCATTTTCTCCAAACACATGATGTGATCTTACATGCAAATTTAATGATGATTTTATCCTGCTTTTGTAGGGACATTGCTCACATTGATGCCATTCTGTCTCTTCTGGAGCTGTATGGTAGCCAATGATGTGTTTTTTTAAAGCTTCTTTATGTATAGTTTTATATTGGCACTCGTGACAAAAATGATATTTATCTTTTGAGATATCTTCTGGTTTGGTGTGCTTTGCCAGAATGTGATTTTGAACATCCACCTTCACTCTTGATTTGTATTCACAGTGACTGCATGGATATAGCAAAACGTTGTTTTCTGATTTATGACTATATCTTAGATGTCGTGTTAAATATTCTTTTATTTTTCCTTTATAGTTACATTGATTACATTTATACCATTTGATATTTTCTGGTGATGTATGTTTAACTGTTGTATGGCGGTTCAATATTTGACGTCGGTATGTTTTATATGGACAATAGGAGCACTGATATTTAGCAATAATTTGTTCCTTTTTGGTAGTAATGTCTTTACAATTCAATTTATGTTTCAACAAAATTAACGATGAAAATGTTGCAAAATAGCAGTTTTTGCATAAGTAGTGTTCCGCGGAAACACCAGACGTACAGAAATTCTTATTTTTCGCGTGGAATATTTGAAAATGTCTATAAAAGAAAATTCGAATACTTGTTTTGACGTCACAATATTTGCATTGATAGAACGCTATACTATTTTTCTCACAGTCGAATGAATTTGAACTCATTTTAATAGTTAATAACTGTTGTTAAATAAAAGAATGTAGAATTAGTTAACGACCTAACCTAAAAATCAATTATATTTTAATATTCACTTTCTCCACAGTTAGATTAAAAAATAATACCTTTTACAATTCCAAATCAATTAATAGAGTATTTTTTTTTATAAAATATGTTGTTAATTGATAAACAACTTTCATAATTTAATGATAGTCGTTCATATCTGATTATCGATATTGTTATAATTGTTGGTGATTCCTAGGAACATCAAAATTATAGCGGTCCAGGTAAATACTCCAAAGAACATCTCCGCAACTTTCCACTTGCAGCGTTGCCAACTTCAAATGCATTGTTGTTAATCCGAGAAGTTTTTGATCTTGTGTGTTAATTAAATTGATCGCTCAAGAATTAAAAGAAAGATGCATAAGAAGAACAAACAAATTATAAAATATTTTATTTTTAATAATTTTCTACATTAATATACGAGTGGCCCAAATCTTTCGTCATCGAGTTACCTTTGTCGGTGAAAAAGTAGTGCTACTTAAAGCTTATTTTTTCTTTAAATCAATTGTCAGTGTCAAAAATTCTGAAATTATGTTGGAACCCTGTTAGATTGCCATAGAAACGAAATTAAAAAAGCTAATTTTAAATGGAGTTACCAACCTTAAAACACTTTGACATTTGATTTTAAGAAAAAATGAGCTTTACAAACATTTGAATTATTAATAAAATTTAGAATAAAACAATACCAAAATTTTTAAGAAAAAAATATTTTGTACCTACTACATAAAACAAGTTTACTTAAAAAATAAATAAGGAATTTATTGCTATTAAAAAAAACATAATTTGACGTTTCTGATGCTTCTAACATTAAATTAATCAAAAATGTCATGTTACGAATCTATCCGAGTCTCATTTTAACAGTTAAAGGTAACTCGATGACGATAGATTTTGTCACCGACCCGGCTATCGGTGCAATTTTGTTCGAGTGTGGATTGGGAATGTGGTGAATTAAATTTAATTAAAAGGGGAATAATTAAATTATTAAAGCGAAGAAAATAAAACACAGGTGTAAATTTTGGAAACGGCTCTGTCAGGCAAACGAGGGTTGAAAGGGTTGAGAGAGAGTTGAGCGAGAGATGGCGCTGATGCGAGTGAGTAACGTGCTGTTACTCCGCAAGGTGGCGCGCAAACGAGCAGAGAGAGAAAGAGAGCGAGGTCAGAGAGTGAAAGAAGCACGGATGAAGGTAAACTTCATGAACTTGCAATCGACTGCGGACTCACGACTCACGGTTACGACTGACGAGTCACGACTGCCTCCCGAAGAGCCGAACCGGCAGTTAAAGCGAGATTTTTGCCACCTTTGAAAGGTTCGGCAAAGATCGAGGGGTTCCGATGGTTTGTCTGCGCGAATCAAGATCGCGAGATAATTGAATCGCGAGAATGAGATAATGCGTGGGAGGAGCGAAATTGAAAAAGGAGTTGAACAGCGTTTGAATCATAATTTTACGACAACCCGTTCATGAGATATGAACGAAATAAGCTTAATTAACACAATTAACGGTTTAATAATTAGTCCGCAACATGCGAGAGGGCTGTGTGATGCGAGGTAGGTCGCGAGAAGCCTACCTGACGAAATGAGAGCGAAATTGAGCATGTCGCAGTTCTAATTATCGAGAAATGCGTGAGATGAGTTAATTGGTTAATTAATTGCGGTTTTTGATAGGGTTGCCGTAGGAATTACGGATTGAAATGTATACGAAAAGACTCGGATTAAAAAGAGCTTTTCGGTGTGTGTCTCTATATGTGGATACCTGTACAGGTGAGCACAGGAGCCGAGATTTCCCGCTTTCTTTTGTTTGATGAAAGTCAGGTAGAAATTTGAGGGTAGAAAGCGTCGGTCGAGAGATGACCTTGCAGCTAAAGTTAGCAAAGAAGGCGACTTTTAACGTTGGAATTTTTCTGAAATACTGTTCAATTCTAATATTACCGATTTGATGGAATTTGTTAATTCAGGCAACACAGAGAATTTGTGAAAACCTAATTAAATAAAAAATCGGATTACGATGGTGGTAACAATTTGATCCACTGGTTAGAATACCAATAGGTATAGGTACATGTAGTTAGTAATTGTTATTCTTATATCTAATTTGACAAACACGACTCCACTCGTAAATAGACATTTCTATGCTATAGTAGTTCTACGAAAGTTTTGCCCACCATAAAATTTATTGTCATTGAAGTCAATTAGGGTCCAACCCCAAATACAGGGTTTTCATAAATGATTGTAAGATCGTAGGTGATTGTGGAAAAAATAAACAATATTCTGTCTTTTAAAGACTTATGGGCTGATTTCAAGTTGAGATAATACCAGTAGTATTGCAAATTTTAATACTTTTCCATGACAACAGCAAATCACAGTCCCAAATTTGTTTATTTTTCTATGGAAACGAAGATACTACCTGTATTATCACAACTTGAAATCAGCTCACAAGACTTTAGCTATTATTATAATTATTATTAGACAAATGAGTAACTCCAGAAACCATTTTGCAATGTTCCGTTGCGTAAATAGGACATTACAATGAATATTCGTGATATCAAAAATCTCCACAGCCACCTACGTTGTTACAATCATTTATGAAAAGCCTGTATTTACAATCGATGGATCTCTTCAACGCCAGATGGTTTGATGCCCGATGGTAAGATGCTTTTAAAGATGAGATTTCTCACAAAAATAATACTTTTCATTAGAGATGGGTAGTTCGCGAACGAACTAATAAAAAGAACGGTTCTTTTATACGAACTACTTGAACTAGTTCACGAACTATAAATGAACTAGTTCGTTCGCGACCGAGTGAACGTATCACTCGGTCGCGAACGAATCGGTCTCACTCGGTCGCGAAGATACATTCCGATTTATTAGTTCGCGAACGAACTATAAAAACGAACGATTCTTTTTGACGAACTAGTTCGCGGGAACTAGTTCATTCAAAAGAACGATAATTCCCATCTCTACTTTTCATCATATACATTAACATTTTTTATCACCTAGAATCAATATTGCAGTTTTTCGGTGTATTGTTTTGAATTTTTTTATCGTGTCAAAATGTCCAATAATAAGACCTTTTTTTATTTATCAAAGCAGTTTTTAGTTTTTAATACTACTTTTGAACACGATGTGGTTAATATAATTTAATAATTCAACTATATTAAGAAAAAAGACTTAACTTCGTTCCCTGATTATAAAATCATAGGTGTCACAGTGGGATTTCTCTAGATAAATATTGCTTTTATTCTCCTAGCGTAAATAAAAAATCTTAGTGTTTACACGATTTAAATTTTTACTACTATGATTTAAATAAATTTTGTACTTATATTTTTATGTAGGGATATTACGGCACAAAAACATGTTTTTAATTTTCCGAGGTCTTTAGCTACAATTAAACCCGTGGTAAATACAATAATTTTTCTTATATATTTTTTATTTTAGAAACAATAAGTAATAGTCGGTTGTTTTAGTCGTTTCTAGTGATTTTGTATGTTATTGCTCCTTCATAATTTATTTAACACTTGTGTGGGTTTATGTCATTGTTGCATAGTAACATTAAAAAATTCAGTGTCATAAAATCAAAGATTTTACCTTAATTTGGGTCATTATAAACAAGATTATTGTTCCAGAACACAAAAAAAACCTTATTATAATGTTATTTGCTGTTGCTACGTTAAATATTTAGTTAATTATTTATTGTTTGTGTTAACGATGGCTATTCATTGTATTGTTTATTTTCTGCAGAGTATAAGACTTTTAAACTAGTTTAAACTAGTATTTCATGTATATTATAAGTTTATTTAATCGTGTAATACTCTTTATAGACACATCAAACAATAAACTTTATGTGTATTTTAAATTACAGTTTTTTTATTTACGTAAGCAGCAAATTTTGATAATTCAGTTTTTATATGCAATATTGAAACAATAAAATATCTAAAATTTACCAACATTCGACGAGAGGAACAAAAAGATTTGTCATCCGGAAACGACCCAGATTTTTATTAGTCTAACATTGACAGGGTTTTTTTGTTGGAGGCGGCTGAAAATGAAATCACACAATTCCTTTGTTTGAAGCAAGAATAGTTCAGAAAAATTAAGCTAAGGTTAAAACATCCAAAAATTCCTCAAAAACGAATGACAAGTTCAGTTCCAAACAAAGAAAAATTGTGTCCTATGACGTATTTTTTTTTCAGTTTGCAAGGTGATTCGCTAAAGTCATCAAAAACAAAAATAAGTTACAGGGTCAAAGTGACACGGTTTTCATATTTGGCCCTTACTTGGGATGATATAAAAGCTTCCACCCAAAAGTGGGATATCAATAAACCTCCAAGTGTGGTTATTATGTGCACTTCTCCACAATTATTGTAAATAATTGAATAGTTAATAAATGTGTGTGCAATAGAAGCCAGTCCGATAGTCATCCAAGCCCAAGTGTCATCCAGTGAACGCCGTAAGTCCGTTTGTTTGGCTTGATATCAAATGTTTTAATAATTGAAAATTCTAACTATGGCTCTCGATATTGAATTGATTTTTATCCTGATTTATGAGATGACTTTAGGTAACTAACTCGCGGAATTTTTGATAATTACACACAGTTTTTCTAAAATGTTATTGAATATGTAGTTGTTTTGGAACTGAATTTGCATCTGAACGTTTTGATTTGAATATTTGATTTTTAGGAAGAAAATTTATTGGTAACTTATATTTTTGAATATTTAAAAGTAACTTAATTAATTAAAAGTAATTGGAAATTAGTTTTGATCATAAGGAGAATATTATTTTTAATCTGCAAAATAGAGGAATTATTTTATTCTTAAGCTCTCACGACCCTTGATTTAGTAGAAAAGTCTGAGTTAATTGAGAGTTGTTGTTAGAACTGTGTTAAAGAAATTATGAGTTTGTGCATACTAAATTTGAGTTTAATAATGCATTTGCGTGTTTTGTCACATATCCGAAACGCATTATCCTCTCCTTCACTTAAGTTTATCTTTTTGTCTTATTTAAAAGGTAATTAAAGTAAATTAATAATCAGTTGTAATAAAAGAACTATTAATTTAAGGTAATATTAACTTGGTTTATTTAATGTTGAATTTATTTAATTCATTGATTGTCAGATTAAAAACAGAATCGTAACTAATTAATCTTTCTTTTATCAATTTTGAGACTTATTTTTTATTTTTTTTAAATACAAGAGGGGCACGAAGCGCGAGCCGCACACCGAGGCCTACGCCCATTGTGTGCTACCTCTCGAAATAGTACTACTGCAGTAGCCCTGTGCCTCTGATGAAACTCAGTACCTTGTCTGCAGGAGCCTTCTCGATAGCACTGGGCTTCAGATATCGAGAGCCCAGATATAAATCTCTGATGCCTGCAAATGCATGGTAGTAACAGAGAATATGAAGAGGAGTTTCCTCATCTTCAGCACAACCTCTGCAAATCTCGTCCTCGCTGAGTCCGATGACGTGCAGGTGTCTTTTTAGTAGGCAATGTTCTGTGTACCTGCCTACCACTAACTGAAGGTCTCTACGATTGAGACGCATCAGGTTTTCACTGCGTGCCTTGTCCGGTCCTTTAATAAAAAGCCTGGATTGCCGCATGCCATCTTGAAACTGCCATACAGAGAGATGGAGAGATTGTATCCACTTATGAAGTGTGTCTTGAGACTTATAGTATTTATTGTTTGTGTAACCGCTTTGGATTTTTGAAACACTTTTACTATCGGGTTTAAATTATGATAAGGGTAAAATTTCTTTGCATTTTATTCAGTATGAGGTCGGGTAAAGATGGAAAGACATCATTTAAACCGTAATACCCAGTTGCGTGTTATTGGAATGCTCCAAGGGGGTTTGTCCCAACGAGCAGTAGGTGACGCTCTCAACATTAGCAAAAGTGTTGTTAATCGACTTTGGTTGAGATATCAGCAAACTGATGACGTCAAAGAACGACATACAGGACGTACAAGAAAAACAAATGCTATTGAAGACCGATTTCTCCGGTTACAAGCTTTAAGGAATCGCAGCATAACAGCTACAGAACTGGTAATTCGATTAAATAACACACACAATGTTATAGTGAGTGTCCAAACTGTTAGAAACCGACTTCATGAAGCTGGTCTAAATGCTAGACGTCCTTTAAGAGTGCCTAAATTATCTCGAAGAAATCGGGCAATCAGATTACAGTGGGCGCAAGAACACGTGAACTGGCAACGGGAAGAATAGGCCAGAGTTTTGTTTACGGATGAATCTAGGTTTGGTTTACGTCCAAACACTAGACGAACAAAAGTGTGGAGGCGACCTGGAAACGCAGAACGGCTGGCAACCGCTCAAGAGGTCTCCATTTACCAAGGAGGTACGGTGATGGTTTGGGCTGGTATCACCATTGGTGGAAGAACGCAGCTCGTTTCTGTAGATGGCAATTTAAATGCGGTGGGCTATCGAGACCATATTCTCCAACCTGTTGTTCTTCCTTTGCTGAAGAAATGGGAGAAAATTTTATACTGATGCACGACAATGCCCGTCCACATTCGGCTGGGGTGATACGCGAGTTTTTGACCAACAATGAAATCAACGTTTTACCATGGCCTGCCCAGTCACCTGATTTAAATCCCATTGAACACATATGGGATATGATGGGCAGACGTCTTTTACGGCATAATCATGATACAAGAATACATGGTAATCATGGTATGTCAGATCCTGGGTCGAAATTCGTACAGTTGGCGCATACTCGGGCATGACGTCATATTTTTAACCAAGGTGTGTAGACTATTGAGGTGAATTCTTTTCATTAAAGGTGATTCTTCTTGTAAGATGTTCGGTTGTCCTCACTACACTGTGTTTAATATAATTTTAAAATGTTAAATGTTAATAATCTTTGTTGTGACACATTACAAATAATTAGGAATGATTACGGCCGCCCATAATTCACGAATTTACAATGCACATCTTAAATAATTATTAAACACTGAATATAAGGTCCTAAGTCCATAATTATCACTTTTGTCAATCCGTTACTAATAAATTAATACAAATAATATAAATAAATAAAATGCTTATCGCTAAAATATGCGTTTATTTTTTCTCCCCTTTGTTTTATTTCTCAGAATTAAAACCCTACAAAAACTAGTTTTATTACTTCTCGGAAAACCGTCTGTATTGGCATATTCAATTATTTTATTGCCAATGCATATTTTTCATTCAAAGCGTTACCATGCCTTCATGTGCAGTTTTTGGGTGCAAAAATAATAATCGGTCTACAAAAGGAAAAGAAGTGAGATATTTTCAATTTCCAAAGCAAGATGATCTTGCTAAACAATGGATAGAGTTATGTGGACGAAAAGAAAAAATTAATTTAAAAAATGGTAATATATCGATATTATATTAGATACACATATATATAAAAAAAATTAATATCTTGTCTTATTAGCATGTATTTGTTCAATACATTTCGAACTTGCGGCATTTGAAATTACGTTAAAACATAGGCTGTTAAATTGGATACCAACAAATGCTAGAATTTTAAAAAAAGATGCAATACCTACAAAAGCTTTGCCTTTAAAAAAAGTCCAGTTACCAGCAAATACAATTGATGAAAAATTATATCTTAATAATACAACTAAATCATATGAACAAATTGATAGGTTTGTATTTTTACATGTTAAAAATTTATATTAAATTGTATTTAATTACTAGAAACCATAATGTGACTTCTAAAACTTGTAATGATATAGGTATAAATACGTAAGTATTTCAATGACCGATTATAACATACTCTACTAATTTTTGTATGACGTTGTTGCAGCGATATATCCGAAGTAGAGGAATTAATAAAATTAAGAGCAAGGGTGGAATTTCTTGAATCTAAAATTCGCCAAATGGAAGTCAAAGAGCAGAGTTTTTTGACTAATTTACAAAAAATATTGACTCCTGGACAAATAAAAAAGATTGAAAATCCACTATCTAAAAAAATACTTTGGACGTCTGAAGATATTTCTGCGGCAATATCTTTGCGCAGTGTAAGTCCAAAAGCTTATCGGTATTTACGAAACCATAATTATCCTTTACCTGGACTTTCAACACTCAGAACATGGGCTTCCTCTTTTGATGTGAAGCAAGGCACTTTGAAAAATGTAATTTCTTTAATAAAAACCAAAGGTGAAGATATGCCCTTTAAAGGAAAATTATGTGTTTTGTCATTTGACGAAATGTATGTTTCAAATCGTGTTGACATTGAAAAAAAAAGCCAACAAAAAATTGGACCACACCGAAGTTGTCAAACTGTAATGATTCGAGGTCTAATTGATAACTGGAAACAACCCGTTTATTACGCGTTTGATCAACCAATGACTAAGTTAATTTTAATCGAAATTATAACAAAAATTTATGAAGCTGGTTTTATGGTAGTTGCAATTGTAAGCGACATGGGTAGTACCAATATTGCTCTATGGAAAGAGCTAAACATTGGATATGACAAATGTTCTCATTTTGATCATCCCAATGACCACCTTTGCAAAATTTTTGTGTTTGCCGACGTACCTCATCTTCTGAAGCTTATACGCAATCATTTATTAGATCATGGCTTTTCTAAAAATAGAGAAATTATTGATAAAACATGTTTTGAAAAATTACTTTTCATTTCTACATCAGAACTAACAATAGTTCCTAAAATTTCAAAATATCACCTTGAGCTAAAAAGATCAGAACGTCAGAAGGTACGTCCAGCGGTTCAACTATTATCATCAACAGTCGCAAAGGCTATTGAATATTGTGCAATACATAGTAGTTGTATGCCTGCATCGTGGGAGCTTGTTTCCAATTTTGTACAATTAATAAATGATTGGTTTGATCTTTTTAATTCAAAATCAAAATTCGGAAGCGAACCCAAAAAGAATGCGTACGGAGTAAATATAATCAAACAAAAGGAACTTTTAGAAAATGTGTCTAGAATGATTAGTTCTATACTTGTTGGAAAACACAAGTCTTTAGTTCAATTTCAAAAAGGAATTTAGTTACTAATAAATCGTTGTTAGATATGTATGAATATTTAAAGGATAAATATGGTGTGGAATATATTCTTACATATCGACTTAACCAAGATATAATTGAAAACTTTTATTCTTACATAAGAGGAATGGGAGGTGCTAATGATCACCCTTCACCCTTAGATTTCCAACACCGTTTGCGCTGGTATATCTTAGGTAAAAATTCTTCTGCGGTTTTTACAGAAAATAAAAACACCGAAGATAATGCTGAACATAGCATACTAGTAAATCCATTGATAGAAATTAATGATAATGCCGTATGTTTAACAAATATTTTGTTTAAAAACGTAATTACTAGTACAAGTGAAAATAGTGAAAATACAGAAAATGAAAAAAATGATCAGGAATTGCTTATAAGCACTATAACTTTCGTAGAACCAGATTACTCGGAACATAATACTTCGCTTGACGAAAATTTAAAATTCATACAAAATTGTAAGTTTAAGGAAGTAATCAGTGAAGGTGCTCTTAAATATATAGCTGGCTATGTCGCTTATAGATTTAAAGAAAAATATAAATTAGGCAACGAAACTAAAAATACACAAGGAATTCCAGATTGGCTACATTTATTGTCAAGGGGCAATTTACTAGAGCCTAATATTGAACTCTTTAATCTAACAAAAATTTTAGAAAAAGAATTTACAATTATGCATGGTAGTGGTTTGTCTAATGAAAAAGATATTTTTAAAACATTGACAAACCGAACATTGAGTACGGCAAACAAGAAAAATAACTTGACAATTCCCTACGAAGTTGTATATTGTTTAGCAAGAACTAGAACTTACATACGCCTTAGAAGTATTAACAAAAAAATTAGTTTTGAAAATTGTCGGAAAAAAATGAATAAAAAAATGCGAAAAATTGTAAACAAGAAAATATAAAATATTCTTTATGGAGAGTGAGTAATTTAATTAGAATAAATTCTATAAATCGATTTGTTTTAGTTGTATTAAAAAAATTAAAAAAACGAATTTACGCTTTTTAATTTGTCACATTATTTTTATACTGCCAAGTCTTTTGCGTCGGAGGACGGAGGACCACACCCAACTTTGTATTTCTAAAGCAAAAGTACCACTTGCGATAGCTCGTTTAAAAGTCCTAAAAACAAAGTATTTAACCTATTATATTTTTTTACAATATGATAAAATTTGAACAAGTAAAAGACAGCAAAGACTTTTTTGTGCTTTTTTTAAAGTGTTAAAATTGTTGAAAATGTTTTTTGTTGTTTCCTGGCAGAGCACGAATGTTCTGCGAGGAAACAACAAAAAGCATTTTCAACAATTTTGACACTTAAAATAAACCAATTTGTTTTATCCAAATATTATCAAATAATAAAAATTTATAGAGGGTCATAGTCTTTGTTTTAAGACCTTCTAAACAAGCTATCGCAACAGATACTGTTGCATTAAAAAAAAGTTGTAGTGGTTTTGCTCCCAGATAGGAAGGAAAATCTATAACAATATAAAAAAATATGTGGAAAATTAAAAACTGTAGAAATGCTTCATTAATTTTTCTGATCTCCAACTAATGTGAGTGGTGTTATAGAATTTATTCCAGTTACAATACTCAACCGGTATAATACTTTTATATATGTATGTATAATACTTTCATAGATTTATATAATCCTATTTAATATTAAAACTTCCTTTACTATTAAACCGACCGTGATCAACAAAAATACGAGAAAATCTAAATTTGAAATATCAGCATAATTTTGGTACTTTAGTTGTTTGATGGTTTTTGGTCACAATTTTAGCAAATATCTTTATTCCTTATTTTCAAATAATTTCAGTGAGAAAACTCATCTATTTAATTCATTTCAAACAAAATTTTTTTAGTAACTTTGTTAATTAAATAACTTATAATATTAATTAAAACCAATTGGGTATTTGTTAATTACGGTGTACGGTTACTGTGTTGTTTGAGATATATTATTGTTGTGTTTGAAATATATTATCTATTTTTAATAAAAAAATATTTTTATTGAAAACTTACTAAACGAATTTTATTCAAAAATTCCCATGCGATTTGCAGTGTATATTTTTTCAATTGACAATGTATTTTTTGATTTTAAATTAAAAGATTTAAGTCATATTAGCTAACACTTTTGTTATTTTGCATTTTCAAACTTTAGTTTCCTGGATTTTTTCGAAATTACAAAACAAAAAATCGGCATAATTTATTTAATTAAGTATAGTGCTTGTGTATTATATTGTTTAAAAGAAAGCTTTAATTTAGTGAAGTTTGCAGTTTATCGCTTTTCACAGGATTAAAATGGTGGACACTGCGCGTTTTGAAGCTTACTCCTTTCCATGTCTTTTTCTCTGCTCGTGACGTCATGCCCGAGCAAGGTTACGCGAGAGAGAGCGAAATATCGATGCGCAATGACATACCGTAGGTTTGTGTATCGTGGGCATAATGTCTTTTTAGAAACAAGAGAGCAGCTTACAGAATGCCTCAGAGAAGAATGGCGCTCTATACAGTTTCAGGAGATAGACAATTTAATTTTAAGTATGCCTAACAGGTGTAGGGCAGTAATTAATAGTCCAGGAGGACACACAACTTATTAATTTTTATTTTCTATTGATTTATAAAATTATAATTTTTCAATTTTTTTTTTTATAATTTGTTTTTATTTTTTTTGACATTTTCGTTTCTTGTAAGATTTTGTTGAAAAAATAAAACTCTTAATAATTCGTATAAATTTTGTACATATTTTATTAAAATTTCTTGCTGTACATATCTGTCCCCTAGATTCTTTTGATGTGAGTATTTAAGTTAAAAACTGAGTCTTGTTTTAAATGATGGTAAAGATCTTAGACTGCACCCCTTACTCCTAAAGCACTTAATTCCCGAACTCCGGTTTATTATTTTCATAATTTTAAATTGCAGGGAAGACCTTCGTTCCAAAATATAAATTCATTAGATTTGTGGGTTGGGTACCGCTTATGGCCTTATCACTAACATCCTTTAAGATTTACCTTTAAATCATAAATAAAGAAAAAATAAATTTTTCTTAAAAACAACCCCTACCACATTAATTCACAAATAAACAACGTGCCTTGCTAAGTTCGTTATTTCTTCCAAACTGTCGCAATGTTTAGGTAAATGTATATTTAATAAAAAGTCATCCTTAAAAGCATCTTACCTTCGGGCATCAAACCATCTGGCGGTAAAGAGATCTATCGATTGTAAATGTTTGAGATTAGACCCTATTGACTTCAATGACAGTAAATTTTATGCTGAGCAAAACTTTCGCAGAAATACTATAAATCATCTATAGCGCTTTTTCATGTATATTAATGTGTCTTTTTAAATTTGCGTGATGTATAGTTTTGTACTCGCATCTGTCACACTCATATTGCGGTACGTTTTCTCGTGCTGTGTGATTTGTAATAACGTGTCTTTTAAGATTAGGTCTTGACTTAGATTTGTAAGTGCAGTGATCACAATAGTACCACTGTATCTCCTCCGGAGCTGTATGGCGTCCAATGATGTGTTGTTTTAGATCTGATTTACGTATAGTTGTGTAATTGCATATATTACATTCATATCTCGGCAGATTTTCATTTGACTTATAATGTATTTTTACATGTTGTGTTAAATTTACTTTTATTTTGCTTTTGTAAGTACAGTGAGCACAGTGGTACCATTCTATCTCCTCCGGTGTTGTATGATGACGAGTAATGTGAATTTTTAGACTTTCTTTACGTACAGTTTTGAAGTTGCATTTGTTACATTCATAGTTTTTCACATTTTCTCCAGACATATGATATGCTTTTACATGAAAATTTAATGATGATTTTATTTTGCTTTTGTAGGAACATTGTTCACATTGATGCCATTCTATCTTCTCCAGAGCTGTATGGTGGCTAATTATGTGTCTTTTTAAAACAATTTTTTGTAAAGTTTTAAATTGGCACGAGTGACAGAAATGATATTTGTCATTTGAGATATCTTCTGGTTTGGTGTGTTTTGCCAAAATGTGGGTTTGAACATTCGCCTTCACTTTTGATTTGTATTCACAGTAATCGCAGTAAAATAACAAAACTTCTTTAGACATGTGTTTTTGTTTTACATGTTTTTTTAAATCTGCTTTAAATTTGCATCTGTAGGTACAGTGCTCACATTGGTGCCATTCTACTTGGTCTGGAGCTGTATGGCGGCAAATAATATGTTTTTGTAAATTCTCTTTTCGTAAACTTTTAAAGTCACATTCTGGACAATTGTAATATTTGTCTATTGAGATATTTTCAGGTTTTGTGTGCTTTACCAGAATGTGGTTATTATAATTCGACTTCACTCTTGTTTTGTATTCACAGTGAATGCAATAATATACCAAAACCTTGTCTTCTGATTTATGTTGACTATTTACATGTCTTAATAAATTTTGTCTTAGTTTTCCTTTGTATTCACACTGATCACATTTATACCAATTTATTCTTTCAGGTGCTGTATGTTTTCTTGTTATATGGTGTTTTAGTACAGCACGTCTCATGGTTTTATATCCACAGTAGGAACATTTGTATTTAAGATTGGATTTTGTAGTATCTTTACAAAATAAATTATGTTTGTACAAAAGTAATATTGAAAATGTCGAAAAATTGCAGTTATCGCATATGTAAGATTGAGCATAATTAGACATTAATAGATTTTTCACATTTTTTGTGTGTTTTTCTTGGAAATGACCAGAAAAGAAAATTCCAGTATTTGTTTGGAAGTCGCAGTATTTGCATTGATAAACCTCTAAATTCCTATTCTCACAATTGAAAAATGGGTCTTTATCCATCTTTAGTAGATAACAGCTTTTTTACAAAGTAGGATTACTAAATAATTTAACCTAAAAATTGATAAAATTTTGATATTTAACTTTTCAAAATTAAATAAAAAAATTATACCTTATATAACTCAAAATGAATAAAATACGGTATTTTTGTAAAATGCAATAAATAATTTCTATTCAACGATGAAGAAAATGTGTTAAATATGTAGTTTGAGATTGTAGATTTGATAAAACGCATTAGACCGACTAGTCATATGATATAAAATCGATTAGAATTAGAAATAGCTCAGTTGCTCAGTAAAAATATTTTTACACTACTAGTCCCAGAAGTAGGGTTGCCAACTGTCCTTTATTTCAAAGGATAGTCCTTTAATTTTATAAACTGTCTTTAGTCTTTACATACATGTACTTAAAGGACATAATTTGTTCTTTTATCTATTTTTTTTACCAATGAGAAACTAGCAGCATTAGAAAATTGACACCTATTTGTAATAGGTTGATTTCAAAAATAGATTAATTGTCTAGAGGTCTTTTTAAGTCATCAAAATAAATTTTAAATACGTATAAACAAACAAAAGTTCTATCCAGACTTGAGCAAAATTCTAGGCGAATTTTGAAAAACAATATTTGGAAAAAAATAAGAATAAGAAAAACAACTAAAGAAAAAAAAGTTAAGAATAGTAAAAAACCAAGAAAAATTCTAGATTAACACAAGAACAATGTTTCGAGTCAGATACTGAGAAAACTCTTGGTAGATACAAGGTAATTACAATAATTTTCGCTTCAAACACCCAAAAATCTCTGTTTTAGTTATCTGTATTAGAATTTAGGATCTGGAGAAGACGGTTTGTACTTTTTTTTTATAAAAATTGCAATAAATATTTATTTTTGTAATAATCGTCGCCTTTGGCTCCAAAAGTGTATATATTTCATAGTCCTTCAAGACAGATGAAGAGAAACATCTTATTGTTAGTTTAAAAAACAATTTCTCGCGAGCGTTTAATTTTATTTTTTTTATAAACACTGCAGAAATATTTCTTTATTTTAGATGTTCTTCAGCTCACAAAATGTATAATCCTTCGAACGGGATAAAAAAAAACGTTTGAGTATAGACGGGACATTTTGCAATATTTCTATTTATAATTGTTGGTTATCGTCCTATATGTATTTATTGATGGGAATTATTAGTCCTCTATTCCAATAGTACAATAAATAAATTTCTATTTATGACACTGTTTTTTAGACTTTTATTTTTGTTGTTGTTACTTTACTACTAACGTTTCAGGGCCTATTAGTCTTTATAAACCCTGAAACATTTAAAAAAACATATTTTTTTATAAAAACATATAAACGGAAATAATGAACATAAAACATAGAAGCTCCCACTCTAAACTATACCAAAACATATACATTAGGGTAGGCCAAAAAAATCAACTATTTTTTTTTAACTTCCGACACTTAAAAATTGGTTCCTAGGCACTTTTAAAAAATGGTTTTTCAAAATGAGCTCTTAATTTTAATAGGAAAAACTTCCTCATCGCATTTTTCCATTTTTTTTTTCAGTTACATATGGTAAAATCTCGTCACTACTTGATTGTACAAATAAAAATTATTTACATTTTTTGTAGGAAATTGAACGCTCTAAAAAAGGCATTTTACAATTTTTTTATAACTCTTACCGTTTATTATTATTATTATTATTATTATTATTATTATTTGAGTTGTCCAACAGGCGAACCCAATTAGAGGACAACAAACAGCAGAAAAGTAAAAAAAAAGTAAGAAAATGAAAAATAAAGAAGAAAAACCTAGAAAGAAGAATACTGAAGAAATTGAAACCGAACTTTAATCTAAAAATTTTAAAAGCTAGAAACATTAATATCACAGACAAAACTGATTTTGTTAAAATTGCTGCACATGACATAGATAGAGGATTTCAATGCAACGTTTGTTCGAGCTTTGCGAGAATGGAATGTTATATCAAGTCTGGTGGTTTGACGAGGAACATGAAAATTAAGTATTTGGAGAATATTTGGACAGTCAATCTGCCCATGAAGAAGACGATGAAGAAAAGTGACAGATGCTAAATCTCTTCTAGTACGCAAACTTAGCACGCCAGATTAATGTAGTAAATTCTCATGACTAAAACCCCGTGATGGGTAGACAGCAGATATTTTAAATGACAAGTATTTAAGAAATTTACGCTATACACGTTCAATTGCATCAATGTGCACTTTATATAAAGGCGACCAGACAAGACTACAATATTCTAACTTACTTCGAACAAATGCAAAGTATAAGGTTTTCAGTGCCAACGTATCATTAAACAAGTGAAAATTTGGAGTGAAGTTTAAAAGATATCAGAAGTCAAAGTTTGAAGAATTTAGCAAAAATTTCTTTTTCACTTCTAAATTTTATAACTCGTAGATAAATCAATATTATAAAGTGCTCAACATACGGTTTTGTAGGAAATTAAACGCTTTACAAAAAAAGTCGTTTATAGTTAATTGATTACTTCAACCATTTAAAAAAAATTGGGGATTTTGTATCAAATTTTAGTTTTTAAAATGCAAATATCTTCTAAATGGTTAGCATAATCAATTAACCTCAGGAGACCTTTTTTATAGAGCGTTTAATTTTCTACAAGGCTGTATGTTGAGCATTTTATAACATTTATTTATCTCTGAGTTATAAAATTTAGAAGTAGAAATAAAATTTTTGTTAAAATCTTTAAACTTTGACCTCCAATATCTTCTAAATGGTAAGAGATATAAAAAATTGTAAGATAACTTTTTTGTAAAGCGTTTAATTTCCTACAAAAAATGTAAATACAAATTTTTTGTACAAGCAAGCAATAACGAGATATAAATTTTACCATATGAAACTGAAAAAAAAAATGGAAAAATGCGATGAAGGAGTCTTTCCTATTAAAATTAAGAGCTCATCTTGAAAAAGCATTTTTTAAAGGAGCCTAGGAACCAATTTTTCAGTGTCGGAAGTTAAAAAAAATAGTCGATTTTTTTGGCCCACTCTAATATACAGGGTGATTTTTTTATTTGCTCCAAAATAGGCAACACATTATACTTTGCATAGATTACGTAGTTTTTTAAAAATTAATTTTCAAAGTTAAGACATAGAGGGTTATAAATTAATGTAAACATTGTTGACAATACTTTTAACAGTACTTCCAGATTCAGTTCATTTGGATCATTTGTAGCCACATTATGTTAAGTAAAACATGGTTTCTAATTCGGAAAAAACAGATATGTTATTAGTACTGAAAGAGTCCCAGAAAAACTACGAAGCAGCAGTTCGCCTGTACGCTAGACGTTATAAGTTCAAAAATCAAAGTCAGTTTTAACATTTAATTAAAATACAATAACTACATTTAGTAATTGTTATAAAATGTGTTCAAATTGTCTCCCTTCTTTTTCTTGGCACAATATTATTCTCCGTTCATAATTTCTGCGAACTCTGGCTAGCATCTCAATGAGGATTTTGTTGAGAGTAATAATGTGAATTGTGTCTGTTCATGCAACCATTGTTGGTGAAGGTATCCTCATCAGTAAACAAAACGTAAAATAAAAAGTTAGGGTCCTGTTCTAATTGATTCCTGATAAACCTAATTCCTGATTGATTCCTCTCAAACCCTGAACTATAGTTACATGGTAAGGAAGAAATTGGTTAGCTTTTAAAATACTAAATACAGGGGTTTGACTAATCTGTAGCTGCCGTGAAATTTGTCTTTGACTTATCTGGGGGTTATTAGTTACAGCTTCTATTACCGCCGCTTCGTTTTCCGCATGTGTTACTGTACGACGTCTGTTGCTCTTCTTTTTGAACACTCCATTTTCTCTTAAATTCTTTTCAATTTTTCTTAACACATGATTACATGGCGTCCTTCTATCGGGATAACGTCTAGCGTAGAGTCGAACTGCTGCTTCGTAGTTTTTCTGGCACTCTCCCAGTACCAATGACATATCCGTTTTTTCCGAATTAGAAAACATGTTTCTACTTAACAAAATGCGGCTACAAACGACCCGAATAAATTGACTTTGAAAGCACTGTCAACAGTATTGTCAACAATGTTGACAATAATTCACAACCCTCTATGTCTTAATTTTGAAAATTAAATTTTAAAAAACTACGTAATCTATGCAATGTATAATGTATTGCCTATTTTTAAAATTTCGGGCGGGAGAAAATAAAAAAATCACTCTGTACATACAATAAATAATCTAGTTTTAGGAAATTAGTTAGTATATACTGTAAACGTACACATACTCGCTAGCTTGTGCCGTGGGCCAATTCTCTAATACCAGATGCTATATGTAAATAAAAATAATACTCACTTTACTTAAAGTCTAAAGGCTAATTTTTACATATGTTTTACAGAATATTGTTAAAAATTAATAATCAAGATTGCCAGACACTTTCTGCCATCGAGAATAATTATCGCCAGACGCTAGACGCTTTAAACATCGACATAAAAAATCAATCTTACTTATAATCTGAGGCTTTATTGTTATATATAATGTTCAGGGAACCATTTTACTTGTATTTATAAGCAGCCAGACTGATCGTTGGAGTTAAGCAATCCCCACTCACATTTACAATGTTGCTGCGCGCGTCAGAAGTTAATGTCTTTTTAACACAGCTTTGTTGAGATTATATTGTTAATAATCTAACAAAAGTCTTGTGTTTAGCCTACAAAGAAGTAAAATAGTCTTCTAAGTATCATATATAAAAAAGTCTCAAATTGTAAGTAAAATTATTTTTTTATGCCGATGTTTAAAGTGTCTGGCAATCTTGATTATTAATTTTTAACAATATTTTGTAAAACATATGTAAAAATTAACCTTTAGACTTTAAGTAAAATAAGTAATATTTTTATTTACCTGTAACACCTGGTATCTGAGAATTGGCTCACAGCACAACCTAGCAGGTATATGTACGCATATAGTAGATACCTACTAATACTATTCTATCGTACACATTTTGTTCATCAGAAAATAAGTAAGGTCTGGTAGCCCTGGAATCTCAGACTATAAATAATTTTTTATAAATTGCGGTTTCTTGTTTTTGATATACACTAAATTTTTAATTTTTTGCGCTTCCTGAAAAGTACGTTTTTCTGAAGAAAGGTATACTTTTCTAAGGAACCACTGAACGGATTTTAATGAGGTTTTGCACACTTTTTTGTGATGAAGGATACATGATATGCTATAGTAAAAAATTTAAAAAGTCTTAATCAAAAAAACTTATGGTGTTGCATAGATTCACTTTTTTTTAGTTTGACATTTTATTTTTTATATGTTCCAATCCGAATTTCAGGAAGTTATCTCTTACATTTATCCTCAGTTTATTACTCTACATGATGAAAAAAAAAATTATGCCGATATGTTAATTAGAACCAGAGAAAACTGTCCCTTTCTTCAAAAAAAACGTACTTTTCAAGAAGTGCGAAAAATTAAAAAAATTTAGTTATATACTTATATCAAAAGTCAAAACCAAGAAACCGCAATTTATAAAAACATATTTAGGTCACTTTCAGTGCTCAGATTTTAATTTTGCAAAAACCAAAATGTGCAGGAGGAGTTGTAACTTTGAGAAAAAAAAATATAAAAAAATGTAATTTCTTTAAATTTGTGAGGCACGGTCAGTCCCTTAAATAATTTTTTATTTTACAAAAAGTTATAAAAAGTGGTCTAGACTTCTTAAAAATATAAAAATATACATAATGTTCTATTTAAAAATCCAAAGTTACGATCGTTTCCGGTAAAACCGGAAGTGATAAAAAGTTTGTTTTTGCTCAATTAATAAAGATTTTCTAACATTTCTTAAATTTTTTTTTTAATAAAAAAAAAATAATTATTAAAAAAGCCTAATTTTATTTACACCCGGTATTATAGATCATATGAACAGTCGGTCTCACTGTCTCAGAGAAGGTCGGTCTTATGACCCTTGTGAACTAAAACCATTATTATTTCCGTCATTGTCCGTCATTAAAAGTTATAATAAAAGTGATTTATCATTTTTTTACCAAATATTTTATTTAGTGTATATGGAATTGTGGAAGGTATATTTTTTCATTTAATTTTTGATTAGTTTAATACTAAATTTTAAAATTTCATCAATTTTTAGGTTAAGTTGTATAGTAATCCTTTTTTTTTCTAAAAACTATTTTTAACGACTGAAATGGATGAAAACCCATTTTTCAATTGTGAGAAGAGTAACTTAGAGGTTTATCAGTGCAAATACTGCGACTTCAAAACAAAGATTGGAATTTTCTTTTATGTTCATTTTCAAAGAAAACACTTAAAAAACAGGAAAAACCCATTGTTGTCGTTGTCAGTATATACAAAAACCTGCAAAAACTGCAACTTTTCAACATTTTCATCATTATTCTTGTTCAAACATGTTTTAACTTGTTCAAACAATGATACCACAGCCAAATATCAATGCTCCTACTGCAGATTCAAAACAACTAGACCCTGCTTACTAAAACACCATATAACAAGAACACATACAACACCCGAAAACATAAAATGGTACAAATGTGAGCAATGCGACTACAAAGGAAAACGAAAATACAATTTAATAAGACACGTAATAAATCGTCATAAATCAGAACAGGAGATTTTATTATATTATTGCAATCACTGTGAATACAAAACTAAGTTGAAGTCAAGTCTTGGTAACCACATTCTGGCAAAGCACACAAAACCAGAAAATATCTCAAAAGACAAATATCACAATTGTCCCGAATGCGACTATAAAACTTTACGAAAAGGGCATTTACAGAAACATATTATTTACCGCCATACAGCCCCAAAGAACATAAAATGGTACCACTGTAATCACTGCACCTACAGATGCAAAACTAAAGCAGATTTACTGCCACATTTAAAACGAAAACACATGTCTTTAAACTTACCCGCAAAAGTTTTATATCATTGCGATTATTGTGACTACAAATCAACGACAAAACCTCCTCTGAAAAATCACATTCTTACAAAGCACACAGTTGGCGAAAATGTGCCAAAATATGAATGTGACACATGCAGCTACACAAGTTTATATAAAGGAAATTTAAAAAAACACTCTGTTTTACAACATGCAGCTCCGGAGGAGATTCAGTGGCATCAGTGTGAGCACTGTACTTACAAAAGCAAATTTAAAGGAGTTTTAATACGACATGTGAAATATCTACACATGGCGAAAGAAAATCTGCCGAAATATGAATGTAACACATGCAATTACATTACATTACATAAAGCAAGTTTAAAAAGGCACATTATTCGACATCATGGTACCACCGGAGGATAAATTATGGTACCAATGTGATTGTTGTACCCACAAATCTAAGTCGAAACATACAGTCATATAGTGTGTAAAAGCCAAATGGAATAAATTCATTATTTCGGTTATTGTACATATTTATAAAAAATCTCGAAACAAGTCAAAATTTAAATTATAAATTGACACTCTTCAACGTGAAAATGTGATCACTACCTTCAATCCTGCTTAAATGATAGGTACAACCCCCAATTTTTTAAATGGAAAGTATAGGCTTGTAATATATCGTTTCGCTATAATGTACTTAAAACTTATTTTCCGTTTAGGTTTTGATAATAAGTAATAAGCAAAAATCATAGCAATATGCTTTTTAGATGGTATCCATTAAAAATACTGATGACTTTCTGTGGCAATGTTAGTTTATTTAAAATGCTTTAGAAAATTGTTTTCTAATTATAACTTGTAATTTCAGTTGTCAGTATTATAATTTTAGTTTCAATTTCGTTAACTTCAATTTTGAAAAATGGTTAGATTAACAGAAGATAGATGTTATGCATAAAATAACAGTTATACAAATGATTGGTTGCGGAGATAAAACCCGATCACAACAGGAAGTAACTCGCTTATTCCACGAGAAATTTCTAGATTTACCGCCTATATCCCAAGGAACAATTAGTAAAATAGAAAAGCAGTTTCGCGAGTGTGGTCATGTAAGGCTGATAAAAAAAGCAGCTACCAATGCACTGAGTGATGAAATCTAATTAGATGTGATGATTGAGTTTGAAGAAAACCCACATACTTCGAGTCAACAGGCATCCACTGCATTAAATGTTAGCCATACATCGATAGTAAGCCTATTAAAAGAAAATAAAATGCATCCCTATAAAATGATACCTACTCAAGAGCTCATGGAAGACGATTTTGAAAGGAGAACTGATTTTTGTGAGCGAATAATGGACATGTTGGATAACAATATTGTCTAATTAGAAGACGTTATGTTTTCTGATGAGTGCACTTTTCCACTTAACGGTCATGCTAATCGGCGAAATTGCCGCTACTGGTTAACGGAATTAGAGAAGAACACACGTAATACCCTCAAAAGGTTAATGTTTGGGAAGGGATTGTTGGAAACCATATCTTGGCCCTTTTTTTATTTGTGGCAATTTGAATGACAATCATTATTTCGCACTACTTTAAAATGATGTCATTCCAACGTTGGCACATTTATATCCTGATCCAGGAAACCCTCAATTTTCAGTCAATACGATATGGTTTCAGCAGGATGGAGCACCACCACATTACCAACGCAATTGTTAGAAGTACCTCTAACACTTCGACGCAATTTCTCTCAATCGGTGGATAGAGAGGCGGGAGTGATAGAATGGCCAGCACGATCACCTGACTTTACCTTATTAGATTAATTTTTATGGGGATATGTGAAGAATATTATGTATAAAACTAAACCTTTTGATTTAAATGACTCAACAGAACGAATAACGCTTGCGATTAGGTCGATCACGCCTGATATTTAAATAATGTCAGAAGGCAGTTTTATTTAAGATTAGGATGTTGCCAAGATGTTCGCGGTAAACATTTTGAACATCTACTTTATTAACATTCACAGTTCTTTTTAGTGTTTTACATTTTATTACATTTTTTATCACATATTACATTTTGAGTATATTATAGCGAATTTCTCTAATAACATGATTTTAAATGAAGAGACCTTTCAAACGGTATATCACAAGTCTATATTTTCTATTTAAAAAATTGGGGGTTGTACCTGTCATTCAAAGGGGGTTGAAGGTAAAAATTGTATTTTTAAGTTGAAGAATGTCAATTTATAATTTAAATTTGACATGTTTCGGGATTTTTTATAAATATGTACAGTAACCTTTTACACACTGAACATTCTGATGTACATCATAGGTGCGTTTGGCTTTGCCACTCCGAGTGCATAAAGACTGTTCTCACGACAACGTACGCTCTTTCTTCTCCTTCTAATAACTGAGTGCAAAAAGAGCGTGAGTTGTTTTAGATACAGTGTCAAAAAGCATCAAGTTTTGGTCGCCGGATAGAGATAGTGGATATATGGGCTTAATGAAGTAGATAAGGAAAGCAGCGGTGCACTCGGAATGGCAATGCCGAACACAGCTCATGAAGCGCCGGGGAAGTTTCACGAGTCATTAATGTTTTTTTCACAACCCTGTTTTGCTTCATCTTTTTCTAACGTAATTCTAATTTATCTTGATTTTGTGTGTGAATTTAATAAATAAATCTGTTAATTTTTACTAAATGGTTTTATTATCGTTGTGGTGGGTGAAAAATCACACTAACCAAAATAATCATAAAAATTGTTCGGATGATTTAAAAATTTACATTCATTGTGAAACAAAGACAAATACCATCTAGAAACAACCACATTTTATTAATTATGGTTGCACACGTGTGTAGAAAATGCAATAAAAATTTCTCGTAAACTCGTAGAGATCAAAAAATTAAAATTTGTTTTCACACAAATGACCATCGGATGGGGAGTATAAAAAGCTACCGCACAAATTGCAAGACAATAAACCTCCAGTGGTTATTGTGGAGTAAACATCTCTCCTAATTATTGAAGATCAAACACAAAATTAAATAATATTTATGTAAAAGAATCTAACCCAAAAACGTCTCACTTCGAAGTCTCAACCAGTGCAAAAATTGTGAAAAAACCGTAAGTGTTATAAATATTTTTGACTGTTTTTTTTATTTTAATTTATTATTTAATTATTAAGAAAATAACTTGCCCAGATTAATTTGATAATGACACATGGTTATTTAAAAGGATTTTGTGTTTAAAAAAATGTTTAACTTATTGAAAACTATTGAAATTTATATTATGTATACAGAGAAGTTATTTGGTTCTGACCACCTTTGACTCTTGATTTGAAAAGAATGTTTTAATTTACCAATTATTAATTTAAAGAATGAATTTTTGTTGCTTGTTGCCGGATAAAAGTATTACAGAAATTATGATTAGTTTTGATTATTAATATTTGAGTAATCACCACAAGTTTGGAACACATCTTTCGTTCCTTCACTAAAGGTTTTAATTTGTAAAGGAAGTTTGGTAACCAACCACATTACAACATTCAAAGCCTAAAAGAAGAAAGCATAAAAACATTATACCAACAACGACTAGATCAAAAACTTAAGGAAAACCAATTTATAGATACAGATTCCCTTTATAAACATATAAAAGAAAGTATACATGACGCTGCTGCGGAGGCATTAGGAGAATCACGACAATCAAGGAAAAAGTGGTATAACATATCAGAAAAGATTGAGAAAAAAATAGAAATAAAGAAAAAATTGTACCTAAAATGGCTATCAACAAAAAAAGACGAAGATAAAGAATACTATAAACAAATGCAACGAGAGGTACGACAATCAGTGAATAAAGAGAGGAAGCTATATTGGGACCAAAAATGTACCGAAATAAACACATATATAGGAGGAAGACGATGCACAGAAATATGGAGATTAATAAAAAATATCAAAGCACCGTATAGAGAAAAAACACGATTAAATACAATACAACTAAAAGAATGGAAAAAATACTATGAAAGCTTCCTTAACTGAAGACAGATCGCAGTTTATAGATAATTTACCAATTCAGAACACACAAATAAATGTAAAAGGAGAATATATAACGTTAACAGAGGACGAAGTGAGTAATGCGATATAAAAAACCATAAATCTTCAGGACCGGGAGGAATACCTGGAGAACTAAAAACGGTCAATCAATCCCTAACGAATGGAAGTTGGCTTACATCACACCACTACATAAAAAAGATGATCGTAGAAATTGTGACAACTATAGAGGACTTTCGGTTACAAGTACATACATTTAGCCGGTTATATGGACGGATTATACGCGATAAAATAGAATCAGAATATTCTAGCAAAGAACCAGAAGAACAAAGTGGGTTTCGCGGAGGACGATCATGTATCGACAATGCGTTTTGTATTAAACAAATAATTGAAAAACAAATTGCAAAAAACAGGAAAACACATTTATTATTTATTGATCTGAGTAAGGCGTACGATAAAGTACCAGTTATCAAATAATGGGAAGCATTGGAACAAACAAAAATAAATAATACATTAATAAAAGCAGTACAACAAATGTATAATAACTGTAGATCTCAAATAAAAATTAGCAAAAAACTGTCAAGCGGATTTCGGATATCAAAGGGCCTCAGACAAGGTTGTTGCATTTCACCAACATTATTTAAGATATATGTAGAACACGCCCTTAAAAATTGGAAGAAGAAATGCTGCCGAATGGGCTTTGAATTAAACAATACTACTCTTTATACTATGCAATTTGCGGACGATCAAGTAGTGGTAGCTCAAACAAAAGAAGACCTAGAATATATGACGAGAAAGTTATGAGAGGAATATAAAAACTGGGGAATGGAAATAAATATAGAAAAAACTAAATATATGGGCATAGGAAGCAATGATGGTAATTTACTATTAGATAATGGAACTACATTTGAAAGATGTACAGCATACAAGTACTTAGGAATAACGTACGAAGAAAACGGAAAAGATGAAAATGAAATACAAAAAAGAGTAGGCCAGAGTAGAAGAATCATAGGAGCACTAAATGGAATTTTTTGGTCAAAAAATATAGACAGACAAAGAAAGCTAAACATCTACAACACCGTGGTAAAAAGTGTATTAACATATGGCGCCGAAATATGGACTATGACAAACGGAAAATACTGGCAACAGAAATGGATGCATTACGAAGATCTGCCAGACACTCAAAATTAGACCATAAAAGAAACGACGAGATAAGAGATGTAATGAATACAAAGACAACAGTCATTGACGAGATTGCACAAAAACAATTAAAATGGTATGGACACATACGTCGCATGGGGGAAGATAGGTTACCAAAACAAGTGCTAGAATGGACACCAAAAGGAAGAAATCGAAGAAGACGTCCGAGGAAAAACTGGATACAGGGTTATCACCAAGGCCATGAGTGAGAGAAATCTAGCCGAAGCAGATTGGTTAGACAAAAAAAAATGGAGATTGGGAATCGGAAGGCGACACAAGACGCTATAAACCGAATATATATAAAAAAAGTTTAGTAATTAATTGTTATAAAATAATGATTAATTTATAATAGAATTAATTCCGATTGAATATTTTAGATTTTCATTTATTCAATATTTGTCAGATTTAAACATAAAAATATTTTTTTAGTTATAAAGAATAGACTGCAGATATGCTGGTTAATTAATGATTTTTTTGTCAAATTTGAAACTTATAGTTTTTCATATTTTAAAAACATTTGTGCTTAAGTAAATTTTATGAATTATTTAAAATTCACATACAAGTGAATTTTGGTTTATTCATTAGTCTTAAATGTTTTTATATAATTAAACAATTATTTTATTACATTAACATATCTTTATCATCTTTAATTAATATATTTGTTTATTCAATTTTAAAACTGACTTTTCTTTTAAAATAGTTCTAAAGATCATAGACTGCAACCCTTACTCTAAAAATTGTATGATTCCCGATAAACACTCGTAAGGGAAGTCTACGTTCAAATAAATTTATTTCTTGGTGACTAGTCTCACTTCGTCGTATTAACCGCCCTTAAGATCAACTCTTAAGGCTTCCGGACCGTCGAAAATGGTAGGAGGAGCTTACGAAGTTAAAACGCTGAGTTTTTGTAGCCGTCTTCGATTTTTTCAAGGACTGACTCGCTCTTTTTGGTCCGCTCTAATAGACGCTCCCGCATCTATTTGTATGAGTTTGTCTGTTTTTGTGTATGTCCGTCGTTATAACTTAAATTTATATGATTATTATAGCGCTTAGGATTTAAATAGTACAAATTTATAATTTTAATATCACATTTTTTTAAAATAATATTTAATTTTATTAAAATTTATGAAAGAAAAACAATTTTGCTTTAATTTATTGGATTTGTATACCATAATTTGGGACAAGATAAGAACACAATATTACAAAGTAACTCCGAAAGTAATACCTAACTCATTCAAATAGCGACTAATAATTTATTATATTACATTGTAGTTACAATTTGTGAATTTCAGTGACTTTACATAAGAAGCTAATTTAAACTTGAGCCCTTTTTAATACGTCCTCTATCGCAAGCCCCGTTCCATGCCTATATAGCGTCTCACACGGTCAGAGATTTTAAAAAAGAAAGAAAATGTTTTTAGGGCATTTTGCGTTGAGATAAGAACTTACAAAAGAATCCGTGTTTCTTAAATTCTTAAAACTAGGTTACTGCGTCCAAAAATTGCTGAATTTCTTGCTACAATTTATGGAATATAAAGTATGGAAGGATAAAAGTTTTAAACGAAAATGGAGAAGGAAAAGAATAGATGAAAGAAGTTACGTGTGCTAGAAGAAGATTGGAGAAGAATTAAATATTTTTTGTTAAATTAAAAAGATTGTATAAAAATGGTATATAAACGTTCAAATACGTAGGACCGAAAAGCTAATTAGGAAATAAAGACATTAAAATTAAATATTTATTAATATAATAAATAACGCATAAAATTTGTAGAAAATGTTGCATCTGTAGGTACCCTAAGAAAAGTAAAAAATTTTTTTTGACTCACCCTATTAGCTTCCCTCGTTGCCTTCTTCTTCTTTAAACGGACCTACTGTAGTTTAAGAAGACACTATATTAAAAAAATTTTTATCAAAATTTTGAAAGATAACTAACCCTTTAATCCTGCCTTAGTTAACACGATTTTTTCGATGTCCGGATGACCCACAATGCAAGGGAAGGTATCCAAAAGGCACTTGTACAGTCACCACTCGAAATTTAAAAATTCGCGCACAACTGAAAGTTCTTTTACTCGAAATTTTAATAAATCGCGAACTACCGATAGTCTGAGCACTTGAAATTTAAGATATCGCGAACGCACTTCACAGACTTACTGTAATAAAACAGTTTGTAATTAGTAAAGCTGTTCTTTTTTTGTAATATTACTTACCCTTGAAAACAGTCAATGCAGCCTTTAGAAGAACGATCCATAACTCATATCTATGGTAAAAATCTAAAATTTGCAATAATTTCTCAAAATTGTTAATAAATAAAAAGTATTTCTATATTTTACAAAAATAATAATTGTTTACTAATCTTCACATTAACGACAATATTGTAAAAAAAAAATTTTACTGTGAAAAAGACCCTCCACTAACCCAATAGATAAATGGCATTTAGGCAAGACTATACATTTAGTCCAGCGTAAATACCATCTACCTACCACACAACACTCTCTTATTATATTATTTATCTATCTCCTGAAACAAAAAAAAAAACAAAATTTTATAATAAAAATAACAATATATATATATATACAGGATGATTTTTTATTTGCTTCCGCCCGAAATTTTAAAAATAGGCAATACATTAGGTATACATTGCATAGATTACGTAGTTTTTTAAAATTTAATTTTCAAAATTAAGACATAGAGGGTTGTGAATTATTGTCAACATTGTTGACAATACTGTTGACAGTGCTTTTAAAGTCAATTTATTCGGGTCGTTTGTAGCCGCATTTTGTTAAGTAGAAACATGTTTTCTAATTCGGAAAAAACGGATATGTTATTGGTACTGGGAGAGTGCCAGAAAAACTACGAAGCAGCAGTTCGGCTCTACGCCAGATGTTATCCCGATAGAAGGACGCCATGTAATCATGTGTTAAGAAAAATTGAAAAGAATTTAAGAGAAAATAGAGTGTTTAAAAAGAAGAGCGACAGACGTCGTACAGTAACACAGCTGTAAATAATAACCCCCAGATAAGTCAACGACAAATTTCACGGCAGCTACAGATTAGTCAAACCTCTGTATTTAGTATTTTAAAAGCTAACCAATTTTTTCCTTACCATGTAACTATAGTTCAGGGTTTGAGAGAAAATGATTTTGGGCGTCGTCATCAATTTTGTGGATTTATCAGGAATCAATTAGAACAGGACCCTATCTTTTTATTTTACGTTTTGTTTACTGATGAGGCTACCTTCACCAACAATGGTTGCATGAACAGACACAATTCACATTATTACTCTCAACAAAATCCTCATTGGTTTGAAGAGTCAAGATTTCAAAGGGTATTTAAAGTTAATGTATGGTGCGGAATGGTTGGCAATCATATTATCGGTCCGTATTTTTTTGAACAAAATTTAAATGGTGAAATATATTTAAATTCCTTGAGGAATATTCTTAGAAGACGTCGAGTTGAATATACGACAAAGTATTTGGTTTGAAAATGACGGAGCCCCTTCACATTATCAAAGAGATGTTCGAAATTATTTGACACGAGCTTTTGAACCTAACGTTATTGCTAGAAATGCCCAGCATGCTTGGCCCCCAAGGAGTCCTGACTTGACGCCTCTAGACTTTTTTTGGGGGGAAAAGTCAAGAACGAAGTTTACAGCGTCCCCATAGAAAATGAAAATCAGCTACGTGAAAGAATTGTGGCGTTTTGCAGAGCCATAACCCCTGAGATGCTAGCCAAAGTTCGCATAAATTATAAACATAGAATAATACTGTGCCAAGAAAAAGAAGAGAAACAATTTGAACACTTTTTATAACAATTACTAAATGTAGTTCTGATCAAGGCATTGTATTTTAATTAAATGTTGAAACTGACTTTGATTTTTGAACATATAACGTCTAGCGTACAGGCGAACTGCTGCTTCGTAGTTTTTCTGGGACGCTTCTAGTACTAATAACATATCTGTTTTTTCCGAATTAGAAACCATGTTTTACTTAACAAAATATGGCTACAAATGATCCAAATGAACTGACTCTGGAAGTACTGTCAAAAGTATTGTCAACAATGTTTACATTAATTCATAACCCTCTATGTCTTAACTTTGAAAATTAAATTTTAAAAAACTACGTAATCTATGCAAAGTATAATGTGTTGCCTATTTTGAGAGTTTCAGGCGGGAGCAAATAAAAAAAATCACCTTGTATATAAAATATTTATATGATGAAACATATAGGTACTTACCATTAAATAAAAAAAACACTGCACCATTATATTATTTCACAAATAATTTAAATAAAATGTTTGCACTTATAATAGTACCTATGTTAAAAAAATATTTGACTCACCCTATTGGCTTCCCTCGTTGCCCTCTTCTTCTTTATACGAACCTACTGTAATTCAAGAACACATTATATTAGAAAAATTTTGATAAAAGTTTAGAAAGGTGACTAACCCTTTAATCCCGCCTTAATAAGCACGATTTTTTCTAAGTCCGGATGACCGATAATCTAAGGGGAGGTATCCAAAAGGCACTTATACACATCACCACTCGAAATTTAAAAATTCGCGCACAAATCTTTTATTTGAAATTTGAATAAATCGCGAACTACTTATAGTCCAAATATTTGAGATTGAGGATATCGCGGCCGCACTTCACAGACTTACTGTAATAAGACAGTTTTTATTTAGTAAAGTTTATCTTTTTTTTTTAAATGTTACTTACCCTTGAAAACAGTCAATGCAGCCACCAAAAGAACGATCCATAACCCATATCCATGGTAAAGAATCCCAAATCTGCAATGATCACTCAAAATTGTTAATAATAAATCAGATTATAACAATTATAATATATATAAAATATTTATAAAATGAAACATATAGGTACTTATCATTAAATAAAAAAACACTGCACCATTTCACTATTACACAGATAATTTAAATAAAATATTTGCACTTGTACTCGTACCTTTTTAAAGAAAAAAATGTTTGACTCACTCTCTTAGCTTCCCTCGTTGCCTTCTTCTTCTTTAAACGAACCTACTATAATTTAAAGACACACTATATTAGAAAAAATTTGACAAAAGATTACGAAAGTAACTAACCCTTTAATCCTGCCTTAGTTAGGACGATTTTTTCAAAGTCCGGATGACTCATAATCCAAGGCAAGGTATCCAAGAAGCACTTGTACAGGTCACTACTCGAAATTTAAAAATTTGCGCACAACTGAAAGTTTTTTAATTCGAAAATTTTAATAAATCGCGAACCTCTCATAGTCCGAACACTCAAAATTGAAGATATCGCGGGCGCACTTCACTGGGTTACTGTAATAAACAAGACACTATATTAGTAAAGTTTTATATTTCTTCAAAAATATTACTAACATTTAAAAACAATCAATGCAGCCTAATTTTACCTCAAACCAATGAAGCACAACCCATGTCAGATGTTAAAGCAATACAAAATTTAATTGCGATAATTAACCAAAATTGCTAATAATAATAAAAAAAAATATATAAAACTAGTGGACAATAATAAATGTTGACTGATCACAACAAATAACGATAACAAATCTCACACTTAACATTTGCTAAACTTTTAGATTAGGTTACTATGACATCCCTGTTTTGTTTAATTTTTTTCTAACGTAATTTCAAGTTATCTTGATCTTGTATGCAAATTAAATAAATAAATTTATCAATTTTTACTAAATGGTTTTATTCGCGTCCGTTCGCTAAAACGATTAGCGGCAAACTGAATAAATTGTGTAAGATTATCAATATGTCGTCATTAGCAAAAAACAGATCAGGTGATCGTAAAGGCGTAGACAAAGAAAATTATATAAATTAGGTAACGTATTAATAAAAAACAATGAATCATACAAATATGATACTGTACGTAAAAAATTATAAATTTCTAACAGAATTATGTAATAACCTTAAATATAAGTAATTTTTTTATTTATATACTGTTGTCTGTTTCTTTTCAACACAATCATAATCTATATTACATAGCAACATATACAACAAAATGTGTTGAAAAGAGACAGACAACGATATATAAATAAAAAATGACCAATATAGTAGCTAGCAAAAATAAATCTGTAAGTAACACAAATTTTTTATTTAAACATCCGATATAAAGAACAAAGACACAATCATGTACACTTTTGAGCACTGGAAATGAGACGATCGGGCTAACTGCGTTTGTGTCATTATCAGTAATATAAATATAAAAGAATATAAATTACTCTGTGTTTTAGATAAAGTAAATTTGCCCCATTTTGTTAAGTTTTAAATTTACAAAAAAATTAGATAGAACCTTGTTATTTAAAATTAACAACATGTGTGTTCGATTCGATTGTTTCATTACCAGTGATCTTATTTTTAACTATATTTTAAAGTCACTAATTAAATTAATCTGAGAGCTGGAATCGACACTTTACTAATTTTGAAGTCCAGAAAAATATAATTTACTTATTATTATTTTTTTTTAATATTTAAATCAATAAAGACATCGGCAACATTGTTCTAATAATTTTGGTTGTCAGAAGCAATGCTATACTAATTTTAGAAGAAAAAGATAGGTATTTTTACTAATCTTCACAAAAACAACTTTAATAATGAAAACCAGACGCGACATTTTACTACTTTTAATATTTGCAGCCGTAGTTTACCAAGTTCAGAAGCCAGAGATTATTATTTATACAAGAGAATACAACATTATTCTTGTAATTTTAGAAACCGTAAGCTGTAATTTATAAAGTGAAAATAAGTTTTTTTTACTAACTTTTAAGTTAATAAATACAAAAAACACATTTTTTACTAATTTTGAGGCTTTTAATTTTTGAAGCTAAAGGAGATTATTATCAATTTTAAAAGACGAAGATAATATTTTTACTAATTTTTGAATTACTTAATAACATCATACAGAGTCAAAGTTTTACTAATTTTAAAATCCGGAGACGTAATTTTACTAACACTAGAAGCCAAAAGCGACTTTTTAGTCATTTTATAGATTAAAAGTTTTGATTTTTATTAGTTTTTATACTAATAAATACACAACCAACATTTTTGAGAGTTCGTAGACTGTAATTTACTAATTTTAGAAACAGGAAATAAAATTTTTTTACAAATTTATAAATTAATAAATACAAAAAACACGTTTTTTTAATATTGAGAGCCCGTGGCAGCATTTTAGTAATTTTGAGACATTTAATTTTAGAAGCTAGAAGGAATTATTACCAATTTTAAAAATCAAAGTTAATTTTTTTCTAATTTTTAAATTAATAGGTACATACAGAAACAAAATTTTACTAATTTTGAAATCCGGTGAAGTAATTTTACTAATACTAGAAGCCAAGGGCAACATTTTAGTAATTTTATAAATCGAAAGTCATGTTTTTACTAATTTTTAAAGTAATAAATACACAACTAACATTTTTTAGAAGCCTTATAGGCTAATTTCAAGTTGAGATAATACCAGTAGTATTTTTGTTTCTATAAAAAATTAAAATAATTTAGGGTTGCGATTGGTTCTTGCCACAAAATGTATTAAAATTGCGATACTACCGCTAGTATCTCAACTTGAATTGAAATTAAGCCAGTAGTCTGTAATTTACTAATTTTAAAAGCGGAAGGTAACATTTTTTTTACAAGTTTTTAAATTAATAAATACAGAAAACACGTTTTTTCTAATATTTGAAGCCGGTGGCAATATTTTATTAATTTTAAAGGGCTAATTTCAAGTTAAGATAATACCGGTAGTATCTTTGTTTCTATGGAAAAATAAACAAATTCGGGGCTGTGATTCGCTGTTGTCATGGAAAAGTATTCAAATTTGCAATACTACCGGTATTATCTCAACTTGAAATCAGCCCATAAAAGCTATTTTAACAAACAAATCGATTAATTATATTGAAATACTATAGTAAAGAGTACGACTACAAGGATCAATCGAAAATGGGCGTGGACCGCTCTGTTTTAATGATAATTAAACATACTGATATACTGGGTGGCCCTGTAAGAAGTTTCCATCAAAATTTATTTTGTTTTGCTCTAAAAAATAAACAAAATTTTGATTTCGTCATTTTTTTTGTTGTAAAAAGAACATATTTTTTAGATGTAAGTAATAATTCTCAAAATTTGAACTCCTAAGCAGATTTGAGCATCTCATTTAAAATCTTAAATGAAATAAGATATGGAGTGATACATTATTCTTAAAGAGCATTTAATTCTTGATTCAAGACCACTTAGTTTTTTAATTTTCACAATCATAAATTTTTCCGAAAAATTTATAAAGCAAGGTCAAAAATAATAAAAAAAAAATAGACAAAATTATAGAATTGATAATACTCGGGAAAAGCAGGAAAATTTAGGAAAGCATTGAAATTAACTTGGGTCGAAATTTTTCAGTAGGCCACCTCGTATAGAAATGCGATAAAAATACGTTTTCAGCTCTTATTTCAGTCTCGGCTAAATACAATCGTAATAGTAATCTTTTGCTTGCTAAATTGCTAATGAAAGAATAATTTTTGACTGAAACAAGCAGAAAAACTAAAACCTAATTCCAACCCCGATTTAAAATTTAATTTTTCTCACCCTTGCGAGTTTTATCCTTCACCTGAGACCTCCCAAACACTTAAAATTACTGCATGTACACAAAAGTTTCAAAAATCTTTCAAAAAGTCACTCCCGAACGTTTGAAGCGTGTCTGATTTCTGATTAAACTGAAAGAATGCGTGTCCGATGTGATTGCACAATGATGGAAAAATCATCGGCAAAAAATCGGCAAAAAACTGTCGCTGATAAGGTGTTTATTCCCTTCGCTTTGTCTTCTTTTATTTTAACAAACAAGGTCAGAGTAAAAGCTGTTATTTTTGATTTTGTAAATTATAAAAAACAATGAAAATTTAATTAATATTTAAAAAGTCAGTGCCGTAACGAATATTATTGCCACCTAGGGCAAAATATTTTTTTTTGCACTTCCGAGGTTAAGTCAATAATTTAGTCCCTACTGAGAGAGACTACCACTTTCAGTCTCAAAAGACCCAATGGGATATTTAATATATGCTTTAGGATTTAAAATGCAATCGTAATAGTGACCTTTTCCCTGCTAAATTACTAATAAAACAAGAATTTTTGACTGAAACAAGCAGAAAAATCAAAATCTAATTCCGAACCCAATTTAAAATTCAAAATTTCGCACGTCTGCGGACTTACCCTTCAGCTGAAACCTCCAGGACATTTAAAATTACGGCATACACACAAAACTTTTAAAAATCTTTCAAAAAGGCACTCCCGAATGTTGGAAGCGTCTCCGACTCTAGACAATACTGAAAGAATGCGGTGGCTGAAGTGATTGCACAATTAGAGAAAAATCATCGACAAAAAATCGGCAAAAAACAGTCGCTGATAAGGTGTTTATTTCTCTTGCTTTGTCTTCTTTTATTTTAACAAACAAGGTCAAACTAAAAGCTCTTATTTTCGATTTTATAAAATACAGAAAACAATATAAATTTAATTAATATTAAGTAGCACTTTCGGGACTTAAGTCAATAATTTAGTCCCTACTGAAAGAAACTCAAAGGACGTTTATCTTTCAAGGAAACTTTATCTCAAGGAACTCAAAGGGACGTTTATGTTTATATTTCGTTGGAATTTAAAAGTGACGTTTGTTTAAAATCTTTAAATTTTAAAATATGAACAAAGTTAAATTACAAATATTTTTTTTATTTATTGGAATTGCAAAAAAATTGCGGATATACCTCAGAACTAAAGAGCTTTAAAGAAATTTATAAAGGTAACATTTTTTTTTAATCTTTGAAGCCGGAGATAACATTTCATTAATTTTGGAATCCAAAAAAAATATTTTATTAATTTTGAAATCCAGAGATGTAATGTTACTGATTTTAAAAACCGGTCGCAACATTTTACTAATTTTGAAAACCGGAAACGTAATTTTACTAAATTTAGAAACGGAAGGAAACATTTTATTATACATATATATACAAAAAACACAAAAAACGCGGTTTTTCCAGTATTGAAAGCCGTCAAAAATCGTCAAAATCGGTCGCTGATGAAGTGTTTATTCCTCTTATTTTGTTTTTCTTATTTTAATAAATAAGGTCAGACTAAAACTTGCTATTTGTGATTTTATAAAATACAAAAATAATTAAATTTTAATTAATTGTTATTCAGTTTTAGGTGACCTTTTTAAAATATCCTACTCCAGAGCCCAGACTGTCCAGTGTATGCATATGCATCAACAACAACTTCTTTACTTTAAGGTCAGATTTTTTTCATGTATTATCTATTATAGCAATCATTCAGTTTGCGAATTTCAACATTATTTTGCAAAATTTTCAAAATAAGTTAAAAGAAAGATCATCATTTTTTTTCGATTTTTATTTATTAATTAGGAGTAACAGAAAACGAAACATCAAACAGTAATTAAACAAAGCACTTACAAAACTGTTTGATCTTTAAATATTGAACGTTAAGAACGAGAATAGACTGAATAAAAGTTTGATTTTTTTAAATTAAATTTTAATATCTTTTCTTTTAAATTTATATTTATTTATCTATACAAATATTGAATCTAATAAATACTATTATTCATTAGACGTTTTAACATAAATATAAATTTGTTTGGTATAGCGCATAAAGTACATATAAATAAATTTATTTTTGTTTTATTTATTCTTTCCTCTAACTTTAAAAAAATAAATAAATTTTAAAAAAATTCTTTTGTTTTATTAGGGTTTGGGGGGTAGGTTCTAAGAACATTGCTAAAAATCTGGATTAAAGGTAGGTCCGAAAGAAGCAGAGAGATGAATCGCCACATAGAACAGAAGAAAAAACACTAATTTCAAGATTAAAGATAGGTTCGAAAGAATCAGAAGGAGGAAATTAGCCAGTCATCAGTTGTGCCAGAAGAATTTTGCTTTAATTAAGATTTTGTGTATAGTTTATGACTTTGTTAAAATTGTAGATCTCTGTTTTAATTTATAATTTTTCATTCAAAATTATGATTTTTATTTAAAATTTATTTTTTTTTTGGAAATCATTTTTATAGTGGGTATTGTGTATTTTAACAACTTTTCTGTTTTAGCTTTGGTAATTCCTTGTTCTGGGTAATAGTAATTTTTCTGTTTTAAGTTTTTTTACTAATTTTTTTCTTTTTGTTTCAGATTTTTGTATTTTTCTATTTTAAGTTTTCCTACTATTTGTCTTTTTCAGATTTTCGTAATTTTTTTTTAGGTTTTTAGGTGTTTCTCTGTTATTCAGAATTCAATTGTTTTTTCTAGTTTCAACAACATTTTTAAATAGTCTTCTAGGTGCACTTTATGCCTCCTTGAATAAAAATTTAAATATCTTTCCCTAATAAATAAAAAAAATTTTTTTAAATTTTTGCGCTATAATAAGAAGCACCGAGAAGTCGAGAACGTTGTCCTGAAGCTGATGTGTCAGGTGGGTTGCATAAAAGTCTGAAAACGTCTTATTTCATTGTTACACAATTTATTCAGTTTGTCGCTTACCATTGTAACGAACGGACGTTAATAAAGCCATTTAGTAAAAAATAATAGTTTTATTTTATTTATTAAATCGGCATAGGCACTGATAGTACTCAAAGTTAACTAAGAGTATGTTGTAGTATGTCTATAGAAAAACGAGAATTCTAGGGAATTTCATTTTATTGGGTTTTTTGTTTTTTCTTTAGTGAGCAATTGTCATCTCTCACCATCATTTTTATTTTCCTCAAAAAACAGTATTTTTCATGAAAAATCACTCATTTATTAACTGAAATGATACATTAACACACAAACTGTATATTAAGATACAAAATAATGGGCACAGTACATGCGAAAGTGAGTATAATCAGAATTTGATCATTTCTAAATTTAACATAACCTTACTTTAAGTCGGAAGAAAATGCACCTATTTTACCTACAATACCACAAGAACTTAATAAATCAGAATCTGCACAAGAAGCAGATTCTCGGGAGATTTATTTAGAAGGTGTTAAGGTACCTCAAATTGTTATACCCTTAAAAATGTCTTTGTATAACCTCGATTTTAGGCCCGGGTTGATAAAATTCATGTAGACGGTTTGGCGCGGACAAAAGACGATATTATCGAAGATTGCATAAGAGATTTATTCAAAGCGACAGATTTCCAAGATGTGCTTCTCAAAGCACACCGGGTAATGACATAACCTCAATTTTGACAGCCCCTTTTATCAATGTCATTTTAGGCCCGTCTAAAACTTGACGAATTAGGATGTTTTAAAAATATTGGAGTTTTTATTGATACGAGTAAAGGACAAGGTGCGAGCCCTGATGGACTTGAAGTATTTTATTTTTTATTGAATTTTTTCTTATCAATGATTATCTAATCTCAGGTTACTTTTAATGTTACGGAATATAAAAGAATAACAGGAGGTGTGACAACACAAGTGGGAAATAACGAAGGTGCACTACTTATTGGACTAAAAGCTCCGAATTTGTTTGGAAGAGGGGAACGAGTACAAGTGGAGTACAGTCATGGGTCAAAGAGAACCACGAATTTTAATGTTGGGTTTATTAAACCTATGAGAGGAAAATATAGACCAATGTAAGTCTTAAAGGACGTAAAAGACAAAAACAAGTAGTTAAGAATTACAAAATATTTGATTTATTGTAATCAGTGCATGTCGAGGTGTAAGGCTCATCCGCTTCTCTCACTCACCCAGTGATTTTATTGGCTACACTATTTGCCCTCCATATCGTTTACCTTTTTGAATTGACAAAATTATTCTCTAAAGAAAAAATAGATTGTGATAAACTACTAACGTTCTTGTAGAAATAAGAGTTAACTTTAGGTGAAATGTTTTAGATTTACCACCAGTGTGTTCCAGTCTAATACTGAATGGCCTGTTTCTGGTTATAAACAACTAGATAGGGGCTTACTTCTTGATTTAGGATTTCATTCAACAGCTCTGGTATTAAACTAGAAATTTTTTTCTTAATAAATTATGAAAAAATTCTAGATTAAGCATAACATTCAGTGGGAGGCAACAATTCGTGATTTGGCTGTATTAAGCCGGAACACATCTTTTGAAGTCAGAGAACAAGCTGGACTTAGTTTAAAATCAGCATTAAGACATGTTATATCTATTGATTTAAGAGACGATTTGATTTTTCCCACTGCTGGTAGTCTCTTACAACTAACTTCCGAGGTTACCGGTCTTGGTGGTGATGTTGGTTATTTAAAAAATGAATTTTTCGTACAAGGAAATTATTCAATAGCTGAGGATTTTGTAAGTTATTACAGTTTTAATAAAAAATAAAGTGTTTTGTGATATACGTGTTTTAGGTTTTACAAGGGACGCTTTCTGCTGGCTTTATGCGAGGATTAAGTAACGATATGAAAATTGGAATGTCTGATATGTATTATTTAGGTGGTCCTTTAACATTAAGAGGCTTTCAAATGAGAGGTGTTGGGCCTCATTCAGAAGGTGACGCTTTGGGGTCCATGTCGTATTGGGCATCAGGATTGCATCTTTTTAGTCCTTTACCGTTTAGACCAGGACGTGGAGGTTTTGGAGATTTATTTAAAACACATGTTTTTATTACTGCAGGAAATGTTGGAGATTTCAGGCTAAGTAAGTATTTTGCGAGCTCCTGCTACGCATTTGGAAATTTTTTCAACAAACATATATTGTTTGGTAATAAAAATTGTTTTATTTATACTACAAAGGGTGTCTTTGATAACTTTCTTTTTCAAAGTTTCAAATTAAAGATGTATCTACAGTAAAAAGCGAAAATAACGAGGAAATTTTGAAATCCTAAAAATTTATTGTTTTGACATTGCTTTTAGCCATTATCTTGGCCAATTCTGGTTGTTCTAACAAGTTCATCATGTAACTAATGGGATGGTTAAAAAAACGATTATTTTTTGTTTTTTAAAACCCTCTATTCAATAGTGGCAGTAAGATGAAATAAGACCCCGTTTAAAGTCTGAACCCTTAATATTTCAAGGTAGCTTATTGTGATTTTCTATTTAAATAACTTGGTATTTTAAAAAAAACTTCGGAATTTTATAACTCGTTTATGGATTAAGTTTATAGGAAAATCAACGCCTTTCCAAAAATATCTCTCTCGTTTTATGATAAATTAAACCTTTTCAAAAGTTATTTAATGTCAAAATTGAAATTATTGTAAATTTCAGAAAAACACAAAATTACCATATTTTAACTAATTTCTTTACATTCCAAAAGCCTCTCTTCAAAGATTTTGCAAACTGTCGAATTTCTCGAAATATATTCTCATGTTCTTTTACTTTTCCTTTTTTCAAGTATTTTTTTTCTTTTGGGATGTTTCTTTTCTTCTAAACCTAGTTTTTGTTTTTCTTCTTTTTTTCCTAATTGTCGTTATTTAATCATTTTTTTCTATAAGTCTTTGTTGGTTATCTCTTTCGTCTAATAAACATTTTTCAAGTTTTTGTAGAAATATTTTTGTTCTTAGAAACTATTTTAACTTTTCTTTTTCTTCAAATGATCGTTTTTCGGTTGTTCAACCATCCTTTAAAATGTTTTTTGTCCTGTTAAAATCTTCCACCAATCAGTCCAATGTTGTTTTTCAAATTCTTCTAGAATCGCCTTTTATTCCTCGTTTTCCTTAGTCTATTCTTTCTCTTCATTTTGTCGATTTTTACACACTTCTTGAAACTTTTTTTGTTACTTGTTTTTACCCGACATTTCACAAGTTTTACCATTTTAAGTAGTCCACCATTCGTCGTTGCTCAAAATGTTCTTTTTCTGCTAAATGTTTGTCAAGCTTTTCTAGAGACTTCTTCTGTTCTAGAATCTGTTTTTAGAATTTTTTTTTTAGAATTTTCTTTTTTTCTTCTAAAATCTTTGTTATCTCAGAACCTTATTCAGTTTGTCTTTCGCTCGACGTCTTCAAACTTTTTATAAGATTTTTTGTTCTTTTTTTTTCATCAATTGTCGTTTTTCAAAATTACCTTTTTCTTCTAGAAATCTGTTTTTGTTTTTTTTTCCAAACGACGTTTTTAAAATTCTCCTAGAATTTTTTCTTGTTATCCCAGAATCTATATTTTAGTTCTTCTTATTCTTACACCCGACGTCCTTGAACTTCTAGAATTTTCTGTTGCTCGTTTTTCACCAATCGTCACTTCTCAAAGATCTCTTCTTTTTTCAAATTCTGTTTTTCAATCTTCTCTAGAATATCTCTTTGTTTTTCTTTTTCTCTTAAACACCGTTATTCAAGTTTCTCTATAATTTTCTTCTAAAATCTTTCTTTGTTATCTCAGAACTTTATTCAGTTTGTCTTTCGCTCAACGTCTTCAAACTTTTTATAAGATTTTTTTGTCCTTTTTTCATCAATTGTCGTTTTTCAAAATTACCTTTTGTTTTCTAGAGATCTGTTTTTACTCTTCCCAAACGATGTTTTTCAAATTCCTCTAGAATTTTTTCTTGTTATCCCAGAATCTATTCTTTAGTTCTTCTTATTCTTACACCCAACGTCTTTGAACTTCTTCTAGAAATTTCTGTTACTCGTTTTTCACCAATTGTCAGTTCTCAAAGGCCTCTTCAAGTTTTTCAAGCTTTTTTAGAATACTTCTTTCCTTTTTTTTTTCTCCTAAACACCATTATTCAAGTTTCTCTATAATTCTTTTCTAAAATCTTTCTTTGTTATCTCAGAACCTTATTCAGTTTGTTTTTCGCTCGACGTCTTCGAACTTCCTATAAGATTTTTTGTCCTTTTTACATGAATTGTCGTTTTTCAAAATTACCTTTTTCTTCTAGAAATCTGTCTTTGCTCTTCTTTTTTCCCAAACGACATTCTTCAAATTTTTCTAGAATTTTCTCATGTTATTCCAGAATCTATTCTTTAGTTCTTCTTATTCTTACACCCTACGTCTTTGAATTTCTTCTAGAGTTTTCTGTTACTCATTTTCAACCAATCGTTACTTCCCAAAGAAAGGTTTCTTCTTTTTTCAAATTCTGTTTTTCAAGCTTGTCTAGATTATTTCTTTGCTTTTCTTTTTCTCCTAAACACTATGTTTTAAGTTTCTTTATAATTTTGTTTTACTGTTTTTTTTTACGTCTAACGTCTTTTAGAATTTTGGTATTTTCTTTTTCCACAATTTTTTTTATTTAAATTTAAAATAATTTTTTCGCCAAATCGTCTTCGTTTACTTCCAAAAGCTGTTTTTAAGGCTCTTTTAGAATATCCTCCTGTTCTTCTAACATCTGTTTTTGCTTCTTTGTCTTACAAACACTTTTAAGTTCTCGCAGAATGTTTCTTTGTTATCTTCTTTAATTTTTTTTAATTCCTCTTCTTTTTTCTTCTTTTAATTGTTTACAGGTTTCTGGTTGTATAACTCACTATCCTTTGTTTTGAATTATTGTTTGTTGACCATAGGACGTTTAGGAGTACATGACGAAAGTTTTTGGACACACGTTATAAATATTTATATTTTAATTTAATATATAGAAGATAAAGTATTTAAGTAGATCAAATAAATGAAGAAATAAGTTCACTTTTAACGGTTATAATAATTTTGACATTCATTGAGACACTATAGGTTTGTCCCAACAACACTTCAGAGTCAGAGCTTAACTGAACAAACGCAATAAAGATTTTGGGACTGTTAAATTTCTACTGCGCATGTGTAGTACAATTCTGAACTGTTGGAAGAAAAAATCTTTTGTATCCGAAGTACTTACAAATTTATTTATTGTTTTAGGTGACAAAAATATAATTGAAGCACTTACTGCTAGTGTTCGTATGTCATATGGTTTAGGAATAGCTCTCCGTTTGGGAAATATGGCAAGAGTGGAAGTAAATTATTGTTTTCCTCACACTTTTGAAAAAGGTGATCAAATCCATCCAGGAATCCAATTCGGAATCGGCGTACAATTTCTGTAGAATTAAAATCAAGATAGTCATTATTTCGTTAAAAATTAAATAAACAATGTACACACTGTTATTAATAAAGTTTGTTAACACTTAGCAATGCAGTGATATAAATTTAAAGAAGGTGCCCCCTCTAAGTTGGTTATTTTTAGTGACTTTGTTTTCTTTGCGTTGGTCACCTTAGCGACAAACTTCATTGGATTGTGTCAACGCATGTAAAGTGTACATGTCATATGTTGCATTCTGCATTTACAAAAAACTTGTACAAATTCTTTAATTTTTTTACGAATTTATTTTAAATGAGGATCACCCAAAGTTCAAAATGATAATCGAGCAACCTGAAGCGTTTAAAACATGGTTAACCGCCGTTTTAAAACCGATGTAAGTTGACCCCATATTTGCATTATCTACGATTTTATAGTATTTGATTTGTAATTAATGACAAGGTGTTATAATTTTGATTAAGTTTTTTAACAAAATGTGACTGAGTATAAATAAATTTGTTTGGCTTGGGTAAATTTCGAATTACATAACCTCACTTTTCCGTTTCATGATGGCGTAATGTCAACTATTTTTTTAAACAGGTGCGATGCAGATCCAGCAGCTTTGGCAAAATACGTGTTGGCGTTGATAAAAAAGGATAAAACCGAAGAGGAGCTTCATCGAATTATGGTGGGACAGTTACAGGTTTTCTTAGAAAATGGTTTGTTGGGTCTGGAAGTTTGTTTCATGACTGATTACTGATTATTTTTCTCTTGTAGAGACTGAATCTTTTGTAAATTTAGTATTACGGACAGTTGAAACGCAGGATTATATAACGACGCCTGTTATACCAAACACAAATCCTCCAAATCCAATATTGATGAAATCAACCAAAGAAACAAAACCAATTGTACATCCCAATGAACTGCCCAATTTAAATGAGGCCGTTAATGGCTCAAATACCGCCCGGAAGGAGCATGAAACGAAACGGGATCGGGAAATGAGGAAGAGTGATGCTTCGGTAAGTAGGCTATGAAGAGTCACATGTTATTGTTGATATTATGATATGACACTTGTTTTGCCTGACTTCAATTGTTGTGAAGTTATTTGTAACGCGAGATCATTAAAAAAACTTTGCTTTGGGATTATGAAACAGTGTTTATATCCTCTAGTGTTACGCGTGTTGTCATTTAAGCCTGAACGTTTGAAGCATTATCGTTCTAAAAAAGTGGCCCTTATTGCACTAGTACATAAGGTTAAAATTACACTACTCAAAACAATTATCGCATATTATATCACAAGTCCGATAGAATTTTTTGGTATAAGTTAAACATGTTAGTTTCATTAAAAAACAAATTTGGGAAAATAGTTATATATTTTTTCAACATACCAGTTGATAAAAGACAAATTAAGCCACTAATTATTGATTAAATCAAAATCAAAATTTATAAAATTCAACTGAAAATTGAAGAAATTGTATTTATTAGCGTGTGTTCCCTCCTCTTGCGTTTATAAGGTAAAAAATGACAAACATGTATGTCATACATGTACAGGCTGTCCCAACGGCCCGAAAAAGCTCTATAAGTTGTTTATGTTAGGAGATACTAACTTTTCTTTTTTTTTTTAGATTATAGTTGCATTTCTGCTGCACATTTTAAAAATATTGCGGTTTATATAGAGGTGATATTTAAAAAACACTAAAGTTATATTTTTTTAAATGGAATCTACTCAGTTTGATTTTATTTTTGGATTGTATGCTAAATTACAAGTAACTTTTATAAAAGTTGTTTTTATTTGTCTGTTATCAATTTTTATTTGTGGCACTTTTTTACCAGAATTTTTGAAATACAAGAGTCTGTCTAAAAATTCTTGCCTTCTAAATGCTTACACACAAGTTAAAGTAAGTAACGCCGTTTGATCCCTGAATATTTGCCGCATTTTTTAAGTGTTTACTCAACAACCTGCTCAGTGGTATGTGCCTACTGCGATTTTTTAAACATGACAAATTAGAAATGTCAAAAACTCATTTTTTTCAAATGGTACGCTCTATTTATTATTGTACCAATCGTAAGATCTTTTGACAAGCTTTTCATGAATATAAGGTTTGTATAGTGTAGTGTAAAATTCTAAGTTGCTATCCTACATTAACTAAATTTCGAAAAACTTTTCTGTTTTGAATGCAGCACTTTGCGACAGTCTTGCATTTGAGTATTTTTGTTTGTAGAGTCTTTGAGCCAATGAAATATTACGATCCGCTTCACCAAGACTGTATACCATATTAATGAGTTTTTGACGGGTAAAATTCATTTTGGGACTTCTAATTATCACAATAAAATTGACAGATTATAACAATGACAGAAGCCCACTCGATTTTTATTGTCCAAAACAGAAAGGTTTATCGAAATTTAGTTAATTTAGGATAGCAAGCTAGAATTTTACACTAGACTATACAAACCTTATATTGATGGAAAGCTTATCAAAAGATCTTTTAATTGGTACAATAATAAATAGAGGGTGCCATTTAAAAAAAATGAGTTTTTGACATTTTTAATTTGTCATGTTTAAAAAATCGCAGTAGGCACATGCCACTGAGCAGGTTGTTGAGTAAACCCTTAAAAGATGCGGCAAACATTTAGAAATCAAACGGTGTTACTTAGTTTAACTTGTGTGCAAGCATTTAGAAGGCACGAATTTTTAGACAAACCCCTGCATTTCAAAAATTCTAGTAAGAAAAGCGTCACATAAAAAATTGATAACAGATAAATAAAAACAACTTCTATAAAAATTATTTGTAATAAATAACTTAAATAGACTTAAATAAAAACAAAAATAAAATCAAACTGAGTAGATTTCATTTAAAAAAAAATAACTTTAGTGTTTTTATACTTGTTTTTATGTCGTATTTATAAGGCTATGTGCCGTTCACACAGTCATGGCCTACTGAGATATCAATCATTTACATTTTTAAAATATCTAAATATTTTTAAGACACTATTACAAACATGTTTTTTTCTAGGATAAGGAAGATAAGTCGCGCATTCGTCCCCGCCATCGTTCATCCTCTCGCAACCGTTCGCGATCACGTTCATGGGATCGTTCCAAACGTTCAAAATCACGTGATCGTGATCAACATCGTCTCGATCGTGAAAAACGTGACCGTCCGCGTACTTGGCGTAATAAATCGCCTCCACGTCGTTTCGACCGACGACGCTCGCGAACGCCATCACCTTTAAGAGGACGTTCGAGGTCCCGTAGCCCTAAACATCCTCACCGAGGTGGACGATACAGAAATAGGACACCTCCACGCAGTGCCAGTCGCAGCAGGTGGGTAGTAAGCACTATGGTAGCCGAAACATTTTAACCAATAAATGACAAACTGCAAATAACTATCCTTTATTATCCCTCTTATTCTAATTAGAATAAACATTGTATTGTAGGGTGTAGTGGGTTGCATATAATCGATTGCAGTTTGTGATTAAGTTACTATTAGTCGACTATTCTGTTTATATAGGTCTCGATCCCCGGAGAAATTACGTAAAGACAAAGACGCCAAAGATGGTCATTCTCGCCCAGGAACACCAACCCAAGACTCGAATCATGGCGATATGGATCTACGTTTGACAAATAGTACCCAAAGTATACAGAGTGTTGTAGTTCAGCAGAATTCGAAACGAAGATGTCGAGATTTTGACGAGAAGGGTTACTGCATGAGAGGCGAGATGTGTCCATTTGACCATGGAGTAGATCCGGTTGTATTGGAAGATTCTGCTTTGAGCAGTGTTTTGACATACAATCCTAATACGACATCTGCTGATGTTCCTCCAATCGGAGCTCCGATTTTGAATGCTGCCGGTCATCCAATGATGGGACCTAGAGGCTTACCACCAGAGTATAATCCACAAGCGCCACAAATGTGGAATAACAGGACTGGAGGGTTTAGAGGGCCGAGGCCTATGGGCATACCAAGGGTAAGTTTATAGGTTTGTTCCAATAACAGTTGTAGAGATTTTAAACTGCTAAAACGTTCTCAACTGTTGTTGGAAGCAACCTAATAATTTTTAAGATTGTTTTTGCAACATTTGATTATTTAGGGTCCTATGATGGGCGCATTCCCGAATCAACCCAACATGCAACGCGAATTAATACCAGTTCCTGTCATGGATAACAAACAACCTGATCAGTACCCACCGGTTGGTTTTCGTCCACAGTCAAATTACATCGGTAATAATATCAATGACCATGAAGCACCATTCAAAAAGAAAACTTTCGATTTTAATCGATTAGGTCCAAGATCAAAAAATCCAGCCAATTGTTCATTAGAATTGAAAAAAATTCCACAAGGCTTGAATACCATCACGCATTTAAATAATCATTTTTCGAAATTTGGCAAACCTGTGAATATACAAGTTAATTATGAAGGTGATCCAGAAGCAGCGATTGTTACATTTTCTAGTCATGCTGAAGCTAACGCTGCTTATCGCAGTACCGAAGCTGTACTGAATAATCGATTTATTAAGGTGTTTTGGCATAATGGCAGTTCAGAAGGTAAGTTGATTTATTTTACTAAAGGGATTGATGTATTAATTAGTATATCGTGTGTGCAAATAAAAAAATGGACTCAGTTGGCTATAAAAACCGACATAATTTGATCTGTATTTTTTTAATTTGAATATAGGGAAGTCGAATATTTTTTTGGGTTAATTTCAAGTTGAGATAATACCGGTAGTATCGCAAATTTTAATACTTTTCCATGGCAACAACCAATCACAGCCTCGAATTCTTTTAATTTTGCCTAGAAACGAAGATACTACCGGCATTATCTCAACTTGAAATCAGCCCATAAGTCACAATATCTTGCCAGATTGACATACAGATATTGCTACATCTTGACATTTTGCCATCTATCATTCGCTTATATAGAGGTAAAACAACGTAGAGTATTATTCAATTTCAATGTCAAATAAATCAAACACTTCTGGATCGATGCAAGTCTGGAGTGCTTGACTATGACATTAGAATTTAACAATACTGTTCATAAAGCATTGTTCCAGTGTTACCACATTTGCAGTAAAAGCCATGGATCGATCAAAAATTTAATTGATTTAATATTTCGTAATGTTTTTAAATGAAATATTAAAGTTAAAAGGAAGAATACAACAGAAAATTGAAAACACAAATAAACAATAAAAGAATACATTCAAAAGAACGGTTTTATGCTACATACATTATAAAAAAAGCAGAACTTTTATCTTTTACTTAGTCCAGTTTTTTTATTTAAGTACTTGTTATGATTGTATATGTTGCACGAAATATGTTATTTATTTAAAGAAAGAAAAAATTTATTGATTTTATATACGAAGCCTTCAGGAGTCACACAAACCACGTGACCTAAATAAAGATAAAAAACCTAATAAAAACAGTGATGCTCAGAGTAATAGTTTAGCAACATTTACTTTAAATAATTCTAATTCTGTGGTTAGGTTTTAAAAGCAAGTTGGTCACGTGGGTTGAAGATAATTTCTGAAGGCTCTGCATATAAACAAAAGTCCATGCTTAATAAACGGATATTTGGTGACTACTTAAATTTAAAAAAAAATCTCGTTTATTAGAAAAAAGTTTTTTTACTTTTTATTTTTATATTTTTGGGTAAATTTTAAGAAATATTTTGTTGATATTGTGTATTTGTGTGTTGTGTATGTTTTGTAAGGTCATATGTTGTAATGGGTTTAAGACTGTGTTTTGTTTCAATAAAAGGTAAACAGGAGAACGTTCCTCCTCGTTCCGTTAAAGATCGTCTTGGGGTATCAGCTATTGTACCACCAAATACTAACAAAGTCCTCAATTTAGTTCAACCACGAGCAGATAACACCACCGAAAATGAAACAACTCAAGATAAAAACACTAAAACAGGAAACAAAGAAGAAACTAAAGCGCAGGCAGCAGCAGCAATTAAAAAAAATCAAGAGCTCCTAGCTGCGAAAGAGAAACTTAAAAAGAATCAAGATGAACAGAGAAAGGAAGTATTGAAGATTAAGAATAATCTCAGAAAGAGAAAGCAAGAATTACTGGAGAAACAGTTGTCACAACAGAAGATTTTGATAGAAAAAATGGAGAAATGTAAGTACTGTTATAAGATCTTGGTGATAGATTTGTGTTGTGTTTTTAGTACCAGCAGGTCCTCAACGTGATCACATCTTGGAAACCATTAAGAAAACACAAGAATCGATTGAAAGCATCAAAAAAGATCTTCTTCAGTCAGTTTTAACAGCAAAACCACCTCAAAAGAAAGCGAAAGAAGATGTGCAAAGAGAAATGTTAGATGCTGAATTAGATTTGATAACAAAACAGCAAGAAGGTGCTGATACATCAGAAATACAAAAGAAATTGTTTGAGTTAAAAGCACGTGCTGCTATGACTAGAGGACGAGGAAGAGGAAGAAGATATAATCCTGTTAGCCGGCATTTGTTAAGCAAGAATAACTTGATTGATAATGGAGGTTAGTTGAGTTACTTATTTTTTAAAAAAATATATGTATTTTTTTAAGGTCTTAAAGGTAATGTCAAGTCAGTGAATAAGACTACGTTCCAAAAGCATACAGTTGATCACAGACCTACTTCTTTATTGGTTTCGGGGTATGAAGCTGATGAGCAAGAGAGTGTTTTGAATCACTTTCAAGTAAGTTTTGTTATTCAAAAAATCTATTTAATAACAGCAAACGCTTGAGATTGGTAACATCGTTACTGAAACGCGTCTCGTGTGGAAAAAAGTGTTTGGTGTTATTTGGGTCGATTTATTTGACACATTGAAATCCATCAATTTTGTAGTTGTATGGCGAAATCACTGACTATTCAGTGGACTCGACTTTGCCAAGCATTACATTAAATTATAAAACTCGTAAAGAAGCAGAAATGGCATTATTAAAAGGCAAACATTTTCAGGTAATATATTTTTTTTATTGATTTATGAACATAAATAACTATTTGAAATTTCAGGATCGTACTTTGTCTATCACATGGTGTAATAGCGTGTCACTTAATAACCAATCAAGACCGGCCACACGTCAAGTGTTGATATCTGAATCTGAGGAGGACAGATTAATTGAGCAAAATGCACCAGAAGGAGAAGAAGAGGTAAGTTTTTATTAGAAAAAAATGTGTATTGTATATTGTGTTTTAGGTGGGTGCTGAGATATCTGAAGAAGTTTTGCTCCAGGACGATGAAGAAGAAGATGATGAAAGTGAAGATCGTTCGTGGAGGCGATAGTTTTGCGGCCATATTGTTTCTCATCTATTAGTTTAAAGATGTATAATTTTTTTCTGACTTTATTTTATTTTTTTGAGGTTTGCTTGCTTGTAAAGAATTTATGGTGTATAACTGTATAGTGGTATTTTACTCATTTGATTTTATTTTTGCTTTCTAGTGTAAACTTTGAATTTGTTTTCGTAACAAAATATGATTCATATAATCCAGAATAATGAAAACAAATTCTTAGTGGTTTGTTTATATTATAAGACGTTAAGTAAGAAAAAAAAAGATGCCCCCATTAAAAAATAAAGACTAAAAAAAATATATTAAAAAAAATAGAACACTTTTAGAAAAACATTAAATGAGAAAAAATGTTGATGTATTTGTATATTTTATTATATTTACATAACATTAGGGGGCATCAAAAAAATTAAATTATCGCACAAACAAAGGTTTCAAACCATTGAGATTATTGGGTATATTGCCGAAGGCATTTTAGGGATAGTTAAAAAGACAAGAATGGTATTTTTTTTACCTTTTTGTTTTAGTATCTTACGTTGACCATTTACTTTTTCTTTACAGCCTTTACACCATCCAAAAATCTTCCTTCTCTGTCTTTCACGCTTCTCTCTGTTGCAAATTTAATATTCTTCTTGAATCATCTTATTTTTTCCAATATCCATACAGTCTTGTCTATACCTTTGAAGAGCTTTAACTGTGAAACATTTGGGATAAATAGAGAAATACCGAAACAAGTTCATTCGTTGTTTCTCCTTCAGTATCTGAATCCGCAGCCAATGCACATATTTTCAGTTCTACTTAAATTTATCTTGAGACATTTTAGCAAATTTTCATGTCCGTGATTTCAAGGCGACTTCCATGTTTCAACACGGGTTTTTGTCTTCATCACGGGTTTCTGTCTCTGTCTTCATCATGGGTTTATGTCTTATGTTTTCATCACGGGTTTATGTCTTCATCACGGATTTTTTTTACTACAGATTTTATTTTTCCTCAGAAGTTTTATTTATTTTTTTGCACGAGTTCCGTTTTTCAGTATGGGTTTTATACTCCATTCGACTTTCATGTTCCAGGACGACTTCTAGATTCAATTACTGGTTTCATGCTCTATTAGGTGTTCTTTCAATACGGATTCCGTTTTATAACGAGTTTCAAGCTCTATTATGGCTTTTTGTTCCATCACGACTTCCATGTCCTGTTACGTTTCTTCCTTCATCACGGGCCAACCTTGGTCATGAGTTCTATTTTTCATCATGAATTTCATCCTGCATTAAGGGTTCTTTCATCATATGGACTTCATCTTTTATCACGAACCGGCCTTATGCTCTATTATAGGTTCTATTCTTCTGCATCTTTTATTAAGGGTTCATCCTTCATCATTTTTTGCCACGTGTTTCATATTGTATGATTCGTTCCATGTCCCATTACGGGCTACATTACGGCTTCTATGGTAGTTTCATCTTTTATTAGAGGTCTCATTTTTCTTCACGTGCTGTGCTTCATCATGGGTCCTAGTTTAATAACGGATTTCATGTTTTATTAGGGATTTTAAGCTCATTATGACTCTGCTTCATCATAACTTCCATGCCTCATTATGGGTTCTTTGCTTCATTGCGGGTTCTATTCTATATTACGAGTTCATGAGTTTTATTCTTCGTCATTAGTTTCATTTTTTGTCACAAGTTTTATCTTTTATTACAAATTCAATTATCCATTACAGATTTCATCCTTCGTCACTGTTCCCATTTTCTCACGTATTCTGTTCTTTATCATGAGTTCTATCTTTTATAACGTATTTCAGATTTTATAATGAGTTTCAAGTTCCATTATATAGCGTCCTGCTCGATCATGACTTCTATGTTCATCACGGAGCTTATGTTTTATCAAGGATTCCATCCTTTATCACGAGTTCCATGCTCTATTATGGGTTTCATCCTTCATCACGAGTTCCAGACTCTATTATGAGTTTTATCCATTATTGTACTGTTCCATTACCTTCTAATACGGTTTTTGTTGTGCTCTCCTTAACGACTCTCATGTTCCATTCTTCATCACGGATTCTTTCAGCATATGGGTTCTATCGTTTTATCACGGAATGGATTTTTTGCTTTATCATGGGCTCCATGCTTTATTACGGGTTCCATTCTTCATTATCCGTTTTTTTGAGTTACATAATTTATGATGGGTTTTATGCTCTATTTTCTATGTTCCATTACGCTTTTTTGTTCCATCAAGACTTCTTTCATCCTTTGCCACAAATTCTAGTTTTCGTCTCGAGTTTTCATCTTTCTTCATGGGTCCTTTACAACTGGTTCCATGTTGTAGCATCCTTGACGACTTCTATCTTAGATTTCGATCACCACTTCTAATGGTAAATCATGGGTTTCATGTTTACCATGTTCCAACAAGTTGCCATTTGCACAAGAGGGTGTTTTCTGAATGATAATCAGTAAAACGGTTGCTTTAAACCGTCTTTTTTTTTCCTATTCAGAGGATTATTTTTGTTTTTCAAGAGCTAAGACGGTAAGTTGGTAGTAAAAAATTTCTGATATTTGCCTGTTTTTCAGATAAAATGAAGAAACAACACTACAAAATTAAAAGCTTGTTTTGTTGAATTTTTATTAGACGCAAGGTAGTAGAAGGCCGACAAAAAGCAACCAAAGGAGGCGCTACGTGAAACTAGCTCATTTGACTAAAATCTTAAATTTCTATTTCAGAAGAGCATGAAAGTAAATACATCTTCTATTCATTTGCAAGTACTCAAAAAAGCTACATAAACTTGTAAGTTGCAATTTTAGCTAGCTTTATGTTGTTGTGTACCAAGTTTTTATTATACAGGGTGAGTTTGCTAAGAGTTTATCTCATCTTTTCTCAAAAACTAATTACATATTACATCAACTTCAAAGTTTGCCATTAAAAACTCTGTTTTTTGCGCTACGCAGGTGAATTTTTCCAGAATTTTTCTAATATTCCTTCTAGTAAATATTAATTTTTTGAAAAAAATATAAAATTACATTTTTTTAAATGTCGTTCTAAATGAAGAGATTATATTTCAAGAAAATTGTAGATAACCGCAAAAACTAATAAAGTTTATTTGTATTCTAAGACCTCTTTTCAGGGAACATTGCCAGTTTACTTAACAATCCACTAGATACTCAAGGATACTAAACTAGCTTATAGGATTGCTCATTTCCTATGCTGCAATGTAAGCGTACTTCCCCTCACTCCACTCGCTTGCGTGACGTCAGCCAGAGACCTAAAACGATATACACCGTCTGGCTAAATGCATTAATAACGAGAACAACGAGAGATTTTTGCAAAGAAACAAATTGATAAAGTAAATAATCTTTACCTTCGGGCGTATTTGGTAATTAAAATATTCTAGTCTAGTTCTAGACTGAGCTCTAAGGTTTTAATTTAATGAAATTATTTGTTATTATCATAATTATTGTAGAAAGTTGTACGCCCACGTATTGCATTTTGATGGGGAAATTCGCGGGAGGACCACGATAAAACTCTGAAAAAGTACTAGAAATAGCAAAAAAGCTAAATGTTAAGTTTAATTTAAACAAATAATGAGCCATATATTAAATAATAAGGGAATCTCATAAAATTCGAATCAAACAAAAGCAATTTCTGAGTTCCCTGACCCAAACAATAAACAAGATGTGCAACGTTTGTTGGGAATAGTAGTAGAAATAAACTAAACCGTTACGGAATTTTCTAAAAAATGACGTGTTATTCAAATCGAAGGAAAACTCCAAAGCGGCATTTTAAAGAATAGTAGTATTCCTCCAGGAATGTCCAATACTGGAGTACCTCGATCCTTCTAAGAATAGTGGTTCGGGCTTTCCAAATTGTATGAATATGTTCAAAAAAAATTTACGATAGAAAAATATAGGATGTACACCATCTTTTAGAGAAATGTTTAGATTAACATATTCTATTTTTACGAACATGTGCTTTGATTATGACAAAAGTTATAAGGGTTTAAAATCAGAAATTTGCAAAGTTTTTTTTCTACTGCGGTTTTAATGATAAGCACTCTTAAACTATTAGGCGTAGGTTACAGATTTTTTTTTTAAAACTAGAATTCAATGTACAACAATTTTATATTGAAAAATTTAATAAATTAAACTTGATTATTATGAAAAACATTTTAATTGAGAAATTATCGACTAAAATTGTAATGTACTGTCTTTGAATAAACATAACTTTTTATTTCACGATATGAATTGCTAATTTTTTTTTATACAGTCGAGTTCCTGATGCTTTGAGAACATTTTTACTCGTATAACTTATTGTGGCGTTTTAGAAATAAAGATTCTAAACTCTAGAGCGATTTGAACGTGAGCTCATGGTCTCTAGCTTACGTCACGCGCTCGCTTGACCTTGCAGACAAAATCAAGCCACTGAGCAATCCTGTAAGCTAGTTTAGTATCCTTGCTAGATACCTACCTTCAAACTACTTTGTGGATGGAGTTGAATTTTCGTAAACGCCTTAGGTATTTCACTTTTTTTGTCATTTAGTATATTTTTGAATTTCTAATATCCGATTTTTAAAAGAAGATTTACTTACGGACTTGAATAGAAGCATTAATCTTTGTCAAAAAGGAATTTAACATAATTTTCAACAAAAAACAGGGATTACAAAACCTGAACTTGCAAAAAAAGACACACAAATAAGGTAACAAAAACACAAAATTATTTTACAACAAAATATTTAACATTTAATTAAAAAAAACGTACTTTCAATCGCAACAATGGGCTGGAGAAGTGTGTCGTAATTTTAGCGCGAACGTTTGAAGCACTGTCATTCTAAAAACATACCTTAAAAAAGTCGCCCTTATTGCACTAGTGCATAAGGTTGAAATTATAACAGCTAAACTTTGACCGAATGAAAATCACATATGGAAACACAAATAAGACATAAAAATACTCAACTCCGATACTCTAAACATTCTAGTTTTAATCCAGTCAGAAGTTACAAATAATTTGCGCATAATTGATAAATTAATCGAAAATAGAAATTACCGTGTAAGCTTCGTGCTCTCAGTCACCCGAACAGCTGTAAAGCAACTACCGAAGATGGCCGAGTAGCGAAGAAGCGCTCCAACGCGCGGACAAATGAAGAAAATCGTTCACGTTCGGCATGGTTCGCTGGAATTCGCTCATGTTGGACCTGCGTTACACCTTAGAAATGAATGAAATCTGTGCGTTTTATTTTCCATTAAATTCTTTATTAAGTGTAAATTTGTTGTAATTCGTGACTTATCAATAAATGAAATGTTTAGGGTATCGAATGTCGATATTTTTAGGTCTTATTTATTTTATTTAGTGTATTTATTCATCGCTTGAAATTTGATCTTTGTAAATTCAACCTTATTTACATGTGCAATAAGGTCGACTTTTTCAAGGTATTTTTATCGAATGACAGTGTTTCAAAATTTCGCGCATTTTTGACGTCACGGCTTCTGGAGCCCATTCATTAAAAGCCGGCCATCTTGAAATTGATTAGCGCCCTCTACTGCTCATTTTGTTGTTGAAGTGATGTTTTCGACAGCAGTTTTATACTTCTAAATTTATCAAACCCTTCTGTAACACAAAGAATTATATTAGATTCGAAATAAATTATATTTTTATTAAGTTTAGTCACCCCGACAGTTTTTAATTTCTTCCACTAGGGAGCGCTGTTGTTTTTCGATTGTCCAATAAACGCGACTCAATTTGTTGGTGATTTATAATAATTGGTTTGGTAGCACTGTTTCAATTTTGATATTTGACATTGTTCATTGTTGACAGGTCATGTTATCGTAAATATTTTGGTTTCTTATCATTCGTGATTCCCCTGTGATTAATCACCAAAATGGCTTGGACTAATTATCAAATTCTTTTAGCTCTTGTTATGGTGATAACTGGAAGTATTAACACTTTAAGTACCAAGTAAGTTTTTAAGGTTATGTTTAATTTTTCTCACTGAACTTTTCAGATGGGCTGATAAAATTGACTCTGCAGGCAAAAATGGGGATGTACACGTTTTCGATCACCCGTTCTTCCAAGCATCTTGTATGTTTATCGGAGAAATGTTATGTTTACTCACTTTTAAAGTCCTCTACACAGTATACAGTCGTCGAGCTGTAAGTCACAACTTTCGAGGGAAAATTTCTTAATTTATAACTCTTAGGACGGCTCAGAGGATGTTAACGAACTCACAAAAGGCAACCGCAATTTTAGCCCCTTTGTCTTGTTCCTACCTGCAATGTGTGACATGACAGCGACTTCAATCATGTACATAGGGCTTAATTTAACCTACGCTTCAAGTTTTCAAATGTTCAGAGGCTCTGTGATTATTTTCGTTGGTTTGCTCAGTGTGGGCTTCCTAGAACGCATTTTGAAAAAACGGGAATGGGGCGGGATTTTTTTCGTTATTATTGGATTGGCTGTTGTGGGGGCTGCTGATTTTCTGGCAAAAGACACGAATACAGAGAATCACGGCCGGAATGATATAATTACTGGAGATCTTTTGATTGTCATTGCTCAGATTATAACAGCTGTTCAGATGGTTGTAGAAGAGAAGTTTGTCACAGGGTTGGATATTCCGCCCCTGCAGGCTATAGGCTGGGAGGGTGTTTTTGGGTTTTCGGTTTTGGGGCTGTTACAAATACCGTTTTATTATATTAAAGCGGGGCCCCCTTTTACCAATAACCCTCAAGGAACGTTAGAGGATTCTATTGATGCTCTTATACAGATTGGGCATAGTTGGCAGCTTATGTTCGCTATTTTAGGTAAGTTTTTTTGTAATAAATGAGGAAGAATTGTATTTTTTTAAAGCTTTACATTTGCGATTATTGTAGATAAGTAGGGTAAGTCAACTTTCTGATTAATAAAAATGGCACGTTTGTGTAATATTATACTTATAATGAATGTTTAGTGCTGTTAAATTATTTGCTTTTTATGGAAAATTACGCGTAACTGCTGGATAAAAATAGTCAGTTATCTCTCATTATGTTTCGTAAGACATTTTTTATAACAATAATTTTTTCATAAAAATGTCTTAAACAAATTGCAATTGGATCAGCTGGAATAAATCGAAAAATTTATCCAATCACATCAAAAACTTTTTTTGGACACCACGCGCGTTTTGGTAACGATGTTACTATTCTCAAGTGAAACTTAAGATTGAATATTTTAAAAATTTTAATTTAAAAAACTTAGATTTTGAAAAGTTAAATTGCAACTATTGAATCTAAAATGTTACAAAGAGTTAAAAAAAAAAGAATATAAATAAAAATCTGAAATAAAGGTTGTGAAATTAACGGGAAAAAGTTTTAATATGTGTGCTTCTCACGATTATTAATAACTGACTTGCACTTGTTTGACACACTTAAAATTTAATTGTTTATCTCTTTGTATTTCAAATCGCCTCAAGGTCTCTGAGGTATATTATCGGTTCCGTTGTTTGCACCAATACATTTTACCGCAAAAGACGCCTACCTATCATATCCCACTAGTGTTTAAAGGATTCAATTCTGGTGATTCACATTGACAGGCTAGGACCCTAGTTGTATGTGGATGAGCATTGTCATGCATAAAGACAAAATTTTTACCCTTTTCTTTAGTAAATGAGATAATAACAATTTCAAAATTTTTATCTTGGCTAACCGCATTCAAATTACCTTCTACAGAGACAAGTTGTTGGTAAAACGAGAATTTTTGAGCAACTGTTAAGGACGTTGCATTGTCGCTTCCGAACTTCTCACATCCGGCTGCAGGTCAAAACGAGATTTATCTGTAAAAAAACTGTGGCTTAATCCTGCCGTTATCAGTTTATAAATTCTAGCGCTTACTGTAATTTGCTTGTATGATTCTTTTACATCATCACTTTGCAGTTATCTCAGCCACAACCAGTTGATAACACCTTTATTAACGTTGAGAGCAGCAGGAACTGCTTTTTAAGACAAACCTTCTTGGAGGATACTAACATCACGCAACTGGATACCGCAATCTAAATAATGTCTTTCTATATCTCAAACAAAATAAGTAGAAATACTAGTGTTTAAGTTATTATGCCACATTCAAGTGTGTTCTCAAGGTATATATTACAGAGGCATGTAAGGCTGGCGTTTAGCTACGAGTATAGTAGCGACATTTTAATTATCACATCTGTACGTTAGCTGATAACATAATATTTATATTTGCAATTTGCAAACTGATGACGTTTATTTGATTCAAAGAGTTATATTAATAACGAATAATTCATTTCTAGCATATACACGAATACACACAATAATAAATTGATAAATAAATAACTACATATTAGGGCTGGGCGATACCTGTTTTTAGGTATCGGGTATCGATACCTGCAAAGTATCGATACTTGCCAAAGTATCGGAAGTATCGAGGTATCGGAGGTATCGGAGGTATCGAGGTATCGGGAAGTAGCGAGGTATCGGAGGTATCGCGGTATCGGAGCTATCGAGGTATCAGAGGTATCGCGGTATCGAGGTATCGGGAAGTATCGAGGTATCGGAGGTATCGCGGTATCGGAGGTATCGCGGTATCGGAGGTATCGCGGTATCGGAGGTATCGCGGTATCGGAGGTATCGCGGTATCGGGGTATCGGAAGTATCGGGTGGCTATAAATAAATATCGCATCAAATGGCTTGTGAATTTATTGTTTTCATCGAAATAGCTTGTGTTTCCAACATTTAAAGCAATATGGATAGGATATTCATTTATAGCCACCCTTTATCAAAATATCGGAGGTACCGGGAAGTATCGAGGTATCGAAGGTATCGCGGTATCTAGGTATCAGAGGTATCGAGGTATCGGAAGTATCGATACTTCGATAACTGATTGCAGTCGGTATCGGTGTTCGATACCTGAGCAGGTATCGATACCTTCTGCAAGTATTGATACTTTTTCCAGGCCTACTTGATATTACTACAATCACTTCGATGAACCGCTCACTGTTAAATCCCGCTGTTTATATAACGATACGTCTTTATAGCATGTGTCCGGAAGTTTCGCATCCTTACATCATTCCTCTCGATCGGTTCATGGGCGTGACTAATAATGGTTTGGCGGAATTTAACGCTACAGCATGACTTATGGCGCGATGATTTTCTAGTGTTTACTTGAACCTTTTTTTTGGAATTGTTTGTAACAATATGTTTTAGTTTATTTGCCCAGGAAAATAACATAACAAGAGTTTGTTTATTTTTTGATGTTTCTTATTAATTTTTCTGATTAGTTATTGAAATTATCTTTTAGTAGAACTTTTAGTAACAATTTATAAAGCTTATTGTTAAAAATAGCAGATTATTGCGGTCAAAACTAGTTTTGATGATTTATAGACTTCCAAGCATTTCTACCTCTCGATTTGTCTGGCCTTATTCTGGCTCTCACTTTTACCAACGCATTTTGTATTTGCTGTTAACTTTTTAATATTTAATTTAGCCTTTATTTAAAGAGCTAGAAAGTTGGCGCAATAATAGCAATTGCTTCTTATTTCAAAATTGATACAAAAAAATCTCGATTTGAGTAGTCACTAGATTACTATACAATGGGAACGATCTCCTTTAAACAGTAATTTTAGTTAATGAAAGTTATAAGCCATTTCTATGTTTTTTCTTGTTTAATGTCAATTTTTCTTAACCAATTCTGGTAATTTAAACTTTCAGGAACAATAATCTCAATCGCGTTCTTCAATTTCGCTGGAATAAGTGTAACCAAAGAAATGTCAGCAACTACTCGAATGGTCTTAGATAGTGTCCGTACAATCCTAATATGGATTGTTAGCTTGATGTTCCTAGATCAGAAATTCCACTGGCTTCAAGTATATTTCCATCAATCACCTCTACTTTTTATATAATATTTTTTACAGTTGTTGGGTTTCATCGCTTTATTATACGGAATGTGCCTTTATAACGGAATCACTTGCACATTTATATTCATCAAGATTCGAGGTTTCTTTACACGACTTAGGTATCGGAATATGGAAGAAGACAGCATTATTGAAAATCGAACAGCTGATTTACCTGATGATTCAACTCCGGCTTGAAATTTGTTACGTTTATGTTGAAACGATAAGACTAATTATTGTGAAGTTGATAAAAAACGAGATAATTGTAGGTAAAATTTATTGTTTTCAAATTATATTTTGTATTTACATTAGATTATTTTTAATAAAAGTGATTTATGCCAAAAAAAATTTATTACCATTCCAAAACACCTGGGAGGTATTTGTCGATAAGTTTTTCATAGTAGGGCCACAATGCTTCAATATCCGGGATTTCGGTACTCTTGGTGTACAAGTCGTATTGGCTGAAAAAAAGACATAATTAGGCAAAGGAATTTAGTTATTTGTTTATTTAGGCAGTAAAATATGTGATTTGATGCCGCAGTTCAACGCCTTGAGCAAGGCATTAAATCTACTTTATTCCCATATTGAACATGATTTTTTCACCAAATCTACCAATTTACCTTTTTTTAAATTTGTCGTTTCACATTTTTGTGACTGCTGAAAAACCCTGATTGGCCCTAAAGTATCAGTAAATGTGACACTTTAGTGTTCTTCAACTATCACTAAAATGTGGTGCTTGCTGTCGATCGGCCAAGTTCAGAAGCCATATACAGGGCGTTAAAGAAAGAATGTGAAATATTTAATGAGATAATAGTAATGTACACCATACTTATATTACTATGATATGATATAGTAATGTATGATCTTTTGGACATTTCTTTGGACCAAATGTAACAACTGTGGTTCCAGTATGATGGTGCTCTAGCTCATTTTTCGATTGCCTTTAGAGAGCAATTTCAAACGTTTTCATGTAGATGAGTAGGAAGAAGCGAATCTGTTTTATGGCGCTCAAGATCGCCTGATTTAAACCTTCTAGATTTCCTTCTTTGAGGATACTTGAAAACATGAGTCTATAGTAATCCTGTGCATAGCCTCAAAGCGCCGCAGCAAAAAATTAATCAAAAATACCAACAAATCTGAACCAATGTGGGGGTTTTAGAAAGAGTTCGAATGTCTTTCAGAAAAAGATGTCATGATTTTGGTTCATACTATTATCTCTTTGAATATTTTACATTCTTTTTTTAACACCCTCTCTATATTTAGTTGGCGCTTTGAGAAAGGTCCAATAAAAATAGGTTAAAACGAAGATTATTGAAAGAAAAAACAATAGAGCAAAGACGCTAACTCGGAAATCTAATTGAAGTAAGTAAGTCACTTACTTGAACTGCAGAACCCATTTCTTTACTTCTTCTTCATCTTCTTTTGTTGTCAAATGTTGATAATTATTACTGGTGTGCCAAGGATAGAAACTATGAAATCTAATCATCCACAAGGCTTGTTTTGGAAGAGTAGTTTTATTATGTACCAACACCCTATACAGGTACTCATCATGGCCCCATGATATTAACAAGTTTTCCAACCCACAGTTTGGTTTGTATATTCCGTATTTGGTACTAAAATCAAAATAATAATATTATTTCTAACTTTTCAAAACTTTTTTTTATAAACACGCTATTTTGATAAACAAAATTTGTAATAAGAAGGCCGAAAGTACCATTGATGGAATTATATATCGTCGCTGATCTTTTAAAATCTCGTATGTACAATAAACTTGTCAATTTTACAGGAGAACGAAAAAACTGTTTAGGTAAACGTTTATGAATGTATGATCCATTCTATTGTGACATCATCTTTTCTCGTAAATTGGTAATTATAAAAAATCATGTGTTTTGTTTGCAATATTTTAATTGTCTCTATTTTTATTAATTTTTGGAACTTACAAGGTTTTAAAATGTATTATTTATGCTTGAAACCAAACATACGTGGTTTTAATACAAATCAAAAAAAGTATAAAGTAGAAATAAAGTGTATTAATTGAAAGAATTTTAAAATAACACAAACAAAATTAATTATATGGTAAACTATCGTAAAAATGGTGGAACTCTTTTGCTAAAACCATCTTTAATTGCTGTAAATGTTGCCATTTTTCTCTTTTGATTTCCAGTCGTTTATCATACAAATTTTTAATGTTTCCAAAGGGCAAACCTTTTATAGCAACATTTTTTCGTTGAGGTAAAATTTGCCAGTCGTCACAATAATGTGTTTTATATAAAATAGTCAAATCCGGTCTATACATCAAACAGCGTAAGTCTGTAACCGTTGGATCTCCACTTTTGCAAACAGGTCTTATAGACTTGTAAAACGTTATAGAATTAAAAGATTTAAAAAAATGGTAATTTAGATATATTACATGATAAGCTTTTGTCGGTCTGGCGTGTTTCATAACGTCCACATATTCTGCCGGTACGTAGATGTCTTCATGGCGCAGTTTCCTCTCTATTGTCGAATGTATAAAGTCACACTCCATTTGAGTATGTCCCTTTTCCAAAAATTTTTGAACAATAGTAACATTAAATTGAGGCGCTATATTTAGAAGGGAATTGCTTAATATTATGTTCTGATTTTGATAATTACATCCATCACTGTAAAATATAATTTCATTTTCGGGTGCAGACAACAATACGTTTGAAATTAAAAAGTGACATATTATTGAAGCAAATTCATTAGCAGAAAGGGCTCTTTCTGACTCATTCCAAACGTAACAATAACCTTCTTTATTTATTAAGTCAAAAATTGTAAAATTATGAACAATTAATTTGGTTTTATACAGGGCCGGCTCTATGCACTCTGCCCCCCGGGGCAAGTATACAAATAACGCCCCCGACCCCCCCTTTATATACATACCTTTGTGATGCATCATGTATTTCCAAATGACCGTAACAAATATTTACACCAAATTGTCAAAAATGTCTCACAATTCACTTGAAGTTCACTTTACGCGACTTTATCAACGCGAAATCCTTAATTAAATCTTCATGATCTAAATGTTCACCCACTTTATGTTCTATTGAAATGGTTGCCAAATCACTTAGTCTTTCCTGTGCCATTGTAGATCTTAAATAATTCTTGATTAACTTCAGTTTAGAAAAGCTACGTTCTGCAGTTGCAACGCTAATTGGCAATGTTAAAAGAATTCGGAGCGCAATTGATACATTAGGGAAAAAATCACTTTTGCTAATGTATTTTAACACTTCCAGGGGGGAAGGATTTTCTTTAACAAAAGTTATATGTACTTCCTAAAACATCCAATTCGTCCACTATTTAATTCCAATCCACATCTTTATGATCTTTCTCGGTCAAAATCTTTTCTAAATTCTTACATTTATTAATCAATTCATTTTTAGGCATGTCACTTATATTTGTAAAGTTGTACAAAAAATCAAAATAAAAATTATGATTTTCCAACTGAAGAAAACGTTCTTTAAGGGAATTAACTGACACATCCAAAACATGAAAAAAGAAATTCACTTTAAATTTTGTTTTAGCATCCATTATGGGTACATCGGCACTTTCATATTCAAATTATTTTTTTTTGTCGTCTTGGTCGAATGGGTGCTCTACAGGAAAACTCTTCCTCAGCTTCTAAAGTTGTTGCCAATTCCTTAGCGTCTCTCACTGTTTCTTGAATGCCTTCATCACTTCTGTATTTTTCTAAATACGAAACCACACTTTTTAATTCAACTATTGTTTTGGGCAGATCCATATCCATACTTTGAAGCATTTTACTTGGCACATTGATGTGATTTAAAATATTGTGCCATGTGATGAGAGAACATAAAAATTCAAATGTTTTAATTTTTTGCGCCAGAAACTCAGCTTCATGTTTAGCCATTTTATCTGTTACTTCGTCGGCAACAATTTCTGTCAAAGCATCATAGATTTCTCCTATGTTATGGCGAAGTGGTCTCAATGCATCTATTCTACTTTCCCACCTCGTTGAGCTTAAAGGTTTTAAATTTAACGACGTAATGTTATTTTTTAAAATACTCCATCTGTGTGTTGAAGCCGAAAAAAAGTGTATAATTTTTGAATAACGTCAAAACATGAAACAGCTTCCTTGGAGGACATTACTGCATCGTTAACAACTAAATTCAAAGAATGGCAATTGCAGGGAACAAAAAAAGCGCGATAATTTAGTTCGCTAATTCTTTTCTGAATCCCCACATTTTTTCCCTTCATATTGGACCCATTGTCATATCCTTGACCTCTTAAATTGGCCACAGATAAACCATTTTCTTCTAAATGGGCAATAATTCGTTCAGTTAAAGCAGCACCTGTTGTTGTTGTTAGTGGCACAAATCCTAAGAAATGCTCACGAATTTCAACTCTACTTTCATAATTTGTTTCATTTTCAATAAATACAAATCTGTCCCAAAAAGTCCCAAAAACTGAATAATGGCAAGTAACCGTTGAAGAACATTTTGCCAATAGCGCGTTTCTTCTTTTAAAAGCTGCTGATGAGAAGCATCGAATGTTTTCTCTAAGGCAAGCCTTCGACACAATTCGAACCATTGATTTTGTACATTTAAATGGGTTTTACTGTTTTCATGAGATTTTGGTCCTTCTGACAAATGTTTTCAGTCACTAAAACTCGTACTATCAAAAGATGAAGGCGCCAAGCCTGTGCCAAAGAGTTTGCAGCAGAAACAATACACTTTATTTTTTGATGTAGAATATGTTAACTAGCTTCTGAACACATTTTCACCATTACTTAGTTGTTTTTTATAGTGGGAGGGAGTAAAAAGACGATTACTTTTGTCAACCGGAAAGTCAAAATGGGTTGAGTAACCGATATGTGCAGGACCTTTTTCCACAATAAGGATTCTTTGGAAGTCGCTTATCTTTTCAGGCCAATCTGCAGGATCTAATGAAATAACATTCGATGATTTCACTTCCACAGCTTCATCAATGTTTGTGATGGCACTTCCACTTGATGTGGATGGTTGTGGTTGTTCTTCACTCCCAGTTTCGTTGGATTCGGTACTCGGCAAATCGGCACTTATAATAAATTTTTTCATGGAACCACTCATACTTTTAAGGGAACTTTGTTTTTCCGCTTTTATTTTGCGATATTACGCCCTCGACAAGCGCTTTTTTCCGTTTCCCGACATTTTAAAATTTTCCGAAACAAACTATTCGCACCAAACGTATCTATTCGAAGACCTAAAATTAACTAAAAGTATGAGGATAAAGTATTCTTTACCATGTCAATTTTCAATAAGAGCTTCTAAGAATGCAAGCAAGGGATAACATTTGAGAAGTTTGTGTTTATTTTGCATTGATTTATGGGATTCTTTCAAGCTCTAATCAGTGCACTTGGCGACTGAGTTAAGTTTCGTTTTGGAAAATACCTCCTTGAACTGTTTTATACATATACGATTCGATAACAAGATTTTAGAAATTCTGTATTGTAAATGCCCCTTCTGCCCCTATGGTTGAACCGGCCCTGGTTTTATAATATATATAGCCGAAGCCTTGAGTCTTGGACATAGTAACACTGATTGTAGTACATCCATTGTAAATACTTAACTTGTTTTCAGTTCTTGATCGTGTTCTTTTTCACGTCTTGCTTGTTTTTTTTTAGCTGATGTTGAGCATAAATTTCTTCGGAAATATTTTTGGTTTTGAAACTGCAACAGACATCGCACTGATCTTTTTTTGGTCTAAAAAGACTTAAATTTAATTGCTGGAAAATATCTAGAAAAACTTTTTATTCTTTAAATAATTGTTGTTTGCTCTGCCACAAACCTTGTAATTAAATTCTTGAAGATAAAGAGCGACAGTAATGGGAATCCATTTTTGGTAATAGGTCAAAAAATAGTTTTATTTCTTTCCTACCTGTCACACTTTTACTTAATCTACCGTTTTCCCTACTGAAACCTTTGTTTCGGTCATGTTTTTGTTCCATTGTTGTCCAATTAAGAACAGTCCATTCTCCGATCGCCAATGTATTGATAAACATTTTTTTACAAACCTTTAATCTGCTGCTACCTCTCATCAAATGAAATTTTAGCAATCTGTTTCTGCGAGAAATGTTTTTATTTTGTCGATTTTGAATATCTTTTGTTGCTGTTACTTCTATCGGTGTCTTTACGAAAAATTTTTTTTCATGCCAACTTAATTTCCAAAACGAGTCTGTTATTTGAATTCTGTCATTTTCTGTGAGCTCACTGCATTTTATTTTAGACTGATTTTGTCTACTACTTAAGGCACAGTTGCAACGCTCTTTTAAAATTCTACAAGGTCTTTCAACCTCGTATTTCCATTTTGTTTTCTCAACCTTTTTTAAACCTTTATAGGGTAGTCCCTGTTCGAGTTTATTTTTTATACTAGTCCAGTTATTTATATTAGCATGTCCCTTACGTGCTCGTTTCTTTAAAATTTGTGTTTCTTGTTTTTCATCATCACTGTCGGAATAGTCAACAATTTTTATGCAATTAATGCCTGAAAAACAGGCTTTATCCGAATGATGTTTATTCATTACGTAATAGTACTAATAATACCTATATAAATTTCTTCGTTCCATTTTCACTTTTAACTGATTATTTTTTTAACTTACCACTTCCACTTTCAAGTATCTTCAGGATGACTCTTAATAATAATAAAATCACAATAATTAGGTACTTTCGGTAACAATTGGTTTTAAAATATGTCAAAACTGTCAACTGTTCCACCGATTACTTGATACGAGAGCGGGATGAAAAATGTTGCGATTCGGTTTGAAAAGCTGGCAATATCAGAAGCGATTATTTTTTGCTTTAATTAAGATAATTTAATTATTTATTATAATTTTTAAATATGTTTATAATAATTTTTTTTTAAATTATACTTTAAAATGATTACGAGAATAAGGCACCTGCTGATGCTGATACAGACTTAACATACGCGGTTTTAATTCTGTCAAACATTGACGAAAACAATAAAAATGTGTTGAGTAGCTCTTTCAGTTGTACGGATAATTAATAATGAATTGTATTTAACGCAAAAACCAAAATTACCAAATTTTGTACTTACGAGCTTTTAAAACATCCTAGCTTTACGTAAAAAATAACTATTAATGCAATAAGTTGCAAAAAGAGAGTCTTTTAAACACACGACGTTAAGAGCTTAAAAGACATCGATTTTGGAACGTATTGCATTCAAGATTATTTGTTATAGCGTATTATAACAGAGTTTTCTTCAAAAAATAATGATCTCAATAGAACAGTCATATTGTACAGTAGGCAGACGGCAGGTTGCTATGGATGTAAATTTCGTTGTTTACTGTTTTTATAAAATTACAGACGGTCAACTTGGGTTCTGTGATGAAAGAACACAAAAATAAGCGATTCTGAATTTGATTCTGCGAAAGTTGCACTAGCCACGCTAGAAAAATCGTAGAAAATTTATAAGGAAACATACATAAAATTTGGTAGTTGGTTTTGGTTTGGTTTTGGTTTATTTTTAGAAATTATCTTCCATGTATAAGCCGTCTACTTTATGGAGTACCTACTCAATGCTAAGAACGACGATATATCTTAACAAGAATGCAGATATCAAAAATTTTACAAACTTGATTGCATTTCTAAAAAGAAATGCCAGTGGGTACAAGGCTAAAAAATCCACAATATTCACCAAGCAAGAGATAGAACGTTTCATAAAAACAGCTAATGACAAACACTATTTATTGGCAAAAGTTGTGCTAATTACTGGTATTTTTGGCGCGTTACGCAGAGAAAAAATTACTTTTTTAAAGGTAGAAGATACAGAAGATTGTACTAGTTTTATTAAAGTAAAGATATCGAACACCAAGACAAAAACTTTACGAATGCTTACAATAGCTGAAGCATTTGTAGATAGAATTAGTTTCTTAGAAATTTTCCGCAAATACGCACAGCTTCGACCTCTTCATACTAAATATCAGACACTGTTTCTAACCTATAGAAATTTCAGATGCAGTACGCTACCCGTTGGTGTAAATACTATTGGAGGTATGCCTAAAAAAATGCAGAATGTCTCGGTCTTTTAAATGCAAAACAATATACCGGGCACTGTTTTTGCCGTTGTTCAGCAACACTTTTAAAACAAAAGACATGGAGGATGGCGATCGAGTTCTTTTACGGAAAGTTACACAAAACTCTGTTGAAAGCAAAAACGCAATTTCGATAAAAATTATGGTAAAATAAGAAGCTGTATTAAAGAAAAGAAGAATCTGTGACGAAAATAGCAAATCTGAAGTGGCGTCTACAAGTACCGTTTCTACTTGTATTGAAGTTCAGGAAAGAAATCTGAAATCTTCGAATGTTCAATTTAGTCACTTAAGTAATTGTCCTTTTCATGTTTATAATAAATAAATAAAATAAAAAATGTATTTTTTATTTTTGAGCACTAGTGCGTAAAAGTAGGTCATTTAGCGATTAGAATGACAATCTATACGTCACTGCTATAAAACGCTGTAACAAAAATCCATTTAAGTGTGACATTCATAAATAAGGTGTAAATCAGCCGGGATACTCACTTAAATTTGGGATTTTTGCCATCGACATTATCAACGAATGAGGTATCTCTGTAAACAATATCTTTGCCCCAGTCACATCCCACGACGAAAGTATCGCCCACAACAGCCCATTGTGGCTCACCATAGAATGCCATAACTTTTCCCAAATCGTGAATCAAACCAGTCAGTTGGAACCAGTCTAAATCGGGGTGGTCTTTTCGAATACGTTCAGCTGTTTGGAAGGCATGGACGATATTGGGAAGGTCCACATCGGGGTCACTTTCGTCGACGAGGGCATTGAGGCGGATTAGGGCGTCTTTGATTGTTGATTTGAAGTGGTTGAATTTCGTCCAGTGTTTGATTTTATCTGTGATAGAAAATATAAGTTTATCTTTTGTTTGTAGTACAAAGGGTGTTTGGTAAAGAAACGGCAATCTCTAAGGTAGGTACAACTTGGTAAGAACCCAAAAAACGTTAATTTTTTAAATACATTATATCCGAAGTTGTCCAAAAATTGTTCTGTGCAAAAGGGCACTATTTAAAATTTTCTAGATATTTATACTCTGTAAACAATTTATAAAACGCCGGCTTAAGCGGTTCAAAACTCGCCAAATCATTAGGCGATGGCTCAATCAGCCAGTCCGTCCCTGGTAGTCATTTAATCTGGCGTTGCTGACAGAGAAATCATTTTATTATTTATTTACATTTAGTATAATATAAATTTAAACTTTTCGCTGCCATATTAAGCGCTATACATTCCAGAATTTAGCAAAATGTAAAACCAAATTTAAATAAAAAAACAAAAAGGTGATCGAATTTAACTTCCAGAGTATTATGATGGGCGGTTATATCTGCATCAATTTTAGCCGCTACTGCTAACTGCAACCTCGGAAGTTTCAGATCACCAAATGATATTGTTTACACCGGACGTGAACGTGAACGTGAACTCCGGACGTCAAGCAGTAGTGAGATGTAAATTATACAAAGCACCGTCAATTTTTTTTTAATACATGACATTTGACAGATGTCATTAAATAAATGTTTTTGATCTATAACGGATAATTTTTCGCTACCCAGAAAGTACCGATAAATGCGTTTTTGTTTTTATTAAAATTAGTTATCAATAAACGTCTGATTGTGTGTTTCGGAAATTTATCGATTTTCTGTGTTGATCGCCGCACTATTCTACGAGTTTCCTGTACATCCCCCAGGTTCCTCAAACCCACACTTGTGAGTTAAAAGTCTTCATTATCACTCATCAAATTATTGTGTTTACTTCTAGGTCTATTCGAGAGTACCTACACTACAAAAGAGAGATGTTTCTCTTGGCTCTATCAATAGACTCAGAGATAGTTCTATTCTCTTGGCTTTATCTGAGGATAGATACTTTCTGAAGCAGCTTTTGATCCTGTTCTCGAGGTAGATGGTAGATTCCGCCCCGTTTCCGCATTTTTAACCTTTTCTTGAGATCCACCTGAAATCGACTTCTGGGTCTATGCGATTGCGAGTCTCGTCTTTGTAAATAACTGTAGTAAGTTAAGCATTTTTACCAAAAGGAATAGTTTAATTAATAATTTTGTTGTGAATAAATCGTTTTTATTTTCTCTGCTCTTTCAGAAAACTTTGTTGCTGCAACAGAACTCAGTACAAGTAATTATACCCAAAATTTTAATTTCTTATGTATTGAAGAAAAGTGTGAAGATAGAAAAGTGTGACATTCTTAATACAATACGTTTTATGTTCGTTGCATTTTAGGTCATAATGTAGAAAGAAATAGCAACAAGAACGTGAATCTTTACTTGCATTGAAAAGTTTTATTACAAAAAGGGATAAAACTGTGAGACAGACTGACTTTATTGATTAGCATGAGCAATTTTGCTTCGAAATTTTATTTTTCTAACATTACAGCCTAGATAGCGTATTGGGTAATCTGGCCCTGGTTATATGACGGTCATGAAATTAGAGTCTATTGTGCAAGTGGTAACTGTATCCTATTGATTGAAACCTCAGTCGTAAATAACTCAAGCAGATTTTTACCTACCAGCAAATTCACAGTTTACAGAGCCAAACTGATGAAACATCAGGTAACAGCTCTTTAAGAGTGATTTACTGCAAAGGAGCATAAGTCCAAACACTTTTACAATAGACGGTCTTAATTGCGGATAATGCAGTTTATGGTGGTTGTATAACCTTACAGGATAAGAACAATATTCTTGAAGAACTGGTAAGAAAAAAGGAGAAATGGAAAAAAAATTAAAAGTAAAGAAAGACGAAGAGCACTGGAAAAAACAACAGAAAGAAGATGAAAAAAGACTTAAAGCGGACAAAGAATACTAAAAGTTTGTTAGAACAGTAATTGCCAAGAAAAACCAGTAAGAAAAAGTTGAAGAAACAAAAAATAATCAAGAAAAGTGATGGAGAATGGAGAAACAACAAGAAGAAAAAGAAATGTAAAATAGAAAACGACGTTATAAATAAAAAAACGAGAAACAGACATAAACCGGTAACAAAAAGAATAAAAAATGTGGTAGAAAAAAAAGAGACGTTAAGAAAAAAAGGAGAGAAAGAACGTGGAGCATAAAAGAAAATGAAGAAGAAATGCTACACAAACAAGATAAGAAAGAAAAAAGAAAGAGAAACTTTTAAAGCAATGCTGGTAGAAATACAAGAAGAAGTCAAGGAAGTTAGAAAAAATTAACATTGTCATTAAACAGTTAAGCAATAAGTTAAATAACTTAATAAATGACTTGACAAAAAGAATTTTGACACAAAGAAATTTGACAGATAAAATCCAACATTCCATCATATCATATTATTTCAGTTTCAACAATTTAATGTAACAGTAAAAAAGTGTGAATGTTTGTCAGTTTATGTAGGACAGGTTTTTTATACTTATACTCTTATCATTGTTATTTTACACATCACTGACAAAGCGCCTGATGATGCCCATAGGGCGAAACCGGTAGCGACATTAAAAAAACATTTTATATTAAAAAGTGCAATTTAGTACAAATAACCCTCTTTATACAAACAAAAAGAATATTATATATAAACCTCGACATAAACACTACAAGCCTTGTGGGCTTTATTAAAAAGATTTCGTAAATTTCATTGTCAGAATTCGTATGAACAATTTAAAATTTTGCTATCAAAAACCAAGCAACTTATTGAAAAAGCATATTTATATCTCTTCAATGGAAATCAACTATCTTTGAAGATCCGAAAAAGTTTTGGACATTTGTTCGGTCAAAGAAAAACAAGTCTCGCATCCCAGGCACCATGTTGGTAAATGGGGAAGCAGTTTTCAACCCCAGTAGTATAGTGAATCACTTTGCTGAATTTTTGAAGAGCGTATATATACCAAGTTCATGTTCTAATCATTCCAATGTTCTTGGCGACAAGTTTCTCGAAACAATAAACATCAGAAGTATATCCGAAAGTGAAATTGTAACGGAACTGAAACATGTAAAAGCTACCCTAACATCGGGCTGTGATGGTATTCCAGGTTTTTTACTTAAGGACTGCGTACGTTTTTGCAAAGCCTCTTTGTCATATTTTTAATTTAATACTGAAATCTTCTACTTTTCCTACAATTTGGAAGGTGGCGCAAGTTTGCCCAATACTCAAAAATGGTAATCCTAACGTAATACAGAACTATCGACCTATTTCTATTTTGTGTAATTTTTCAAGAGTATTTGAATCGATTATTTACACTCATATTTATTCTTGCGTTAATAATTACATCTCTCTCTGTCAGCATGGTTTCATGAAAAAACGATCCACGATTTCAAATTTAGCCTGTTTTACACAGTACATTGCAGATGCTCTTGACAAACGAGAACAAGTAGACGCCATTTATACGGACTTCCAGAAAGCATTCGATTAGATGGATCATCATATACTTTTGAATAAACTTGATAGCTTCGGTTTTTCTGGTTCTTTGCTTTTGTTAATGCAATCATATCTTTTCGACAGGAAACAACAGGTTAAATATCGCAATTACCTATCTGATATGTACACTCCAACTTCCGGGGTCCCACAAGGGTCAAATCTTGGTCCCCTTCGGTTTCTTCTTTTCATAAACGATATTACTCTTTCGCTGAACTGTTGTCATAAGTTGTTATTTGTCGACGACTTAAAATTGTACTTGAAAATTAATTCTATCGACGACTGTAGAACTCTGCAAAGTAATCTCGACGCACTGTATAACTGGTGTAAGAGAAATTATCTGCAACTAAATCTGTCCAAATGCAATGTGATATCTTTCACGAAAAAGCACCATCCAATCGAATTCTTTTACAACATAGCATCATGTGATTTAAACCTAGCCCTTACTGATAAAGACCTGGGCATTATCTTCGACGCAGAACTTACTTTTAACGACCATATTGCTGATATCATAAAAGGCTTATAGATTGTATGGTTTCATATATAGAAACTGCAAAAATTTTTCTAACGTTCGGCCATTGACTATTTTATTTTACGCTTTGGTACGGTCTAGATTAGAATACGGATCGTTGATTGATATCCTATCTACAATCCCTATATCATACAGATTGAAAAAATACAACGAAAGTTTTTAAAGTTCTTATCATTTTTAGTGGACGGCGTCTATCCTGAAAGAGAAATTGATCAAAGTCTTCTATTAATTAAATTCAATTTTACTTTCTTAGAAACTCGACGGATTTGCTATGCATTAAAATTTCTTTATAATTTAACTCACAACTGGATTGATTGCAGTTATCACTTAGGTCGTCTATGTTTCTATGTCTTGCAGTTTAATTGTCGTCAGCCGCGTACCTTTTATACAACTGCTAGTCGGTCAAATGTAGGGATTAGGTCTCCCATTTCACTCATGTCTTCGCTATGTAACAAATTGAGTAGTACCTGTGATCTAAACCACGACTCAATAAAATGTATTTTAAATTGTGCAATTGATTCTTTGTAATTTTTATTAATATAATAGTTTTAGTATTGTATTATAGTATTTAAAATTGTATATGTTTGATTATTATTGTTGGTAACTTTAGCTTTTATTGTATATTTATGTAAATGGGTTTTCCTGTTGGAAATAAAGTTATTATTATTATTATTTGATGGGCAATTTTTCTCCATTATTTCTTATTTAGAAGTTTTTTTTATTGCTTTATTTGTAACTTTTGAAAGTTGTTTTCTACATTTTTTTTACTTTGTCCTTGGTCTGCTTCTTCGTCTGTTGGGTCCTAGTCCTGTTTCTAATATTCTTTTTGGTAATCCGTTTTCTTTCATTTTTGTTACGTGGCTTATCTATTTAATTCTTTGTGATTTAACTACTCCTATTATATCTGTGTCTTTGTATAATGTTTTTAATTTTTTGTTTCTTTTTGAAATCCAAGTCTCTTCTACTTGAAGTCGATAAAAAGCAAGTATGTTTTTTATTTTTGTTAGTGACTTCTTTCTTGTACCTATTTTAATAAAAATATTTAGTCTTCTACAGATCTTTCTTTTCTAAAACCACAATGATATTTTCCTACTACTTTTTCTATATGTTTTTGAGTTTATTATATAGTAGTGTTGATATTATACAGTGTTCAGTAACGCTATTCCTCTATAATTCTTACATTTTGTTTTGTCTCTTTTTTTATGGATTGGACATAATGGATGATATGAATAAAAAGTAGCAAAAGCTTTTACTAGCTATTTATCGTCTTTCTGCAAATTCTAATTGATCTAATTGCATAGGTTTGTTTTGTTTTAATCAAGTAAAAGCATTTGCTAAAATTGTATGCATTTCACCCAATATTGCTGTTTTTATGCTTGCGGCATTTGTTCTTATATCCAAACATTTTTAATTAAATAATATAATATCTATGTCATTGTTTTTTCTCCGTACTTTATCATTTCTTTTTGTACGTTCTTTTTTCCTAGTCTTTTGTTGTTTTTTGATTTTCTATAGTATTCTAACTTTATCATATGTGGGAAGTTTTTCTTCTCTTTCTATTTGTTTGTTTTTGTTATTATCCTTATTTCCAACTGTTTTTCTTATAGTTGACGATTTGTTTAAGACGTCTTCAAAATATCCAGTCTATTTTTCTGTTTCTTCTTCGCTTCTCACTGATTGTTTACAACAATGTTTATTTCGATAAAATATGGTGTTAGGTTGAAATTCTTGTTTAATTCTCTTATATCCTCGATAGAAGTTTCTTCTCTCTTTATTTTTGTATTTTTTTTCTGTATCTTCTATTTTTTTAGCGGTGTTTTTTTTTCTGCAATTTTTTTTGTATTTTGTTCTTTGTTTTTTATATTCTTTCTGGCTGTTTTGCGTATTTTTTTAGCATCTTTTTTCTTGTTGTTTCTTCTGTTCTTAAAGTCAACAATCTTTATCGTACTACTTTTTTGTTTTTTTTGTTGTTTTTTTGTTTCTATCGCGATTATATATTTTTTTTTTCGTTGATTTGTTTGTTGAATTTTATTCGATATTGCCATATTTTTCAGATTATTATTATTTGTGAGGGCTTAATTTATTAGCATATTTTTGCTAATCTAATAAGTAATAGATCGTCTTATAGTGAAGAAGTTTATTTAGATTTTAGTACTTGAAATGAAATTATACATTTTATTTTTAGTAAAAAAAATAAATATTTTGTATTTGTAAATATGTTTTTTAGTTTAAAATTTTAAGTTAACCGTAATATAATAAAAGAAGATAAAAGAAATAAAAATAATAACACTTGTAATAAAATAACCCTAAATATTTTACCTTGAACAAACTCCACTGTTTGGTGCGTGTGCATTTCCTTGTACGTTTTCCGGACTCTTTCCTTGATGGGATCATTTTCATCGATGGAGTAGTCCCGAAATTGTCCCACGGGTTTTTTAGCAAAGGCCGGTTCAGGTCGTAACAGTTCCGACGGGTCGATCACTTTTATCGGTTGATTTTCCTTCATTTAACATATAAATAAATTAAATTACGCAATTGTTTAATTTTCAGTACTTACCAGAACAACGCTCATCTTGGCTCGATTCTAAACGAATTATCCACACATTTGGCCAAATCTGTTATATTTAAATCCGGTGTTATCACAACTTGCGAAGATGTTTAATTAAATAGCGATAAATGATTGTAGAAAAATTTTGACCGAAAAGTAATTTACAATAACAATTGTGTTAGAGGTCATATTGTTTATATTATTTTGGTAGATTGTGGAATTGTGCGTTTCATGCAGTGATTTATCTAACATTTTCGTAAAAAGTAATTACAATTTTGTTTATTAATCAGCTTGATGTAATTAATATGGAATATTTTAATTTGAAAATCACGTGTTGTAATTATAATGCCTCTGGTGATTCGGAGTTTTTCAATTTTGATTAATTATTCGATTAAAATTAATGAAATTTTTGTTATTTAGTCAATCCATCTAAATTCTTATTAGATTAATATTATCGTATTTCAATTATTTAGATTAGAATTTTTTCAAAATAAATTAAATGTGCTAAATACTCGCAATTCTAAATATTTCAAAATTAAATTTGAAATATTTAGTCGTGAATTATTACCTCATCTAGATATTTTTTCTGAAATTATATTTTTCCAAAATATTTGTTTAAACTGATGTTTAACACTTTATTGTTAAAAAAGTTTGCAAATTTTAAGCGGATCTACGTATTTGTCTAATTTAAATATACCTTCAGTGCATTAGTAGCGTCTCTAAATTAAATAAACATTTAAATGTTAATCTAAAAATAAAAAATAATTTTTTTAAGATTAGGTAGGTTATATAATTTTTTTTTAATACGGAAAACTTTTAAATAAAGTGACTGTTTATTTAATTGAAATGATTGGAATAATCTGTGGCGTATTTTTATCACTTATCAGTTTTTAATTTTAGTTAAATAAATGATGTAAAAAATTGTATTCTATAAATGCTGTGCCAAGGCTTAGGGCTGTTAAAAAAGGTATTACGTCGTGTTAAATTTTTTTTTTGATAAAATGAAGATATCATTTATTAGAAAATCAATTAATCTATAAAATTTTAAAACAGTGAAAACTGCTAACGTAAATTTAAAAAAAGGAACAAAAATATCTGGCATAAATAACAATATCAGTGTTTGTTTATAAGTAACTAAGAACGTTGGTGACATTGTGAAACATAACGTGTTTCTATTGTTTTTGATTAAATTGATTCATTAAATCTATTGGGCTTATTCAATTGAGGCTTTTAAAAAATAATTTCGAAATTACTTTTTTGATTTTAATATCACTGATGAATATTGGAGAAGACAAATATCTAGAACTGGCGGTCGTTTTAGGGGAAACGACACAAATCACGTAGAAAATCCAAAACTAATAAAGTAGTGCAAGATTTGCTATTAATTGAGAAGGAGAAAAGTCTAAAATAGTTTTTCAATAAATTGTTCTTGCATAGTGTTTTTTACACAATCTGTTATAAGTATTAAAACAGCAACTAAAAATGCAGTTTTTTTTAGATTTCAAATTTTAAATTTAAACGTTTCTGTTGATGCCTGGTTTCATGTTTTTTATTACATCAATTCACAAAGTTTCAGAATTTGGAGTTTAGAAAATTAGCGTTCTTATGAAGACGAAACTCATTCATCTAAAGCTCACCAAAAGAAATACCGTTTTTACGACCTTTTATAGTTTTGCCATTTTAATAAGTTTAGAAATTCCCTATGGTAAAACCCTAATAAGGTCGGGCAGCGGCACGCTTAGACCTGGTCAGCTCCGCATTCAATAATATTTCAGGCAGCTAAGTAACAAGCCGATGCGATGTGGTGTCACATTGGCAAGACGGAAAAATTTGTGACACCGTTATTTACCGTCCAATTTTAACAAATAACATGGCTACTCTGTATAACCACTATTAAAAATACCAATGAAATAACTAAAAGTAACTTCTTAATCTTATTAGGTGCAGACAGAGAGTTCAACTGAAGAAGACTTGTTAGAAAGCGGCCAATATTTAAACAAACAGGTAGGGACCTATTTTCTTAGAACTTATGTATAGGATTATGAATTCTTATAGTATTTCCAAGATCGATTAGAGAATTTCGTGGCATAGATGGTAAATAAGCAAGTAGCAATAGATATTAATTTTGTAAAACAGATTTCTATCGTTTTTTGGAGTGTTCAGGTGTTTTGTTTGTGTTCTTTTACTTCTTTTAATAATTTGCAAGTGGCAGCTACAAAACAATCGTTTTTAAGACTTCATTTACAGTCTTTTTTGTGAAGTTGTGTATGATTAGAACTTGTTAGGTAATCAGTAAATATTTTATGTATTTTAATTTCCAGTTTTTTACATCTTTAAGATGTGGAGACCTTGGTCCTAGGTTGATGGAAAGTTTAACAACGACGACAACGTTGAAATTGAAAGCGATGGCGACGGCGACGATGATCAGCCTACTACTTCATATGTCAGAAAACACCGCCGTAGACATTTGCCGCTACTTGCCAAAATTATAATTATGAATATTAACTTAAAATCGTTGGAACGTAAATCTGGGGCCATAAAAAAAACTTCTGACATGACTAAAACACCTTATGCGACTGTACGTGACTATGTAGTTGTGAAGGGAATTTAAGAAAGAAAAGTCAGAAAAAATAATGCAAATTTTCTATTTGAAAAACATCATGCAGAATCAATAAGGAGGATGATATATGAGGCATATGACAAGTACATTGTTTTAACAATCAAAACATTGCACCATCAACAAGAGGCAGGTTTTGATGGAATCAAAGATAAGCTCAGAATGGAGGGCAAGATATTTAAAACAAATTTATCAAATACGTTTAGATAACGTGTCTATCATATATCTAGATGAAACTTGGTTTGATAGTTACAACACCGTCAAGAAAGGATGAACTGATAATAGCAAAAAATGATACATAGATGTACCACCCTTAAGAGAAAAACGCATTATAATTTTACATGCGGGATCTGAAGCCGGTTGGGTAAACAATGCAAAGATGTCAAAGAAGCTAAAGTAGATTACCACGAAAATATGTCGGCCAACATTTTTGAAAATTGGTTTTCAGAAAAATTACTTTTTAATATACCACAAAATAGTGTCATCACCATAGATGAACAATGCAAGTTACCATTCCGCCCAAGCAGAAAAAATTTCTAATAATTTTCTTCAAGAAAAGAAAAAATACAAGAATTTTTTTATGCAAATGATTTCTTTTTTGAAGTATCATATATAAAAAAACAGTTGTTGGAGGTTTTAAAGACAACAACTTTTGAAAAAAAATATAATACCGGCATTATGGTCAGAGAACGTGGATTTAAAGTTGTTCGTTTTCCCTGTTATCATTGCAATTTTAATCCGATTGAGATGATATGGGGAGAGCTAAAAGAGCATCTACAAAAAAACAATACCTCTCCGAAATTTAGTTGTAGTACAATCGAACTGATTAAGGACGAAGTAGAGAAAATTTCGATGGAAAAAGTGTGTAGAACATGTAATTCGTAAAGAAGATATGCACAGAAGTAGACTTGTACCGGATTTGATAATTAATGTAGACGATAAGTCCAGCGACGAAAGTGATAATTATGTCGATAGTGATTAGTATGTGATATGTTTTTATTTACTTGTTGTTGTAATTATTATTAAGCAAATTATTGTACCGAATTTTAACCAATTGTAATTTTAGTTTCACTATTTTAGGTAGGTAAAGATTACTGAAGACGGACCTGGACCAATGTTCAGAGAATCTGTTTAGGATTATATCCTAAAAATTAGTGAAAGTTAAATAGGTTGTTAAATCGTAAAACAGTATTTCTTTTGGTGAGCTTTAACAGAAATTGAGATTTGGTTAAGAACGATGTTGGAAGTGTTCTAAACAAATATACATAACTGGTTTAATATTTTTTCACGATTATGAAGCTTTGAGTTCTCAAAGAAATCGTGAACAAATTTTAGAGGTGTTTATCATTAATTGGATAATAAAAAAACGGATTATTTTTTTTTGTCAGCATGACAGTGCATAGCAAACAACAAGTGACAATTTGTACAGCATTAGTGACTGAATAACACTGTGCTTGCATCATTTCAGGGCTTACCAGATTTAGGTTTTTTAATTTTTGAAAATACAATTTTTTATTAAGAGAGACTTAGATGAACCTATCTTAACAATTACAAAATGCATGTCAAACAATAAATTAGCAAATGTTACAGAACATTACTAAAAACAATTAAACTGGAGCACAGAAATATTAAGATTCAATAGAGATTATTTTCAAACGTTTCTAACAAATTTTAAAAAAACGTTTGTTGAAAATAATTCTTTTTTTGATTTTTAAAATTTAATAGATTTATTTTATTATTACTGACTATTTTTTGATTTGTCAAATAATAATAGTTCATAAGAAATTAGTAGAGCGAAATAGCATATAATTTATAATTAACTTTGTCATTTCACTTTTTTAGTACATTTATTTTTGATTACTCTGTATCTGTGGATATCTTAGAGGGGCAGTTAAATATCTAAAAAAATTTAAAAAATATCTAAGATAAAGAATCAAAACTTTAAGTCGTTGCAATCGGTTTTTGAACAGCGAAACAATAAGTTGAATGCATGACGTCATACCGACATCGGACCGAGCAAGCATTTCAGTTTTTTTTGTTGTTCTTTGTAGTTACTGAAAGTTATCAAAAATGGCAAACTGTTGTGTTTTCAGATGCAATAATAATATCAAAAATTCTAACGTGAAGCTGCATAGTTTTCGCAATAGGTAGGTATCTCTTTTCGTTTCTTTTCATCTTGTGAAATACTTTTTAAAATTACTTATGGCGCCACAAATTTAAAGAGTTAAAATTAAAACTGTGTCTTCAAATGCTTCGTGGTATGTACTACACTCGTTTTCATTTCTTATATTTTTTCTCAATTCTAGTTTATTCCCAACATAAACATTTATTTGGTTTTGGCTTAAATATTACCTACACAAATGTCCGCACCTACACCAAGATATGTCGTTTAATCTTTCGAGATTTTTGTCGTTCTGTAGATTATTCTTATTCTTCTTTAACTAACTTAATTAATTTTGGTATACTTTGGTTTAAACCGGAACACCATGGAGATTAAAAAATAATGAAAAACTGCAGAGTTTAGACGGAACAGAATATGTCGGTATGACGTCACAGTCAACGTTTTCTACACTTTGGTCTCTAATATTTCCAAAACGGCAAATCGCACGTATCTGTCGTTTGAAGATTTGTTCTTAGAATTTTTTACCATATTTTTGTTTTTTGGTATAGAATCTTTTTAACAGTTATCTTAAATTAGGAAATATGTACTTGTTTAAATTTTTTTATTTTTGCAATGTTGTGTAAAAGTTTTATCTGGCATTAGTCTTTGTTTAATCTTTGATTAAAACAGATTTTGTCCTTATTAATTCTCACAAATTCTAAACGGATGTTGCGTTATTTGTCAGCGCTTTTAGTTACACATCCTCATTGTTTTGTAATAAAAATTAAACCTTAGTAATCAATTAACCGTAGAGCAATGACTTACCTAGCTTGCATTTATTAACTTTTTTTTTTACAGCGACTCTATAAATGTTTAAAAATTAAGTTCAATTCTCTTTGTTTGTAAAATACGTTTTATGTTATTCTGGTTTAGAACCACTGTAAATAGTTTATATATTGTTAAGTTTTTGAATGAATAAAATAATATAGAACGAAACCTCAAGTCTTCTTACTCAAGCGACATCGATCATGATCTGTCGATTATGGTCCTTTGAGCAAAGTGAAAAATTAACATTACAAGTCAGTTTTAAACAAAATCAAATAATGAAAAATTTGATTTAAATATAAATTCGCGTCGCGAGTTAAAAAAAGGGTCTTTCGTAGTCAAAAGCTCTTCGCCGCGAGTTAAAAAGTAGTGCTGTGTGTGAAAACAGTGGTACGTTGGAAGAAAATCAAGAACATGAACATGAATTCTTCTTAATTTCAAAAACAGTGCCCTGATGAAAATCAAATGATGCTCATCGAGGAGCAAAAAATTCGTTTATTAGAATTATCAGATTACCTTGACAAAGTCGAGGTAAAATTAACAAAACAAATGTTAACAATTTTTATCGAACAACATTTGGAACGTTTATATGAAGAGTTAAATACAATAGAATTTATCGACATCAAGATACAAGGTGGAGAAACAGAATTTACAGACGAATATTTTAACAACAACGTATATGAAACAATAAATCAACGTTGTGTAGATGTCATATTAGAATTATTAATAAGAAAAGGTAAACAAGAACTACGGCTAAAAGAGTGAGCCCAGTAAGACTTTCACCTTTACCACGATGGATTAAATTACAAGCAAAAAAGGATGCAAAAATGTTAAAGAAAAATGTCAACCAGTTCAAATCTAAAACACAAGAAAATCAAAATTTTCATCCGGAAAGATGAAAGAAACAATCGACTCAAGAACTAAGTCTTGAGCCTAAAAGAGTAGAAAGAGAAGTGTCCATTTTGGAAATCTCCTAAACTTCTGATGAAAATTTTCCGAAAAGATGAAAGAAACAATCAGTTCTAGAGCTAAATCTTGAACCTGAAAGAGTGGAAAAGCAATTATCCGTTTTGAGAGCTTCAAAATCCGATAACGATTCCAGTAACAAACCAAAATTAAACGACGATAAAACGCAAATGAAAGTCAAAGAGCTTTCAAGTGAAGCTATAATTGACGAATTTCAAACAGATGCATCAAAAGTTTTACGAAAATTGACTCAAGAGACAAAACTTGAGCCTGCAAGATTGGAAGAAAAAGGCACCAAACCACAAAAAACAACAACGAATAAGAGAAAAAGTCAACAAGTTCAACAGGTAAATGAAAATACATCTCAAAACAGTGAAATAAAACACCCGAGAGTTAAAAAGAAAATTCGTGAACAAAACAACGAATCTTCAAGTAAAAGTCAGTTATTCACAAAACCCAAGTTATTTTTAAAAATTCACCAACAATATAAGAAGCAGTTCAAGAAGTCAAACTACAAAAATTGTGAAAAATCGAAGATAGAAATCAACGAAGCAACAATCGTTAATCGCCTCAATTCGGCGGTGGTAAATTTGACGTCCGCAAAGAAACTCGCATTTCTACAACGGTTGCGGAAAGAAGAAAAAAGCAAAATTATCATTGCTTTATCAGCAAGGAAATCAAAATGGAAGTCCACCCTATAAGGAAAATATCCACCGGATCCAGGCATCGACTTTACGATGAAGATTTAGAATCAACTGGAAGAAGAATCTTGGAGCCTCTAAACGCGGTAATAGAGGCCGCAAATTAGTAAACCTTTTACAACAGTTTAACAAAAAATTTAGAGTCAATTCAAATCAGTTAAAAATTAATGAAAATATGTTTCAAAGAAATTATAAAACTTGGACAATTAGTTTTTGCTTACACATCTCTTAAATATCAATGTCAATGTCAATTTAAGTTAGATCAAATTTCTGTTTATATTTTCTACTAACCTATGTCAATTTCATAACAAATGTGTATGAACAAAATACTGCAGTCAGCAAATTGTTACAGCAAGAATCCACCAAACACTAGAAGCTGACACTCCACAGTCCACATCTTAGAAGAGAAGCTGTATATTCAAACAATTCCGATTAAATTGAATTAATCAATTGGGAACACAGGATATTTACAACCTACGACAGCTGATTCAAATCCAGAGATCGCACTCTTCTGCCGAGTCGCCAAGATGTTTAATCTCCGATTAAACAAAATTTTAATTTTTTTGTTTACAATTTGCCTTATATTTAATATTTTTATTTTTATATTTAACTTTTGCGGGATCAGGTTTTAGTACATTGTAATGTTAGGATATCTAGTTACTTTATTACAGAGGTCAGGATCGTAATCTTTTGCCGAGTCGCCAAGATGTTTAATCTTCGATTAAAACAGATTTTGTCCTTATTAATTCTCACAAATTCTAAACGGATGTTGCGTTATTTGTCAGCGTTTTTAGTTACACATCCTTATTGTTTTGTAATAAATATTAAACCTTAGTAATCAATTAACCGTAGAGCAATGACTTACTTAGCTTGCATTTATTAACTTCCTTTTTTACAGCGACTCTATAAATGTTTAGAAGTTAAGTTCAATTTTCTTTGTTTGTAGAATACTTTTTATGTTATTCTGCTTTTGAACTACTGTAAATAGTTTATATATTGTTAAGTTTTTGAAAGAATAAATTAGTGTAGAACGAACCCCCAAGTTTTATTATTCTTGCAGCATCAAACAGTCTTCATTGAAAGGATGCTAAATACTTAAACTTACTACTTTATTTAAATGTTTATAGTTTTTAAGATATACTCTGAAGTTTTTGCTTAAAAATATTATAATTATAAATTGTGTACTCAAAAAAAATTTTGGGGAAATTTTTTTACAGTGTGTTTCTCAAAAACTACCAATATTTGGTAAAATACATTTGGATATTTAGCATCGTTTTAGTAGGAACTATCACCAGGCAAAATTTTATATTGTTTATATTGTTATTGATATTGTTTGTTGATTTAAGTTCAATATAATTAAATTTTCTAATATTATATACATATTTTAAAAAATGTTTCTACTTACCTTTTCAACAGTATCTTAAATTTTGGAGGGAAAATTAAAAGATCACTCTTATTTTTTGAATATAATCAGTAATGAACTGCTTGTAGGTAAATTTATTTGTATCTTTATGAATTGTTTGTATTTATTTTTTGAATTATCTATAATTAGTTTTAATATCATCTAATAAGCCACTAGTTACTTTTTAAATTTGCACGAAAAAATTCCAATGTTAAATTTTAGTAAATTTTTTTTGGCAATCATAATACAAGAGGTTTGTTTTCTGCTTTTAAAAATTAAGAAAAAAAGAAACAAATTTTAATTTGTTTAGGGCTAGTATAGTCTCTTTGTTATCTAAATTAATTATAAATTAAATAATCGATTTGATTAATGTAATATTAAATAAATAAATAAATTGATACGTAATAGTAAATTAGTAGGTAAATTGAATTATTATCATAGCATTCGTCAGCACTGTCATGTCAGCATTATTTTTCACTGTTTTGCTACTTTTTACATGTTTTATCTTAACAATATAAAACAATAAATTACTAAATAAATAAACAAGAGCCAATAAAAACACTATTAGAACAGATACTACAGTTTTTTCGTAAAAATTTGTAGCAGAAAATGTTTTAGAGCACCATTTTCGGAAAAAAAAATTATTAGCTGATAACATTGATCGCTTTATTAGGTTAAAAATTGTAATATAAAATATAATTTATAATTTTCTATTGATAAGTTAAACAAAACATTTTAATTTTTTAATTTGTAACTCAAATTTGTAATACAGCTTTGATGTACACTTCATTACACAACATTAAATAGAATGTTATTTACCTACTATTTGATCCAAAATTAATTATTTTGTTTAAAAAATTATTTAAACAAGAATGTATTTATGTATAGCCAACATAAATTATTGAAAATTATTTTTTTTACTGACTAGTAATAATATAAATAAAAAAATGTTTTTTATCTATTTAACTGTTATTTTGGTAGATGGAATCTTTGTAACATACATATATTACTTTTTAAATTTGATGGAAGCAGCTTTTCTATCTCAAAGTGGGGAGAATTTTAAACAAATAAAGAAAGAATTAAAATTCAAGTCAAACCTACAAGTTTAATTAAACAAAATTTTTACATAACAGTAGCAGAGCGCTTTTGAGAACTATGTCTCATTATCAGTGCCTAAATAACAATGTAAAAATGAAAATTATAAAAATGTTTTTACATCGGTTTTACATTTTATTTGAAAAATATTTAAAAAAGTATACACACTGTCAAGAGAATAAGGGAATAAGATTATAAACAAACATTCAATTAACTAATGAAGATAAAACTAGTAAAAATAAACATTTTACTTCGCTATTTAATGTTTGTAGAAAAGGTTTGTGAACGAATTTAAGAATTTTTAAAGCTTCTAAAAATTATTAAGAATAATCTTTATTGAAGATGTGAAAAAATTTAGAATTATCAATAGGAAAAAGAAATGACCGGAAGAAAGAATATAAGAAGCAAAAGCAAATTTTGTTATATATTATTATTGTACTTTTTTTTGTCTTTACTTGTTTAGGAATTGGGCTTTTAATTCTTTGTCCTATTTGAGCAATATAAACTCATAAACACTACAAGATAACTCGTAGATCGCCTCAACGATGTAAAGGAAGAATTTGATTATTGTTGTGTACGAGAGAGGTCGAAAGACTATCTTTGGATTAAAATCAACTTTTATATTATAGTTTTTTAAAATATGAGAAATAGTAAAAAAAATTTGTTAATAAAGAGAATAGAAGAATAGAGAGGTTTAAAAAAAGATATAGAAGGGGAATTATGTATAATTATCTTCAAGTTCAGAGAGTAAGTATTTCTAAAGTAAAAAAGCTTATTTAAGTCATAGGTTACTAAGAATAGAAAAAGCTTTATTGGTAGGAATACAACGTAAAAATAACAAAAAAAGAACCTGATCATTATTGATTTTTAAAATAACTTGATTTCACCAATTTGCTAATTTATAACAAGATAAGGTGGAATAACAAACCAATGGTCTTGTATGTGTATTATTTTTGTGAATTTTAAGAAGTCAATAAAGGCTATAGGTGGAAAGATTTATAGAAAGTAGGAAAGATTTATAAGTGCTAAATTTTATTAGAGTGAGGAGAACAGAATTAAGAGTAGATTAAAGTAAAAGGTTAAATTTCAAAGTTGGGTCAGTCCTTAACTGTGGTCTTTATTGAGGGTTGAATTGATACGAGTACAACAAAAAGTTTTTCAGTATTTTTTATATTTAAAATGGGCAATTTTGCCATTAACAGCTCGACTATGAATATCTGTGATTGTAGTAGGAAAAGGAGAGGCGACTTATGATTTTTAAACACAGCGATTTTTTATTATTTTTTATTCTTGTCTGAGATTTTTTTTTGTTAAATAATAGGTTTGTCTCAACAAATCAAAATGATTTCAAATTATTACTGCGCATGCTCAGTGCAGTTCTGAACGGTTCTGAACTATTGTTGGAAGAACTCTGATATAAACTTACTATATTTTTAATATTAATTAAAAATAATAACTATAACTATAATTTTAACTATAAAATCAATACACTTGTTTATTGATAAAATAATTATTATTTATTACATATTTATTATTATTGGATGATAATATATATACTCAGAGAATTAAGTCTGTAACTGAAAGAAATTAAAATTTAATTTCTGTAGTAATACGTTTATATGTTATTTATTGATTGCTCTGCTTAATAATTAAATGTTAATTAAGCATATCATTATTTAATAATGTATAAACCTTTACACTATTTAAGCTTTAATTATGGCTTTAATCGATTATTATCACTTTTGAATACTAAATAAATAAGTGTAGATCTTTTATGTTTTAATAGATTTTTTATTTTTAATGTGTTACACAGGGTGTAATATTGAAAACTTCTACCTCTAATAACTTCTAACAGATGAAGATAAATAAATAGGAAAAAAACCGTCTCGACGGTATCAAGAGGGAAGTAGGATGGGGGTATGTTATTTGGTCTGTAAGTGTTAAGTGCTAGCACCCCAACATCAACAAACTTTAATAGAACCATATTATTTGTGATACATCAAATAAAACAAAAAAAGATGAAACAAAAAGGGCGCAGAATTACCAAAAAAGAAAAGCTTAAGCTGGACTCAAGCAAAAAAAATGTATTTATTATATGTTTTTTATTTAAAAAACCACCAACACCGCAATTTATACCTTCATACTATAAATGATTGTGATTTTTTGTTGTGTTGGTGACAGTTTAGAATTTTTCTGTTGGTATTACCAGAGAATAGTACTACCCAAGGTTACTTAATAGTAAGGTTTGCTGTTCTCACGGGCGGAACTACGTCATAAAGTTCTCCACAGCCAACTCCTAGCGCGCTAAATTTAAAATTTATGTGCAAAGTCACGGTAGTACCTTTTGTAGTAAGGGGAAATTATGCTTTACAATGAAAATTACAAAAATACAATCATTTTTTTATTAACATTTTCAATTTACGTAATAATTTTTTTAATTTTTGAATTTTGTACAACTTTTTTTTTACACTCTTTGAGTTTATTATTTAAAAAATTCATTTTGATGAATACTCTTTGTCTGAAAAAGCCGCGGACAATTTCCTCAGGAATATCCACAATACTTTTATATTTTTTCGTTAAAGTGGCCACAATTCTTTTCTTCACAAAAAAATTGTTTTTGTTTGTTTTTTTGAATTTATGGTTTAAAAGTTTTATAGCGGTTTTTAATTTCTCAGTTGGTTCCGTCAAACCTCCATATGACACATGATGCACCCATGGTGGAAGTGCATATGAGTGTTCTTGCTGCAGCATGTATGTGTATTGTCCAAGGTATGGATATGAATTCTTAAATTTTTTGACCAGCCATCCAGCAATGTATTCTAACCCATCATTCTCAACATTGGGTTCTGTTTTATTTTGAGATGATTTTGTAGAAACACTGCTAATAGAGTCCCCTTCACTGAAATCTTCCACTATTTCTGGTACAGTCGGTTGAACATTTGCACGCTTCAATATATCACAAATGACATATTCTTCTTTGACATCACCTACTACCGTATTCATTTTGTTTGCCACAGCCCCCGGACATTTGCCTGCAAGTGGTATTCTTAATACATCTACTATATATATATATATATATATATACTTACAGAGGTTAAGGTGGCATCCGCCCATGTAAAAATTGCGGTAAAGGTGGCATCCGAGGTAAGGTGGCATCCAATATACGGATGCCAATTTGACATAAGCGTAAAATATCGACATAAGCTTACTTAGCACACATCCTATCAGATGGCGTAAAAAAGTGGTGGACGTCAAATTGACCTCCAAAAGTATAATAATATTCTCTTGAGTTCAGCAAGGAGTCGTACTGAGGCGCTGCAATCGATTCGTGTATATCTAGATGCCATTGGAATCACGGTGAGATTGGCATCCGCATCAAATTGGCAACGTTGCACCTAAATTCGTACTAAAACGACTTATATAACGACTCATTCGATTAACAGACAAAGTAATCTACAAAAAAAACGTCTGTCATCAAGTGACATAAAAGTATGGAATAAAATTCATATTTTCTAAGTTACTGTTTTTTTAGAAAAACGCTAAGACAGGTGAATTTTATTTTTTATTGCGCACGTTTTTTACTTGTTCTCAATTTTTTTGCCAACTGATTTTTTGCTGTGACGTAATCGATATTTTTTTTAAATAGAAACTCTTATCTTTGATGTTAAATATTGGAACTACTCTTTTTTCTGAGTACAGCAGTATAACATTTATAGAGTCTAAGACGAAAGCTTTAAGTAGTTTAACCAAATTAAATATTTTATTAAATTTTTCAAAATAGACGTAATTTTTAACAGAATTACTAAACTAAATGTCCAAATTGAAGTTTTTTCGCCGCCTGGTAATAATACAACTAATTTTCGTAATCTAATAGCATATTATTTTTCATTTTTTGACTAATTAAAAGGTATTGATTGACAAAACCACACTAAACATTCAATTTTTTTGGATGTTGTAACAAGTATTGGTTTCTCTCGTACTTTGCAAGTTTTCTATTGTTCCATATGGCTGTTGTGTCTTTTTTGACTTAATCACAATTTAGTACCGTATTTTTTTGACGTCAAATTAATTAGACAAGTTTATTTGTATGTCTTTTGCGACACGTTAGTACCAGCATTAGCGGAACTTTTTCCAATAAAAAGGATCTAGACATACCAGCAGCTAATGTATGGCTTAAACAAGACGGTGCATCTCCACACTACCCTCGTGGTGTCAAAGATTATTTAGATGATGTTTTGATTATTAACATTTTTCTAAAGAGCTACTTAAAATCAAAAGTATTTGCAACAAAATCAAGGATTTAAGAGACAGAATTACAAATCAGTACCGCTTAATTGGTCAAAAATGTGCTAATGGAGTTTGAAAAGTGGTTGTATTATTACTAAGAAACCGAAGTACGTCAATTTGAACATTAAGTTCAGTAATTCTGTTAAAATTGCGTCAATTTTAAAAAAATTAAAATAAAATAAAATAAATTTTAATAAAACATTTAAATTGGTTAAATTGCATAGTTTTTGTTTTAGATCCCATAAAATGTTATATTGTTATAAGCAGAAAAAAAAGTAGTTTCAATATTCAACATCAAAAATAGGCGATGCTATTTTAAAAAAATTTCGATTACGTCACAGCAAAAAACCAGTTGTCTAAAAAAATTTGAAAATAAGTAAAAAACGTGCGCAGTAAAAAAATAAAATCGATCTGTCTTAAAGTTTTTCTAAAAAAAAAAACAGTAACTTAGAAAATATGAATTTTATTTCATACTTTTATGTCACTTTGTATATATTTTTAATAAGACAATAAAGTGAAAACCAAATAAATTACGAAATAAAATTTATGAGATTTAATCGATTTACAGTTGCAAATTTACTTGCTACAATCAAAATTTAATGAATATATTTCAACATCATTTCACGGTATGTGTTAGAATGTCAATTGCTCTGTTTAATAGTAACTTAGTCGTCTCAGATATAATAGCAGACAGTTAGTTTTTACATGTTTAATAATTAAAATTATTAAACCTTGTTGACAAGAAAGAATTTAGTATTAATTTGGTATAATAAGATAAACGTTTCAACAAATCGTAGTTGCAAAAAAATAAACATTAGATACGTTAATAAAAAAATAAGAAGCATCTTTTTAAGTTCAAGTTCGTGTATAAGGCAAAGTTTGTTGACCAATGATTTTTTTTTAAATATATGCACCAAACGAAAATATCATATTGATTCAAAAAATTTAACAATGAAGGTGCATGGTTGGGCACTGCAATACGCAGTAACGGGTATAAAGGACTTTTAAAAGCTGAGAAAACAATAAATTCTAAACAGAAGAAAAACCATTTTTGATAAAATCAAATGTTTTACTAAAACTTAAAATATTTTCTTATTAGTATTGAGAAAAAGGAGAAAATAAAAAAAACAAGTTATAATTCTAAAAATTCAATATTAAAAGTTTATAAATTATTATTTTTAAAGTTAAAGTTTTTTTTGAAAAATTGACGTATTAAATGTATAATCTTTATTATAAATAAATATATAATATAAACATTTCTGATCATTTGCGCTTGAGGCTAAAGTATTTTAAAAAACTTTGCAGGTAGCTACAAATATTTCGAGAAAATACATGAATGAAACTGTGGATAAAAACTAGTTGAAAAAATAAAAACTTTAATCTTAACGAAATAGAAAAGTAAACAAGTTACTGTCTGAGAAAAAAATACATACATAACAAATATATATCTAAAATTAAAAAAAAAGAAAAATGCTAAAGTAATGAGTTGTAAAGCAAGATTGGTGGTAAATGTTTATCTACGACAATAAACAACCAAATTTTGACTTTATTTTAACCTACTTTTTTGTTGCTTGACGTTTGTACATAAAAGAAAATATTTTTTTATTTTTCTTTGACTTTTTTTATTAAATGATAAATTAATAGCAGCAAGTCACTAAGTGATACTAAAAACACAAAATTACTTATAAATATTATTATAATTTAGATTTATTAAATTGCCCAACTAAAAATAAAAAAAAACAAAAATTATAGTTCGTTTTTTTGTTAGCAAAAATACGTTGAAGAAAAATTACAAAGTTTTAAAATAATAGTTATTTACAGTAAGAGTGAGGAATGTAAAGCTTTCTTCACGCAAATTTGCTGAGTGTACGATAAAATTCAAGTGAACGAAAGCGACCTTAATTTCGAGTGCTGTACTTGGTTTTGATCGATACCTCCTTAGAAAATCTATAACTTTCGAAAAAAGTTTGAAATTATTTGCAAAAAAATATGTCAATTCATACCTACAATAAATACCTACAAGTTAAGGTTGAAGGAATGTGTTGTCAAGGAAACAAACAATAAACAAATTAAACAAATTCTACAATTTTATTGAATGGATTGCGACTGTGAGTAACTTTTGTGCTATTATTCTATTGAAAATGGATAATGAAGATGAATTATTTGTCCCTAAAGACACCCTGGAAAAAGCTAATGCGGCTAAATATGAAATGTTGTCAAAAAAAATGAAAATTTAATTATGCGTGAGTGAAAATGCGTGAGCAAAAATTAAACCTTCACATGCTGGTAACTATGGCTACAGAGCTACTTTTTAAGGAGGTATCGAACAGAAAAATTTTTCTCAATGATTGCTATTAGATATTGACAAAAAATACGAAATAGTTGATCATGTTTTATATTTTTGATGCTTAACACAAAACCCGACATAGGACCTACAATCGTTTTTAAAACTAAACCTGTTGGAATAGAAATGGTTTTAGTTATTTTTTTTATTAGTTTTTATTTTGTTGTTTATAATATAAATAAAAAAAAGTACTTAGAAGTTTCGCGTTTTTATATTATACAAGAAGCTTTCTCATCGACCAAATTTTATTGTCATAACTTGTACATGTACTATTACATAACTTGGAGAGTAAAAACGTCATTACAGTATTCGACTGTGTCGATTGAATGTAACAAATGTTTTGATCGAGTGTAAGTAGACGAACTTCTAATATAATTTTTTATTGACTGTGCATTAAGTGTGGTGACGTCGCTGTTTAAATTGTCATTTTTAGGCACTTTGTAAATATTTAATTGTATAATTGACATATACAGCAACACTAAATCTTTTCTAAATAAAACAAAAATTGAAGCATGTTTTTAAAATTATAAATTTTTATTTTAAATTTACTCTATTTTTAAGAAGAAATGATAATCAACAAAATAAATAACCTGATTCAATTATTTAGATTATTAGAAAAACAACACAACTAAATACTTTCTATCTCATGGTAAAGTGATTTTTCTTCAAATAATTGGACAATAAATGTCCACGTCAAATTTACAAGTTTATATAAACGCTGTACTTCTTACTTCAAACGCTGTACTTCGTAAAAAATATTATTTTCTTTCATTTAACTTGAAAATATTTTCCACATCACTTCTTGTATATACACAATGCTTTAGATTTGCATATGGACTCTAAAAATAATTTTTACAATTTCAATCGCCGTACTTCTTAGTTTAAATCAAAACGCTGCACTTCTTACTTCAAACGCTGTACTTCGTAAAAAATATTATTTTCTTTCATTTATACTTGAAAATATTTTCTACATAACTTCTTGTATATACACAATACTTTACATTTGTATTTGGACTCTAAAAATAATTTTTAAAATTCTAATCGCCGTACTTCTTAGTTTTTGTTTGAAAAAATCAAACAAAATTCTTATATAACAGTGGCAAAGCTTTTGCGAGACCAAAATTATCACCAGTGCCTGATTAATAATTTATAAAGAAACTTTAAATAAAAATTTAAAAAATTACTTGTTAGTATTATACCTACCTTATAAATAAATTTTAAAGAGTTTAACTAAAAGATAAGCTTTCCGAAAGACGTAATGTTTTTTGTAGGGTACCATAAGATTCTATAGTCGGTATTTGTATTTTTGATATACTTGTGAATAAATAATTTGAATTTATTTATACCAGCAGCAGATGTAGTTTTTTATGCAGATGATACCACTCTGGGTTGTAAAGTTTTTAATATAATTTTACTGAATCATAAGATAAGAGCACCTTTTAGTAAAATAGAAAATAGGTTACTTATTGATATTAAATTATATAAATCAAAAATTATATAAAAATAAAACTTTCGAAATGCTAAATGTTAAATATAGAAATAATTGTAGAATTTATTACAAGATGAGATATTTTTCAATTTCAAGTTTATTTATAAATGTCTTGAATTTTCAAACATAAATATTTAAAAATTTTGAAAAATTTAGTCAAAACGCAAACATGCATATCTTACATTTAGTGGAAATAATTTTACTGAGACTATTTTATACTAGAAAGAATTTTACAATATCTCATCTATAGAATTTAGGAATTTGTTCTTCAAGCTGTTTTTACAAAAAGTGTAAAATACTTAATTTATACAAGACATTCTACTCTATTGGAAAATATTCACCGAACAATTTTAATGATCTTAAAAGTGTATGTTGAGTTTTATATTATTTAATTTTATGTTTTTATTTAATTTTCTATTTTTCTAATTTAATTTTTTTTTTTTACTTTTGTAAAATAATGTATTTCTAGTCTAGTAGTAATAAACCATTATTATAATTATCATAAATACAGATTTTTAAAACTTGGCTAAATTATATTTTTAATAAGTCTAATGTTTCTCTAATATTCTCCAATTAATTATTAGGAACAAATAATTATTTGGAAAAGCATTATTGATGCTTTTTTCTCGATTATGTCACCAACCAAAAATCTATAAAAACCAATTTTTCTCATTCACTAGTCTGATATGGTAGCAATAAAATAAAAAATCAACAAAAATATGTTTTGTCCTCGTGAACGTTAGTTATATTATTACTTGTCAGTTAAACGTCAATTTACAATACCGGTATTGTAAATTGACAGTTTTATGTACTGGAAATTTTTACGTTTACGAGTTACTTTAAAATTAATGTATTCATATATGAATTTAATTTGGTTTAAAAAAAAATAATTTACAGGTATAAATTTTGCGATAAATGCTTTCTTTAATTTTTAATATCGTAAAATTGTAATGAAGTAAAAAGAACCAAGTCGTCAAGGTTGGCAGCACTAAAATTAACTAAAAATACTCAAAATGTCATTTGGGTGATTCTGAAGTTAATTCTCCCTTACTGCTACAGATATAAACAATACTTACTATAAATTACGATTATAAATATCAAAAAGATTAAAACTTTCTTCGGACAAAAAATTTAATACAGTTGTCGTACGTTAGGTAATTTACAGTGCTTAGACTTCGCCTTCGGCTCGAGCCTGAAATTAAATCTACGCACTGTAAATTTTAGTATTTAATAGAGAGTACTTGTTAAGATATACATGGCAACAGCGCACGGATGCCAATGTGTGATATACAGAAGCCAAAGTGTACTAAATGTGTATAAAATATACAGTGGGATGCCAACTGGACCGCTAAATACACCGGATGTCAATGAGTCCTCTATTAATAAACTGAATATACAATAATATACACCGTGTATACTGCTGGATGCCAATTAGTGTCTTGTTTGAATAGATGCCACCTTGTGCGCCAACTATATATATATATATATATATATATATATAAACTTACCAACTATAATTTGTCGTAAACGATAAAAAGCATTCAAAGGAGTGGGATGATCATCTAACCCTCCATTCGTCCTGATTTGAGAAAACAAATTTTCTAAAGCATCTTGGTTTAGTTTAGCTGTCATAATAAATGAAATTTCATAGTTTTCTTTCAAGTCCTCATACATTTTTTTTAAAGATGTTATGGCCATTAGTATTCCCTTTTGAAAAACTTGCAGTGATTTTTTGCCGCAACTTCTTATATTTAAAATTTGTCCATAAATTTCATCAAGTTTATCAACTTGCGCTGGATGCCCCTTGTATGGTTGTTTAAAAAAAACCGCTTCGTTTAAGTTTCTCGAGTTGAAAATGTCAAACCACACATTTATTGATTCAATAAATTCGCCCAATTTATAGGCTTCGTCATTTTTTACATATCGTTGTAATGCAACAGATGTTGTATGTGATAACAACTGAGCTGCTAGTTTAACATTTTGACGCTCACTGTCACTGCACGTTAAGTGTTTGTCTTTAATTTTAAAGATTGAAGAAACTTCTGCATTTTTGGACAGTTTCACTAACTCTTCCAGAGGTTTTTTAGATATTACACTTCCATCTTCTAATATAAAACCTACATAAAATATGTATAACACTAAGTAGTGGCTATATTTATTTTACCTTTATCCAAAAGCCAGTTACGAATTAATTTCAAAAGATGTGGAACATCTGGGAAGATGTAAATATTAGATTTGAGCACAGAGTGCTCAAAGTAGGGGTGTTCAAATGTCACTCCTAAATCCCTCCACACTCCTTGGTTACTCGAACCACAATCCGAAACACATGCCACCACAGTGTATTCAATGTTGTGCAGAGCTTGAATGATGCTGTGCAAAATATCCACACTCATGTTTTGGTCAAAACCCATAAAAACAGGTTGCTTCCAGGAGCCACACAAACCACGAGCCAACACCACTTGAAGATATTTGTGAGGACCAACTATTTCATCTTCTTTGTTGTTGTATTCATACAAACTTCTCACTCGCATCTCATCAAACATAAGAACAACCAGACTTTCTTTATTCATAAGCGAGTGCCGTTTGATTTTCATAAAATTCAATGAGCTTGTTAGAATCCCATTTTGTAAGGTAATTTTTCCAGCATACTTCCGGAGTGTGCTTAGATTGGGCAGAGGAAATTTATTATTTCGCAAAAATATATAAGCCCTGCTACTGAAATACCTACAAGAGAACAATTATTTAAACACACGAGATGGTATAAAAGTGAGTTGTTGAAACAAAAATTACCTCAGTGTAAACGCTTGAGCCAATTCTTGGTTTGTCCAAACAACTCGTTTTTTTGTTTTTCTTATCAGATCAATTTGATTTGGAGAAAATGTACCAGACAACGCTTTTTTTATAGCAGCATCCAATTGTACTTCTTTTTTGGTTGATGCTTCTTTTAGATCAGCAAGCTCTCCTTCCAAGTCATTTATTTTTAACTTCAGTTGGTCGATTAATTTGATGGCCTCATCATATTTTTTTTTTAGTTCTTCATATGGTGGAGAAATTTCCATATCCATCGAAAACGTTTTTAAAACACTTTCAATATAGTGTTGGTCACGATTCCTTGCAAAAATGTTGATATTTTTTTTATCTTCGTTAGTAGAAATTGTTGGGACAACTATAAAAGAATTGAACAGTGATGTTAACTTGAAACTTTCGATAATACTTTATTACATACCATCAGGCTTTAACTTTCGTTTGGTAGAGCAATTCAATAATTCTTTCTTAAAATTTAGTTCAAAATCATCTGCTCTGAAATGTTCAGAGCAAATAGTGTTGTGCTTTTTTGGTTCCCAATTTTCGCCTCGCTGACAAAAAGTAATCCATAACTTTCTGATAGTAGCGGTTTTGGGAAAAAGATGGAACGAGTATGCACTTTCCACACTTGATTTGTTTTTACAAAGTGAAACTGCACACGTGTGACCAACCATTTTCACAAAATTGCCCACTGGTTTTGATAAAATTTCGCGAGACGCGGAAGTCTGATGGGTCAAAATAAAACAAATAACAGAAATAACAATAATAAACTCCCAAACTTAACCTAACTATATTGAAAAAAGAATTAATGTAAATAAATCAAAACTAGCTAACCGCTAAACTTATTATTAAAAATCTACTAAATTAAAAAACTTTAATTCAAAATTAACAGCAAAACTAGATAACACAAAATGAATTAAATGCAAAAACGAACCGTATACGAAACCAGCAGACAAAGCAGTGACTTATGGCAATGACAATGGCGCGATCAGTTGATGCAGTTGCCATGCTGTCATGTCAGCCAACCGGTTTTAGTTCGAAATCTGTGATGCACGTTGACCAACACCTGATAATATAATTCTCTAGAGAATTGAGAACTTTATGACGTCACATCCGGAACAACAGCAAACCTTACTATTAAGTAACCTTGAGTACTACCTACTAAATATCATAATAAAACTGAAATTTGACAAGTTTGTCAACTTTTTATGAGTATTTTATGTTGTACGTAACCTAAAAATGTGACAAGATTTAAATATGACGCGGCTCAGGCGTACCACTCCACTATTTTTGCTTTAATTATTGATAGTATCACGGTACAACTGACAACACTGGATGAAAATTAACATTGGGAAAAACTTTTAAATAAAGAAGGAAAATATCATGTGTTCAATTATTGTTGTGGTCAGATCGCCTGGGTGTGACAATTGTCTCAAAAAACGTATGTCTCCGTTAACATTACAAAACAGTGACACATGACAGCTGTCAGTGCAATGCGGTCAAAAGTTCACACGTTCAACTGAGATAACGCTTGCAGAGTAAGTTCTTAAACATCTGCATACAATATACAATTATCATGATTTGCAATGTGATTTTTAACAAAAACTTCTAAATGCAAAAATAAGACAATATTTAAACAGTTGACAGCAAACCATATGAACTTATCACGTCAACCTACGTTTATGCTAGAAAGAGAAAACCATAGCAAACTACGACCATAACAATTATTGAACACATTTTATTTGTAAAGTTTATGTTATTTTAGAGGAATTTTTGAAAATTTTAATTAAGTAATAATAATAATAATGTTTATTGCAGCCATAAATCATACAAAAGAAATAAATACAAAATAAATAAATAAATTACAAAAGCAAATAAAAAAGAAGCTACAAAAGGACTGTTCTGCGAACTGTTTTTCATTTTAGTCCATTATTTATTCTAATAATACTTATTCTAATTACTATTTTAACAAAGTTATTTTTAATTTCTTTCAAAAATTTTTAAAATTATTATTTTTAAATTCATTATTAAGGCCATTGTAAATCCTAGGACATAAATAGGAAAATGATGACTTATATAATTCCGTGCTATGCTTTGGAATGTGCAAAAATTCGTTGTATCTAGTTGTGCGATCATGAATATCTTTTCGGAGTACAATTTTATTATATAAGTTATCAGGTGTTTTATTTTTGACAATACTGAAAATTAAGCAACTTAAAAAAACTTATATCTATTTTTGATGCTAAGCCAGCCAGACTTACGCAGATAAGGTGTTACATGCTCTTGACGTTTTACATAATAACAATATCTTAAACAGGAATTTTGAATTTTTTGTAATTTATAAAAATTAGCATTAGTTATAAAAGATCCATAAAATACAAGACAATAGTTAATATGGCTTAAAATTAAGCTATTACAAATTTGTATTTTTAACTTTGTAGTAAGAGTGTTTTTTAAAAAATATATCGATTTCAATATACCATAACATGTTTTGCAAATTTTATTAACATGGCTAGAAAAGTCCAGATCGTTGTCAATGATTATTCCTAAATTTTTAGCGGACGAAACAAACATACTGTCACAATTGTTTACAGCTAGTTTACAATTATTATAAACAATATCACAAGATTTTTTCGGACCAAATAACATCGCCTGAGTTTTTGTTGGATTCAACTTTAATAATTGTTTCTCGCATTTTCTGTTTAAATTATTGTTTATTAGATCTACAATCCTAGGTGCATCGGTTACTGTAAATGATCTAAATATCTGCATATCGTCTGCATAGTATTGCACTCCCACATCATTTAAAAACATTTCAATATCACAAGTATACAAAATAAATAAAATCGGTCCAAGAATATAACCTTGCGGTACACCATTATTTGTCTTTTTAAAATTGGATTTCAAAACAGACTCCCCATTTATAACAACTTGCTGGTATCTTTCGGATAAATAACTTTCGGTAAATTTACATGTTTTGCTAGAAAATCCAACACGGTGCAATTTAGCTAGTAACAACTTAGTGTCACACAAAATAGTGTCGAAAGCTTTGGAGAAATCTAATAGGAGTAAAAGAGTCATTATACCTTTATTATAAGCGTTTAGAATATAGTCGATAACGTTAATTAAAGCTGTAGCTGTACTGTCTTGAGCTCGAAAGCCAGCTTGACTCTGTGGTAAGATTTTATATTGATCTAAATATTCACGTATCTGAGATGACATTAATTTCTCCAAAACTTTTGAAAAGCAGATAATATACATATTAGTCTTAAATCAGAAAATTTTTAGGGTTTGCAATTTTAGGCAAGGGAGTTATTTGACAAGTTTTCTATATGTTTGGAAAAGTTTGCGTCTTATTAATAGCATAATTTACAATATTTGTTAACACTGGTAAACATACCTCGGAAATTAAATTAATCATGTCATTTGATATCATCACATTCCACTGCTTTAGAATGTATTGCACTTAAAGGTTTTTTCACTTCACTTTTACTAACACACCGGAATTCAAAGAGTTTCACAACCTTTGGATGAAGTGAGGCCATCCTGTAGCTAGCAACTTCACCTTCTATATCTGAAGACTCTATTTTTGCACTGCTTACAAAAAAGTTATTTATAAGATTGGCTTCACAAAGATGAGATGGGATTTTTACAGACGTTTTTTGCTTTAATTCTAACGATTTTAGACCCTTCCATAGCTTCTTACCATTTTTGCTGGTGTTCAATTTAAAAGTTGCGAAACTGTTTTTTTCACGGTGGACTGCTCTTTTCACTTCATTACGAATGTCTACATAAAATTGCCATTTTGTTGGAGTATTGTTACGCTTATATGCCACATAAGATTTTTTGCGAGCTTTTATCATTTTCGTGATATTGTAAGTTAGCCATTCAGGTCTAGGGTTCCGTGACGTAGTCATCAGTTTTTTTGAAACATGTACATCAAATAATTGTAAGATGAAAGCATTAAATAAACAAATTTTTTTATTAATGTTGTTGCATTTTAGTATACTTTGCATCGGTATAGGTGTGAAGCATCTTCCTGAAGTTGATCAATATTTATTTGGGACAAACATCTTCTGTACTTTTTAATGGGTGCCGGTTCTGGTGGGGTGTCCAAGAAAAATTTAGAGCATAACAGATTATGATCACTTATTGGTTTGTTGCCACTATTAAAATTGGGCTCATCATTTCCACAGCATTTTTTGTTTCAGGTACCAGTTCATTGCTTATGTAGATATGGTCAATTAGTGTAGAACTGGTTGGGGTGACTCGAGTAGGTTCTTTGACAACTTGAGACAGGTCGTAAGGGTTTAAAACCTGTATTAAGAATTTGTATGCAACTGATTCTGATTTCTTAAAATAAATCAATATTAAAATCACCAAACAAAGCTAAGTAATTGACTTGAGGACACAGTATAGAAATGTTAGATTCGATGTGGCCAAGCTCATGATACAATGTTGACGGCGGTTTATAGATTAATCCAATACCAATTTTTTTGTTTTTAGGTTGAGCTACCTCAGCCCAAATTTGTTCCACATTACTTTTAACGTTGCTGTCTAAAATTTTATATTTTAAATGTTTTTTAATATATACCAAAAGTCCACCACTTTTTTTCTGGATGGTATTTTTTAAGTTCCGGTCCATTCGTATCAAATTATAACTCTCAATATTAATAGATTCATTTGGCACACTGTTATTAAGGTTAGTTTCAACTAGTAGCATCTTATCAAGATAACGATCGTAAATGATCTCAGTGATAGCTTCTATTGATGGAAGTAAGGTTCTTATGTTTAAAAATTCTACGACTAGCAACTTGCCATTACAATTGATAGGAAGTTCTCTCTTCTTTTTTGAGTGTGGGTCTATTTAAAGGTTGAGAAGAACTGATTAGAAAATGTTGAATTGCGTTTGTGTCGCATAATTCTCTATAGCCGCCTAAAAACATTATTTTTATCGTTTCTTGGCGACGGAAATACTGATGGTGAATTTAGGCTATTTTTATTTTTACTCGATGGAAAATTCCATCTACGAAGAATAACTCCATTTGGCCCGAATTCAGCTTTAGTTACTTCATTTAGAAATTCATATTTGAGACCTATTTTGTAACTTTCATTTTGACCTTTCAACGCAAGTGTTTCAACTGAAATGTCTCCGTGTGGTAACTTATTTCTGAGGTAGTTCATTATTTTTTCTTCATCTGTACCTTTAGTAATTTTACCTATGTAGAACCACGCTTTTTTGTTTTTAGCTGCAGAAAAATTTTCATTATCATTTAATTTTGCTGCCTCAATTATAACTTGTGCTTTTTTGCGTTGAATAGTATTTTCGTTGTTACTGGTTTTGTGTGGAATTTTTTTCTTAACGGTGATCCACTGATCATCATTTTTAACATTTGCTGCAATCTTGACTTCTTCAGTAGTACACAAAGTAGCATCAAACGAACATATATCTTAGTACGTAAACATACAATTTTTTTTACTCTTGTTTATAATATAGAGAGTCATAAAGATTTAGTGGTTTCAACTCTGTTTTAATAAATTATACTCTTAAATAAAGAAAAGTGTTGTAAATTGTAAAAGAGAAAAAGAGTTTAGTATCTAATAAAAAACTTAAACTTTTTTTTTACTTATTTTGGTGAATTACGTCCATTTTTTTAAATTTCGAAATTTGGTGTTACGGGGAAGTGGACGACAAAGCAAAAAAAAAAAAACTGTTTTATAAGGCCAACGTTTCGAATCCTTTATTGATTCTTCTTCAAGGCTTCTAATAAATGTCAGATTTGTTTGGCATGGTACCAATTTGTCTCGGCCAGTGGTCGCCGGAAGAAGTGGTTCTTCCGGCGACCACTGGCCGAGACAAATTGGTACCATGCCAAACAAATCTGACATTTATTAGAAGCCTTGAAGAAGAATCAATAAAGGATTCGAAACGTTGGCCTTATAAAACAGTTTTTTTTTTTGCCTTGTCGTCCACTTCCCCGTAACACCAAATTTCTTTTTTTTTACTTTTAGATGATGTCTTTTCGTTGTATACTTATTAAATGTTTATTATTGTTGAACGAGATACTTACTAGGTTAGGTATCTATCTACATTAAGTACTTACTTAGATATCTATATAAAAGTATCGCAAGGAGTTCTGAATTTGACGAAATTTGCTTTATCAACTAATCAACGGCGTATAATTGTTTGATTCATTGCTGCATTTACGAAGTTTTTGTTTTTTGAGATATTTTATAACAATTAGTCTTAAAAATTAAGAAAAAATAATTTGTTAAAAGTGACAAAAAGGGAATTTCTCTGCCCTACCAACTTTATTAGTTTCTGGACAAATGATATACGGAAGAATCATTACGTCTAATATTATTATATTATACAGAGTGAGTCTGTTAATAGTTTATTTTAACTTTTTTCAAAAACTAGTTATCACACCGACTTTAGGGTTTGTTATTAAAAACTTTGTTTTTTTCTCTACGCATGTGAATTTTTAAAACTTTTTTAATTTCTTATCAAAAGTGTTTTCATTGGTTCTTGATAAATATCCTAAATTTTTTTTATTAATGTATAACATATATTTTTAACTAAAACTAAAAAGAGATAAGAATTTCTCAAATAAAAAATAAATTAATACTTAAAAAATATATATTAGAAATTTGTTATAAGTAGGTACTTAACAATAACAATTTTATTAAAAACATGGCTTACTAAAATTAGTAGACAAATTTTGCACTGTGTGTCTGCTTTTTTTGAAAAAATAAAACTGTTCTACAGAAAAACATTACCAATTTTGAAGATATAAATTTTAAAATTATTAATTGTAGAAAGCCATGGTTAAAAACATTATCTAAAGTTAATATTAGGTAACTTCTTTGACTATTACTGTTACAGAATCAAAAATTGTTAAATTTGTGTCATATTTAGTAGTTTTTGATTCTGAACTGTTAAGGTACATTATTGTAAAACTTCAGTTATCAAAATCTTTTTTGCTAACTTGTTTAATAGTAGAAACATCGGTAGGTTTGGCTTTAGTTAGTTCTGCTGCCTTCTTCTTACTATAAACTAAAAACAGAAATTTGAATTAATATAAAATAATCTTAGAAAACTCGAGTTACCTGTTACTAACGTAATTGGTCCGTCTGGTTTCTTAACTTTATCATTCAAATTTGGTGCAACTTGTACTCCAGAACTGACCTGATACACCGGCAGGGGAATCACTGTCGAGGACACCGGCACCAGATCTATTCCAAACCAAACATTAGATCAAGAAAACTCTAATTAGCATAAAACGTGTAGGTTGTACAACATTCATACAAATCAAGGTAAAACAGAAATAACAGCGAAAATTATAAAAATCTCGTATTTTTTTTCTTAAAAATTCTCGGACTAAAAATTTAAATTATCAAGCAATTACCCACCTGGTTCTAGAATTTTATTTTCGTTGTATTTGTAAACGGTAGGTAAACAGTGCGAGAAACAGACGCAAATCAAACATAACCACACCACTTTGATGTACATAATGTTGAAAAAAACTCGAAAAGGCCGCGATTGAGAGAAGAGCGCCGCTTTTGCGACTGCACGTTTCGGAAAATCAACAACACTTGTTTCTACATTGGTACAAACAATTCCTGCTGGTGAATTGATGCGAAAATTATTCAAATAAATACAAGGTCGGCTTTTGAGTGAAAGTTTCTCCAACCTACATACATACATGTGGTTTTGCTTTCGATTTTTTATGGAATTTATTAATTGGTATTAAGGGCTTGTAGGTGATTTGTTTACTTATTCCTGTCATGTTCGTGTCCCTGTCGTGCCATATAAATGATGGTGGTAGGGTATTGTGTGTCCTGTGTTCATTGGGGACCCATTTCAGGTGTGTTATTAGACCTTCTGTAATTGAAACTAGCCCCTAAATTATATCAACAAACTCCCTTTAGGAAAACTCATATTTGTGTGCTTAGGTGACCAATGATCGGTTTAAGGAGATGGAGATTTCTAAATAGGATGGAAGTGAGAGTGAAGCGAGGATTTGTTTTTACTTTCTCACAGCTGATGACTTGAAAAATTTTCATTTTGTTAACAATATTCGATAAAATTTTAATACGCTAATTGAAAAGAAATATTTGAGTTTTACGTCCACGCTCAAAATATAAACTTACACTTTTCTCAAAATTATAAATTATTGGATAATATAATTAGCTTTTTTTTAAAAAAGAAAAACCTATAAAAAGATATAAGCAATTATTTTAGTATATTTTTAATAATTTTTTTTGGCAATATATAAGTTTCTAATTTTTAAAAACTTAAAATGTCTATACTTACCACACAAAAACTAAAATTGCGCTTTAAATTCGAATAAAATAGTCTAAAATCGTGATCGTCATAAGAGAAAAAAATTCTACGTTGTGTTTGGCAAGATGGCGTCAAAGTTTTTCGAAATGTAACTGCATAAAGATCATAATGAATTAAGAAATAAAATAACATCACAATGTCGAAAACAATATTTATTTGTTTGTTTCTAACAGAGATGTAGAGTAAAGAAGAAAATCAGTTGCCAATAGACAATAATTGCAAATTGTTTCTAACGAAAATTTTAATAAGGAAATAGCACATTATACACCAAGGTAGAGAAAACACTTTTTATAGCCGAGGGGGTTTAGTGCCCAAGATGCGTAGCATCGAGGGCAATAATAGATGCGAGGCTATAAAAGTTTTCTCTACCGTGGTTTATATATGACTTTTTTCACTACTAGCACATTAATTTATTAATTGTCATATAAAAATATAACCTCATTTAACGAGCACACATCCAGACTAAACATAACGTGTCTTTATTTATTGTCGAAAAGTAAATTTGATGAAAATAAAAACGAATGATATTTAACTACTTACGTTTTTCCACTTCGGAAATTTACAAATAAAAACCAAAAAGGACGTTATTGTAAGTATCTTTTATGTAAGCAACTATTTATGTACTGAAAAACAAAATAGCGTAAATTTTCCATCAACTGAAATCTTCAGAACCCCTAGTTCAGGATTTAAGTTGACAGCCCCCGCTTTCCTGGTCGGAAACTTGAACAATGGAATTTGCAATAACACATATGGTCAAATTAACTATACATAGGGCTCCACACTTGACGTGTAACCTCATGAAAGCCCATTTTCATTATGTACAACTTTAATAGCAGTTATTTTTATTAATTCTGCATAAATTAAAAGTAAATTTTCTGTTCTTGTGTTTGAGGTTATGTTATTTACAACTTTATTTACCTACCAATTTTCAAAGAATTTTCCATTTCGTCACACTACAAAGTGTTTTTTACAATAAGACAAGACCAAAATACATGTATAAAGCTGTAAAAAATTACAATATTTTTTTAATGCAATCAACGAATTTGATCACTGGTTGGTTGAAACATGACTACCTACCTTTTTCTATTTTCTTGGATTAAAAATATTTCATTATTAAAACATCAACGTTTTAATTATGCATTTATTCTGCTTTTTAACGTTTGGCATAGATTTTATCAAGATTATTATGATCTATCAAACACACACTTGACATTTGAGAAGATATTTCGCGCAAGCGCACTATTTCGTTTTGGCAGATTAAAGATGAGGTGCGGTGTTAAACAAACTTGTCTTGAGGTCACAAATATTAAATAAACTGTTTATTAGGTATTTCTAGTGCACCTAATTTCGGACATTATTTTTTCCATCAACACTTATATCTATCGTTCATAAAAATTGCAAATATATTCGTATCAGGCAACACAGTTAAATGTCGGTGTCCACTCAACTCTAGCACTTTATCTTCCTTGGTTTATAATCATTATTGACTACTAGGAGAGAAAAACAACTTCACACCCTCTCGACAAACTAAATAATGAAGTCTTCTGAGACTAGTAGTAAAAAAAAGCTATTTTGATACGTTTAACATCCTGGTGTATACGTGTGTAGTGACTTAAAATAGCCATACTTACCGTCCAAAATCCAAAATAGTGTTTTTTTTCATAAAAAAGAAGCCCTAAGTTGTGTTTGACAAGATGGCGGCAAAGTTTGTTAAAATTGAAATATAACTGTAAAGGTTTAAGTTAGTAGAGTATAATAACACTATAATTTAGAAGAAAACATGTACCTATTTGTTTGTTTTTTGTAGTTCTAAGAATAACTACATTTAGAAGACTTTTGAAAGAGAACGTAACGAAAACATTTGGCGGTGGAAGTCTAAACAAGAAGAATTGTTTCAATAGTGTCTATATAGTGGTAGTAGTGTAAATATTCAACTGTGCAAGCAATGTCATGGCGACACCTACATTACACTATTAAAAAATATACCACATGGTAATCCTGCTTGTATGTCGTGATGGTAAGAAGTAACATTATCCTTAATTCTTACCAAACAAATCGATTTAAAATTAATTTATATTTTAATATTAATTTAATAAATATATAATTTTATGTTACATAATTCTACCTAATTTAAGCAGTCAAGAACGTGAATCAATAAATAAAACAATTTCTAGTGCACGCCCCCACATTAAAGGACACAAACACACATAAAAATTATTTATGAGTAAACTAACAATTTAAAATTAAATGTAGTAATGTTAAATAATGGAGGAAATACCTTTAGAAATCATAGAAAAATAAATCTTATAAAAAAATATCATAATATATAATGTGTTCAATAATTGTTCTGGTCAGATCGCCTATGTGTGGCAATTGTCACAAAAAACGTATGTCTTCGTTAACATTACAAAACAGTGACACATGACAGTTAAACAATGACACATGACAGCTGTCAGTGCTTATACAAAAATATATACGACAATGCGGCCAAAAATTTACACGTTCAACTGAGATAACGCTTGCAGAGTAAATTCTTGAACGTCTGCATACAATTATTATGATTTGCAATGTGATTTTTACTAAAAACTTCTAAATGCAAAAATAAGACAACATTTAGACAGTTGACAGCAAACCATATGAACTTATCACGTCATCCTACGTTCATGCTAGAAAGAGAAAACCACAGCAAACTACGACCAGAATAATTATTGAACACAGGTTATAATTAACAACCAATGTGAGAATCATCTCTTTACTGGCCTGGCTAGAAGTTTAACTTTACCTCTAAAATAATGGTAAAGCAAAAAAGGAATTAGGAGGATTTATTTTTTACTCAACCAACAACAAAAAATTATAGAAACTGATGTAAAAAATATATAATTATCTATAGAGCATACTATTTGTTAAATCACTATATATGTTTATTTTATAATGTTATTTAAATGCAGTTTTTACATGAAATTTTTGTTACTTATTCTTCATTCAACAGTCTCCGCTTGAGTTTCGTGGCATAGGTACGTTGTAAACAGACCGGTCGCCCAGCAACTGTGTCGCGCAAGTGAAAAAATAGCGCTCTATCAAGTGAAGATAATTTTTATTGAGACCATAAAAACTGTATGTAAAATCTTAGTAAGAACTACGCCTAATAAGCGCGTTCTTACACAACTAAAATCAAAATGTATGCAAATGGAATGTACCTGGGACCTCCCTCAACAAGCCAGCTACAAGTAAATAATTCATTTAACTCTCAACAAAATAATCCCAACATTTTTCTATACTCACAGCCCTTAGTTAATCAACAACAATTTATTCCTCCTGTTACGTACACACAACCTGTCTTCAGTTCATCCTAACATTCCCAACAACAATATATAATACAAACACATAATCCCAAAATAAACATTCAACCGCCAATTCGTAACGAAACAATTCAAGCTGACACAGACTGTGACGAGGCAGAAGATAGCGACTCAACTGAAACCGTAGATAACTCTAAAAACAAATGGCAAAAAGTGCTCTTATCGAGACATTTACGTAAAAGAAGAAGAACAGTGAAAAAACACGGCACTAATGATCAACAAAATATAATCAATACTGACCTTTTTAAACATTTACCGAGAGAAGAAACAGAAGAAATAGAGATGACTCGAGATTCACAACTTATAACACCAAACACGCCAAAACCTCCCTCAATATTTGTTCAGTACGTAACAGATTACAACAAAATAACAAAAGAGTTGGCAAATATAGCTGAAGAAGAGCAATACACTACAAAATGCTTAAAAGATAATGTCATTAAAATTAATACACACGATTCAGAAATTTACAGAAAATTAAATGAAACAATATCGACCATATAGAGTAGTAATAAAACAACTTCACTCCAGTACTTCATATGAAGAGATAAAAAAAGTCCTTGAAAAAAAAAGTTACAAAGTCAGAAATATAATGAATGTTAGAAGCAAAATATCTAAAGAAGCTCTACCAATATTCTTTGTTGATTTAGAACCAGCCAGCAATAACAAAAAAGTTTATAATATTAAAACTTTAGGAAATAAACAAGTTTTTATTGAACTCCCAAGAACTAATAAAGATTTTGTACTATGTACAAGATGTCAAAACTATAATCATACTAAAGCATAGTGTAATAGGCCATATGCATGTGGGCATGTGGGAGGGCACATGATACTAAAACATGTACTAAAACTAGACAAACACATGCCACCTGCGTGCTATGTAATGGTTCACATCCAGCAAATTACAAAAGATGCGAAGTATACTAAGAATTACTGAGAAAGTATCAATTAAACAACAACCCCACTGAAAAAACATCATGAGCAACCACCACATAAAACTGACTTTCTGCAAGCTACGTGCATTCAAGTTTATAAACTTTAAACACCACTTAATATTGCTGCTGTTTATTGTCCTCCACGCCATAATATTACTAAGCAAACTACTCTTTTTATTGCTGGAGGAGACTATAACGTTAAGCATGTACAATGGGGAGCTTGTTTATCAACTACAAAAGGAAGGGAACTACTTAAAACCATAACAGACCACAATTATAACTACTTACCTACAGGTAGTCCTACATATTGGCCTACAGATCCTAATAAAATTCCCGATTTACTTGACTTATTTGTCACTAACGGATTATCAAACAATTACATTGACATAGTGGCAAATTACGACCTGTCATCTGATCATACACCTGTAATTGTTACAAGAAGCACAACTATTATATACAGATCACCTAAACCAAGACTAAGCAACTGTAAAACCAATTGGGAAATATATAAGGAATATGTTGATAACAATATTAATACCAATTTAAGTCTAAAAACTAATATTGAGTTAGAAGCAGCAGAATCATTTTATTACTACAATTCAGCAAGCGGGATGGGAAGCTACACCTCAACCAAAAAACCAGAGTAATAATAGAATCAACGTACGTCACGAAGTTATGCAGCTTGTTAAAGACAAAAGGAAAGCCAGAACACGATGGCAAAGAACTCATAATATTGAAGACCACATAATTTATAACCACAGAATTTATATTTAAACAACAAACTAAAAAATAAATTAAAAGAAGTACGTAACAAAACATTTTAAACATATCTAACTTCTCTTTCTGCCAACGATACTACACTCTGGAAAGCCACAAAAGGTTTTAAAAGACCCTCAAAACATAAACCGCTTTTAGAAATTTTTCCTTGCACTTGGTTAAGAACAGACAAAGAAAAAGCTGAAGTATTTTGACAACATCTGGAAACGACTTTTATTCCGCACACTAATGACCCTGACGATGATGTAGAAGATTACCTAGATGTCCTCACCAAATGTCATTACCTATAAAAAAAATTTACTATTTATGAAATCCAAGAAGAAATTAAAACATTTGAACAACATGAAGTCACCTGGTTACGACCTAATAGTTGCAAATCACCTAAAACATCTAACAGATAAAGGAATCAAATTTCTAAGAGACCTTTTTAATAGCATTTTACGTCTCACATATTGGCTTTTCCAACTAAAATTTGCACAAATTATCTTAATTCTTATACCTGGTAAACCCTTAAATCAAATCAAATCCTATCGTCCAATTAGTCTTCTCCCTATACTGTCTAAGTTACTAGAAAAACTCTTACCTACTAAAGAGAATCAATGAAAATAACATTCAAGAAGACTGGCTCCCGGATCACCAATTTGGGTTTCGTTATCATCACTCGACCATACAGCAGTGCCACAGAATCGTCAATACAATTCAAACAGCCTTGAAAAAAAAATTATATTGTTTCAAGTAATGTTTTTATTTTTTTTTTGTTGTGGTAGCTATAAAATTAGCTCATAGAATAAACTGTATTATTCTGATTGCTAAATAAAATGTTAATGAAAAAAAACTCTTCATTCAGAATCTCTATTTACTAGAAATTTCGTTATACACATAGTGTAGCTTACTGATGATGAGTTATTATAGTAGGTAAACTCCGTTCATCGAAATTCTAAAACGACCTTTTGATTCTTTAAGTGGTTTATTATCTGTTTAACAAGGATTATCGTATAAGTGGTGAGCAACTTATTCAAATTTTAAAAACGCAACTCTCGAGAGTTTATTGCAGAGTAAGTAGATAATCTCCGAACAATAAGACTATCGTAAACGGCCCAAAATTTTAACTAGTGATTTAGAAGTCGTTTTAGAATATTGATGGACCGAGTTTATATGGAAACGGTGGCGGTTGGATTGGTCTGAATTCAATATGGAGAGTAAAGGACTAAAGTCTCTCTAGCACTTAGGCCTTACGGTTAGGTCTATTATACTAAATCTCTTGAAGGAAGACTTCACGCCGGTTACTCTTTAAGACAACCGACTACATTAATAAACTTGAGAAGTTTGCTAGGTGCGGTACTACCAAGACTGACCATACTAAACCAAAAGTTTTTCAGCAAGGATCTTCGGATAGATGAGGGCGCTGGACAGTGACAAAACACGTGCTCCATGCAATCATTATTTTTATTGCATTCTTTATATGTGTGATCGACAACGATTTTTATTTTGTGAAGGTGCTTATTTAGTCCACATTTTAATTCAAATATTCATTACCTTCCAGAGATTATTTTTGGTTTAACGATTTTTTTGCAGGGCTTGATTATCATTACTTTGCTCTGCCTGCAATTTTTACGATTTATTTATCTGACTGTGTAGCTTCAAAAAATGTCTTGCTTTATTACAGTTTTGAGAGCGGTAGCAGTTAATGCCATTTTCAGCGTCTGTTACGATCCAAGGTACGCCAGCTCGTTTGATGCTTTATTACATTGATTACTATCGTGTTCTTAAATCTACCAGTTTTCGACAGTATTTTGTTTTGTTGGATGACACTACCACATGATCCCAGAGGATATCTTGTACTTTGCTAGGGACAGCACCTCGCTCTACTGTCACTCGTTATGTGTATATGTTTGTTTCTGACTCTTGGATCAGTATCTATATGAGCGCTGTGAGCCACTCCCATGCTCTCTCCTTGAATGGCTGTAGTATGTTCTCAAAGATACGCTTTTGCGAATTTTAAGGTTTTTGGAGTAAACACCTTGCCCTGACTCGACATTGTTTTTTGAACCATTCGTGTAAATGTAAATGCATACGTCTGGTTTTTTCTCAAATTTTGCGGGTATTTGCGATTCAATTCCAAATTCGAAACAGGTATTATCACAGGATATAATCGTCATGCCCAAGTCGATATTCGCATGCGTTTTGAATATGTTGCCCACTGTGTAGCGCACTTCGGAAAATAAACAAATCTACTTAAGAGCTTAAAATGCGGGTATGTTTTTCTACCTCTTCCTTTACGTTTCACAGCCTGCAACCTCAGCCAACTTTGAAGACCGCTTTCTCTACAAAGAAGTCGAGAGGATGCAAGCACAAGGTTAAGCTCATAGCACCAGTCACATCGAGACAAATCTGTTTTTATGTGTGACCGATGGACATTTCTTTTTTTTGTCTGACAACCAAATCGTAACAAAGTATCAGTTTGATAACGGCAGTGTACAGTTAGAGTAAAACTTTTGGAGTTAAACTCCAAGATTGTTCTACCCTCTAGCGACACTGCCAATAGGCCGCACATGCTTGTTAATTTTCACCCCCAAGTGTTGATTCTAATTCAGTTTACTATCGAGTACGACTTTCAGATACTTCACAGAGATGAACATTTTAAGCCTGATACCTTTAAGTGTGGCTAACTGTAAGTCGCTCAGTTTTTTTTCTTTGTAAATTTTCTTGTTTTTGTTCTACTTGGATTTACCGCTAGAGAGAGCTTTGTAGGAATAGAAATGGAAATCGACATTATGGAGGCGGTACAAGAGAATATTTAGTATGTAGTAACATTCTACAGTAGCGGGGACTTCACTCTGTGCACAGCTCCTGCCAATAATACCTCTAATGGTGCAGTCACCCACACTTACTTGAATCGCTCTACTGATTGTGTTTGACCTATTCCGTAACAATGAGACAGATTCTATGCTGCTGAAGAGCGGTTCGAATATTTTACAAGGATTCTATATCAAAAAGTATTTTAATGAATACACTGTGTATAAATGACCTATGAATACACTGTCTATGACACTGGCGGTTATTAGAGTACCTAAACTTCTCTTAGGAAGAAACGTGTGGTAAAAGTAGAAAAAATGCTACAAGAACAAGAGAGTCTCGTGCTTCTGAAGGCTACCACGGTACCATAACTTACATTAAAAAAGAATTTTAAGGTTATTGCTGAAGGTTGTTGAGATACCTAAATCTGTCGTAACAATACTGAAAGGTTTGAGGGACCTTTAAATCTGCAATGAGAAGCTAAAAAGATCTCTAAAGCTGCAATTGGGAATTATTTCATCACTTAATATGATATATAAAAGACATCAATTACGGCAGCTTTATAATTGCACTTGATCTGTAGATTTGTATAAATAGCATATATCTTCTTTGTCCTACCTATGAAAGTTTGCCGATTAGTATATGGTTGTTGTGTTAACGGAATGATTCAGTTAATGATTAGCGGAGAGAAATTGCGTTCACATTGAAGAATTTGTCGAAGAAGATATGAAGCAAGGAAGGCATAGATGAAAACTTGGTACTTAAACAGAAGACGAATAAGAAAGTTAAATAAATGACAAAAATTATGCGGGGATGGCAGACATTAAATTTTAAGGCGATTTCAGGTTTTTTCGAGAGTGATGTGAAAATTATGTACGTAACGAATGAAGTTGAAGATAAATTTGGCTGTTTAAGATCTTTGTGAGATTTGTTTGACAGGAAAGAACACCCAAAGACTTGGCGGTGCCAATTTCGTCGAGAGAGGTTTGAAAAACCCGAGAGTTTGCTAAAAAAGAGTTTTTTGTTGTTTAATGTAGTGTGTTTTATGGTGCTTGGAAGGTTTCTAACAGAGATTTTAAAACAGTAGATTAGATAAAACGTTGGTGAAAAATTAAAGCTCTTGCTTTTTTTTCTTCTGACTGTTTAATTTCTGTATTGTGCCTGTTTATGTTTCTTTCAATTTTTTTGTGTTACTTTTTGTCGTTTCTCTTCATTTTTTTTAAGTTTTTTTATTATTTTTAGATTTGTCTACATTTTTGTAATTTGTAGAATAAATAACTACAAGAAAATAATTAATTTTAACAACTAAGTTTTACACTATCACAGGTAACTCTAACTTTTCTTTGTCTCACATTTCTTCCAATTTTGTCTATTTTGTCAAATGACTGATTAACCCTAATAACTAATTTCCGGTTGCGACTCTATTGCAGAATTAGTAAAAGTTGAAAGCACAGCTTAATTGAAATCAGCTTTTATAGAAATACTGAACTATAAAATCGTGATTACAAAGCTGCAAAACTAATACATAAACACGTGATTTATGTTTCTCATAGTATTTAAGGTCTTATCCACCAACGAGCTCATAAACGAGATAGATCCAAGTTGAGAACTCTGATTTCCCCATACACTACCTATAACATCTAATTAATTACCTCACAAATTAGCAATTAGTTAATCAAATCTTCTACTAGTGTCCAAACTAATTTGTAAAAATAGTAATATAATCTTGTGTTGATATCAAGCCACGGGTGTAATTTCTCGTCCACAATCCACGAATTCGAATGAAAAAGCAAGTAAATCTTACTAAATAATTCAAAATCCCATGATGTTTTCTAACATTGAGTAAATGAGCGGATGTCGTGCTACCATATCGATTTGTTTGGATGTCATTATTTATTCAATACACAAATGATTATTATTTGAACTGTTTGAATGTATATGTGGCGTTGATTGCGAGTAAACGAAGTAGAAATTCGAACCGTCAAACTAATTAGTTCCGAATAAACATAAGCGAAAAAGAGGTGGAAAAAAGGATTCTGATATTGTCGGTGTTTGAACATCAAAATGGCGGTTTAAAGCATCTCTAAATAACAAAGAGGATCCGATGATAGGAGATGGGCTATATTGATTAACGCCTCCAGCTCTTTACTGACGAAACATGGGAAATTGGCAGATCGGTTACCGATACACTAGGCGTTTTGTCGCGAGGAACCGTTGACTCAACGGTAAGCGCCCGCAACGTTGTCGCGACTGGTCGGTACACAGCTTTTGGCAGTGAGTGTACTTCAACGGTAGCTGAAATCGAGGACCGTATTGAATAGGATGGTTACTTCGTGCGGTTCTTCCAAGTTCTAAGGTTGTACAACCTAACCTAAAAAGTGGCGTTCTTTGTTATATTATTATTATTATTATTATTGTAGATTGTTGGTGTTCTGAATTGTCTTATTAAAAAAACTGTTAGAAATGGAGGAATCTGTACCTGAAAACGAACTAGTGGAGATATCAATTAACCATAAAGGGGTTGATCTGACAGCTATCGTCACCCTCGAAGAAGCTAATGTACTGATGAATGGTGAGTGTTTTCATAAAAAACATTTTATCAATTCAATTTATAAATAATCTTGGATAAAACATGTGAATGAAACTCGTTTTTTTTGTATTCATAGATGAAACAGCTGCACAGAATTACGCTGAAGCTCTTGTGGCCCAGCACACAGCTGAAGACTTTCATGATACGCCTAAAGTAGTGAAGAAAGAATCTGATTGTTTGAGTACCAAAGAAGCTACTACAGTATTTTTAGATTTAAGAACCGAATATATGGAAAAATTTAACGATCGAAAAACAGCAAAATGTGTCCTGTGGCAGAAATTAGCTGCTGATATGAAAAATAAAGGGTATGACATTCCCCAAGGGAAAGAAGGTGCAGAAAAATGCCGGCAAAAATTTGCCAACCTTCAAAGGGTATATGTCAACTACATAAAGCATATAAGAACAACTGGAGAAGAAAAAAGAGACCCACCGCCATATTTTGACCAAATGAACAAAATTTTAGGCGATAAAGATAAAATAACTCCCCCCTATCTCGAAGATTCTCTAGATACCACCAACATTAATGAAGCCATAGCACACTCCTCAGCAAGTTCAAGTTCATCAAGTGATCATCAAAATTCCTGTTCATCAGGCTTTACCAATAAACAAAAAAAAATAGCAAACAGGTATATGTTATTATTGTTTTATTGAACGTCTAATATGAAATGTTAATTTAGATTCAGTGCTTCTCATACATCTGTTCGGCCAACAACAAATTTTAATAAAGTAATTGAGTTATTCAAAGAACAACATGAGCAGTCGAGAGCAGATAGGGAGAGGCATATAAAAATTTTTGAAGAGGCCATGAAAGTACAAAATGAACAGAGAGCAAGATTTTTGGACTTTTTACAGAACACTAAAAAGCGCAAGAGGTGTAGTAGCAGCTCCTCTGATGAATAATTGTCGAGCGTTGTCCACTGTTAATTATTTAAAGTTATTTTATTTCTGTTACAGGAAGTTTATTTTTATATTTGGAATAAAACGCTTTGTTTTTTTATAAAGTTTTATTATCTCAAATTTTCGGCAATTCGATCCCTTTTAATTGCCCCAAAATTCATGTCCAATCTCGGGTTATATTCTTCTTGGTAATTATCGTCATAATCAAAAATTTCGCCTTCCCACACATCATTATTTAAATAACAATAATTGTGCAATATGCAAGCCGCCGTTGTAATTTCAATAGCTTTCGACACAGAGTAAGTATTTATAAATTGAAGGCGTCTCCATCGTCCTAATAAAATGCCAAAAGTGTGTTCTATACAAACTCTATCCGCACTTAAGATATAATTATGATGTCTTTGAATCTGTGTTCTTGCATTTCTATATGGTTTCATGAGCCAACTAGATAATGGAAAAGCACTATCTCCAAGTATATGATAGTCATCATTTGGAAAATATTTTTGTTTTCCAAAGCGCTCTATTCCCCTTACAAATAAAGAATTGGAAAACACCTACATCATAAACAGAACATATGTTAATTAAATGTACATAAGATATCAATATTATTAATCTTACCCTTGCATCATGGGCAGAACCGGGAAAACCAATGAACACGTAGGTGAAAATTTTCTTGGCATTACAAATAGCCATTAGATTTATGGAATGTCTCAAATATCTATCAGCATAACTATCATGTTGAGCTACTGGTACTTTAATGTTGATGTGACATCCATCGACAGCCCCTATAGCACCTAAAATTAGTTCAATAGTTACAATATGTTACACATCGATATATATTTACCAGGATAACGAGCGAAACCTCTCCTTAACTCTTCAAATTCTTCCTCTGTTTTTGGCCAAAATATGTACTTTGCTTTCATGTTTTTAATTATATATAAAAAGGCGTTAGTCAGTCTCATTACTGTTGATGGAAGTACTCGAAATGCTTCAGCAATGCAATTTAAAGCATCTGGTTTTGATAGAAACCATATGAATATTAATAATCCTTTTTCTGGATGTATAGGAAAATTGCCACCTCTGTATTTTTTTTTAATTAAGTTGTAGGTATCGTTTTCGAGAACTACCCTTAATAATTTTTCAAAAGTTTGTTTTTGCAATCTGAATATTTGGAAAAAAACTGTTTCATTATATTTATCAAGCCAATTAACATTGAAGTCTCTAATAGTATAAGAATGATATGGAGTTCGAATGGTTTTTAAAATCAGTAAGAATTTATGGAGTCTCACTTCTTCATCGTTGATAAGACAAGATGTAATTTCGTTAAACAAAAAATCGTCAAACAATATAAAACTAATCGCAAATATATTAAATTCACTTTCCAATAATTTATCCATTTGAATAATTCTTATACAATAATTTCTAACGTTTATACAATAATTAAGTGACTAAAATAAATATTTTATTATGATCTGTACAACAAAAATATTTCTATACTCACTGTATGATAATTTAGGAAATTTATAACCTCAAAACAACCACAACCTATCTAATAAACCAAAAATAAATAAACCGGTGCGTTTTCATGACAATAGCGGTACGACAAAGATAGAAACATGTTAGGAAGAGACGAGGCTAATACCGTTTTGGTTCATTCGGTACGTCAACGGTTCCTCGCGACAAAACGCCTACTATTTAGAAACAATATAGCAGAGGGAGAGGCGGACATTTCAAACTAAATCAGCCAATGATCTGTACTAAAACTCATGTCGAAGGATATGCACTAATGGTCAAGAGTTTCAAAACTCTTGACCATTACTCTCGATGTTCTTTGAAATACCTACATTTTTAGCTTATGTTGAGGTTGAAAAGGGTATAAAAGTATAAGTAAATGATTTAAATACAAACAACATATTGAAATAATAGTATATTACGTTACAAAAACAAAATGTAAGCATTAGCAACTTGAGGTTGTTTTTAATCAAATAACGAAACTGACAGATCTCACATAATTATTGATACATAATATAAAAAATTCATAAAAAAATTTTTGTCTTACTAAAGCGGAAATATTATTAATAAAATGGCCTGCAATAAAAAAAAATTTTTTGTATAAGCATGACACTATACAAATAATAACCAACGGAAAATAAAGATTGTAAAATGTTTTTATGAAAATACAAAATTTTTCTGGAAGTATTTTTATGTTACACAAATACGGCAAAATTAAAGAAAAACTACGTTTTAAAATATATAATTAAAAATTTTATTTATAAATGCCAAAGAAATGTATTGATCATATGAGATATTGGGCATAAGATTCTATCAAAACATACCTATTTTTTCTACTTTGCGTCTGTAACAGATACCGATTTGGGTGTCATATTACCTAATTCAGCACCAAAATTGCGTGCGTAAAGTACTAGTACAATTTACTTTTTTTGGGTTGGTAACACGCTTTTTCTGGAATAAAACGTCATTTGTCACATTTTAGCGTTTATGTTATCGTTGAGATTATAATAATTTTATTCGAATAAATTTTGTTGCACTTTATGACCAGTATTCGTCATCAAAATGTTTTTGTGTGTGTATTGCCATTAACCTATAAAACATTCGAAAGTAGGGTGGACAAACGGCAGGTACAATAGGATAACTTTCTTTTTGAGGTTAAAACAACTTTAAAATTAAACAGATTTTAGCCACTATTTTGACGATTTACAACCCCCATAGCGTTTGATAATTTACAAGTTATTTGCTAGATGAGTATATCTTTAAATGTTTGTCGCAGAAAATACTATTTTTAGGGCATTTTAAAAACGTTTGATAAATAATGACATTTTCAAAATACACTTAAAAAAACTTTTGAAAAAAATTAGAGTACTTGTAATATTATAACTAAATGTAGTTATATTTAATTAAATTAACGAAAGAATACAAACTTAGTAAAAATAAAATCTGAATAAAAAATGTAGTGAGTAAGATAATAGTTATATAAACAATGATATAACAAAAAAAAACTAGAGATTCAAAATACATTGTAAAAAAATAGTATATTAAGTATTAAGAATAGTAAAAACGTTATCCCAATCGAAGACAATTGTTTGGAAAGCGAAGCAACGCATCATTTTCTCGACCAGTTAAATAAATAACATGCAGTTCGTTAGACTAGATTGATTAATCACTTGGTCGTTTATTTTATAGCTCACTGTGGCCGAAGCTTGGTAATAATATTCAATAACGTCGCTTTGATGAAACGCCGAACTGCTTTCGCTCACTATTCGGTTTTTACTAACTCAACTGGCCATTGACCTCTCACTCTTTATATAACTATATGTGGCTTTCTTTACTTACTCTTATGTTTACTCGAATATTCTCTATTTAAGAGGAAAAAAAGCATCTTTCTCAAGCAGTCATATTTTTTTTAGGTGACTTAGGTTTCGTAGAATTACGCGCTATAATGTGATTCATAAGCAATGTCATAATCTCGAAACTGTTTGTTAATATGTCTAGAACTGCAGCAGCTGTAAAATTTTTATTATTGTTCTGTCTTTTAGGAAAGATTTTTGTTTGTTTACAATTAAAAATTGAATAGAGTTTGTATGTTTTTTTTTTAGTTTTTGAGATTATAATTGCGTTTTTGATAATTTTATTATAACTGTATCAAATTAGTTTTGAAATCAGAGCAGGCATGTGTACGTTTCTGTTAATCATATCATAATTATCGAATTTGTCTTCGGCATATTGTTGCCTGTAGATATGCACAATAGCACTACCTATGTGTGTTTGTAATTATCTAGAATAATATCTGCATCTTGAAGACGTTCGTTCCTATTTCATTTCAGGCGATTCGTGACGTTATAATGTTCATTTCAACTTGTCTACCGCACAAAGGATGTTGAAATTACAAACGCTAATATCCAGAAATGTACCTACCAAGATATTTCTAATTCAATTCTTTGGATGTTTCATTCTGTTTACAGTACAGAACCGTGTTTACCTGTAAACGAAAGAATTTATTCGGAAAAAGCGTTCCAAATATTTAATTACATTTTAATATTTTTAAAGTCAAGTTTAATTAAAATTTTCAAATCGACTTCTCTTCAAAAAAAGTATGTAGCTTGTGTTGTAACAAAGATAAACCTTGATTATGAAAAATGAGAAAAATGCTAAACACTTAGCATTTTGATAAATAAATTCTTACTAAAAGAATATACTGTTTTATTGACTAATATTAAACTTTGAGTTATTTATTACTACTCTTTATAATTCACTCTTATTTATAGCAAACATAAATACAACGCTAATGTTATAAGGTAAATGTCAGTTACTGGTGAAATTTTATATCTTTACAAAAAATATTTATGACATTGATACATACTAAATCATTTTTTTTAAATATTGGTCTAGTATATAAAATATAATTTTTTGCACTACTCTACTAAAAATTAAGTGATTACGCACTGAGCGAACAATTGGGACCGTCAATTTTACAGTCATCTTTCGTTTTTACCGCACTAGTGCCTGCAAAGAGCATAACGATTTTTCTTGTTTAAAAAACGGTTTAAAATTAGATTATTGCATTAGGATCCAAGTTTTTAATAAAGTAATGCACTTCACCACTCTTATTTAGATAAAACAACCAAAATGCATTCACAATATTGCATTTAAAGTTTATGTTTAAGCAGCGCCATTTGTGAAAAATTGTGTAAGACATTAAAATGTCAAATTTTGACAGAAGATTTTAGTAAATTAAAAAAAAATTGACAGTTAGTTACCTATATTATTGACATCAACGCAGTTGATTTTTTCGACAAATTAAAAAGAAATTTTAAAATTATTGTTTTTCGGCTTTGTGAAGGATTTGTGCAAAAAATAATATAAAAGAGACGTGCGAAAACAGTTTTGCTTTATTCGTGCGACATTCTTTACTCGTACGTGTAAAAACTGTCGCAATTATATGCAAAATATAGAGTGTGTTTCAAAACTATTGTCATCAAAGCAGGTTTTGATTTTTAGGACGTATGTCTAGATAATTTGAACTATTTATTTGGGTTTTAAGCCTACTGCTAAAGAAACCTACTGTTGAATGTGTGCGCCTACTATCCAAAAAATACTTTTTGCATTCTAACTCCACTAATCTAGAAACTAATAATTACCATTAAATCAAATAAAACACAGAATCTGTTAATTTTTTATTATTTGCAAACACAAGGTAGGAATAAAATTAGGCAGGTAAGATGAAACTTGCCTGGCGAAAGCAAAACATCAGAAACAATACCAAAAGCATAGAAGAAAACCGTTGCCGCACATCAAACAAGATGTGCTACATGAGCTCTATTCTGTTCGCCGCACACTCTTGCTCGTGTTTTCACAGAAGCGATTGCGTTCTCTAACAGATTAGGTTAATTGTTTATCTTCTCTAACTTGAGGGTTATCTTTTTTCGTAGGTCGTCCAAGTACACAACAGGAGTATTGAAAATAGAGTTTTTCACTTCACATATGGCTACAAGAAAAAGTCACATAGAGTCAAATCACATGACCTCGGTGGCCATATCACTGGCGTATTTAAACTGATCACTCTGTTATCGAAGAATTTACAAATAAAATTGAGATTATCCCGAGTAGTGTGAATACGCCCACCGTCCTGCTGGAAATATCCCTGCTGCAGTTCGTTATCCAGCAACTGCTCCATAAAGGGAGTGAGGATTTCAAGACGGTATCTCTGAGATGTTAATATTTCTACAACATTTTTATTCTTATAGTTGTTTTCTTTAAAAAATGTAACAATAACTACCTTCGAAAAATATGGGTCCAATAAGACGACGTTTGCTTATTGCAGCCCACACTCCCATCATCTGCAACGAAACCTCAACGTAATAATGAAGATTCTCGCCGCTCTACATCCTCATGTTCTGTGAGTTAACATAGCCAGAAAGATGAAACCAAGCCTCGTCAGTAGAAAATGTTTTTTGCAGTGCTTCGTCATTGTTAGCAAGATTCTGCATAAATCACTGGCTATATGCTGTTCTCTGTAAAAAATTATTCGGCAGCTATTCTTGATGGGCCTGCAGCTTATATGGATGCATATCGAGGTCCGTTTTCAAGATCCGCCAACAAGTGCTGTGAGACAGGTTCACCTGTTGTCACAGATGACGAACCGAAGTGCGAGGCTCCTTGTCCACAATATTTTTACGGCCTCCACATTTGCTTCGGTTCTTACTCGTGGTCTGCTTCCACCTGCCTTGCGATTCACACTCCCTGTTTCCCTGTACAAATCTACAACACGGCGCAGATTTCGACTGAAATGGTCGAAGTGGACTGCCAATCTAAGAAACTCTTCCTGAAAATCCTTAAATGCGGCGTTTATCAAATAAATCCACTGTTCGTCGACTCTCTGACCATTTCTGAAGTATGCTTCTAACATGAAGCGTTTCTGTTGCTCGATAAAAACCATCTTGTTTTTTTAAACCATTGATTTTCCAACTTAACTGAAAAAAAAAACAACCGAAAATGTAGGGAAGTATAAAACTAGCAGGTTGTTAACACAAACAGAACATAACTTCACGTCAACCACTCTGTCATAAAAATTTCAGAATTAGGCTTAAATCTAACCTAAGACATGATTTTTCTTGCATCTCACTTTTTAATAGCATTCTGAATGACAATAGTTTTAAAACACGTAATATGTTCCTGCACTTATCATGTAAATATTTATTGTTTTATAAAACAACAGACAATTTTGGTCATTTTACCCCTATTTTTACTGTAGTAAGAAAATAATAGAAATGTGACAAAAACTGCAGTTTATAAACTCAATTTTTGACAGAATGGTAATATTTATATAATTCTAGATGCGATGTCAAATGTTAGTCAAAAATATACACAGTAATCTTAGAAGTGTTACACTCAGAAGAAATAATTTTTTTAACATTAACTTTAAAATTAAATCAATAATATGTTTGGCGACTTTATAATTGAGTACACTCTTGTACACGTCTAAGTATCAACAAAATAAGATTCTTGATGTCTGCTTGTGGCACCTCGTTCTAAGCAACTTGAACCTCATAGATTAATTGTGTCAAAGTCTGTAAAAGACGGTGCAAACCGGACAGTTTTTTCTACATCATATCTCACACATTCTCAATAAAATTTAAATTTGATGAACGGGGCAAAACATTAATGCCAGCATCTTAAAGTGACAATAGGGCAGACGCCATGCCGCTAGAGCAGGGTTTTGATACTTTTAAAAGTTATTTTATCAATACACTATCTATAATCTTGACGGTTATTGGAGCACTTAAACTTCTCGTAGAAAGAAATGTGTGGTAGAAGTAGAAACAATAATATAAGAGCGAGAATGTCTAGCGTTCCTGACGATTACTGTGCTACTTAAACCTACAACAAAAAGTCATCTTAAGTTTGACGTAACCCGTTTTAAATTCAATATTGTCCATGTTTGCCAACCGCACGAATTTATGTTGGTATTGTAAAACTCACTACAAGCGAAGACGCAAACATAAACAAAAAAATCAGCTAGGACTGGGTAGCCGCCGGACACAGAGCAGTAGTTTTCCCGAGCACATAATGGTGTTCGTACGCTTTTTTCTCGTTGAAAATTTACGGAAGCCATTTTGTTAGAATTTTAACAAAATAACCACGTGGAAATATTGTGAAATCATTAAGAAGACTTTTGCTGATAGTGTTTTACTTGGATGGTTTTGGAAGACAGAGATTTATGCGGGTAAATCGGAAACCAAGTGGCGAGACAAGTCATTTGTTGGTTATTCTCATTGGTTTCATATGCAATCCAAACGTACCTGATAAGAATTCTTTGAGGTTTAACTGTCAGGAGAAAGAAATATATAGCATTAGGGCTATTTTCTTGACTAATTTTCGTGCCAAAACTTTCTCTACTATTTGTTTTGCTACCATTTTAGGTGGTTTTGATGGTTTTTTTGGTTTCTGTAGATCGTTTATTTTGTTTTGATTGTTTTGTTTTGTTGCTATTATTAACTGTTGATTTACTTTGAAAAGAGTAGATACTGTCTTCGATTTACTAGAATTTACTTTCAATTTACATCATTTTTCTATTATATAAAATGAAATATTGTAATCAAAAATGATGCATTCTTTACAGTTTCACAAGAATGCAAAATATAAGTATAATAAATAGATACAAAACAAATACAAATTATATACAATACAAAAACTAAATTAGGTGAATGAAGTAGACAGTTTAACTTAATAGTAGATATTACCAAATCTTCTTATGTATTGCATCCCTAATACTCCAAATTATTTTTTGGCTATTTTTTGTGAGTGGTAGAAATAAAATTTGAAAAAGTGTTGTAAAGTTTGATTCGATCAGAGATCGAATGATCCGTTCGCTTCGTAGCGATAGCTTTTAGGAGCTAATGGATCTACATATTTTAGTATTTGTAACAAAGTTCGCGTTACATTTAAAATTCCCCCGAGTAAAGCAGTATTCCCAATCCATCAAATTTGTATTAAAAATTAGCGATGGCTTTCTATCGGTATAGAATATCTCGTTGTTTAATTTCGCTGTTAAATGATAAAAATGACATCACGTTGATTTTTATTTCACCACAAGCAGCAAGTTTAGTGTAAGTTTAATTCGATCATAAATAAAGTTCTTTCGGCGCTCGCCCTCCACAACTCGATCGATCCGAGTTAAGTTTTAGCACCTGCAAAGTTAAATTAGACATTCGGAATGTTCTTGAATTCCGCTACGAAGACTACCGATAAGCTTTCTATCTATCAGAACTTTATCATTTATTCATGTCGGTACATAAACTTGTCAAGAACTTCATTCGGCTCAATAAACAGAAACCGTAACATTATTTATTCAATCTAACCCCCTGTAGCGAATTTGTTAGCCTTGTTGTGAAGGAGATCGCCGTCCCTTTTTAACTTAAAGACCTCGTTTATTTCTTAAACGACGCACTTTGCTGCCGGTTTGATTTATTTATGGACCATAGTTGCGATGGACGCTATTTTTTTTTTGAGTTTGGAAATATAAAGAAAACGCGACACTAGGTACACTAGGTATCTTTAGGAGTACATTTAATCATGACTGCTACATGTTTATTATAAAGAAACCTTATAAGACATATTTATATAAGAAAACTAAATTCAAATTCAAATAAAAATGGCCAAAAGTCGTGATTGTCGTTTAGTGAAAAGGCGCACTACGTTGTGTTTGACAAAATGGCGGTAAAGTTTTTTGAGATGTGACTGCACGAGGGTTCAGTTGGGAGAGCACAATAAAACTACAATGTGAAAGAAAACATTTATTTGTTTGTTTCTTGCAGTAAATCATTTAAGAAATAATATAAATATAATATAAATAAAAATATAAAGATAAACAAAATAAAAGTAAGTTGGTGGTCAACAATTATAACAAAACAAAATACACATTATAAAAAAAAACTACAAATAAACAATACATAAAATAAAATGAACAAATCAACACACATTCATAAACATTCTGTTAAGACATTTTATAAACAATTAAATTTTTATTGAAAGAAGGATCGGATAAAACCTTCCTAAACTGTGTCCACAAACAACAATCAAATATGTTTTCAAACAAAAGTTACATAAATTTAAAAAAAAAATATTTATATCTTGAATCATTTTACATTAAAATTTGGAAGAAGCATGTTAAGTCAGGTTACTAAATTTTTTAAATGTTAAAAAAATAATTACAAATTTGTGGCAGGTGTGAACAAAGGTGGTTAAAATTACTGGTTCAACCAAACCACTTAAAATGATGGGAAATGAATTGGTAGAGAATGTTTTGGCACGAAAATTAGCCACAAAACGGTCTTAATGCTATCTATCCCTTCTCTTTGTTGGTTGAATCCCAAAGGATACTTATCAGGTACGTTTGGATCGCATACCGCATAAAATGATTTAAAATTTAGCTAGTGACTCAGAAACAACAATGAAGCCAAAAATATTAATTTAATCAAATAATTTATTGTTAGTTTAAAATTTAATCCATAAAGCTAATACTGCATAATTCAAAATTTTAATGTCACACCATTATAATTAAAACTAGCAATCGAATACAAAAAGTATGGATATGTTTGCTCCCACGCCCCCACTTTGTAAGGTTAAAACTACATTTCGACAAATTATGATTAAATAACAATTTTAAACAATATTTAATAATGATAAAAACGGTTCAGATTACTTGTTAAAACCACATAAAAGTCATTTTTTTTACTGGAACGTTTCTCACGCTACGTGGTTTTCGATTTATTGACAAAAATTTTTGTTTTTCAAAGCCATCCAAGTAAAACACCATCAGCAAAAATTTTCTTAATAGTTTCACAGTATTTTCACGTAGTTATTTCGTTAAAATTTTAACAAAATGGCTTTTGTAAATTTTCAACGAGAAAAAGCGTACCACCACTTCTAAGTACCTCTGGGAACTACTCGATGACCGCACCATCAACTGATTTATGGCTATGAGCGCATCTCTCGCTGGTTTTGCAATACCAATATAAACTCTAGAGCGGTTGACAGTCCTGAATTTTTAAGACGGATACTTTAATAGTAAAAATTTTTTTATGCTTTGAGATGGCTCTCACCTGTCAATACTAAATTTTATAAAGTAGCACGTCTTCACGTTTTAAAATAGAATGATTGAATCTGTTGGCAGCTCTGAAATTTGATAGCAATTGATATTAAATTTTAACTCGTTTCCTGCTGTCTTTAGCTAACATTAGCTAACAGTTTCTGAAACAGTTTAAAAAATTTGCGGTTTTTTAAACTATTATGTTTTCAGAAAAACATGATTTTTTTTTCTATGCATGGCTTATTTTAAAACGGGTACAAAGAAATACTAAAATGTTTAGAAGTATTCCTTAAAAAAGATATACCGACAATTTTAAGAAATGTACACAAAAAAAAATTTTTGTTGCTTCTCTTTAAACAGCACTGTTTGCGTCTGGTAGACCATTATTTTACAAGAACTGTAAAAAAATTTTGTCTGTTTTTTAAATATAACGCAAGATTTTGTTGAGGAAGTAAGTGAAAGAACTGAAAAAAGTTCTAAAAAGTCTGTCAGAAAACTTTCTCTTTAAACAGGTTAGATTTTATTTACGTATGTTATAAATCAATGCTAAACGTTACAGTAATCAGATTCTAACTCTCTTTATTGACCAATTAAATGACCAATAACAAAATCAGGGTGTTTTTTTTTTCAGCAAGATGGTGCTCGATTACATACCGCTGGAGTAATACTTCGATTTTGAAGAGAAGTTTTTAGAAATCGTTTAATAAGAAAAGACATTTGACCTTCCAAATTATCGAATCTTACACTCTTTGATTTTTTTGTTTTTGATTATTTAAAAAACATAGGGTCGGTTTACAGAAAGTGAATTAAATATTTAATTGCGATTAACTTTTAATTCGCGATTAAATCGGCTTTCTTCGTTTTGATTGGTCGTAATCGGCATTTAATCGCGAATTAAGTATTTAATCGCAATTAAAGTTGATTTCACTTTCTGTAAACCGGTCCATAGTGTTTAGTAGAGCATTCCACACTTTAGAAAAATTACAAGAAATAACCATGCATAACCAATAACACCACAAATGCTAGTTAATGTTTTTGAAAACTAAAAAAGAAGAGTCGCTTTATGTCAGGAACACGGAGGGCCACAATTTAAACAGTTTTTTAAATATTTTGTTTTAAATTTGTTTTGTAACTCGGCACAGATTTAACAATTTTCTTAGATTTAAGTGTTTTTTTGCTTTTTAAATTATTTTTAAATTTGTTCAAAATTCTGTGTTAATATTTTAAATTAACAAATTGCGAACTTTATACCGATCTACGGATTATTATTTTAGACCAAGCAGAACTATACGGGGCAGAGACCAAAGTCTGTTATGCCGGCGCAACATAGGAATAACATATTACATTAAAACAATCAAAATTAGCCATTGTATCCTGTGAATATGTCATATTTCGACTTAAACTGAGTCGTGAGTACCTTTTTCGCATAAGACAATATCTGGAGGCAAAGAATTCCAAGGTTCAAACACCCTATTGGTTATAAAACACTGTCTGACGGTTGTGCGGAATTTGTCTTTTAATATAGTTTCAAAGGGTATCCCCTAGTCCGGTTGTTAGAGTTTAAAGGAAGAATATGCTTAATGGGAGACTTAAAATCTTTAATCGCATGAAACACCGTAATTAGGTCTCCTCTTTTGCGTCTTGTCAACAAAGAAGGTAATTTCATACTTTGGAGGCGGTCGGAGTAGGGTCTAATTCGCCCAAAAGGAATTCTGGTCGCTCTTCGTTGGACTGCTTCCAGAGAGTTAACTTCGCGCCGGAGTATCGGAGTCCATGCGCAGTTTGCGTATTCTAAAATCGGCCTAACGTAAGTCTTATAAAGCTTAATTATCACAATAGGGTTAGATCCGGAAAACATTTTTCTAATAAGATATACCATTCTGTTAGCCTTCTTGATAACTTTGGTTATGTGCACAGACCAAGATAATGAAGTTGAAACCGTGATACCGAGGTCCAAAACTGACTCTGCCACCGACCACTTACAATTGTAAACATAGTAGTCATGCTTTGGATTTCTAGTGCCTAAATGCAACATACAACATTTTTCTACGTTAAGTGGCCATTTTCTTTGGACCAATTAGAAATTACCAAGAGATCTTTCGCTAAGATAGCATGGTTAAAACTAGAGTTATAAATTTTAATGTCATCTGCATACATTACAAAGGTCGATGTTAGAAGACTCTTTACATCGGCGGTGTATACAATGAAAAGAAGCGGTCCTAATACTGAGCCCTGAGGGACCCCACTTAACACGGGAAGTGCATCACTAAGCAAGTTACCCACTTTGACTTTAAAAGAACGATCAGAGAGATAAACTTTTAGCAAGTAAAGAAGACGGCCTTTTATTCCATGATGGTTAAGTTTGGCTAGGAGACGGTTTTTACGCACCCTGTCGAACGTTTTCGAAAAATCAAGATAGGCAACGTCAACACAATATCTTGAATTCAGAGACCTAGTTCAATCGTCGAGACTACATAACAAGTTTGTCGAAGTGGACTTCCCAGGCAGAAAACCGTGTTGCTCAAATGGTAAGATCCCACAGTTGATAAGAAATGTAGGTCGTAAACAATTGATTCTATAATCTTTGAAACAACAGACGTTAAACTGATAGGTCGATAATTGGCTGCATCAAATTTGTCGCCTTTTTTGTAGATAGGCTTAACCAATGCTGTTTTCCAATCATGAGGAAGCTGACTAGTACGAAACTATTGTTCCATAAGCATATACAGAGGTTTCCACAAAGAACGGGCACAAGGTAGTAAGAGTTTTGTGGAGATATCGTCGGGTCCTGGCGATTTGGACGGATTTAGCTTAGTTAGTTTATCAAAGATGATTTCTTCAGAAAAGTGGATATCAGTAAGTTCATCTGGGTTAGGAGCGCAAACTAAATGAAGTGGCGATGTGCTTGGTTTGTTGACAAAAACTTTAGAAATAAACTCTGCAAAAAATTTTTGCGCATTCGGAAGTATCGTCGACAATGGAGTTACTGGAGTTTCTTACGCGAGGAGTTTTAACGGTACCTGACAAATTTGCTTTAATATATCTATTTGAATAAGACTTTTGGATTTTTTGCGTCTGCAATACGCATTTCAAATCTACCTTTAGCCGCCTTAATAGTCGAAGATAGTCTGTTTGAGAAATCACGGTGAACAGCATAGTCATTTACAAAATTGGTGCGTTTAAAAGCCCGCCATAACATTCTTTTTCTCTTAATTAAATGAAGAATATTGTCTCTATATATGGCTTTTTAGAAGACCTTTTGACTGTTTTGAAAACAGTGTTAGCGGTAACAGACTTGTTTAAAGTATCTTTGAAAATTTCCCAGTTCTGTTTTACTGACGATCTGTAGTCCAGTTAAGTTCTTCAATGTTTTTACCTATAGCTTCGTATAAAATAATGGCTTTTTGAAAAGTAACCGTTCTGCTGTAAGAAGTATAACAAAGCTGAAGATTAACTTTTAAAGTTACGTGGTCAGATTTACCGAGGGGAGGCAAATATTCAAGGTTAGCAAGCAAGCTACTATCCGATGTGATGATAAGGTCTAGGACTGACTCTTGTTGATTAGCTCTGTAGCAAGTTGGCTTATGTACGAATTAAACACTATGAAAGTTGTAAATTGTCAGTGGTGGCTGAAAGTTGTTTCAAAACCCTTTCTCTCAGAAAAACTTAAAGTTACCTCATTGTTCAAGCGGCTTATCCAACTGTTTACGTGTTTTATAAGTTAATTACTACACACACAAAATCATCTTTTTGGGAAATACTAATCATCATGTGCAACAAAATTCTATTTAAATAATATTATAACCTTTTATAACGCTGACATTTTCAATGTTTAATTTATTTTACTAGTACATAGTAGTTTTTAGCGCAAATGAGTGTTGAATTGGCTAATACGACATTCAAATCGGTATGCTATAAGGCTTTGTTACAGACGCAAAATAGAAAAAAAAGCATTTTGTAGCTGAGCAAGCTTAGCAAGCGCTAATTTCTAAGAGGTGTAAAGCCGAAAAATTTAAACTCACAGTGACTTTGCAAACATTAACAGTTTTTTTAGTAGTTGACAGTTGTATTTTAAACCTCATTGGTTGATCGTTATGCATGAGATTTAGTCTTTACTTTTGAAGATTTGTAACTTTGCCCATGTACTTTGTAAAGTAGGGTGAATCTACTAAAAAAACTTTTTTGTTGCTGTGTTAGGTATATAAGCCGAGAAAACATAGATTTTTTAAACATATAACTGAAAACACGTGTGACCAAATTTTTGACGCCAGAAAAGATAGAGTGCTGTTTTACTTATTGTTTTTTACAAATATTTTACATTACTAAATTTGATTTTAAATTGTTGTCTTGTTTATAAATAGTTTGAGTGTCTTTCTATATTTTTTAATAGAAATACATAACTAAAAATTGTTGTTTTATTTACTTACATATATGGAGAAGAACGTCTTATATTTATTAATGTAAGAACGTAGATTTGTAGCTTGATTGTATGTTTGGTAGGATTAACTGTCAGGATTAACATGTGGTAAATTTTTGTTAATGCGGAGCTTGTATAGAAGTGCGGCTTTAGCAAGGTTTGCTCTCTGATATATTCACGCTACCACGGTTTTCTTGTTTTTTCGAAAGTAGCATAATACTTGTGACGGGAAAGGGGAAATAATAGTAGTCTGGATGGAGAGCATTGAACAGAGATTCTTGATGTCCAAGCTTTCTCTACCAAATATTACACTATCTAAAAATTTTGTGTGTTTTTCAAATTTAGCTATTTGTTGTAGTAGAGAAAGAGAAAGACTAAAATAATAGGTTAAAACTGGTGTACATTACTTTTATCATTCGTTATCAATACAGGCTCTTGCTCTCTATCTCATACTGTACAATTTCTGAGCTAAAGAATGCCAAAGTTTTAAAATTGTAAATACAACAATTTTAAGTGAATAATATTTTTTGTAAAAGTATTTATTTTAGATGAAAATTTTGTTGCTTTTGTTATGTTTACAGTAGGATATTTCCGTCACTGAATCGTACATAATTTTTTTTTCTCATTTCGAAATTAATTATAACGGAAGAAGCAAACAGAGAATTGTGTATTCATCGTGTATTATACAGCCGTGGGTCCTTTTATGTTTCATTACTACAAATAAGAGTATTAAATAAATATTAGCAGAAGTTATGCACACATTTGTAAATAATTTGAGAATATGCTTTTAACTCGTTTTTGTTCTGCTGTAATGAATTAGAGAGAATAAGAAGTAGCAAAGCTGAAGTTGTAATTTAATATTAATGGAAAATATGTACGTTTCTGAACCAACGGGGGGTTCTGTTTATAGTTAGCGTTGCTCCCGTATGTCTAACCCACCAACCCCTTTGGGTAAATACTGAAAACGAGTCTCTGATTTCGGCTCGTGTCTCTCTAATTAATTGTCATTGATCTCGCAATTCTGTTGTAAAATTATCCATACAGAGGGCAGAAAAAATGTTTACCTTTCGACCGAACGGCGGCAAATTTATTTATGAAAACAAACCTGCAATCATTAACAGGTGAATATTTTACATACATTTACAGGGTTGGATGGGACAGGCAGGACACCCGCCGGGCATTTGACCAGCGGCTTAACTTTTCGATTGTGATACAAATTTTATACATTTAATATTAATTAATTTTTTAAAATATATAGTTTTAGCAATGAGACGTTTTCAGACTTTTATGCAACTCACTTGACACATCTGATTTAGGACAACGTTCTAGAGCGCTTCCTATAGTGAATAAATTTTGAGAATTTTTTATCAATTTAGCAAACGATATTCTTATTATTATTTAAAGTGGCATAAAATGCATCTTTAGGTCTATTTAAAAATGGAGTTAAAACTAAATTTCTTTCAACTGTTTTATTTAAGTTAATTATTAAAACTCAAATTTTAAAGTGTACTCTTGTTTTTATTTTGTTTATTTTACATGTCTCACATGATTTACTGCAAGAAACAAACAAATAAATGTTTTTTTCTAGATTGTAGTTTTATTGTACTCTCCTAACTTGAACACACATGCAATCACATCTTAAAAAAGTTTACCGCCATTTTGTCAAACACAACGTAGGGCTTTTTTCCACTAGACGACAATTACGATCTTTGACTATTTTCAATTTAAATTTAGCGCGCAAATTTGGGCTTATAGTGGTAAGTTGGCCCAGTTTAAGTCATTACAACTTTTTGACGAAGCGGCCGAAAATTGCTCATTCTTGCCGTTGTCAAAACGATTATTTTTCGGTCGTATTTAAAACAAAAATTTAATTTTTGGTTAAAGTCGGCTAAAACTATTTTTAATATTAACAGCAATATGGAGAAAACAAGTGATGGACGGATATTTTTAGAGATAATTTTTGACTGTTTTACCGCACGATAATTAATTTCCTAACGAGGGAAGATACTTGAAGTTGCTAAATAATATTATAAATTTTCTCATTAAAACAGATTCCACTTTAAACTCCGATGAAGTATTCTTCCAGCAGGATGAAGCACCACCTCATTATTATAGACCGTGAGAGAGTATTTAAACAAAAGGTATCCAAACAAATAGATTGGTCGGAGAAGTAGCATCAAATAAACGGCCAGATTTTTAAATTAATAAAAAAAAATTAAGATAATTTAAGTTAATAAATAGTACGGCAAAACATCCGTTTATTAATTATTTTACTTCGTACCTCTGTTAATAGTAAAAATATTTTGTTGAATGTTTTGTGTCGCATTTACTCGGTCCTTAACTTTATTTGATGTATTGTCACGAAGCGGAAGTTCGTTCGCCTGCTAGGTCGAAAACTTGCCGATGCGGATGGGCTATTGCTGGTATCGACTAAATCACCGTCGGTTGAGGCAATAGCTGGCTCAGCATTTAGGGAGTTGGCGAACTAGTGGGCTGCGTTAATCGTGGAGTCCGTTGGTAGCGTTCGACGAAGAGAGTTGAGTTAGGTAGAGTGTGAGATACGCCCAGCCCTTTGGAGTGTGTCAGAATGTCACTGTAAGTAGCTCTTGAGTATTCTATCCGCTATCTAATATGTGTCTCGATTATCATTAATTTACCTTTTGTATCGAAACCCTGTTTTTAATCTCAATCCCACCTCACGAGGCAGAGCCTGTGACAGTATGGTCCTATTAAATTTTGTGGAGGTTGGGGTGTAACTTTAACACTTACAGATCAAATAACATATCTATCCTGATTCCCTTTTGATACTGTCAAAATGGTTTTTTTCTTATTTTTTACACTCTGTAAATTTGATTTAAGTTTAAATTTATGTTGTTAATTTATAATAATTTAGGACAATCAAAGTCAGGGTAGCCGAATTGTAGTCGGTTAAATTTAAATTTAGCGCTTTTCTGACTTTAATTTTCTCAACATTCCGCATCTCAAATAAGATGAGATTAAAATGTAATTGAATCAGAGCAAGCTGTGCCACCGTAACTGTAATGATGTGTCAAGTGTTAGTACCCACTTCCACGGCTTGCTCTGAATTTTATTGTTCAAAACAGAAAAGTTTATCGAAGTTGAGTTAATTTAGGATAGCAACTTAAAATTTTACACTAGACTATACAAACTTTATATTGATAAAAAGCTTGTAAATAGATCTTTTAATTGGTACAATAATAAATAGAGGGTGCCATTTATTTATTTTATTTATTTATTCAACTTTATTGGTCTTGTGCCCTTCTGCACTAGCAGCCAAGGTTGCGTCCGTAGTGACGATTCCGGGGACGAATCAATTTGTAGCTAGAGTTAAATATTGTTGAACTGCAGCATCTTAAGTACAATAGACCATGTCAGATTAAGAGGTTGTTTCAGCATTGTGTCGAGATCCAGAGGGTGCCATTTAAAAAAAATAAGTTTTTGACATTTTTACTTTGTCATGTTTAGAAAATTGCAGTAGGCACATGTCACTGAGCAGGTTGTTGACTAAACACTTAGAAGATGCGGCAAACATTCCGGAATCAAACGGCGTTACTTACTTTAAGTTGTGTGCAATTTTAAAAATCCTGGTAAAAAAAGCGCCACAAATCAAAATTGATAACAGATAAATAAAAACAACCTTTATAAAAGTTATTTGTAATTTAGTCAAACTCGAATATAACGTCAATCACCGGACCAGCGGAATTTTGATGTTCTAAGCGGACTGACAATACTGGCAAAATACGAGGTGAAATTAAAAGTCTAATGTCTAAAAGGGACCTCTTAAATATTGCGTACTAGAGTCCGTACACTTTCAGAACAGCATGTTGGGTCATCAAAATCTGTCAGCAAACGACACTAAACAGAAAGACCAAGAATGACGAACGCCGCTGATCTTTCGCTGACCACGTGCCGCTTGACTTCTTCTCCTTCAATTTGCAAATGGGACTGACCCGACACTATTTTGTCATCTGCAAACTTTTATTGGTGTGCTGTTCTGAAAGTGTACGGACTCTAACCGGGTAAACTCTCTATCCAATGACGTACTAAACGAGTTTGAAATAAACAAGTTATAGAGTCTTTTTGGGTCGTTGGGACAGCCTGTGTGTACACTTGCTTGCATAAAAATCGACTACACCGAATTTTTTGCTGTGTGGACTGTGTTTTTTTTGACAAATTAATTATTTATTTAGGTCAGTCATTAAAATACCAAATCTTACTCTAGAGCAAAAAGGGTACATAATTGCAAAACTAGAGGAAGGCTGGTCAATTAGAAGCAAGAGAATTAGGAATTTCTAGAGTCCGTACACTTTCAGAACAGCACACCAATAAAAGTATGCAGATAACAAAATAGTGTCGGGCCAGTCCCATTTGCAAATTGAAGGAGAGGAAGTCAAGCGGCACGTGGTCAGCGGCGTTCGTCATTCTTGGTCATTTTGTTTAGTGTCGTTTGCTGACAGACTTTGATGACTCAACATGCTGTTCTGAAAGTGTACGAACTCTACATGCACAGTTTTTCGAACAAAAAAAGATGGAAGCAGAAAAGTACAGTTGCAAGAAAAGTTAGTTCTGGTGGTTGGAAAGTGTCAACTACACTACAAGATGAAGCTTTTTTAAATGTTTTACAGGAGAATCCGATTGAAAGTGCTCGTAACGCCGTTGTGCAATCCTAATTTCCAGGATCCTGGTCTACAGCCTTCCGAAGAATAAAGGATTCGGAACTAAAAAGTCAATCAAGTACTAAGAAATAAATTCTTTTCGAAGAAAATAAACAAACGCGAGTTCTTTATTGTTTAAACTACATTTATCGGCCTTTAGAATTTTGGAATATTGTAGTTTTTACAGATGAAAAAATATTTAAATCAAGCAATGACGGTCGAATCTGAGTTTATGGACCACCAAATTCTAGATTTGATGAACGTTATGTTACTCTTCCAAACAAGTCCGAACGTTTTTCTGTGAATGTTTGGGCTTGGATGTGTGTGCAAGGACCAGGTGCATGTTGCCGAATTGAAGATCGCTTTAACAGAGAGACCTATTGTAATATATTGGAAAACGTTATGCTTTATTCGGTTAGTCAAGTGTATCCTAATAATAATTTTGTTTATCAAGAAGACAACTGTCCAGTCTATACCGAACTTGTTGTTTGCAACTGATTTGAAAATAATAATATTAAATTCCTACCTTGGCCAGCAAACAGTCCGGATTTAAATCCAATCGAAAATCTTTGAGGGTTGTTGACTAAAAAAATTTATACAAGATACTTTAGACTCCGAAATGCAGAATAACTATGGAATTCAATAACAAATGCTTGGCATGATTTGCAAGCAAACCCAAATCTATTTAGAAATCTTGTTCATTCAATGCTTCAAAGATTCACAGTGATACAAGCAAACGGTGCATTGACAAAATATTAAGATTAATGTTTTGAGTTATATTGTTTTTTATTAAAGAACTGTTCTTTGTTTCTTAATTAGTTATGTATAAAAGTGCATAATACTTTTGTAAATAGTTTTATTGTGACAAGTGGTTGTCACCTCATCGTGGTAATAAAGCCTAGAAGTACTCTATCTAAGGTTTTTTTTAAATCTAGGTTTTGGAAAAGCCACGATAAGCCACGGAAGTTTGTGATGTGCTCTACATCACAAAAAATAAACGATGATTTTTAGGACGAAGAAACATCTAGTCGTATTATTTTTCTCTTGTGTAGTAGGAGAAACTCTGTCGTAGTAAATTTTATTTAATTTTTTTAAATTTTATTTCTTTTACTTTATCACATAAAGAGAGGAGGTCCAATGGGTTTGGTTTCGTGTTTGTAGAGCTTTTTTATTTTTTAAATTTTTATTATTTAAATTATCCATGTATTGTTGGTTGCCTGCTATGCCATTTTACCCTTCATAAGTTATGTTAACTATAACCTAATAAGAATATCTTCTCTTCCCGCCAATGCGAGCTTAGTCTTTTTGGTGTTTTCCAGTGGTTGCCTTTGTGGTGTTTTTCTTTTTCAATTATTATTTTATTTAAAATGTATTTTTGTTTTAATTTCCGAAAAGTAATGTTATGAGATCTTTCATTTTGACAAGTGTGTAAAAAATTAATCACAGACATACAAAACAATTGTTTTTTAGTTTCAAAACACTCTAGAGTTTTTTTTTTAATTAAACACACAATATAATATAACTTTATACTTTTCTCTGTCATATTACACGCTATACAATTCGAGATTTAGCAAAATGTAAAACCAAATTTAAATAAAAAAACAAAAAGATGATCGAAATAACTTCCAGAGTATGGTGGGCGGTATATCTGCATCAGCTTTAGCCGCTACTGCTAACTGCAACCTCGGAAGTTTCAGATCACCAAATAATATTGTTCACAACTCGCATATATACTTAACTCCGGACGTCAAGCAGTAGTGAGATGTAAATTATACAAAGCACCGTCAATTTTTTAATGACATTTGTCGGATTGACGGATGTCATTAATTACACTTTTTAACCCTCCGTCCAGCGCTTGTAATCTGACAGATTCATAACGTATTTTTAACTTATTTCGAAAAATAAGTGATCTAGGAGACTGTGCGTCTGTGCAACTTACTCTCACTTTATCTGATTTCGACGGTGCGAATTACTTATACGTTTTTAGTGTGAATATGTGTGATTTTTAAAATTTCACAGATTTATTGCGCCCGTTTCGTATATTTTCTAAAGTTATCAGCTATACAAGTGTAAATACAGTACTGTTTTATTAGGTAGAAGTAGAGGTAAATTCTACATCAAGTTTTTTAGTTTAAATGTAGCAATTAGCTTTTTTATTACACGCACTGACAGAGGTTTTATTTTTTTTTTATCAGAAACCAGCCCAAGAAATGAGAGAACTTGCCCACAATACAATTTGGAAGACCCTGATTATGCTAGAATTTTGCTACAAATGTTGATGGAATCTGACGACAAAGGTATAATTAAATTTGAAGACAATACCGACACTGATACTGAATACCCTGTGGAGCAACGGGCGCAAGATTCCAACACTGTCGAAAAAGTTTTGGCTTTGGACAGTTATTTAGATAAGAAAGAAGATGACAATTATTTTACCGGAAAAATTATGCTACTAAATAGAAGAAAACTTGATTTGTCGTAGAAAAATAGTAAATAAAAAAACTTAGTAAAAAAATAAAACTTTAACTTTAAATAAAAAATAAAAAAAGTGTTCGGCAAAACTCTGAAGATTAATTTTGTAAATAAGTTGATTGAGAAAGTGTGTTTCTAAAGCTTTAAGGGTAAGAGTATTTATCAAACTAAAAAAGATATTAAAAAAACTAAAACATTTTATAAGTAGAAGAGGCTTCACTAATGGCAACTAATAATTCTGACTTCGACTCTAACTGCCATGAGTACATCTCTTCTAAAATAAAAAAAGAAGTAGAAATAGGAGATGGTCTTCCATAGAAAAATTATAAACGGAAGAATACCTACAACATTAACTGTCTCCTTGACACCATTTATTCTAAAACAAAGAATGAAACCAACATAGAAGAAAGTTTGTCACAGCAAAGTCATGGGTGGGAAAATATCATCGACAGCAGTCATTGCAACCTTGATGATAATTAAGAAAAAAGAAATAGAAGTAAAAACTTTAATAGAACAGCAAATGCTTGAACATGACGACGGCCGAGCTTGTGCAAAATCTTGAATTATACGTAGAATTGGTAAAAACACAAAATGAAGTGCATGATGCAAGTGAATATTATGCAGAGCCTTTATTCTAATACTTCATGGCTATAAAAGACTACACAATTTTTTCTGCTTAATTTTATAAGCTTGTATAACCAGAGGTTAAATCACAAGAGCTCAAAGTTTTACCGGTTAATTTAAGAGAATGTGTTGCTTGGCAATGAAGAGTGCAAATTTGATAATATTAAAAGCCCGAAAGCGTAGCTGGAGGGCTTTTTTTGTCAAATTTGCACAATTCAATTGACAGGCTACACATTCTCGAAAATTAACGGATTAAAACTTGGAGCTCGAGGGGCTTATGTCAAGATTATTTCCCAAATAACAAAACAAACAGTATAAACATTTATTATTTATTAACAAAAAGTTTGCAATAATTTACAAACACTAAACAAATTAATTTTTTGACATTTGTTCTTAGAAAAAAATGTTTGAAGTGCCATGGTAACCAGGGGAAAGCTACATGCTGTTTAAAACCTTTAATATTCGCATTAGGTTAAGCTACATGCCGTTTTATCAAAAAAACTCGATTGTCATTGGCTGACGTTTGACTTTTTGAGACATTTGGTTGGCTACTAATATATGAGGGAAATAATCAAATAAAACTTTTATATCAAGGTTTTTAATACAATCGCCATATATTAACTGATGACTTAAAAAAATTAATATTTTTTTAAATATTTTTAAGATTCACCCCATTAAGGAGTAATTAATAATTTTTTCCAATATTTTTATAACTCACGTCATCAAGAGGTGGTCGTATACAGAAGAAATTTTAACAGTAGACTACTTAACAGTTACTACTAGGCTAATTGAAGAAAATCTAAACAAAAGCTTAACGCAATTGATCCAAATGGTTAAAACTTCTTCCTCTACCATTTGGAGAACGTTAAAATTCGAAAAATTACATCCATTTTATTATTCTCGTTTTTTTGGCTTTGCAGTCTTAAGATTAAAAGCAAAAAACAAATTGTTGTAGGTGGCTTTTAGAATTAGATGCGCAAAATCTTGTGTTTCTAAAAAACATTGTCTTTATCGATAAAACTAATTTTATAAAAATGCAGTTTTTAATGTACGAAACATAGATTATTGGACTGAAAATAATCTTCATGTCCCAAAAAATATTTTTAATCAGCAGTTGTTTTCTCTAAACGTATGGGCAAGTATTTTTAGTAATCGTCTGGTGGCTCTAATTATCCAGAATTTTTGAAAATTGAGATTACTGATAATTTCTTGAATAAAATTCTTTTACTAAGACCCAGAGGGGCACCTTCCCTCTGTCAACACTATGTTATTAATTTTTTAAATCGAGAGTTTGCTCATCAATAGATCGGTAGATTTGGTCCAGTTGCGTGACCTTTCAGGTCTCCTGACCTTATTCCAATAGAACTTTATATACGAATTTTAATTAATTTATTTAGGCACTAATGATGAAACTTTAGATTTTGAAACCGTATTACCACTGTTGTACAAAAATTTTGATTAAACTTTTAGGTTCAACATTGATTTCTATTGTCATTATTTATAGATAAATATAATCTTAAAGTGTGCGTTTTATCGGCTAATATTGTTGTAACCACTTAGTTTATCAAAAAGCACTTTTTATTCGTTTTCAGCCAATTTTAATTAAAAAAAAGTATATTTTTTAAATTTCGTTTGTACATTCTATCGCGTCTTAGGCTTATTCATAATACCGATTCATATTGCTCAAACAAATAATAAATTTGTTGTTATACAATGTATTATTCAATAAACTAAAAAATGAGCTAGTTAAAAATATTTTTCCAGGGCCGGTTTATAAAGCCTCATTTAGTCCTGTGTTAGCATCAATACCGACAACCAAAAAATCGGGGAAAATATTTTAAAGTGTAACAACAAACGCCTAAGGCTCGGGATCAAGCAAGCTTTGATCTTCTATTTCCACACTGTTACCAACAGATAATACTAAAACAACTAAAGGCTCAAGTTACAGATGTTCATAACATTTGTTCTTTACGTTTCTTTGTGCCGAACTAAACATTTAATTACTGAAAGTCATAAACAGATGCTTATTTCTCCAGGCGGTCATGTATTCATTTAAGATGTTGTTCGGAAAATTTACTTTGTGGAGACGGTACAAAGAGATACATTTCTTTTTACGCCTCGAATTCGAGCAAAAGGGTCATTTTAAATCCGGACGTTTTTGACATCCGGTTTATTGTACTTATAATTGAGAGTTCCGGGAAAAGCTCTAACCCTAAAATAGAATCACTGTCCATCGATTTAGTTTTTTAACATTTGGTTCCGGCTGTAACAAAATTTTACCAAGTAACTCTTGTGCTAATATTAACTTAAATATTATAACAGTTTTGTCTTCTAAAACTTTGTAAAATCGACTTTTCTATTCTTTAGAAGTTCACAATAGCACAATGATAAAACAACTGTAAAGTTGTATTTAATACCAAGAGTAGGAAATTTTTTATAGTCAAACATACATAAATAATAAAAATTCAACTCTAAAACCACATTCATTATAAATAAGTTTCTAGAGTTTACTTTTATGTAGGAAGTGGAGAAAGTTTCATTTTCTTATTTTAACAAAATATTTATTTTCGCTTATATTGTCTTAATTCTAACTTACAGTTTACAGTTTATATAGGGTGTGTCAAAAATTGCAAAATTTCCTTTAGAGAGATACATGGAAGACCCTCAAGGAACACAAAAATTTATTTAAAAAAAATTCAATACTTTTTTGTTTTTTTTGTTTTAGTTTTTTATATTTTCTTGAAATTTTGGTATTTTCTTGAAATTTATAAATACGTAATTTGTTTCAAATGCTTTATATTTCTTTTTTGTTTTTTTTTTATTTTTTTAACTATATCAAGACAATTAAATTTTTTTTTTTTGCAAATTCAGATACTCATAACTTTTCAAATTTTGAAGTTAGAAATTTTTTTTAAGGTTCGGATTGTTTTAATGGTGGAAATCAGCTCACTAAAGAAAATTCGCGACTTTTGACACACCCTATATAACGCAAATGTAATTTTAATTTTGTTAGAAATGTAAGTAGCTGTTACAGAATTAATTGTATACTTGGCATTTGATATACTTTCTTTTGAACTTAGATTTGAGTCAATTTGTGTTAGAATCTGTAAGTCATTGATTGGAGACAAGTTTAGCAATAACAATTGAATTCTGCATTTTTAATTCTGAAAATAAACCACTCAGATTGGTCTCAGGGCGGCATCGAAGCGGGTTATGTTGCCAGCTACATTTGAGAAAACTCAAAGGCTAATCTATTGAGGCCTTTTGCAAAATGTAGAAAAATAACATGTTTGAAAAAAAAATCTAAATAAAAATTATTGGGTGAGGTTAAAAAAACTAAGAAAAATATAATTTGTAAATAAGAAAGTTGATACAAAAAAAAACAAAATAGAAACATAAAAATGAGTAAAAGAAATCAAACAGACACTGGTCATTTGGTATTTCAATATTTATTTAAAATGTTTAAATGAATATTACAAACAGAAATATTATTTAACAAAATTATTTTGTTGTAATATTTATGTTAATAATAAATTCACATTTGTTATATTTTACTTGAATTAATTAATGTTTAGATATCATTGCCAACATTATAAATAAATGAAATTATTGTAAATATTTACAAATTATTTTCAAAAATTTTTGATGTAAATGTAAAGTGAGGTAAATTTCCAATAAACTTACAAATTTTGTGTTTATTTGCCTTTTTAAACAATCTGATTAATATTGCTTGATTTCGTTTAATAATGTTTGTTGTTGGTTGGGTTTTTGACGCATTAGCATAGGTACGTTCCTGGGATGGTATAATTGCTTGTGAATTACTCATAGTTTTTGGCCTCGCCGCGTATCAACGCAGCGGGCTGTTTCTTACGGGCTTCACTATCTGTGCGCGGTACGATAAGGGTCGTAGCAATGGATATTATGTAGTAGTATACTATGTAGTAGCAGTCGGTACAATTATTGGACCCAAAAATATCATTTCTGCGTCAAGGATAGCCAACAATCGCATATGCATTTACCTAACATCAACCACATACGTAAACTACCTAACAGAAAACATAAACACAATAAAAATCCAAAACTATGAAATAAAAGTCAGAAAGCTAGTTTCACCAGCAAAACGCATAATAATATCTGCTGTAGGTACTTCTATACCAAACAATACCCTTGAAAACGAAATAAAAAAACTAGGTTTATCAACAGTATCACCAGTTACGACACTAAAAGCAGGCATACAAAACGAAGCATATGCACACGTCGAAAGCTTCAGACGACAGATATTTGTCACGCCGCCTCCTGAAAACTTTGAGCTTCCTTCTTCTATTGTTATCACTCACGAAAATACAAACTTCCGAATTTTCCTCACATTTGATGAAATGATTTGTTTTCTATGTAAACAACCTGGCCATACAGCTTCTAAATGTCCGACGAACCCAGATAAGGTCATCACCCTCCAGCAACGTGACCCAATAAAATCCCAAACCGAACTACAAAACGCTATAGAAACACAAATAAATGTAGCAAAAGAAACAACACCCACATTATGTATCACCGAGCACACCGCACCTGTACCGACCACAAGCACATTCACCAAAGCACAAACTAAACGACCAGCAAGCAATATTTCAGATGAACAAATAGACACAAGTAATATGGCTTCCATAATTCGCGAAACCCAAAAGCAAAACGAAGACCAATTTCTTACACCAAAAACCTCAAAAAAACACAAAAACAAGAAACCTAAAACTACGAATACATCTTCTGCTGAATCTCTTAACTCACCTCCCAACTCTCAATACATACAAGACCAATTAACTTCTATCAAACAAATAATTGGAGAATCCGACACTTTTCCACTAACTTTTGAACAACTAGCAGATTTTCTAGCAAATGCGGACACATCATCTGATATCTTACATCTAATACGAGAATACACAGATGACATCTCTGGCGTCATAATCATGATGAAAAGTCTTTATCCTAAACTCACAGGGCGCAGCATTAAGATAAAATTTACAAAAATCAAAAAGAAAATTTCAGAACTAATAAAAACCGACTGGGAAACAGATTATGAAACCGATAGCTCCCAACACAGCAACACTTTCTAGTTCTACTAATATTCACTTACTTACTTCAATGGAATATAAATGGGTATTATGCCCATTTAGAGAACCTACAACTTTTAATGTCCGAATTAAAACCCTTAGTAATAGCACTACAAGAAACCAGATTTCGCAAGGCAAAAACTCCAACTTTGAAAAAATATACTGTATACCATAAAAGTCGCGTAAACGAACCCATATCATCTGGAGGAGTAGCACTTTTAGTAGAAAAATCACTCACCCCACAAGAAATTCCATTAGACACCGAACTCGAAGCGGTAGCGGTAACAATCCACTATCCCCAATCTATCACCATATGTAACATCTATCTTCCTCCAAACAAAGATATTTCGTTTGCTGATCTCTCCAATCTTATATCTCAGCTTTCTGGGCCATTACTTTTAGTCGGTGATTTTAACGCCCATAGTCCAATTTGGGGAGCAGTCAAGACTAATAAAAAAGGAAACATCGTAGAAGAGTTACTTGAAAAAACAAATCTCATACTACTTAACAATGGATGCAAAACCAGATTTCACGCTGCGACTGGTCAGTTTTCAACCCTAGACTTATCCTTTTGTGATGTGTCTATTGCTCATCTTTACGAATGGTCTGTCCATCCTGAACTACACAATAGCGATCATCACCCAATTTGCATTTACCATACCGACAATACTACAGAAGAAAACACATTCCGCCCTCGCTGGAAAATCCGCAACGCAAATTGGGACGAGTATACAGTCATTCTTACAAACAAAATAGACTCTTTTACCCCATCAAACTCAGCAACACAACAAATCACAGAACTGACCAATATGATTAACCAAGCTGCCGAAGTCTCAATAGGAAAAACTTCACCAACAAATAAACGCCACACAGTGCCATGGTGGAATGACAAGTGCGAGGAAGATATAAAAGCAAGCAAGAAAGCCCTAAATCGTCTAAAACGCCATAATACCATCGAAAATCTTTTAGAGTTCAAGAGATTGAGGGCCAAAACTCGACGGACTTTAAAAGAAAGCAAAAGAAATTCCTGGCGAAATTACGCTTCAACAATAACCAGCTCAACACCAGTAACAGAAGTCTGGAACAAAATAAAAGCAATTAAAGGAACAAGAACTAACACTAAAATAAAAATGCTAAAAAATGAAGGAAAAACCTACATCACAAATAACGAAATAGCGGAAATACTCGCATCTCAATTTCGTAGCTCTTCAGCAGACTCAAACTATACACCCGAATTCTTAACACGAAAGAAACGTGTTGAAAAGAGAGACATAGTTGTAAACCTTTACGATAACCACGATTTAAACGATCCCATCCGATTAGAAGAATTAAATGAAGCCTTGCATAACAGCCGAAACACTACACCTGGCCCTGACGGCATTCCTTTTATTTTACTCAAAAAGCTACCACCTGCTGTCAAACAGCGTCTCCTAGATGCTTTTAACTTACTATTAGATACCGGCTCGTATCCAGACATTTGGTCTACAGCCCTAATTTTGCCTTTCGCCAAACCCAACAAAGATAAGGCAAATCCTTTATCATACCGACCAATCTCACTAACTTGTACTATGGGAAAATTGCTGGAAAAAATAATAAACAGAAGACTTCAATGGTACCTAGAAACCAAGAAACTACTAACCCCAACTCAAAGTGGCTTTCGTAAAAATAGATCCACAACTGATAACATATTATTTCTAGAATCTGAGATACACGAAGCTTTTGCCGACAATCAAAAAGTACTAGCCGTCTTCTTTGACTTACAAAAAGCGTTTGATACAGCTTGGAAATATCCTATACTAAACACACTACAGACATGGGGGGTTCAAGGCAAAATACTTGCATTCATAAAAAATTTCCTTAACAACAGAACTTTTCAAGTTTTCGCTAATGGCTATACATCTTCCATCCAACAACTTCAAAATGGTATTCCACAAGGATCGGTACTTAGCACCACCCTATTTCTAATTGCAATAAATAACATCGCAAACGATATAAAAGCACCCATAAAATCCCTACTGTTTGCAGATGACCTGGTCATATTCACAAAGGGTAAAAACCTGGATACAATGAGAGCTTTGATGCAAGAAGCTTTACGAACGGTTGAAATCTGGTCGCGTACAACTGGTTTTTCGTTCTCCACCGAAAAAACTCAATGCATAACCTTTTCCAAGAAACCAATGGTAAATCCACCACTTCTAACATTTCATAACCAATCGCTAAAATTTGCAAATCAAGTAAAATATCTGGGAGTAATTTTAGACAACAAATTGACTTGGAAGGCTCATATCAACAACATTATAAAAGAAAGCCACAAGCGTTTAAATATATTAAAAACTCTTGCACACCAACAATGGGGAGCAAAAACCGAAATGTTGCTGAAATTTTATCGCACACTTGTGCGACCAATAATAGACTATGCTTCGGTTGCATACACTACAGCCTCTTCTAGTGATCTCAAACAGCTAGATATCTTACAAAATACCGCTCTAAGAATTATATTCGCAGCCTTTCGTACAACACCAACGGCCAGTCTTCACTGTCTAGCATCCGAAATTCCACTACATCTTCGACGACAATACCTGACTATCATGTATTGTTTAAGAGCTTCAGAAAACACTTTTAATCCAATAAACACACTCCTAAATTCCCATCGCTCCCAAACCATTTTTGACAAAAAAAAACTGCCAAACCGCCAATATACCGTCTACTCCAACACACCCTAGAAAACCTTCACTTTACCTTACCCCCAATATTCACTCTTCCTTACAATTCATGTCCGCCTTGGACCCACAGCAAAAGAAACTTTAATTTTGACCTTGCCAACATGACACAAAATGAAGAAGATAACTATACCATCCAAACAAAATTTTACTCTATTATTAACATCATTCCAGACCCTGTAGTAATTTTTACAGACGGTTCTAAAACCAGTGATACAGTTGGATGCGCATATGTTATAGAAGATAGTATTCAAAAATACAAACTACCTCCAATGGCCTCTGCACTAACTGCTGAACTAACAGCCATACTACAAGCACTCAGCTCAGACACATTATCTGAGCTCACAAACAAACACATAACTATCTGTACCGACTCACAAAAATGCATGACACTATTGAACACCATATTCTCACCCTATCCTATTATCCGGATTATACAAGACCAAATACACAGCCTTGAGTCCAAAAACAACTGCATACACTTCATCTGGATACCAGCCCACGCAAACATAGGCCAAAATGAACTCGCCGATAGCGCAGCCAAAGAAGCAGGAACAGACAACAACTCCCACATTGTGAAGAAAATACAGCGTAGCGAAGTGGAAAAAGAAGCTAAAACCAGCATCCTTAGGAAGTGGCAGAATATTTGGGAAACAACCAAAAACCACCTTCACATCATTAAACCGGATGTAGGAACAAAATGGACTCACACAGGCCACTCTAGACGTGAAGAAGTCGTGCTTTCAAGACTACGTTTGGGACACACGCAAATGACGCACAAGTACATTCTACAAAAAGAAGATGTCCCAAAATGCACATGTGGACAAAACCTTACAGTGAACCACATCCTTTTAGAGTGTACTCTTCACGACGAGACTAGAAAAAAATACAGCTTTCCCACCACAATAATCGAACTTCTGACCAACAATCATCAGACTGAAGACCGTGTAATTCATTTTCTGAAGGAAATTAAATTGTTCAGTGCTATATAACAAACAGTGTCAGTGTATTAAAGCAAAATATTTAATGTATAAATTAGTTGTACGGTTACCAAATTGTATCGGTGCTAATAACCCCAGGGTGGATGCACCTAAATTTAAATAAAAAAAAAAAAAAAAAAAAAACAATCTGAAACAACCTGAAAACGGGTTATTGTCAAACCAAAAATTTTTTTGCAAACTGTATCCAAGACTAAAACAGACATTACAAAAAAAACATTTTTTTAAATTTTTATATTAGTGGCTCTAGGTGGTGAGTGTAATTTTTTTAAAATATTGAATTTTTATTATTCTTGTACAGATGGTTTTACTGAACAGAAAACTGCATGTTGCCACCTGCAAAAATAAGTATTTAATGAGCAATTTATTGGTGAAAATCGTTTTTAACTATCAGTTTTTGTTTTTCAGTTATGGCACGTTTTTGAATTTTTGTCGCGTTATGAGTAACTCTGTAACTTTGTTATTTGTTAGTTTATTGAAATGGCAAAAAATACTGTTGAAAAATACAGGTAGGAATTAAAACTAAATGATTTACAAAAATTTTTAGCTTATATACTAATCGCGACGACTTCCACCAACCTTCACTTTCACCTCTTCTCAACCAATGAGAGAAAAGAAGAGGGAAAAAGTGGGGATAGGTCCAAAATCGGAGCTGATTAAGCGTTCTTTGTTTCTATGTATGTATTTCTAGACTCCTGAAAGCGTCAAGAAATTTACAATTATTGACTGCTCTAATAATTTTAATATTATTTTCGTCAATTCTGTGGTCTTTTTTAAAAATATGTTGGGCAACACTAGATTTTTTTATTCTGTCGAATTTGAGGTAAGCCATGTATTCTTTGAATCTAGTGTAAATTGATCTACGTGTTTGCTCAATATACTTTTGATTATAGTCTTCTAAAATCATCAGTTTTGCATATTTTGATGTTAAAAAATGGCAAAAACGTTATCCACATACCTTACCTAAACGTTTTATTTTTTCAATTTTTCGAGAATTTTTTTGAACAGCAAGAAGGTCTTTCTTAATGAGTTACCTTTATTCGCTAACTTTTTTATAAGCCATTTTAAAAAGAATGCAGAAAGTGAGCTCGAATATTTTCCAAAAGTTTGGTTTTATATTTTGAGAGGCCTTGTTGTAGATATAGGGAAAAGCGGGCAAAATGGGGTACCTAAGACGTCAAGACCTCTACAAAAAAATTGCATATTTATAAGAACATCAGGTTGTTTAATTATTAAGAGGATACCTACACATCATAAATAAAATAAAGAATTTTTTTCACAACACTATAGAACATGAAAAAAATAATAATAAAAAGTTACAACTTTTATAATACCCCATTTTAGCCTCCACGTAGGACAAAATAGGGTGGAGCTGTAGCAAAAATAAAGCAAAATAACCCACTTAAGAACCTAATCTAGTTGTTTGCGCAGAGTTCACAGACCAAAACCTCCTCATCGTCTTTTTCATCAACTTCGGCACATGAATTATGTGCCCATCGCTTGCATTTAGAGCAAGCAATCCATCCTTCAATAGACACAAAATAAAGATCTTTACAATAAAGGCATTCTGCGTCCCCGTCACTAGTGTCTTGACTATCGCTTGAGGAATTACACGTTTTAAAACGTTTTGCTTTTTTAATGATCATTTTCCCTTTGTTTTTTCAGTTTTCTCTAACACTTCAATTTTTCTTTTTACTCTTTCAACCTTTGGTGTTTTTTTGTTTTTACTTTTTTCTAAAGACGCTTCTAACTCTCCTTTATAAGGAGTAGAAGTTAACACAGCGGTTTTTCTTTTTCTACGAGAATTTCGTATAGTTGCTTGATTGGCTTGAGGAACAGGAATGACAGCTGTTGGGCTTAATATCGGAAAAGCTGAATTGTTAGATTTAGATGTGTTTGGCTGAGGACTGACGATGGGTGTCGTATTTCTTTCTGGAGTTCTTTCCCCGATTGAAACAACAGCTCTCGAAGTTGAAGGCCCTGCATCGGAAAACGTAGAATAATTATTTTTTAGACGGTGTAACTCATCGTCAGTTTGAGAGACGTTACAATTTTGTTGAGGTATTTTCTTTGAGTTTTCACTTTCGGTTGTTGCCGATGGCAAAAAATCTGCATCACAAAAAACACCTGGATCTACGGGCCACACCCCTGTTTTTTTAAAGCCATTTATTGCTGTTGTCATTGTAGCTGCTCTTATGAATGTGGCACTAAATAAATAATGCAGAAAGCTGGTGAAATGTTACTACACGTCCAGGATTGGTTCTCAGTCATTTTCTTATTTCATCTTCGTAGTAAGTGCTCAGCGGCTTTATAAACGAAACGTCCAGGGCTTGCAGCCGATGAGTTGTATGAGGAGGGTAACACAAAAGAAGTACACCGTTGTCTCTTACATAATTTATTAGTTTTAAGTTCTTGGTGTGCGAAGAATGTCTGTCTACAAGTAGAAGCACGGGTGAATCTTTTAAAAATTTTACAAATTTTTGATTCAACTCCACCCAACCGCCAGGCACTAGTCCTGTCAAAAACTTGTTGCATTCTTTTACGGGAAAAAATCAGCATCGGAGGCATGTAGGCACTTGCTGCTGAAAAGCATATCTCAGCAGTTACCAACTCGCCACGTTCTCCGGAAATTAAAGCGCTCACCTGTCTTTTACCCTTTACTGCTATTATTTTAGAAGCTCCTTTGAGATTTACCGTGATTTCAGTTTCGTCGACGTTGTATATTCTATCTGCTGTAATATGGTGCTTTTTAACTAACTCTACCAGAAGAGTGAAAAACTGTGAAACAACTACTTTATTAAATCCCCTGGCCCTCATTCCTGAGGTTGTTTTTGGTTTTCATATTGATAGTTCTGGGTTAAAGAGACACCCAAAGTACCCAAAGTAAAAGTAGCCAAATGTTACTTCCCTCGCTTTATATTACCACAAGAAATTTTAACTGCCACTCTGCTGTCTCTCAAACATCACACTTATGGCAATTATTCTAAGACACTACACATTAATAGTATGAAACTTGATCCGGGCACAGGTGTGTGTCTTAGACAAGTAACTGCTATGGTAAAATATAGGTAGAGCCAGTGGTTTGATTTTAAATTGCCCCACCCCATTTTACCCACCTTTCCTCTATAGATATCCAAGTGACAAACATTAAAACTAACTAAACAGATATTTTTTAAGGTCATCATCAAAAACTTTGCTGAAGAAAACTTTGACCGTACAATGACACTTTTGAAGAGGATGGCACTGAACAGCAGTAACATCTGCAACATTCACTTCTTTGAGAGCAAAACAAGAGATTTTCTGAATAAATCCTAAGCGAAAAGCAATAAGCCCATTGTCTTAGAAAGATATTTATCAGTTTGAGAAAGCTATCTATAGAAGTTCGGGCAGCAGACATTGAAACTAACTCAACAAACCATGAGATCCTTAAAACCATTACCAAAAGTTTTGCTTAAGAGAATAGTGGTCATTAAGGACATTTTTGAAGTAAATGACATATACAATTTGCAACGGTCACTTCTTCGAGAGAAAAGCCAGAGGCTTTGCTAAAAATGTTTTGAGCGAAATAGAATAGGTTTATGGTCTCAGAAAGAAATTTAGTTTCTTTTCAGGTTTTATTTTTGACAGCGCTTTATGTAAAAGTCCAGGCGACACTAATTGGAACTATCTCACTATTCACTTCTTACGACCATCACCAAAAGCTCAGATCTTTGGGAACAAAGAGAATAAGCCCGTTGGCCTAGAAGAAGGTTACTTAGATGATGAAAGAGAGTAATGTTGGCTATTATAGATACTTTTGTGGAGGATGGCTTGGGTCATCAAGAGCGACAGTGGTGCTTTTTGTTCAATTCCTAGTTTTAAAAATTAAAACTAGAGAGACCGATGAAAGTTGCTTGATTGTCTTTCATGAAGTCCCGAAGCCGACATCTTAGCTCCATGGTACTTTTGTTGTTGAGATCGTTCCTGCATAATTCGAAAATCAATTTGTGATTACACAGTTTTTAAATCCACCTCACACGTGTACTCTCTATGACATTAGCTTTTTAGTTGTAGAACATTATTTTTATTACTTCGGATTACCTGAATTGTTTTCTCTGAATCCGGAGTGCCAGAATTTGTGATGTGTTTGCTGAGAAGAAGATTGATTGGAGTTGGGTTTAGATTCAGAGTGACCACAATTTAGGCAGAGAAAATAAAAGCATTTATTTACTACAAAATTATTAATTACAATATCCCTTTTGGTAAATTGCTTAAGATACTGCCCCCATTCATCTTTCTTTACCAGTTCTTCTACTTACCAATTTGCCTTATTATTATGATATTTAATAAACAGTAATTAATTAACGTAAAATTAAAAAAAAATCGCAAAATTTACAGGAAAAACAAATTTTTACTAATCACACGTTTATTAATGGTTAATTTTAATAAAAATCTGCATTTATCGATAATTTCTGGGTATTGAAAAACTATCTATTTACAGATTAAAAACATTTAATTAATGACATCTGTCAAATGTCATGTATTAAAAAAATTGACGGTGCTTTGTATAATTTACATCTCACTACTGCTTGACGTCCGGAGTTAAGTACATATATGAGGTATTAACGATATCATTTGGTGATCTGAAACTTCTGAGGTTGCAAATAGCAGTGGAGAGTGGAGGCTAAATTGATGACAGAGGTGTGCCTGCCACCTTACTCTAGAAGTTATTTCGATCATCTTTTTGTTTTTTATTTAAATTTAGTTTTACATTTTGCTAAAATCCGAATTGTATAGTTTCTGTACTAGCAACGCCAGATTAAATGACTATCAGGGGCGGACTGTCTGATTGGGCGATTGCCCGATGAACTGGCTAATTTTGAGCCTTCAAGTCAGCGTTTTATAAATTGTTTTTTGTTATAGCGTTTTATAACAGTGACTTTTTGATTGTCATTTTGATTAGTAAATGACGTACTTTTACGCAAAAGTGACATACTTTTAAGCACTAGTGCTCAAAAATAAAAAATACATTTTTTATTTTATTTATTTATTATAAACATGAAAAGTACAATTACTTAAGTGAGTAAATTGAACATTCGAAGATTTCAGATTTCTTTCCTGAACTTCAATACAAGTAGAAACGGTACTTGTAGACGCCACTTCAGATTTGCTATTTTCGTCACAGATTTTTTAAAATTTAATACAGTTTTTTCTTTTCCTACAATTTTCATACGTTTTTGCTTTCAACAGGGTGTTCTATGTAACTTTCCGCAACAGAACTCGATCGCCATTCTCCATGTCTTTTGAGTAATGTAATATTTGCTTCTGAATCTGCTAAGAGTGTTGCTGAAAGACGGCGAAAGCAGTGTTCGGTACATTCTTTTGCATTTAGAAGATCGAGACATTCTGCAATTTTTTTAGACATACCTCCAATAGTATTTATACCAACGGGTATCGTACAGCACATGGAATTTTTATAGGTTAAGAAGAATCTTTAATGTTCAGTATGAGGACGTTAAAGCTGTGTGGATTTGAGGAAAATTTCTAAAAAACTAATTTTATCTATAAATCCTTTATATTATCCTTATCCTTATAAATCCCAGTTTTTGTAAACATTTGTGAAATTTTTGTCTTGTTGTTCGGTATTTTTAGTTTAATAAAATTTGTAAAATCTTCTATATCTTCTACTTTCAAAAACGTAATTTTTTCTTTGTGTAACGCACCAAAAATCTCAGTAATTGGTACAACTTTATCCAATAAGTAGTTTTTGTCATCAGCTCTTTTCATAAACCGTTCTATTTCTTGCTTAGTGACTGTTTTAAATTTTTTAGCCCTGTAACCACTAGCATTTCTTTTTAAAAATGCAATCAAGTTTGTAAATTTTCTGATATCTACGTTCTTGTTAAGTTATATCATGGTTCTTAGCATTGAGTAGATACTCCATAAAGTAGACAGGTTATACATGGAAGATAACTTTGAGAAATGGACCAAAAGTACCTTTTCTTTAATACTTGTTACATTTGTTTCCTCACACTAACTACCAAATTTTCTGTATGTTTTTTTGTAAATTTTTTATATTTTTTAGGCAGTGGCTAGTGCAGCTTCAATGCAACATTTTCAATGTCAGAATAAAATTCAGAATCGCTCATTTTTGTGTTTCTTGAATAATTAAATTCAGAATCAGAAATGAGTCGAGTTCAGTAAAGCGAAAGAGCGGCATCATTAAGTTATGTATTTATCAAATTACTTTTATATTTTTTGTGTAAACAATTTTTTGTTAAATAAATGATTCGTTAAAAATTTAATTCTTTAAATTACAAGAACCTGAATATAAACAACCGCAAAGCAATCAAAATCATAAAAGTCAGCAACAGAAATTGGAAAATTATTTACGATCTGTTACAAATAGACTTATAGAAAGTTTTACAAAGCTTAATATGACTGGAAACTGGAACATGTAATTTTATAAATGTACTAAAACTTCAATACAATAAAAATAATATAAATAAACCTTGCAAATCTCACACATTTATTAAGAGGGTTGGCGTACTTACAAAGCAAAGAAAGAACAAAACAAGAAAAGACGGTCAACAAAGGACAAGAGGGTAAGAGTTGTCGTGTTAAAGAGCTATAGGCAAGTGGACATAGCAGCTATTGTAATGATTGTATTGTGTCTTTCCGTTTACGATCGACTAACATGCAATATTTAATATTGTATCACTCAACCATTAAATGGTCATTATCATTCAGGTAACTACAAAAATTATTCCTTTTATAGCCACGTACTGTCATTATGGTTTACGAGTCCTTCTATACGAAAATTACCAACGAATCATAAAAAGGAAAACCTACTAAAATATCAGAAACGAACCGATCAAAAATGTGAACGAAGCATCAGCACGTACACACTTGGTCATTTTAAGACTACAAATAATTCTTTCGTAAAGGAAACAAGTTATTTATTAAAAAGAAAATTTAAGTTAGTAGTAGTAGTAGACTATAATTTTTTTATTTAGTAGCTTAAAAAAGTTAAATAATCCTATAAAAATAGAAGTTATTAAAGCTTATTTTTTCTTTAAATCAAATGTAAGTGTCAAAAATTCTGAAATTATGTTGGAACCCTGTTAGATTGCCATAGAAACGAAATTAAAAAAGCTAATTTTAAATGGAGTTACCAACCTTAAAACACTTTGACAATTAATTTTAAGAAAAAATGAGCTTTAATTTGAGTTATATTTTAAAATTTTCTACAAGTATCTACAAGTTTTAATCAAGATCTAACATATTTTTCAATACTAAATTTTGCAGATTGAGTTTATTAGACATTTTTAATCAGTTGGCTGAAACACACTGAATAATACATGTTTAGATGTTTCCGACGAGAAGTCATAATATTTATTTACATTACATACATTTTTTTAAATTATATTATGAGTATAGAACTTTTAGTTTTATTTTTGTAAAATATAGTATTAAATTCGAAGCAAAATAAACCTGTTCAGTTCTTTTATTTTTGTTAGATAACAAACGAGTTTGTGGATAAAAATTGCATGCTTTGATAATTAATTTCTATTCAATACTCTCTGTTACCGAAAATTAAATCACGTCCATTTTTGTAGGTAGCTTGCAATTTGCTAATTATTAAATAAATGTCATTTTCAGGTTTGGTTCATTTGTATTCGTTGCAAATTACCGGATTGTCCTGCTCGATAATCGATTGCCCTGAACAAAGGTTTCTCTGTGATCATAATATATCCTGTTCTCGGAAATGTTTGTAGTATTCATGAAGAATTGGGAAATAGCGTTTTGAAACTCCCAAGAGATCACATTAAATATGAATATATTTTAACTAATAAAATCACTTTAAAAAATTGGTTTTTATTTTTAATTAATTAGATTTTTACGGTTTTAAAATCACAATTGTATTTAAAGTGAATATTAACTGACATATAAAATTTACAATAATTATTTACACGATAAGTGCGGAAACATATATTTTGCACGAGTAAAGAATGTCGCACGAATAAAGCAAAACTGTTCCCGCACATTTCTTGTATATTATTTTTTGCACGGATCTTCCACAAGGCCGAAATGCAAAAATTTTAAAACGAATCTTTAATTTGCCGAAACAATTAAGTGCGTTAATGTTGATAATGTAGATAACTGTTAGATTTTTTTAAGTTACTAAAACTACTGTTACAATTTAACATTTTAATGTCTTACACAATTTCTCACAGGTGGCGCTGCTTAAACTTAAACTTTAAATGCAATATTGCGATTGCATTTCTGTTGTTTTATCTGAATAAAAGTGGTAAAGTGCATTGTTTTATTAAAAACTTAAACTCTGATACGATAATCTAATTTTAAACCGTGTTTTCAACGAGAAAAATTAGTGTGCGTTTTGCAGGCACTAGTGCGGTAAAAACGGAAGATGATTGTAAAATTGACAGTCCTGATAATTCGCTCAGTGTAATATTTGTTTGTAGGTATAATAGTTTAAATAAAAATTTTTTTAGCAAGAAAAATGTTTTTGCATATAATTACAATTTGATTGTTCATACTTATTTTTACTGCCTACAATTAGGTTTAGCATCAGTTAAGAAATTGCTTTCAAACATTTTTTTAACGAATTTGTTAATATTGAAAATTAAATAAGTTTATGAATTGTTTTGAAAAATGTTTTTTGGTATTATTATCAAAAAATAACAAAATAAATTAATTGCATTTATAATGTTTCTAGAAAATAGAGGAAAAAACATTTATTTGTTTTTGTTAAAATTAATTTATTTATGATGTGTAAAATAAATAAAATACAAGTAAATCAGCCGTAACAATCTAAAAAAACAAAATGTACAGATAAATCAACAAAGATAAGTTGGTAATACAGTATACCAGTTATACTATTAATATACTTATTAGCTTTTTGGACAACTTATTACAACAAGAAACGGATAAAACCTTTCTAAACCCTGATAAACAAAAATCAAGCATATTTTTAAGTAAACAATCACAAAAATATAAACAATAACAAGAAAAGTTAACGTTGATTTCACAAGATTAACTAAAATTTTAATACAACAATGGTAAAGCGCTTTCGGAAACAAATATTCTATCATCATTGGCCGAATAACAATGTAAAAAAAATAAACAGAAAGTTAAAAAATGTTAAAAAAAACTTATCAAACTTTTGTCAAAAATAAATTATAGTATATTAAGTATGGAGAACGGTAATTCTTAACGTTCGACATGCTTATAACGTTTTTTGCGCGATTGGAGTTTCTAGAATAATAATAATAATAATTTATATCAATACATTTGTGATAATCAGGAAAATTGCAACTGAAAACTTTGGGTGGCTGTTCCATGGTTGCTATGGTATTGTTCCAAACAAGTAAAATTGTCTATTTGATACAATCATTTCTATATAGTTCTGTTTTGTGGTTTCGTTTTCGAAGCAAATATGAGCGAAAGTGATGATCTACCGGATGATTTAGAAGACGCTTGGCAAGAAGGATGTTCGGCAATAATTCCAGAAAAATCTAAAGCCCGATATGAACAGACATACAAGTTGTTTAAGGAATGGCGTGAAGCAAAGAAGATTTCTGTAGATGAAAAGAGCCTGTTAGCGTATTTTGTGGTAAGAAGTGGACACTTGAAGGCCTCAGGCAGTTTATGGGCGGAGTATTCTGTGCTGAAGAGTACAATTTTTCTCCATGATGCTATCGATATTTTTAAGTTTGCTACATTAATTGCTTATCTTAAGAGAAAAATTATTGGATATCGGCTTAAGAAGGCTAAAATTTTTACCAAAGAGGACATGGAAAAATTCTTGAATGAAGCACTAGACGAACAATTTTTAATGCAAAAGGTGTGTTGTAGATGATGAGGTGGTACATCTGAGTTCTAAGGAAACAATATATTTGCAGGTAGCAATGATATTGGGAGTATCGGGCGCTTGTAGACGAGAGGAATTGTACAATATTAAAATGAGTGACATAGAAGAACATAAAGAAATGTTTATAGTAAATATTCCAAATACAAAAACGAATATTCAGCAAACGTTCACAGTTATTAATAAAGAAAATGAAGCAGTTCATTATTTGGCAATACTTCGAAAATACATAAGAATTTGACCAAGCAACCCAACGTCAGATCATTTATTTCTGAACTATCGAAATGGCAAATGCATTAGGAAAGTCACAGGAAAAGGCACAATTGGAGGCTGGCCGTCAAAAATTGCAAAGTATTTAAAGTTGCAAGCCCCTGAAGGTTTTACTAAACACTCGTTTCGACGCACATCGGCTATATTTTTGGCGAATAACGGAGTTGATGTGTTAGGACTAAAAAGACATGGTGGGTGGCGTTCATCAACGGTGGCCGAGAGTTACGTGGAAGATTCCCTCCAAAACAAAATTGAATTTGCTCATAACATTTTACACAGCGATGTTGGTGGACTATTACAACAACCTGGGACTTCTACGTCGGAAAGTTTGTCTATTAACACTAGAAACTCAAATGCGAGTAGTATTACTACTATGAATTATAATAATTGTACATTTAATTTTAATAAATAAATCGCAAAATTGTTTTTTTAGATTTAATTGCTTACCGTTCACTGAACGGTAAGTGAATTACTTACCGTTTTGTTACACGTAGCAACCAGTAACAGCAACCTACTGTCGTAGAAACAGGCACAGTAAACTGATAAAAACAACCAATCGCACAAAAAAACATTAAAGAGTAATAATGTATATTAAAAATTAAATAAAGCGTTATTTTTAGTTTATTAGTTTTCAATTGACATAAAAGAAAAATCTAAATTTTAGTTGTATAAAAAATATGTTAAATTTTAATGTTAAATAATATTTGAGTTAAAATATTACTAAAAAAGTATAAATAGGTACTAATAAAGAATGTAAACAAACAAAATTGCAAACAAACATTTAATTAACTAATTTATATTAAACTAGTAAAAATAAAATAGTAACATCAAAATTCCGTTAATTATTTAACGTTTAATTTAGTTTAATTTAATTGTTTATTTTGATTATTCTTAGATTTAAGAATTTTTAAAGCTTCTAAAAAATTTAAAAAATAACTTTTATTGAAGGTATTAAGGACTTCAGAATTATCAGTAAGAGAAAAAAAATGACCAAAACTTTTACATTATAGTTTTTGAAAAGATAGCAGATAAAACAAAAAAACATTGCCAGTAAATAGGATAAAAATATAAAGAGGTTTTAAAGATGAAAATACAGAGGAAGAATTGTCTAGTATTTTTAAAGTTTAGAGAGTGTTTGTTTCTGAATTTATGGAAAAGCCTATTTAAGTTCTGCAATGAAAAGTAGTTATTTACTGCCATTTGTTTAATAGTAAGCTATTTTCTCTCAAAAACAACTGTCTAAAAAAATTAAAAAGTTTGGATAATAAGAAATTAAAAGCAGCCACGATGTGACAATGACATTGTTTAGAATAAAGAAGAATTACAGTATCAGTGGATGTAGGTTTTCTATAAATTTCAAAAACAAAAGATAAGTTGTCTTTTCTAATTACATTAAGAATTAAAAATGTAGAAAAGTTATTTATTTATATTATTTTTTTTAAATAAATATCCAGAGTTTAAAAGATTACGAAATAAATTAAAAAATTGACATGAAATTTTAAATTCTGTAATGGAGTATAAAAAAACATAAGTGAAGTTGTTTGCACAATTTTAGTTTTGTAACATCTATCTACAATTCAAATATGTGTCTATTTTTTACATTCTGATTTATTAAAAATAGAAAGTTAAGTTCAAGAAAGATATAGTAACACTCATTTGGGTGTTTTCATATTTATTAAAGCACGTAACATTTTACTTTATTACTATGAGGTTCGAAACGTTTAAAAGTGTAAAATTAAAATTAGTGTAAATTTTCAAACATCACTTATATCTTTATGTATAATTAATACTTTAATAAATGTTGTAAAACAAAAAAACTATTTAATTTTTGTTTAAAGTTGTTTTCTGAGATGCATATTGCAGTGGTATTTTAGCTATTTTATCTGCTTAGCTAGTCTTTTCACAATAATAAAATTTTTATAAAAACAAAAATGTTTTATTATTCTTCTTCAAACATTGGTTATCTTCAAGTTAATAATGTCAACACAAAAAAAATACAAAAGAAGAACAAAATATTTGATTTATTTGAATTTTAAACTAGGAGAAGTCTTCTCTACTTTTTTTCCATAAGAAACTTTTACAAAACGATTTTGGCAAGGTCTTTTACTAGATGATAATATATTTTTTTTAAGAGGATTGATACTAGGCTAGACGTAATTAATTCTGTTAATAAATTAGAGTTAAACATAGCGTTAAATTTTTTTAAGCACTCTCTTAATTTACTTGTTTTAATTGTTGTTTATATTTTTGTTTGTTTATTATTAGCTGTTGTTTAGTTTAAATAAATTTAGTTGATAAATGTTTTTTGTTGTTACTAGTGTATATTCCTTATTTCTACTGTCTTAAAGTTAGCGAAAAAAGAATTTAATTGTATAAAGTTTAAAAATTACCTTTGTAAAAAAAAATGTAGCATTTGCAAAAACCTGGTAGAGTCCAAAACAGTATTATAAAAGAAGAATTAGAGAAAGTATTAATAAAACAAAATGAAATATTTATTAGTTATTTATATTATTAGTGGGATAGAAGTATCATTACACAACGAGTGCGTAGATTATAGATAACAAAGACGTCAGCCCGAGTATCTGTAACACACGAGTTATTGTAATATGCTCTAGCCCACGTATGACATACAAAACTTTATCTATAAAAAAATTAAGAAAAATTAAGAAAATTGAAAGATTAAGAAAATTGAAAAATTAATGCTGCCGATAACTCTAATTTTTTTACATCGAAAGTAAGGTGACTTTATATGTTCAGTAAGCACTATAGCAACCGCTTACAATTTTTTAAACAAAGCTTGCCATATTTGGATAATCAGTAAAAATTTTGCTATGTGGTAAAAATAAGAAAATTGTAAACATGAGTGACTGAGAAAGATTACTTTTTGATATCGAAGAAGTGGCGATAAATGCTGCTTCTTGCTTAATACCACAGAAGTCTAAAAAAAAGTACAAAATGAGTTTTCAACAGTTTAGTTTATGGTGCGACGAAAAAAATGTTAAAAATATTACACATGAGAAGGTTCTACTTGCATATTTGAATCATTTATCAAAACAATATTAGATTAGAACAATAATAAAAAAAAGAATAATGACATCAGTAAGTATGTGCATTTAATCGCTTTTCTGAAAAGAAAATCTAAAAAATATTCTGCTAAAAAATCGCAAATTTGTACTAAACAGGATATTAACAAATTTTTACAAGAAGCAAACGATGATAAATTAGGGACAATGCTTCCATGTTCTAATACCAAACACTAAAACAAAAATATCCAGAGAATTTTTTATTACGCTAGGCGGGATTGGTGAAGTCAAGATGTTAGAATTAATTCGAAAATATGCAGCACTTTGTCTTAATAACGCCAGTGTTAAACGGTTTTATAGGATACAAAAACTAAAAGTGTATAAAGTTACCTGTTGGTATAAACACATTTGTTGCTTGCTTCAAGAATATTGCTACTTTTCTTCAGTTACCTAATCCAGCAGGATTTACGGGACATTGTTTTAGGCGCCTATTTACTTTGTTACTTGCTAATTCGGGAGCTGATTTTTTAACAGTAAGGCGTCATGAGTGCTGACGCTTGAATACAGTGGCGGAGAGGTATAGACACGGCAGTTAGAACTACTGCATCGACAGCTGTTATCGAAAAAAATATATCAGAAATAGCTTGTCCTACTATAAGTAGGTGTGAAAATTGTATTATTAATATTTATAACGATAATTACATGTAATTAAGATTTAGTTTAAAATTAAAACGAATTATTTTAAAGAGTGGATTTTAATTTTATTACTTCACTAGTGAAGTAATATCTCACTTTACTTTACTCAAATATTCAATATAATATACAGTTATCAATGCAGTCACAGATAAAAAAAAAACGTTAATACTTAGACATTTATTAGCTTTTAGTAATTTGGTAAATGATGAATAAAAAAAATAGCTACTACAGTTGATTACAATTTTGGGCGACAATGACTCTACCGATTCCAATAAACACGAAAACACGCAATTTAATTCTGTATTACTATAAATAAAAATTGTATAAACAGTATGTTAATTTTGTGTCGGCATATATTTAGTAGTTGTAAATTGAATTTCACAATAAAGCTGAAATAATTTTATTCATTTAAATCTGTTATTTGTCAAATAAATATTGTTCCATTGGGAGCGTTTGTTGTAAATAGAGTTAAATTGTATTTGATAATAAGCGGCATAAAGGAGAGCTTAGTTAAGCTCAACTTTCCTACCTAGAAACATAATTAGAAGAAGAAAGCATCAAAGGACGTTCAGAGGGGTAAAACACGGGAAGCTACCTAATGAAACCGCAAATTAACCTTAGGCGCATCTCATCATGGTCAACATTACATTGTTGGAGGGCTAACAGGACCGGCCGTAGGGGGATGACCGTATACACACACGATGAAATTAATCCGAGTGATGGTCAAACTGCAGACGCGTGCTTATATTCACATTGTCCAATGGCCATTACACTAACCCCCAGGCTACTGGGACCCACGCATCTGCTCTCGAACAATGCACATATTGAGGATGGGACTCTACGTAACGCCTGGAATATTCTTATAAGAGTGGTTAATACAATAGCGAGAAGATTCCATTACTATTGTAAGAACCCTATTCCGAACACGGTAATTGAGAAGTCGAGGGTCAACGAGAAATTAGAGGGGTGCTAGACACTGTCTTTCAAAAACCAATTAACGGACAAAAATTAGAGGGTCGCGGTTAATAACTGAAAGTGAATTTGTATATCAATTTTACAAATAGTATTAAAAGATTATACAAAGAGACCTATTCATTCTATTACTAGCTATCTATTCTCCACATTTTTAGAAACAAAAAGTAATTTTTTATTTGAAACAATTTAGTATAGTTATTTTACAATAGTAATATTTACTATTTACTTTTTGACGATAAAAACGACTTTGGTGATTTTAGTTACCTAGTTTCTATTCAGCGTTGTTGTGAGTAACCAATAGGGACTTTATAACCTTTCTGTTGTCACCCGGAAAATCTCGGGATTTTATAATTTTAAACAATTACTAGGGCGTTGGTATAAGTGGTAGTAGTACATCTTGTCAACTTGACATTTTAAACTTCACTGCCTACTTAAAAAATTAATTTTATATCTTTTTCTAGTGTCATATATATATATGACTAAAAAGATAATTAAAAAAGATCGAAAAATCGAAATTTTGAACTGTTTCAAATTTTCTTAAAAGTACGTGAGATAGTTTATTTGCGTGATTGCTGGAATGTGGTAATAATGTCAAATAGGTTTTATCAACAGTGCAACGGTTAGAATCTCCTCCCAAAGTGGTCCCTCTTATATTTTACAAAGTTTACATATGTAAGCAACATTTCAATCTATTTGGACAACAGAAATTGTCTTAAAACTGATTTACAATATTCTATACAGACTCACAACTCATAACAAGGCTATTTTACAATTTTTTGCCAAAGTAGTCTAATCCCGATTTTATACCTTAGCTTATTTCTAATTTTAATCAACAGGTCCAGATCAGTGTTGCCAACTTGGGGGATTTTCCTCTAAATTTAGGGTATTTTTTGAAGAAGAGGGGACTATTTAGGGGGGAGAGTTCTGTAGAGAATTTTTTAGGGTATTTTCAACTACTACTACAAATTACCAAAAACATGTTAAACAGTTAATTTTTTGTTGCCAACTTAATCAGTATTTCTTAATTACGGTGTAATTCACATATGTTTTTTTCTTTTTACATTGTGATTGTAGTCCTTTCTAAAATAAAGTATGTTTTGGAGGAATTAAGCTTAGATTTAGGGGATTTTGACCCATTATATGGGAGAAATCATCGTCAGTGGGTTGGCAACACTGGTCCAGAGTTAAAAGTGTAAAAATTTTGTTTTTATTATTCACATACAATATATACATATATCGATCAGCTTTTAAAAACAGGGACCAATCATGATAGTTAATTAATTATCATTAATTGTCATTTAATTATCTTGTAATTGTGAAATCAATATAATATTCGACGACACTAGATTTTAAAAACCACTCACTACAAGGCTGAATATTGCCTAATACTGTCTTTGCGATGTAACGCTTACTAATTTAAAACAATTAAATAAAATGTTTAAAATATTAAGCTGACAATTTTATCTATTAAAAAAAGGCTTTAGTATTACACACCCAAATCTATTATTTACTTATTAAAAAATTTTTGTTTTTGTTATTGTAAATGAGACACTCTTTTGTATGTTTTACCCTTCTACTTTTTATTATCAACTTTTAATTTTTAATATAAGAAGACTTTAAAGTTCGTTTTTAAACGAACTTTAAAGCTTCTTTTTAACAAAAATTTAAAGTTTATAACAAAAACAGAATGATGATTGTTATCACTAAAGGCCAATAATACAATACAAAGACACAAGTACACCGCAAAATACATAAAGAAATCAAAAATACAATATCTATAATAAAGTTCAAGTAATATTGTAAGTAACACTGTTGACATTCTCTGATCTTTTAATAAAAGATGGACTACATAAAATATTTCTAAACCATAGTCATAACTAAGCTTCAATGCTAGAGAGTCTGGATTAAACGACCAGGTAATTAACCGGTGTAATGCAGCGGGTTGCATGTTATATATTCAACTGTTCTACACCAGTTGACCAGTAGACCAGTTGAATAAATAACATGCAACCCGCTGGATTACACCGGTTAATCCGCTGGTCGTTTAATTCAGACTCTCCAGCACCGAAGCTTAGTCATAACACAACCTAAACATTTTTTCAAATAGCACATGTTACAAATCACTAAACAAAATTAGATTGTTCAATCTTATTTTTTTTGAATATTATAAAAACGTGATACAATAATTTGAAAATGCTTTAAACTTGCTGGTGCAATGTTTTGATTGTTAAAACAATGTTTTTGTCATATGCCTTATATATCATCCTCTTTATTCATTCTGCATGATGTTTTTCAAATAGAAAATTTGCATTATTTTTTCTGACTTTTCTCTCTTGAATTCCCTTTTTAGTGATGTTTTTTTATGGTCCCAGATTCACCTTTTAACGATTTTAAATAAACATACACATTTATAATTATAATCTTGGCAAGTAGGGGCAAATGTCCACGGCGGTGTTTTCTGACTTATGAAGTAGTGTAGTAGGCTGATCATCGTCGCCGTCACCATCGCTGTCGACGTCGCCGTCGCTTTCAATTTCAACGTTGTCGTTGTAGAACTCTCCATCAACCTTGGACCAAGGTCCACATCTTAAAGATGTAAAAAACTAGAAATTAAAATACATAAAATATTTACTGATTAACAAGTTGTAATCATACACACCTTTACAAAAAAGACTGTAAATAAAGTTTTAAGAAAGACTGTTTTGTAACTGTCACTTGCAAATTATTAAAAGAAGTAAAAAAACACAAACGAAAACACCTGAACACTCCAAAAAAAACGATAGAAATCTGTTTTACAAAATTAGCATTGGAGTATTTATAAAGGGGTTTATTTACTATCTATTTAATATCTATTGCTACCTGCTTATTTACTATCTATGCCACGAAATTCTCTAATCGATCTTGGCAATATCATTAGAATTCATAATCCTATGCATAAGTTCTAAGAAAATAGGTACCTGTTTGTTTAAATATTGGCCGCTTTCTAATAAGTCTTCTTCAGTTGAACTCTTTGTCTGCACCTAATGAGATAAAGAAGTTACTTTTAGTTATTTCATTGGTATTTTTAATAGTGGTTATACAGAGTAGCCATGTTATTTGTTAAAGTTGGACGGTAAATAACGGTGTCACAAATTTTTCCGTCTTGTCAATATGGCACCACATCGCATCGACTTGTTACTTAGCTGCCTGAAATATTATTGAATGCGGCCCTGACCAGGTCTAAGCGTGCCGCTGCCAGACCTTATTAAGGTTTTAAAATAGGGAGGCTCTAAACTTATTAAAATGGCAAAACTATAAAAGGTCATAAAAAGGGTGTTTTTTTGGTGAGCTTTACTAGCTTAGAATTGCTTTTGCTGCTGTTGCAGATTGCGAAAGGTTTAATAAATTTAAAACACTTTACTTTAAACTTTTTGCTTTTAACTAGTTTATTTTAACTAATTTATTGTTTTGTTGATAACATGATAACTTTGACCGCTTTTTGAAATTTTTTTTGCAAATTGTGATAGATATAAGAATACAAAGTGTTTACATTGTAATTTGTAATTAATTAAATTAACACAACTTACCTCTGTTCAAGATTAATTAAAATCAAAAGAGCTCCAATAGCTAAAAATAAACTTTGTGTGTATTTTATTTTTAACTTTGAAACGCTTTTTTATATAGATTTATATCAGTAGTTTACTTTAAATTTCAAAAAATAAACATCTAATTATATAAAATTTCGATTAATTAATTGAAAGAAGCTATTTTAAAAAAATTAAGTGGGCGTTCAAACAATTTTAATGAAGCTAAATAAGTTGTTTAAAAAGGACTTTAGTTAATGAAGCAAAACTATACCGGGTGGACCAAATGTATGGATCGAGGCATTTTTTGACTAAACTATAATAAATTTTGAAAAAATAAAATATAGGTATTAAAAAATGGTTATAAAAATATCATCTTCATCCTAGGCTATTTTTGGACAAATTTTATTTGTTTAAATTTTTAAGATAACTATAGTAACACTTTTTTTGTAAAATTTATCCTAATTTTTTTTTTCAAAACAAGCTTTTTAATAGCAATGTTACTGTACCAATTTTTCTTATAAGAATACAAAGTTTTTTATTAAAATTAATAAATAAGTCAGAAATACTCAATTTTAGTCAAAAGTGTCTTCTTTTTCACAATTGCAGTAGATATGTAGTTAGTAGATAGTAGGTACTTTATCGCAATAAGATATTGTTCAAAATGATAGTCATAAGAAAGGATAGTTTTTGTTTTGTATAATTTGATCATTTTTGACATTATTCAATTTTTGATTGGTTCCACCATTTTATTATATATTTTTATCTAAAAATTGATACTAGATGAGATAACAATAATAATAGAACAGCTCGGATGTTAATAAAAACGTCTATTTGACCTTCCACCGGCGTTTGTAATAAAAGACAGGTGAAAGACAGTTTTGATAACATTTCTTTTTTAACAATTTATTTAAATAAAAAATCTTGCGTTTTTAATAATGTACTATTTACATTTTATTTATTTATACCTAAAACTACAACAAACTCGTAATGTACACAATAATATAATAAAAAATTAAAAACAAACATTTAGAGCCGGTTTACAGAAAGTGACATTAAGTTTAATTGCGATTAAATAGTTAATTTGCAATTAAATATTTAATTAACTTTTAAATTTTAATTCGTGATTAAGTCGGCTTTTCTTAGGATTGATTGGTCAAAATCGGCATTTAATCGCAAATTAACCATTTAATCTCACAATCAGTTAAAGTTAATGGCACTTTCTGTAAACCGGCCCTTAGTTTTACCTATTGTTGAATTATTAGTTATTAAATAATTTTTTTAAAATTTTTTTTGAATAAACTGTTTTTAGCTTTTTAACGTGCATTACTTGAATTAAACAATACATTTTGAAGGTTTGGCAAAAATCAAAGATAATATTCGGCAATGTTTAATTTTTTTATTAAAAATTTATAAGAGCTATATTAAAACAATTAATACAAAAACATTTCTTTTAAAAAGTTTGTTGTGAAAAGAAATTAAGAAAAATTTTTACAAAAAAAATTTAAATGTTATAGTTATCTTAAACATTTATTAAACAATTATATTTTTTTAAACATAAGGAGCATTGAGTAGCATTTTTATAACCATTTAATTTCTATATTATGTTTTCTCGATTTATACATTTGGTCCACTCGGTATATTTACATGCACCTTAATAAATTTGAAAATAATTTCAGAAAAAAATCTATTTTAAGAAGAAGTGTAAGTATCTAAAAAAATTTCTTTTTTATTAATTTCAATCATAGTCCGTCATCCATTTTAGCTTAAAACACATATTATGTTCTCCTTTTCCTTAACATGTCACGTCCGGACATAATGAAAATTAAGTATAATAAAGCAACAATTAGGGTGAGCCAGTGTTGTTATTTTTGGCGTATATATAAATCCGTCCAACGTTGTATTGTCAAGCAAGTTTAATTTAAAAAATATTATTTACCTCAGGGCCTTTTCCAAGCTTCATTTTTATTTAGAGTACTTTGTTTACCAGAACAGAAGTAATTTTTCGGGGTGGTTGAGCAAAAATTTTAATAACTAGAATCACTTGCGTATGAAATTATTTTTGTGTACACACAAACACAACATTTCGGCATGTTTATTACCGGACCGTTGAATTGTTGCCGATTCAATCGATCGCTCGCGCTAAACAAATATCAATAAAAACGTATTTGTGCATTGGGAACAGACGATAATTTTTAATAATAACAACAATAACACTTTTCAACAAGCTATAATATACTGTTGCAAAAAAATGATACTGCTGACATCTGTATTTCATGCAAAATTTGTAGTTTTATGCAATTGCTTTAAAAGTTATGAGAAATGTATGTTTTATGAAAACCGGAAATTTAGCAATTGTTAGTGCTTTTTGGTAATTTCGATAAAATTTACTAGTCAGTGTGACTTACGTCTAGTAAAAAAAAAGTTATAACCGATTTTTAACTTTTGAGCATGTTTTAAAATTTTACAAGAATTTTTATTATTTAGTTACATACAGGATTAGTCAAAAGTATGGAATAGGCAGTTTATCTGCGTAAATATGAACTTTATGACAAAATGTCATCGATAAAAGTTTCTTTACTAATTATTCTTTATCTCTTAGCCTGCTTGTTGTTTTTTATGTCAACGCATTTTCATAGAAACGTAACTTTTTTTTTCTTTTTTAAATAACAATTTAGCAATTTTTTTGGTAATTCTTGTTCCTCTTTTTTTCTTGAAATGACTTGATATTTTTTTAATATCTTTTAATAACAAAATTTTAGAGAAAATGGCCATAATACTTTATTCAATCAAATAATCTTTAACTTAAATAAAATGTTCTAACTGAAGCCCCCTACAGCTTGACAGTAACCTAATATAAAAATTGCGTAACAAATTTTGCAGCCAGTTAGATGGTATTTCTGCGATTCCGTGCCTTATTCTGACTTCCAGGTCTTCCAAATTTTGAGGTCTTTTTTTGTAAATTGTAGTTTTTAAATGACTTCAGAGGAAAAAATCTAAGGGGCTTAAATCAGGAAACCTAGCAGGCCATTCAATAGAACTCCGACGTCCTATCCAACGACGTGGAAAAATGTTATCCAGAAATAGGTAAACATTAACTCCATAATGGGATGGAGCGCCGTCTTGCTGAAACCAAATATCTCTATAATCAACCATTATGAGAATTTTAATTCTTTTAGTTTCACTGAGTTTTACCATGTTTACAAATTAAAATAAAACTATTTTTATTAAATTAATTTGTTAACTTATTAAAACGTACGTCACACTGACATAAAAAATATCATTAAAAGAACAGAGACCACTATTACTTTTTGTAAAATTATTAAATTATTATCAAATAAATTTAGAAAATTAGTAAAAAGCAGAGAATCTGATTTGATGCCATTTTTTGTCGTTTATTAGAAATTATGATTTTACACAAAAAATTTGTTATTGAAGGATATTAAAAAAATGCCAAGTTATTTCAAGATAAAAAAGAGGAACAAGAATCATCAAGAAAATTGCTAGGTTGCTATTTAAAAAATAAGTTACGTTTCCATGGAAATGCGTTGACATAAAAAAACAACAAGCAGGTTAAGAGAGACAAAATAATTAGTAAAATAGTACATTATACACCAAGGTAGAGAAAACACTTTTTATAGCCGAGCGGGTTTAGTGCCCAAGATGCGTAGCATCGAGGGCAATAATAAATGCGAGGCTATAATAGTTTTCTCTAGCGTGGTTTATATATGATTTTTTTCACTACTAGCACATTAATTTATTAATTGTCATATAAAATATAACCTCATTTAACGAGCACACAACCAGACTAAACATAACGTGTCTTTATTTATTGTCGAAAAGTAAATTTGATGAAAATAAAAACGATTGATATTTAACTACTTACGTTTTTCCACTTCGGAAATTTAACTTCACAGATAAAAACCGAAAAGAACGTTATTGTAAGCATCTTTTATGTAAGCAACTATTTATGTACTCAAAAACAAAATATCGTAAATTTTCCATCAACTGAAATCTTCAGAATCCCTAGTTCAGGATTTAAGTTGACAGCCCCCGCTTTCCTGGTCGGAAACTTGAACAATGGAATTTGCAACAACACATATGGTCAAATTAACTATACATAGGGCTCCACACTTGACGTGTAACTTTATGAAAGCCCATTTTCATTATGTACAACTTTAATAGCAGTTATTTTTATTAATTCTGCATAAATTAAAAGTAAATTTTCTGTTCTTGTGTTTGAGATTATGTTATTTTCAACTTTATTTACCTACCAATTTTCAAAAAATTTTCCATTTCGTCATACTACAAAATGTTTTTTACAATAAGACAAGACTAAAATACATGTATAAAGCTGTAAAAAATTACAATATATTTTTAATGCAATCAACGGATTTGATCACTGGTTGGTTGAAGCATAACTACCTACCTTTTTCAATTTTCTTGGATTAAAAATATTTTATTATTAAAACATCAACGTTTTAATTATGCGTTTATTCTGCTTTTTAACGTTTGACATAGATTTTATCAAGATTATGATCTGTCTAACACACACTTGACATTTGAGAAGATATTTCGCGCAAGCGCACCATTTTGTTTTGGCAGATTAAAGATGAGGTGCGGTGTTAAACAAACTTGCCTTGAAATCACAAATATTAAATAAACTGTTTATTAGGTATTTCTAGTGCACCTAATTTCGGACATTATTTTTTCGGTGAATACTTATATCTATCGTTTATAAAAATTGCGAAGATATTCGCATCAGGCAACACAGTTAAATGTCGGTATCCACTCAACTCTAGCACTTTATCTCCCTTGGTTTATAATCATTATTGACTACTAGGAGAGAAAAACAACTTCACACCCTCTCGACAAACTAAATAATGATGTCTTCTGAGACTAGTAGTAAAAAAAAACTTTTATTGATGACATTTTGTCATAAAGTTAAACTGCCTATTCCATACTTTTGACTAATACTGTATAAATGCTAGAGTGAGCATATTTCGAATATAATATAATAACATAATCGAATATTTTTTTTAACTTTCGACATTGATAAATTGGTTTCTAGGCACCTTTAAAAAATCTTTTTTTAAAGATAAGCTCTTAATTTTATTAGGAAGGACTCCCTTATCTTATTATTCAATTTTTTCTTTAGTTCTAGTTGGCAAATTCTATATCTCGTCACTACTGGATTGTACAGAAAAATTTTATTAACATTTTTTGTATACAATTGAACGCTCTAAAAAAATATTTTACATTTTTTTATTAGCGTTTAGAAGATATCAGGTCTCAAAGCTTTTAAAATTTAACAGAATTTTTTTTTCTAATTCTAAATTTTATAACTCTTATATAAATAAATATTAGAAAATGCGCAACATATAGTTTTGTAGGAAATTACACCCTCTGCAAAAAAGTTTTTTGTGGTCAATCGATTACTGCAAACAATTAAAAAAAATGAGAATTTTGTCTAAAATTTTGGTTTTTGAAATGCAAATATCTTCTATGTGGTTAGAGTACTCGATTAACCACAAGAGATTTTTTTGTAGAGCGTTCAAATTTCTATAAAACTGTATATTCTGTATATTTTAATATTTATTTATCTACGAGTTATAAAATTTAGAAGTGAAAAAGAAATTTTCGTTAAATTCTTTAAACTTTGACCTCTGATATCCTCTAAACGCTAATAGCTATAAAAAAATTGTAAGTTACCTTTTTTACAGCGTTTAATTTTATACAAAAAACGTAAATAAAATTTTCTGTACGATCAAGTAGTGACGAGATATAGATTTTGCCAAATAGAACTAAAGAAAAAATAGAAAACTGAAATGAGCGACTTCTTCCTATTAAACTTGGCTTATTTTTAAAAAGCATTTTTTTAAAAATGCCTAAATACCAATTTTTTAGTGTCAGACGTTAAATAAAAAATATTCGATTTTTTTGGCCCACCTTAATAAATACATTAATTATCTATATGTAGTAGAGTGCAGATAAACAGGCAGTTATTTTTGAAAATAAACGCACCTTTCTTTTGACGTAAATTGCTGAGTTTGTACTTTTTTTATAAAATGTTAACAAGTATAAACACCTGCCGTAGGGTATACGGCAGTAAATCAAAATGCCCTATAAACATTTATTTAGCATTTTGTTACAAATTCGCATTCTACGATTTTACAATTTCGCAATTACAATTTTTTACTTGTTGCAAATTCATTTATAATATTATTCAAATTAATGTTATCTAAAATTTCAGTTTCTGTTAAGATCATGGCCAAATTTGACAAACGATTTTGAAACTACGTAAATAATTTTTTATTAACATTAATTTTGAAAAAAAAATTTTACCATCTGCTAGAGACGGAAGGGTTACAAAAATTTAAATTAGACTTTTATATAAATCTGGAAAAACCAAAAATAAATTATTTACAACAATGTAATTTAATATGTAGATGTTGTTTGATCGCTAAAACAATATTGTTTTAAAAATATTTATTTTATTATTAAATAACTCGGAACCATTAATGCCTTTTATCGCTCTCTTTTGTTAGATAGATATCTAATTTATTAGATAGTTATCTAATTCTATTTATTTTTTTATATATTTAAAAAGGTTTTTTAAAAAAAGTTTTTTTTTTCAAATTCTGTTAAAAAATCTATTTCTTTATCGATATTTTTTTAAATGTTTCTTGCTTTTTTAATTAAAACCTTAAAATTGCCATAGGTAGGTATGTTTCTTCAATGGAAACAAAATATTTCAAATTTTTGTAAATTTCAGATACTCCTCTATTAGCTGATTAGCAGTAGCAGATCTATTTTAAATCATAACACTCATAATATAATATGTATAATTTTTTCTAGAAGGAAATGCCATATTAAACTACAGATAAATTTTTAAAAAAATATTTTTGTTACAAAAAAATTAAGTATAAATTTCACATTAGCATCTCTTGATTGATCAGTTGATTTGTTTAATAAGCTATTATATACTTCAGATAACCGATAATAGAGAGGTTTAATCTGCACATTATCGGTTTCATTGAAAACGATGTTTGTAGGGGTTGTGCTAAAGACGAAAAAACTTTTCTTTACTTTTTCTGTTACTGTCCTGCATTTGCAGACAGCAGAGATCTACACCTGGGTTTTCGATATCTAGAGCTCAGTGCTATTGCAAAAGTTTCTGCAGACAAGGTACTGAGCTTTATCAGAGGCACAGGGCTGCTACAGTAGTTCTATTTCGAAAGGTTGCACACAGTGGGCATAGACCTCGGTGTGCGGCTTGTTTCCTGGACCACTCTTGCAAAAGAAAAAAAATGTAAAACTAAATTTAAATAAAAAAACAAAAAAGTGATCTCGCAAATAACTTTCAGAGTAAGTTTTATGATATGATCGCGTCCCATCATCACCAATATCAATTGGGTTGCAGCATCTGGTGCAGCAACTCACTTGATTACACCTCGAAAGTTTCAGATCACCAAATGATATTGCTCACGTTTCGTATATATACTTAACTTCGGACGTCAAGCAGTAGTGAGATGTAAATTATTGGAAGCACCGTCAATTTTTTTAATACATGACATTTGACAGATGTCATTAATTAAATGTTTTTGATCTGTAATGAATAGTTTTTCGCTACCCAAAAATTTCCGATAAATAATGGTTTTTTATTAAAATTAATCATTAACGAACGTGTAATTAGTAAAAATTTGAGTCTCCTAAAAATTTTGCGATTTCTTGTGTGCCGCACAGGAAGAAGACACTTTGCAAGCAGGCGCCATGCTTCGAGTTTTCTCTGCATTCCCCACGTTCTTTCAATCCACATTTGTGAGTAAATAAGTCTTTACTATCACTCATCAAATCAGTGTGTATACTTCTAGGTCTAACCGAGAGTATACTACAAAAGAGGCATGTTTCTCTTGGCTTCTATCCGTAGAGTCGTACATTGAAAGATAGGTCTATTATTTTGGCTTCATCCAAGAATAGACATTTTCTGAAGCAGCTTCTGATTCTGTTTTCGACGCAGATAGCAGACTCCGTCTCGTTTCCGCATTTTTAACCTTTCCTTCTGATCTACTCGAAATCAAATTCTAGGTCTACGCGACTGCCAGTCCCGTCGTCTTTGTAAATAACTGTAGTAAGTTAATAGTATTTTACAGTACAAGTTTGTTAGGGTAGCCTTTACGGCCAAGCCAGAAAATTTGTAAGACAAGCTCAAAGAGCGAGTCGTATAAACTGGAGAGACAGTAAAGGCCCTAACGGACGTGTATTGTACAATATTTTTTGTAATACTTTTATAATTAATTAATAATTTTAGAATTGCTTTAAAGATTGATTGTTACTAAGTAAACAACATCTGTTGTCAAGATGTAAAAAGCCTCTTAATAGTCGAGGTGCCTTTTACATCTTGACAACAGACCGTGGTTGTTAATAGGTTCTTTACTTAGTAACAAACAATCCTTAAAGCAACTCTTAACAACTTGGTATTACAAAAACATTTTTGCCAAGAGAGATATTTTAATTAATAATTTTGTATTATTTTGTAGTGAATAATTTTTTTTGTCTAAATTATTGTCACTTTGGGTCTGAACCCGACTTAGAACGATCTTCTTTTAAGCAAATACATTACAAATTCTGGCGCTTAGACTTCTAGAGAACAGCTTAGGTAATCCGAAGTAAGAAAAATGAGATTCTACGCGAAAAAGCTGATGTCGTGTAGGATACACGTGTAAAGCTGTTGGGTGGATTTAAAAACTGAGTAAACACCAATCACCAATTGTTTCTGGATTAATGCAGGAACAGTTTCAACAACAAAAAACCGCCAGACTTCAGCTCTAGGACTTCATGATAGACAGTCTGGCGACTTCTACAGTTGTTACTTCACATTTTATCACTGTCACCGGAGCTATTGGATTGAATTATTTTAGTATGGCAGCAAAATAGATAAACAAAGCGAGTTGTGTCGCGCTAGTTTTAATTTTTGTTGCTAGGGATTGAGCAGAAGGCACCACTGTTGCTCTTGATAACTCAGATCATCTGCCATGAAGGTGTTAATGATGGCCAAGATTACTCGCTTTCATAATCCAAGTAACCTTTTTCTAGGACAACAGGCCTATTGTTTTTGCTTCTGACGGCCAAGATCTGAGTTTTTAGTAATGGCTTTAGGAAGTGGCTATACAGTTAGTTATAACGTTAAAACATAAACTCTTTAATAAATTACTAAATTCGGAAGAAATTTAAACAATAGTAGTTTCGGTAAATTTGAGTATAGTTTACTAGTGTAATGTCGCCGTCGCCAAGTCAAAACGTAAACGTTAAAAAGTCTTTTCAGTTTCTAAAAAAATTTTGCCAAACAATAGAAACAAGTGTTGTATAAGAGTTTGAAAAAAAAATCAAGCATGAATATTAGATGACTCCGTAAAAAATGGGACAACTTATACCTACAAAACAAAAAGAATTACTAAAAAAGTACAGAATATCTGAGAGTAAACAGCGACTATAATGTTCTTGATGTAAACTCATGTTTACTCTAAGTTTGTAATCGTTTTTAAGTTTATTTTTAATTTTTTGTTTTTATTTTGCACATAAAAAAAAACTAAAAGGTTTTAGAAATTGCATGGGTACTAATTTAAGACTAAGCGCACACTTTGAGCAGTCCGGAAAGACTTAAGTCTCCGGATCGACTTTAAAAAAAAATATTTTATTTTTGGTTTTTCAGAAAATTTTATTCTTGTTGGTTTGCTTTGCTTGTTTTTAAACCCCCAAAATACGAGGTTGTATAAAATATAAACAAAAATCCTTTTCTAAAAAGTTTCATAAAAAGCATTGAATTGTAAGGTCATAAAAAGCATTGAATTGTAAGGGGTGGGTTTTCAGGTAGCTCAGAATGTTAGGAAGAGCACCGCTAGAGTCTCAGTTCGGCCTTTTTTTTAGTGTAAAACTAGACAATGAACGAGAAAGAAGTACATGTATCCGTGGAGCAGCGGATTATCATCAAATTTTTGGGCAATGAGAGCCTCAATCCGACGGAAATCTTGCGGAGATTACAGGAACAGTGCCCTGTCAAAAACTCGTGTCTTTTCTTGACACAAAAAATTTTCTAAAAGACGGGAAAAGTTAGAGAATCTTAGCCATGATCGTCGCTCGAGCACAAGTGTTACGGACGAAAACATCGAAGCAGTTCGGAAGGTCTTGGACGAAGACATAAGAACAATGCTAAGATTTATTGCAGATGAACTATAATTGAGCTATGGTTGCGTGCAAAAAAATAGTGGAAAAAGAAAGAAAAATCGGTGTGAAATGTCATTTTCCTCCACGAGAATGCTCGACTCCATGCAGCAAACGCAACGAGGCAAAAATTAGACTAAATGGGCTGGGAAACGATAGAGCAACTTCCTTACAGACCCGACTTATCGCCTTGTGATTTTCGTTTGTATGGGCCGCTGAAAGAGTCCAGCATTTCGGAGACAACGCTGCGGTGGAGGTCTCCGGGCTCCAATAGCTTAGAGAGTTCCCGAAGAAATTCTTTGAAAACGGAATAAAAAAACTCCTAATCAGGTAGTAAAAATGCATATCACGCGAGGGAGATTATATAGAAAGATGATCTTCAACTGTAAATAATCTGTTAATTTAAAAAAAAAATCATTTTTGTTTATATTTGATACACCCTCGTATTTAAATTGGGCTCAAGTTTTATTTAATAAATTTAACAAAATAAAATATATAATTTTCAAAAAGCTAAACTATTAATTTTCTATTCAAATAATGCTTTTTTTCTGCACAGATTTCGATTCAAGCTCTAAATTTATTAAAACTGCGTTTTATTTTTAAAACTGTTTAAGAGTAGACTACATTTTGTATCCTATTTTTTAATTGTTTTACATCATTGTCTAGTGGCTCACTACACAATTTGTTTTAAACGATTCCACAGATAAAAGCCTATTATTGTGAGGTTAGGACTTTTTGGTGGCCATAAAATACTACCATCTTTTTATATCCAGTTATCATAGAACCTTGTATTGAGCTACTGACAAACAATGCCGGCATAATGAGCAGGGCACCCATCGTGCTAGAAAAACATTTCTATTCGGTAGTTTAACGGGAATTCATCCAGTTTATCAGCTAAAAAATTTTGCAACATTTTTAAATATAAATTCCGGTTTAAATTTTGATTAAAAAGTATGAATCAATAATGCTATAGTACGAAATTTTACACGTCACATTAACTTCTTTAAAATATTGTCAGCGACAAGAAATCTTAAAGTTTGCATTCGTTTCACTTCAGTACTGGCAATGTTAAGATAAAACGACTACGTCAAATAAAAAGTTTCATTTATCGGAAAACATAATTTGTTTATAAAAATTTAAATCTGCCAAAACTCTATAGACTATTTTCAATCAGAAATCCAGACGTTTGTCTTTATCATCATTTTCTCAAGTTTACCTAAATTTCGGTTTAAATGCTAAAATTTTGTTCCCAAAGATTTTTTGTAAATGAGATTTATGTACTTATCCCAGTCTGTATTGTTCTCCTTTTTAAAGACTAGCTTGGAGCTTTAAACAGCAAAAACTGAAGCAGCATTAAACAACTTCTTTGACTTTTTAATGTTTAGAACCAAGCCCGTTTTAAAAAATTTGGTCACCAAGTTTTTTGCACCGGAATTTAAACTGATAACGTATTTTTGGTTAAATTTTCTGATAACAACTCGGTAGAACTTTTCTCCATTTCCGTAACTTAAAATTAGACAATTTTTTTGTTGTAAAGTCAACATAAATATAGTTCAAATTAGCAAAAACTTAATTTGCAGTTCTACTATATAACTTATTAGATTTATTATTTGCTGTCAGTGGTATTTTAAATAAAATCTGTCTACTAGAGTTACTTCTAAAAATTACGAAAAAGAAAGTCCAAATTTTGAAAAAAAAAATGATATCTCGAAAACCGTTCGAGTTAAATAAAGAGGAATTTGAGTTTTAGAGTTTTTAAAATCTTTTTTTAAATGTCGATTCAAAAACATACTGTATAAAACTTAAGAAATGTACAAATTATTTTAAAATTACAAAAAAATATATGTATATTTGTCTTCTAGTCTTGCTCTGATTCTATCTACGTAGGCAGTCTAGAGAAACAATAAATATCTAAGAGAGTAGTAGGTGGTATTATTATCAATATTAAGTCTAACACAATAGCTAATAAATTAACTGTTGTATGTATCAAAATGTTAGAAGTTTGGAAACAACAAAGTGTAGCGTAACAGAATTAGCCTAAAAGTTTTAAGCTGATGTAATATTGCTAATTGAAATCATTGTTAAAGGAAAACATAGAGAATGAAATGCGTTTTCCAAAACCATCAGTGTATGCTAGTTTTTTAAAAAAAGACTACGTAATAATAAATTTGAATACTGAGAGTATCAACTTTTATTCTTATTTTAATTCAAATAATGGAAACAAATTACGAAAAACAGTTGTGGTAACTTCACAACAACAAATATAAACAATCAAGGATTATCCTTGGAAATCCACTTAACTTAATGGAAACACTTTTACCTAAAACAATTTTTTACTAAATCAATTGTAACTGTATTGTGTTAATAACATTAACCTCATGTCTGTTTTTTAAATCTGTATGGATATAAAGATGTACCTATATACATCAAATATTTATTAGCTTTTTATTTTTTGTCAAATCATTGTACTAACTTTTCTTGTTACTCAAATTTATTTTTCACATTTATGACATTTTAAATAATGTCTAATTTTTAGATATGACTACTATATTTATTTCTTTCTTCTATGACCAACTGAGATTCTATGACTTTTAAATAACTCGGAATGAACTATCTATATTTAGCTATATAATCACACTGACAATAACGACTTTAATAAAAGATTGATTGTTTTTCCATTTTCTATGTCTACCTCATTGCAAGATTAAATTAATCAAAATTTACTTAAATGCTTTTTGTTTTTCATGTAGTTTAAGTAAATTAATAACACATTAAGGTTTATTTTTCTTTATATTTTAGCTTGTTTATTAAGCAAAGCAAACAGTTATAAGTGAAAATCAATAAAATAAAATGGAAAATTAGTTGGTTGCAAAGTTTTCTGATTCCTTAAATTATTAATTAAGTTCTATAGTGTTTTAGACATCTCATTAAGTTGAGGATTAAAAAATCATTATCTTTTTCTTGTTTGGTCATAAAAAAGTGATAATAAATTTTTACTGTTTGACCTTACTGAAATAAGGTGTAATAATTTATATAATAATAATATAAATATTTAAAATTATCTAAAAAAACAAATTCAAACGTTTTTTAATCAAAACAAATTGCATACCTATATTTAAAAAAGTATTACATAATAATAATATTAACAAGGTTTTTTTAAGGTTTTATTGTTTTTATTGCCTAATTGGCTTTACAGTCCTACGACATAAAGGTAAATTTTATTTAAATTAAATTTAAATTAAATTTAAACAAAAATTTTTCTTCTGGCACACGTAACTTCTTTTATCCACTCTTTCTCTTCTTCATTTTCGATTAGCAATTTATCTTTCCATCCTCGCACATTCTTAACTCTACACACTCAGACAAACGATGCTTTATCGTCTTTCTTTCTTCTCTACATAATCTACACATTCTTTTCCAATCTTTTCTTCAAAATTTATTTACCCTTTTTTCATTTCCGCATGTGAATCTTTCAACCATTTTTTTTATTTTTACTTATTATTTTAACTAGATATTTTGGTAGTTCGGTGGTAACAATCAGGACATATTTTGAATTGTACCTTATTTTTTTATACTCACAATTCTTTCCTGTTTATCTATGTCAGCATCTCTTTGTTTTAGTTCTTCTTCTATTGTTCTTCTTTTTTTTCTTATTCTTTCAGCTTCTGCACACGCATACTCCTTTTTCTCATAGTAGTTATTTTGTTGTATTTACCTAACATTACTATTTGCTCTTTTAATTTCAGCGAAGCACTGTGGCAGTATTCTGCATTCTTGCCGCATTCTTAGATTTTCCTTGAATCTCACCGCTTTTTTTTCTGTTTCCACTCTCAACTTTTTTTTTACTTTCTTCTTTTACTATGTACCTTGCGTTTGTTTATTTAACCCTAACACCCATTTTATATACTTTGCTTGCACACGCTTAATTTCTTCATAGTCTTTCCATCCTCGTACTTCTGCTCCATACATTACAATACTTTTCACCAAACTGTCAAACATCATCATTTTTCTTTTAAATTTTCACCAAATTTACGTACTTTCAAACTCAAGACACTTTCTATTACTTTGTTTGCTTTTTTGACTATTTCCTTTATTTGTCCTTTGTCTGTCATACTACTATTTAATATTAAATTATAATAATCTTAAATATTTCAACTTTTATATTTGTTTTATATTTTTTTTTCTTATCAATTTCATTCATCTTCTTTTTTGATTCTTACTTTCTTTCCAAACACCATCATTTTTGTTTTATCTACACTAACTTAGAGTTTTTTGTTTATTATATATCTTTCCATAATTTTTATCATTTCTTTCATTTCACTCTTGCTCTTTCTTACAATTACTAAATAATGGGCAAACGCCCAAGATTACACTTTCCCTCTGCCTACAACTATATCTCCTACTTGCGCTCTACTTAAAACTTTATTCACATCTCCTATATATCGTGGGCTTAAAACTACAACTAAATATCTTGAAAAGTAGCTTTGAACTGGGCAACTACAGATACCCACTTGTAGTAATACAAATTACCCTGATAAAAGAGATGTCTGTTTGGAACAACGGAGATTGTGCAGGAATAGAACAACGCACGACTTATCTAGTTGTATCATTAAAAAGAGCTAACGTAGTGAATTATCCTCTGGTGCATAGCTCAGATTCATCAAATATCGAGTTATCTAGTTGTAGTTCTAAGCCCACGTATGCTAACAATAGTGCAGGACTTAATAAACCGCCTTGTCCGATATCTTTATTTGACCAAAAACTTTCACTTATTTCTTCACCTACTTTTTACTTAGTTAATAGTTTTCTCGTAAATTTCTTTCATTTTACTTACCAACTAGTTACATACCTCTTTCTCTTTAAGATACTGCCATAATGTTTTCCTATCCACACTGTCAAAAGCTTTTTTTAAGTCTATGAACAATGCATACATACGTCCTACCGCTTTGTCAATTTTTTTCTTCGCCAGATGTCTCAAGATATACATTGTTCATGGCTCCCCTTCCTTTTCTGAACCCTGCTTGTCCGTCTCGTAACATTTTTTTTTATCCATTTCCTTTCTCAATCATTTCTCTAGAATCATCGCATATATTTTGTAGGTCGTATTAAGTAGGGATATATCACGGTAGATTTTAGTTTGGTCTTTATCCTCTTTTTTATGTATTGGTACAATTAACTCTTTTCTTCACTTTATTGGGAAGCTTCCTCTTATCCACACTGCATTTAGCACTTTTCATACCTTTTCCCATAACTTTTTTGTACCAAACAACAGCGCTTCATTTGGAATTTTTTCTTCTCCCGGTGCTTTTTTTTCTTTAACCTAAACATTTGTTTCTCAATTTCTTCCTTAGAAAAATTGTTTATTTCCACTTGAAACTTCTTATGTCTTGACAAGATACTTTTATTGTTACTTCCACCTAAAACCTCCATGTATTCTCTCCATTTATCCATACTTATATTTTCGCTTATTTTGTCTTTTCTTTTTCTTTCTTCGTTTATAAATTTTTATGCTTTTGCTTTTGTTTTTATTTTTTTATTTTTTTTTCTTCATTTTTTTGTTGTATTTTTCTTTCTTTACCCTTTGCTCTGTACTTTTGTCTTGTTTCTAGATACTCTGCTTTTGCAGCTTTCTCTGTTTTACATTTTTTAAGTTTACTGCAAGCTTCTTTCTTACTTTCTATAGTTTGCCGCGTTTATTATTCCACCATTTATTTCTTCTTGTGTTTAGATACGATACTTTTTTTTTGGTTATTGCTGCTTTCATTTAACTAACTAGGTCTTTATACATACTATGAATGTCTAAACCTCGGAAGTTTTCTTTATTTATTTGTTGTCTGTATTTTTCAATTGTATCTTTGTTCCATTTTGTTCTTACTTGAAATTTATTTTTCTCTTTTTTTCTTCTTGATTTTATCGCTTTCTCGGGTTCTTTTATCGTGATTTCTAGAGACATGTAGTCAGCTTCGACCCTATTACCTACATAGAATTTGACTATAATATTAACTAAAAAAGTCATTAATTAATCTAAAATTTAAATTTGAACACGTGTCGTAGATGGTAGGTACTGTACAAAATACAATAGTTGTTAGACGATAATGCTGTGCAGTTGTAAATAAAATTCTTAAAAATAGTTTAGTATTATTAAAAAATAATAAATAATTATAAATATTTAAGTAAAAAAATATTTGAAATAAAGTTTTTCCAACAAATTTTAACTTTTTTTAAATATCTTTTCTATTTACATTATAATTCAGACATTGAAGATAGAACTTTAGCTTTCAAAAGCGCTCCGTCACTGTCGTATTAGAATTTTGAAAACTTGTGAATTCGGCATTGATTTTTATTGTGATTATTTATATAAAAATTATTCCACTTCAAGACAGAAAGGTTGCTGTCATTAAATTTAAATTTTACAGGATTCTATTTTAGTATTAACTAAAAATTTAGTTAGAGACGATATCTAGATATTATTATTTAAATCTATTCTAGACAAGATTACAATCTATATGATTTATCAACTCTATTTTCAACACTTTAAATTTAGATGTTTTGTTGCTGTCAGTCATGGTTGTCAGGTTTGAATGTTATCAAAGTCCAGAATAGTTATTAATTATGACGTAAAAAGTAATTTATTTAATTTTCAAATAATAAATGGTATGTTCTATTTTTAAATAACTGTTGAAGCTTTTTGTATTTATTTTTAATAGCTTTTATATCTAATTTATTGAGAGAAATGCTGGCAAAACCCAAACTATGTGACGTTCTAATAAATGAAACAAACTATTATTTGGGTCAAAAGTTAAATAAAAAAACAGAAATATCTTTTATAGGCAATAATATAACGCTAGAATTATTTACAATACATAACTATCAACTTTATAAAAACCAAATATAAAATATCTCTCGTTGGCTGTAAATAGTCTGGTGTAACTATTAATTTGTGCTGCATGGATAATTTTAATATTTTTCTAATTTTTATAGTGTAGCTTGCGGTTTTCAGTAAATAATTTTAAAAAATATTAGAATTCGATTAGAAAAATTAGAAAAAGATTAGAAACATTCAACTGCTAGATGCTTTGCAAAATTTTGAAAAAAATATCTTAATCTACCTCACGTTTTAATGTGTTTTACAAAATTTAGTAGAAACATTAAAAAATAAAATGTAGTGCTAAAAAAAAGTACTACACGCTGTCCGCTGAACAGATAGAGTAATAAAACTCAGTGGGAGGAGATAAGTAGCGTAGAACGTCCTGGAGTGAAGTCAGATTTACACTGTATCATTATTTAAAGTGTGAATCTAAGCGCTTAAAATATGAAATTGTTGGTTTTAAAAACGCTCACCCAGACAAACAAAACAGAAAAGTGTAAACAAACCCACCCTACGTTTAGTTTTTATTTTAGGCGCAAGTCTGGAAATTCTTACTTTCTAAAAATATGCTCTGGTGTGTTAAAAACTTTTACTTTAAGCGCTCTATTTAAGATTGACCAATGAAGAGCCGTTATTCAAACAGCGCGGTTTAAGTAGGCGTTTTTATTACTCTATCTGTTCAGCGGACAGCGTATAGTCGTTCTTTTGAAAGAATTCAAAAAAATATTAAGACAATCTGCAATATTCTTACTTATTCACCTAAAATATTCATAAGAAAAATTTTCCAACAAGCGGGAATTTTATATTTGACATATCTGTATCTGTAAAAAATTCAAACAGTGCACAGACTATGCACTAAGAATAAATTTTTGACAGTGGTTTATTTAAAACATTAATGAAAATAACATTTTAGATGAAACATTTTATTTAGAAGACGCCTGATCTCTCTGGATACATAAATTTGCTGTTCCTAAGATTTACTCTAATTCACCACTTTTTTGTTCTTACGTTACAACATTTTATTGCTATATGATTTTCATATAAATATTGACAATAGGAATTAATGTCGAGCCTACAAGTTTAATTAAAATAGATTATCAAAAAATCGTACAATTAAAGCAAGTCTACCAGTCTTGCCATTTTGACGTTTTTCCTCAATTGAAAGTTACAACACAGATTGTCTCTCTCTTTCTATTTTTTGCGTTAATGGGCACTTCTACAATGCAAATATTTATATTTTTTACGATTTCTTACTGTTTGGGGTTCAGTCGCTATAAAAAAAATAAGAGTAGCAAAACTAAGAGAAAGTGAACGACAAATGGGTGGCATACCTTGTTGTGTCCATACAGCTGTACACCCACGTTCTCCCGTCTTTTCTCTAATTCCCCTTGTGTTGGGTTTTGTGTTGTCCCGTGCGCGTTTCGAAACGAACTGTTCTTACTTCCTTAATCTCCTTAAAGAACGCGTTTCGAAATATTAGGTAATTTTGCGGCACGAATTCAAGTTTAGAAAACAAGCGCAAAGCTCGAGTTTTTATAAAAAAATTGGTGTCTACAATAAGTTTAGAAACAAGTTCTATTTATTATTTTTTCTATTTTGTGCGTTTTATGTACATGAAAGTACAGTAGTTAATTTTTAAGTTAAAAAAAGTCAAATTAACACATAGGTGTAAAATTGTTTTTAAATTGGGCGATAAAAATCAAAGTTAAATTTTTTGTGTTTTATTTTAACATGGTAAATTAACGTAATGAAATTCACCGTTAAACAAAATTTTTCTGTCTATGGACCTACTCACTTGTGAATTAAATCGTCATTTGTGACAGTTTTAGAACACGTGTTCTTTAAAGTATTAAGGAGATACTACCGGTAGTAGGTATGTCAAATTTTAATATTTTTTTATGACAACAATCAATAACAGCGTTATTTTTTTTATCTTTTACAGAAACGAAGATATTACCGGTATTATCTTAACATGAAATTAGCTCATAAATTTGTAAGAACTGAAAGAAAAGAAATGTTTTGTGTCCTAACCCTCAATCGACAAAAAAAAAACGTCAACAAATTTATATGAAGAAACTTAGTCAGAATTAACTGTAAAAAATTATATTGTAAAGTAAGTTAATAAGTTTTGTGCTAGAAATGTTACACTATTCAAAGACATTTGAAATGCTTTATCCCGGCTACATAAACGTTTGTCAAAATTGATGAATCAATAATCTCTCATTAAAGCATTTTTAACCAATCTGGTCATAGTATTTTAAATTAATAAGAATTTAATGCAAATTAATTTTGACTGTTTTTACAGCAATAAAAAGTTTTTAGGCTAAGACACTAATAGCATATTAGACCTTAAAAGCTGTAAACTTTTTGCAGTAGAAAACTCAGTCTTGAAAATTCTTTCACTATTTTACAATGTAAAAAGCAATTCAAATATAAGTAACTAAAATTTAAGACAAATTTAAAATTTAAGACAAGTAAATGTGCTTTTTACATTTCTAACAGGTAAGTTTTAAATTAACTTTATAGGCGGCTGGGTTTTCTTGCACAGAATTTTTCGGTAAAACAGTCACTAAATTATTTTTAAAAATATAGAAAAAATGTTTTGATACGATGCTAGTAATTTTGTTGAAACATCAAATTCACAACTTTTTTTTCTACAATTTGGAGGTTTCAACCTATGTGGTTATTTGCAGTAAGGTACAGTAAATTATATAAAACAATCATAAAGTATGGTATAATATAATAAAAAAAATAAAAAAAAACAATTTTGCGATTTATTTATTAAAATTAAATGTACAATTATTATAATTAATAGTAGTAATACCACTCGCATTTAAGTTTCTAGTGTTAATAAACAAACTTTCCGACGTAGAAGTCCCAGATTGTTGTAATAATCCACCAACATCGCTGTGTAAAATTTTATGAGCAAATTCAATTTTGTTTTGGAGGGAATCTTCCACGTAACTCTCGGCCACCGTTGATGAACGCTACCCACCATGTCTTTTTAGTCCCAACACATCAACTCCGTTATTCGCCAAAAGTGTAGCCGATGTGCGTCGAAACCAGTGTCCAGTAAAACCTTCAGGGGCTTGCAACTTTAAATACTTTGCAATTTTTGACGGCCAGCCTCCAATTGTGCCTTTTCTTGTGACTTGCCTAGTGCATTTGCCATTTCGATAGTTCAGAAATAAATGATCTGACGTTGGGTTGCTTGGTCGAACTGCTTCATTTTCTTTGTTAATAACTGTGAACGTTCGCAGAATATTCGTTTTTGTATTTGGAATATTTACTATAAACATTTCTTCACGTTCTTCTATGTCACTCATTTTAATATTGTACAATTCCTTTCGTCTACAAGCACCCGATACTCCCAATATCATTGCTACCTGCAAATATCGATAGCATCATGGAGAAAAATTGTACTCTTCAGCATAGAATACTCTGCCCATAAACTGCCTGCGGCCTTCAAGTGTCCACTTCTCACCACAAAATACGCTAACAAGCTCTTTTCATTTACAGAAATCTTCTTTGCTTCACGCCATTCCTTAAACAACTTGTAGATCTGTTCATATCGGGCTTTAGGTTTTTTTGGAATTATTGCCGAACATTCTTCTTGCCAAGCGTCTTCTAAATCATCCGGTAGATCATCACTATCGCTCATATTTGCTTCAAAAACAAAACCACAAAACAGAACTATGTAGGAATGATTGTATCAAAAAACAATTTTACGTGTTTGGAACAAAACCTTAGCAACCATGGAACAGCCACCCAAAGTTTTCAGTTTCAATCTTCCCGATTATCACAAATGTATTGATATAAATTATTATTATTATTATTCTAGAAACTCCAATCGCGCAAAAAACGTTATAAGCATGTCGAACGTTAAGGATTACCGTTCTCAGACAATAATCGGAGTCGTCGCTTCGCTCCTCCTCCAAACAATTGTCTTCGAACGGTAAGCATTCCTTACCGTTCTCCATACTTAATATACTATAAAAAAACCAAAATTTTGTTTATTTAAAGGGTCGCTTCCAATTGACAATCTTGGCGTTGTTTGATGTATTTTAGACACTCCAGCAATATGTGTTTAACCAACTGTTAGTGGTCGTTGAGTCGTTGACAGGAAGTGCATTGTGTATACGAATATACAGTGTGCCAAAAATGAGATACCGACATTAACTTTTAAATTCTTGCAAAAAATGTAATACTTAATCTAATCTTTTTTGAAAAATAATAAAAAATTAATTAGTAATTAATACTAAAGTAATTATTCAAATTGTCATCATTGACTTCTTGACAGTAGAGTAGTTTATATTTAAATTCTAATAATTAAAGAAATTTTATGAAATAAAAACAAATAAATAAATTAGTCTCCAGTACAATATCATTAAAAAAAATTTGATACATACAATGTAAAACTTTGTGAGTGCCTTTCTAGCAACGAGTTTGACAAGCTTATCTAATGGGAAACTTTCGGCGCTGCTGCGTTTTCGAATGCCATCATACCGACATTTTAGGGGTGGTGGACACTCCATACGCAGCATTATTTTTGTCAGACAAGTTGACCACTGTTATAGTTATAAAATTTAAAAATTGTGGTCGACTTGTCCGACAAAAATCATGCTGCGTATGGAGTGTCCACTACCCCAAAGATGTCGGTATGACGGCATTCGAAAACGCAGCAGCGCCGAAAGTTTCCAATTAGATAAGTTCGTCGGACTCATTACAAGAAAGGCACTCACAAAGTTTTACATTTGTATGTAACAAAAAAAAAATTAAGGACATTGTACTGGGGACGAAATCGTTATTTATTTGTTTGATTTAAACACTTCTTTAACCTGTTTAAAAAATCGTTACGGTCCTGGAAAATAGAAAGAGCGAGTACACCCTGAAATAAATAAACTACAAATCTTGTTTCTTTATCCCGAAATTTACAACCCAAACATAACCCATAAATTATCAAAAAATTTAATTTTGAAAATAAGAATATGCAGTTTAGTTTAAAAAATAATTGTTGTTTGCTGTTTTTAATGTTACAGTGAAATTCCGTGATTTTTTGCTTTATGTCAGTATAAAAACCTACAAATTTGATTTCGCAAATTCTCTGTTTCGTAAAATGGTTTTTATTTTTTACGACCTGAATTAAAGTGATATCAAAAAAGATCTAATAATCCTAAAAAATCGTCTAGTACCATATCTTTGTTATGTGTAAATTTCATAAAATTTCTTTAATTATTAATCTTAAAAAAAGAGGTAACCATATACGATGATTCACTCTGTACACTATTTTTTGTATAATCTACTCTAGAGCCTTAGAAAACTTAAGACTGATAGCAAAACAATGTAAATGTTAAAATATTTCGGAAGTTTTAACCTCTCTGAATTTTTGTGTATTGGACTCGATGCCATTGGTCATTGACATTTTTGAATTTTTTTTTTTACTTTTAAATAGTTAGTTATATCTTTTGATGTCATACTCTTACCTCGAATTTTATCCTTTACATAAAAAATAAAAAAGTAAATTAGAAATCTAAAAATTTAAAGTAAGAGTAAACAAACCCTAAACATGTTGTTCCTTGATTATGGACTAAGCGCGTGTTTACGTATTATGACCACCCAACTGTAAGTCTAGTGCAATACACATGTTATCAATTATATCATTACTGGATTTATGTAACCATGGATAATGCGATTGGAATATGCAAATACACTTTAAATGCACCGCACTCTAGATTCAAACGAGCCCTAAAATCAATATTTCAATATTTGCGTTGTTTAATGGCGTACTTTATTAAAAATACAAACCACGATTATATATTTGTACATAAATTATAAAACTTTAGCTACTTTGTATCTAAATTGAAATTTTTTGATGCATGCAGTGAAGCTTTTTGTTTTAAACAATAAGTTTTAACAATAAAAACAGCACGCAAATTAAACATCAATTTTTAAACGCCATCAGATAATAAACTTTTTCAAATTTAATTATCTTGTCGTGTTTTTGTATCTGTTTACGGAAACAAAGAGTTTAATTAATTTTTTTACCTTAATGTGTCAATATCAAATGGTTTGTGTTTAAAAATAATTAAAATATTATTGATTTTAATAGTACGATGTTTTCTAAACATAACATAGCAACACATGTTTTTAAACCTCTAAACGTTTTGAAATATTTAATAGCAATTTCGAAATGGTACATTTACAAAATTTCTGCAAAATGAATTTTAAATAATAACATGTGAAAAACCGCAATTATTTACCAAAATAATAATGGTGCAGCTATCGTATTAAGTAATGCTTGTAATCTTTGAATTATTTATATGTCAAGAAATATCATAAATTAACTATAAGTAAGTGCGCTTACCGTTTTAAAAATTTGGAACAATACCTATCCAAAACCCATACAATTTTTTTTTGTAAAATAAAACAGTCTAAATTTTTCGCTTTTTGCAATGCTTGTCCGTAACATTAATAACTTAATGATCTTTCAAACAACGCTGTGATTCTAATTTTGTCTCTTCCTTTTTTAATAAGCAGCAACCTAAAGTACAAAAATTGTACAATGGTATTACTAAGACGTACTGTATTAACGCTGTCTTAAAAAACCGTTTTTCATACTCTCAATGTGAGCTACTTTTTTAGGTCTCTACAAACAAGCCGCTGCGACGTATGTTTTGTTAAGTTTATATGACAATAAAACGCCACCCGTGGCAAATGCTTGGAACTAAATAATATTTTTTTGATGTGTTAAATAATTATAATAAATTGTGTTTTTATTATAATAAAGTTTATCTAATTTATAAATACATTGTAAGCCTTTACACTTGTTGCTGTTATAAAGGTAGTAAACGTACAGTTCGTTTATCTAAACAAGGCGTTATTTTAAAAAGATTAATTATAACAAAAAAAACAATATATTTTGTGTAATGTGACAACCTACTTGCTTCTAAAAATGTAATATTCATAACATATTAAAAAATCAAATTTTGTGAATCTTTTAATTAGAGAATAATGCTAAAAAAGAATAAAAAATTAATGTTTTTTTTAAACATTTTTTTATAACTATTAACGCACCTGCCTAAACGATTAAAAAATTTTTATTTCATGTGTAATTATAAATTAAACAATTAACTATAAAAAAACTATCTGATGCTAATTAAAAAAATGCTCCTCTTTAGAGAACTCTTAAAGAACAAACCTACAAGAAACGCTCTAATAAACATATTAAATTATAAAAAATAAACTTTCAAAAAAAAACATATTGATTAACAAATTTTTCTAGAAGTTATAGATTTTTAACTTTAACCATAATTTTGAAAAAATATAATATTTTAATAATTTAACATAATTTATTTAAGAATTATTTATTTACTGCTGCTTAGAAAATTTGGGCAATAGAAGTTTATTTGTAATTCTCTAATGGTTCAAGCAAACATTTACTGAAAAGAAAAAAATGTTTTTCTTGTTTTCTGTTCAGGAATTTAGATAAAGCTTTTTGTAAGACAATTGAATTTAAAAAACACGAAAAACAATTTTTTGAAATAATTGCAATAAACAACATGAAAAATTTGGTTATTTTCGTAGAGATGTAGAAACAAAAGACTTATGGGCTGATTTCAAGTTGAGTTAATACCGGTAGTATCGCAAATTTTAATACTTTTCCATGGCAACAACCAATCACAAGTCCGCATTGTTTTAATTTTGCTTATAAACGAAGATACTACCGGTATTATGTCAACTTGAAATCAGCCCATTAGATTGGTTTTTACATCTTTAAAAAAATTACCAAATATTTAAAAAAATAAAAAAAGAAACAAGGCATTATATAAGGTTTGTTTCAACAAGGCTTTAAAACCAGTTTAGAACGATTTAGAACTAAACGGATCATGCGCAATAAAAATTTTAGACCGCTTAAATGCTACTACACATGTACTGTTTAATTCTAAACCGTTCTAAACTGTTGAAAAAACAAACCTAGTAAAATTAAAAACGTGTACATCTCTTGCTTATAATAAATCATAAACTACGCATGTCTATGTTAGTATAACAATTAATTTTTTTATTTACTAAAATTGTGCTTCTGTCTTAAAAAATTAGCGGTTACTATGCTTCTCTGCAAAATAATGTTCAGGCTCGTTATTTGGGAATCGTTATATTAGCCTTTTAAACAAACTTCTAAGGCTGAGAGGCCGTCGGGAGGCGATAACCATAGTACGATTCATTTTTAGTAAAGCGGCAAACTATAACGCCTCTCAACAAACCATCGAAAAATGCCCTATTTTCCTGGGTTTTTTGACGGTTTACCGAACAACTTTAAAACTCAAGTTAATTCTCTAGCGAAACTTGTTACAATGTGACTTATTTTTCGCTTTATTGAAAATGGATCAAATTGTAGTTACCGCCTTCGACTGCTCTTTGTCATATTGTGTTGCTAGAGAAGATGCCAATCTGACATTACGATCGCATGACCCATTGATGGAAAAACGGTTCTAAAGACAAAGGCGCTGTAGATGTACAAAATAAAATGTTAAAAATAGTATTGAAGTCCCAATATTTAAAATTACATTTCGCTAATCTTCTTTTGTCACAATTTCAACTTAATTGAGAATCAAATTAAAAATTTTTTTTAACTATTTTAAGAATGTGATAAACAATGTTTATTCAAGAACCTGTTTAAATCACTTTTAATCAGATAGAATTTGTTAAATTTAACAGAGGCTAATTTTAAACTGGTATAATACCGGTAGAATCACAAATCTTACTATTCTTTTATAACAACAATTACTAACATCTCTAATTTTTTTTTTTAATTTTTTTATAAAATCGAAGATGTTACAGGTCGCAGTTCAACTTGAGATAGATCCTCGCTAATGGTAAGAGCGGTTTTCGAGTTATGTAGTTCTGCAACCAACTGTTCACGCATCTTTCGGAGTCGTCTATTCTCTAACATCCTAGGCATCCCAGACTCGTTATTTCTCAAAACGAAACAGAAAAATCCGGTTTGAAATTAAACTAGAATTTTAGTGTTCAAGAGAAAAGCAGCAAAATATTTGACTAAAAAAATTTATGATTTATAATTCGTAAAATTTCGCATTTCTGTCAGTCTTGTTAGAGATCATGAATTCAAAAAAAAATTCTTGATAGTTCTCAAAAAAGCTTTTTTATTGATTATAGTGAGTAAAGTTTGTTTAAAAAAAACAATTTGTGGTCTCGTAAACTCTATTCATGTTATTACTTGTCAGTTAAATGCCAATTTACAATACCTATACTGTAAATTGACAGTAGTTTCTTTAATTTTTAATAATAAAAAATTGTATTGCCAACATAAAGTAACTTTTTCTCTATTGTCAGAGTAATTATTCCAGGATTCAGGGACGTTGCCAAAATATTTTTTAGGGTGGGCACAAACTGGCTCCCACTTTTTTTCAGGTGGGCACAATAAAATGTAGGATATAAGGTGTGTATTAGAGTGGGCCAAAAAAATCGACTATTTTTTTTAACTTCCGACACTAAAAAATAATGCCTAGGCACTTTTAAAAATGTTTTGTTAAGATAAGCTCTTAATTTTAATAGGAAAGACTTCTTCATCGTAGTTTTCCATTATTTTTTTTCAGTTTTATATGGTAAAATCCATATCTCCTTGTTGCTTAATTGTACAAAAAATTTGTATTTACATTTTTTGTAGGAAATTAAACGCTTTACAAAGAAGTTATCTTACAGTTTTTTTATATCTTTTACCATTTAGAAGATATCGGAGGTCAAAATTTATAGAATTTATCAAAAATTCCTTTTCTACTTCTAAAATTTATAAGTCAGAGATAAATAAATATTATAAAATGCGCAACATATGGCCTTGTAGAAAATTAAACGCTCTATAAAAAAGGTTTCTTGTAATTAATTGATTATTCTAACCATTTAGAAGATATTCGCATTTTAAAACCTGAATTTGATACTAAATATCTAACTTTTTTTAAATGGTTGAAGTAATCGATTAAGCACAAACGATTTTTTTTGTAAAGCGTTTAATTTCCTACAAAACCGTATGTTGCGCATTTTATAATATTTATTTATCCACGAGGTTTAAAATTTAGAATTGAAAAAGAAATTTTTGCAAAATTCTTTAACCTTTGACTTTTGATATCTTCTAAATGGTAAGAGTTATAAAAAAATTGTAACATATTTTTTTTTAGAGAGTTTAATTTCTTACAAAAAATGTAAATAAATTTTTTCTGTACTATCAAGTATTGACAAGATATGGATTTTGTTATATAAAACTGAAAAAAAAAAACTGCGATGAGAGAGTCTTTCTATTAAAATTAAGAGCTCATCTTAAAAAAGCATTTTTTAAAAGTGCCTAGAAACCAACTTTTCAGTGTTAGAAGATAAAAAAAATAGTTGTTTTTTTGCCCACTCTAGTGTATATGTATTTTAAAAGTAACAGAACATTATAACTTACATATAATTTATACATATTTATTAAGTTTATACTCTTCTTTTAGTATAGTATTAAACGTATTGTTTTTTTGCAGCCCAAGAATTTTCTATTTTGACTATTTTTTTTGATAATTGTCTTTATATATTAACTACTACCAAACTGGATAGATGCTCGTTGCTTATTTTGTTCAATAAAGATGTTTCTATTATTCTTCGAGAAAAGAACGTTCTGGGATAATAACAGCAATTGTACAAAATTTGTAAACTTTTGAAAGTACAATTTTGAAGGTTTCTAACAGGCATAATAGTTTCAATTTTAATTTTATCTTTATATTTTTTATAGTTTTCGGTAAAATCTTTATTTCGCTTTGCATTTCGTTCAGCTAACGACAGATATGCTAAATAAAAAAAAATATGATTTAGAGATAAGACAATTAATTCAATAAGACAATTTTCTCCATGATGCTATCGATATTTCTAAGTTTGCTACATTGGTAACAGTTTACTTTAGCTGACCACACTAAAAATGCATGAAAAAAATCGGGGTTTTCACTAAACTTACGTAGAATAATCCTTAGAACACAAATCCGGTGGCGGAGGTTTAGTTTTTATAATATTTTTTAAAAAAATCCTTTTTTTTAGTAAAAAATTTTGACAGTTCCTGCAAACTTTAAAAGTACAGCCGCCCAGCTAGATGGGTCGGAATGAAATAACGTTGATAAAAATACCGCGTAACGAAATACCTTCGCTCTCTATACCTACCAAAAACATCCTCGATTTTAAGTCAATCCTCGGGCTAACGCTGCTGACCGCTTTTTTTTATAAGTATTTTTTTACGCGGTAGCTTCTAGACCTATTATAAACATCCTCTAAATAAGCTAATCCTCGGTCTGACGCTATTGACCGACCTTTTTATTGGTGCTTTTTTCACGTAGTAGAGGGCTTTGCCCTCTAGACCTATCAAAAACATCCTCGAAGTAAGAAGATCTTCGGGCTGACGTTATTAATCGCCTTTTTTATATGCATCTTTTTCGCGTGGTAGAGGGCTTCGCCTTCTAAACCCATCAAAAACATCCTCGAAGTAAGCTCATCCTTGGGCTGAAGCTATTGATCGCTTTTTTATAAGTACTTTTTTCGCGTGGTAGAGGGCTTCGCCCTCTAAACCTATCAAAAGCATTCTCGAAGTAAGCCAATCCTCGGGCTGACGCTATTGACCGCCTTTTTTATAAGTTCTTTTTTTCGGTAGTAGAGGGCTTCGCTCTCTAAACCTATCAAAAACATCCTCGAAGTAAGCCAATCTTCGGGCTGACGCTATTGACCGCCTTTTTTATAAGGTCCTTTTTTCGGTAGTAGAGGGCTTCGCCCTCTATACCTGGCAGAAACATCTTCGATTACCTGCCAGTCAATCCTCGGGCTAATACTGCTGACCAGCTTTTTATTAATTTTTGTTTTATTTAGTTTATATTCAGTTTTAGATATAACATTCGCTTTTATTTATTTATAAGGTATTTGACAAAAGTTGTGCGTAACGGTGTTCTAAAGCATCTATAGTAGCTGAGCCTCTGTAGTTTTGAAGTTTACAGGAACTGTCAAAATATATTTGTCTTGAATATTTTGTCGATTGTATGTTTGTAAATTACAATCGACAGTTGACAATTACTTTGTATTTTAAAATAAATGCAAGAAAGTAATTAAGATTGATTTAGTTATTTAAAAAATTGTGAAAGAGGTTGAAAACGTAAAAAAATAACGAGATATGTACATTACATTCAATTTGCTATTTTTTTTCGTTGTTAAAACCGAACAATTTTTTCACCAAAAAAAGGACTTTTTGTAAAAAATATTTAAAAAATTAAACCTCCGCCACCGGATTCGTGTTCTAGGGATCAATTTACGTAAGATTAGCGAAAACCCCGATTTTTTTCATGCATTTTTAGTGTGGTCAGCTAAAGTAAACTATAACTGCTACATTAATTGCTTACCTTAAGAGAAAAAATATTGGATATTGGCCTAAGAAGGCTAAAATTTTTACCAAAGAAGACATGGAAAAATTTTTGAAAGAACCAGACGAACAATTTTTAATTCAAAAAGTATGTTGTAGATGATGAGGTGGTACATCTGAGTTCTAAGGAAACAATATATTTGCAGGTAGCAATGATATTGGGAGTATCGGGCGCTTATAGACGAGAGAAATTGTACAATATTAAAATGAGTGACATAGAAGAACTTGGAGAAATGTTTATAGTAAATATTTCAAATACAAAATCGAATATTTAGCGAACGTTCACAGTTATTAACAAAAAAAATGAATTAGTTTATTATTTGGAAATACTTCGAAAATACATAAGAATTCGACCAAGCAACCCAACGTCAGATCATTTATTTCTAAACTATCGAAATGGCAAATGCACTAGGCAAGTCATAAGAAAAGGCACAATTGGAGGCTGGCCGTCAAAACTTGCAAAGTATTTAAAGTTGCAAGCCCCTGAAGGTTTTACTGGACACTCGTTTCGACGCACATCGGCTACACTTTTGGCGAATAACGGAGTTGATGTGTTGGGACTAAAAAGACATGGTGGGTGGCGTTCATCAACGGTGGCCGAGAGTTACGTGGAAGATTCCCTCCAAAACAAAATTGAATTTGCTCATAAAATTTTACACAGCGATGTTGGTGGATTATTACAACAACCTGGAACTTCTACGTCGGAAAGTTTGTCTATTAACACTAGAAACTCAAATGCGAGTGGTATTACTACTATTAATTATAATAATTGTACATTTAATTTTAATAAATAAATCGCAAAATTGTTTTTTTTTTTTAGATTTAATTGCTTACCGTTCACTGAACGGTAAGTGAATTACTTACCGTTTTGTTACAAGAAGCAACCAGTAACAGCAACCTACCGTCGTAGAAACAGGCACAGTAAACTGATAAAAACAACCGATCGCTCAAAAATAGCTATTATTTTTTGTAATAGGGCACAACGAGTTTTAAAACAGCTTTATGGTAAGTTACTTATAATGTTTTATTTTCGGACAAGTAGCTGGGCTATACATTCCGCAAAATAAAAGATGATTGGGTTATAAAATTATAAAGCATATAAGACGCATTATTCCACTAGTAACCCTACCAATCAACTCTAGATGAGTGAGCTATACATACACTTTATGCAATTTTACCTTGAAGAATAGTAATACCTTCTTGCAGACATTTACTATTAGATAATAAACTTAGTTCCGAGTAAAGTAAGATAAACACACTGCTAAAGCGCTCCCAGCCAAAATAATCTCTATCGAGTAGTAAATGCTTGCAAATGTAAATCTAGGTCATATGCACCTCTCTTTATCGTCCATCACCAAAAACTAAATTTTTCCATTTAACTATCCCAGAAAAAACTTTCCAATTCCGATTTAGCCAGCCGGAGTTTTTGTTTCCATCCGAACATATTGTTTTAAGATTTCATTATTCCGTCGTTTTGAACATAAATTTAATATTACAATGCTGAACTCGTTATGTTTAATGTAAACAAAGCGCCGGCAGCTATTAAATTGATTTTTAAAAAATGTACACCGCAAAACAATACACTAGACCGTTAGCCGTTGGGAATTTTTGTTTTTGCCCCCTCTTGTATTGGCAAGCGTGAATATTTCATAAATGACCGTACAATTCCATATCGTATTTCCTGTATTACTTTTGCGGCTTTTTAGAACAGGACTTATTAATTCATGTTGTGCAAAATAAAGCGCTTTTCCACTTCTAATAATTCAAACAATGCAACCGCAAAACCCAAAACTTTTCAATATTTTAGTTAAGTTTTGACATTTAACCGATTCTCCAGATACGCACAAAATTCCCTGAAGACATTGCCGCCTTCTTCGATGATAATTCGGGTGTATCCATCAATTATGGCCGAACGGAAAGCGGATAGATTCGGTATATTTTTGCTTTTTTATTCGATGTTCTTTATTCGCTTGTTTATCGCCGGTTATTCGCATTCTTCGACCGTGTAGAATTTTCAACTAAGAGGGAATGAAGTGAATGGGTCACGTGATAGGGCGGCTACTTCACAGACACGTACGGGAATAAGCTGAGACGTACGTTGAGAAAATAACGCGCAAGCGTTGATGCTTTATAAACTTATACTCGATGGCAACTTATTTTACGGAAATAAAGCGAGAAATTCTGCTAGCCCGGCGCATCCACCATTTTTGTATTTAAAGAAATTTATGTTATCTGATCTGAAACTGATGTTTCAAACTATTTTGTTTTTGTAATACAAAAACAGTTATTCTGCATTTGCTTTTTAAAACAGTTATTTTGCCACCTCAAAATGCTTTTTTTTTGCAGCCTAGTTTTTTAAAGTCGTCATAGGAGCATTTTAAATTATTGGAAACGCTCAAAACAGCTTTATGTTTGTAATATAAACAACGTATGTACTTTACCATAAAAGTTTAAATTTTTAATTTTTTTTAATTAAAATTATTAAAGTAGTTATTGCACGCATTGTTAGTATTATACAACGTAATCAACAAGTACTGATTAAGTTGGCGGCATAAAAGTATCACTTAAAATTGGGGATTTTGACCAAACTTCAAATTTAAATTTGTTAATTAAATAAAATTTTTTTAGAAATTTTTTCTATTAGAAAAGTTAATTAACAGTATATTAGAAAACGCGTTTTGAAAAGTCAATTTTGTGGCACGAATTCAAGTTTATAAAACGAGCGCGAGCGCAAGTTTTTATAAAGAATGAGTGCCACAATGACTTAAAAAAACGAGTTCTTTATGCTATTTTTTTTACTTTTCGCGTTTTACGTGATTTTTAAGTAAAAAAGTTAATTATTTAATCGTTAGAGACTTTTGCGTTAATACTAGATAGTTGGTAATAAATGTCATTAAAGTGTCAATGAAGTTATTGAACTTTGACTGGTGTTTTTAAATTTGTCTAAAATTCTGTGTAAGTAACTCACAAATGTTTTTTTTTTACCTACCGTATCCGTTATTGATTGAATACTCCAATTGGCATTAACACAGTAAGGAAAATTTCCAAAAACTTTGTAAAATTATTTTTAAATTACCACACAAATTGCGTTTCACAGCGATTCTTTTCATCGTTATTTCAGACCAAGCAATAATACACACTTATTTAACAAATAACTTGTAAATTATCAAATGCTGTGGGTGTTGTAAATCGCCAAATAAAGGCCAAAGCTTTATTTTAGTTAAAAGTTTCATTTTAAAGCTGTGCGTTTTCACCTCACGTGAATAATAGTTTTTCGTGAAGATGATATTGCTTCTCATATTATGAAGATTTCAAAAGTTTGTCGCTTTTCCACTGCCGCTTTTCCGCCCGCTCTATTTTTGAATATTTTATAGGTTAATTGCGACACACACACACACAAAAACACTTTGTTGAGGAATACTGCTGGTCATCAAGTGCAACAAAATTTATTCGAATACAATTATTTTAATCTCAACGCTGACATAAACGTGACGTTTGATTCCTGCGACAGCGTGTTACCCAATGTTACCAATCCGAAAACAGTAAATTGCACTAGTACTTGGCGCACGCAATTTGGGTGCGGAATTGGCTATTACCGCACCCAAATCGGACTCTGTTACCGACGTAAAGTAGAAAAAAAAAAACATTTCATAACAATAACCAAACGATGTGCCAGTAAGAAATTGTTAGTTATTTCAAGATAATAAAGTTTGTTCTAACAGCACTTTAAAACCAGCTCTGAACTGTTTGGAACTGAACCAAGCATGCTCATTAAAATTTTAGATCGTTAAAAAGTTACTGCGCATGTGCAATTTAATTCAAAATTGTTTTGAACTGTTGTCCAAATGAACTTTACAAAAAATATTAAAAATTAACTTTGAACTATAAAATTAGTTAATAAACAAGTTAATTACAAAACTTTTCGGATAATCGTACACTAGTTAATTAAAAAATATACTTAAAAAATTATACAAAGTTTTATCTATCGGTCACTAGACAAATGAAAAGTATGTATATCTAGTTGCTTATCTTTCAAATAATTTTAGACAGTATTTTGATATTTTGACTTAGTTTGGAGTAAAACGGTGATATTTCATATTAATTTGATAATTTCACTTTGCTTTTCTTCGGTGAGATTTGTATTTTGTACGCATGCACGAAGTGTTAAAATAGTTATTTTTGTAACAAGTACCCAAAATAAAGTTCTTGCGAATGAATCGTTGCTGTTTCCGGACGAGGCCAAGCCGAGTCCGGAATAGCAAACGAGCTTACAAAATAACTATTTAAGTATGTGTTACAAACAACATTTTTTTGTTAAAGCTCCCAAAAAAAAATTCGTATGAAAAATGTAATTAGAACAAATATTTTTCGAAATTAGTGAACTACGTATTTATTCTATGTTATCATAGTAATCGGACTGCTTATATAATCAAGGCCAATTGACTATAGTCGAGTCAAAATAAGCTTGTAAAAGTGTTGTAAAAGACCCGCTATAGACTGGTTCTCTTACTTCCACTCACAGCATTCATAGGTTAGGCAGGGCGAAATCTTTTATCCTCTTCTGTTGCACGTAAAAGTTAGACACGGCTAGACCCAATCGTTTTTAGAGAAGACACGTGCTTACCGCCAGTTCTATAAGTGACACCAGTGAATCTCAAACAGTTTGCAATAGTTGCTTAAATGCTTACGAACAATGCACTTACTAAGAGTACGTGAAATAAAACAAAATAATCGATTGACTTAAATAATTTATCTTTATTTATATTTTATATTTACAAATCTTCATCTGAAGAAAAATATTTAAAATCGCTGTCACTATAACTACATTCTACATTTATAACTATTTCTCCTACATTATCTAAAATAATTTGATTTTCAAAATCATTTAAAATAATTTTTTCACAGTGACTGATATAATTTTTCCAGTCTTCTGATGTCACACACTGCGTGCTCTCTTGCAAGTAATTGAAAATGGCTTCATGTCCAAATCCTTCTGCAGCACATTTACCTATATTATTGTTGTAGTAACCTTTAACTTTAGACCACACATATTCAATAGGGTTATAGTGACAATGGTAAGGCAGAAGTCTCAATACTAAATGGCCATTTTTGTTTGCCATTTCATCTGCAACATGCACTTTTTTAATGTGCGTATTTTTTGTCAACTGCAGCATTTCACTTTTGCAGGCGATTGTTGGAAATGAAATTTTTTTCTTCTCTAGCCAAGCTTTAATCAGATCTTTGCGCCAAGGATTTGTCGGAAATTTCTCCACAACAGAAGAATGATAAGAGGCGTTGTCCATTACGATAACGGTGGGTTCTTCTAAAAAAGGTATAAGTTTCTCTGCCATCCATTTTTTAAAGAGTTCAGCCGTCATATTGTCATATAATCATCGCTCTTCTTTTTTGATGAAAAAATTAAACCGGCACTATCTACAAAACTCTCTGCTCCACCGGCATGTAGAATAATGTAACGTTTTCCTTCATTGTTATTTGTTCGAACACAGGAATTGACCGAATCATCTTGCTATGTGTGCTTATTACCTTCTTTAGAAAATACCCATGTTTCGTCCAAAAAAACAAACTTATATATTCTCCCCGATTTTATTTCTTTAAATTTTTTCAAAAATTCAAAGCGTTTTTTTACAACGTGAGGTTGTTCGCAAAGTATTTTTCGGTTATCGTGTTTTTTATAACAAAATCCTAAAATATTAAAAGTTGTGTTTTAGGTACATGTAATTTTTGTTATAAATAAACTTACCCAAAGATCGAATTACTTTTATTAAAGAATTCTTGCTTCCATCATAAATATATCTTTGCTTTAATTTATTAAGTAATGTTTCAATTGTTATGTGCTCGTTTTTTTTACACATTTCATATAATGTGTTTTTTATTTCGGCTTTTTGTGCAAATGGCAAATCAGATGTTTTTGATTTTTTTTTTTCTGACGAGTGAAGGATGGAGACGCCAAAGTACCTTTACTTTCGGCAATGATGTTTCTCACAGAACTTTCCGAAATTTTTAAAGTCATCGATGCCCGTTTAATGTAAGATGTCAAAGGCACTAAAGGAGACATGTTCTCTTTTTTAAGTTCCATAAATTCCACGACCCGAAGAACTAGTTCACGACATTTACTGTCCAAATGAAATGAAGACATTTTGCAAATACGAACCGAAACTAACACAACCAAAGACAAATTTAAACTGAGTAATATACAAAATAAATAAATTTAGACAGGTAGATTTCTCAGACAATGTGATCCTGGAAAACGATTTCTAAAAGATAATTTAACAAACTTTCCCCTTATTTTATATAGATATGTAAAATAAGCTATAATACTTTCAGAAATTTTAAGCCTATTTGTTGGGAAGACCTGAACTCATAAGCTTAATCCTCTTTTAAGTACCTATCAAGCATTTCGCAGAAAACATGTTGGGAAATTCTGAGTAGGGCGTTACGGTGTTCAAGAAGCACATGGCTAAGGGAGTAGCGGACTCTTTCTTGCTTGACTATCTTTCAGCGAACGTTCAACAAGGAGATAAATAGTTACCCTACTCAACCCATGAGCTGTCTATCTACTGCTATAAGAGAAAGTGAAACAGCAACATCTAGCGCGTCTTTTACAGCACTTTCACAAGCTTATTTTGACACGAGTACAGTCAAACCTGGGTAAGTGAGAACTGGATAAGTGAGAAAACTCTATAAGTGAGAGTAATAGCCAGGATCCGTCATTTTAAGCTCTCAAAACCTCTATTAGCGAGAAACAGAAACCTCTGTAAGAGAGAGTCGTTTTTCCCTCATGGACCTCCGTAAGTGAGACTGCTACTTATCTATACCTCTATAAGCGACAGTCGAGCTTTATTTATTTCTCGTCGGTATTGTACTTATTCTATTTCGTCGTACTAAATAACGTTATTATTTTATCGCATTCTTTTCGAATTGACACGTGTGCCTGTGTACCTTCCTGTTTGTCGGACTTACTCAGTTTATAGTTAATCAATTGCCAAAGAAAGTTCTGCATCATGTCAAAACGGAAAATTATAGTACTGTCATTAAGTGATAAACTTAAAATAGTGAATGCGTTTGAATTCGGAAAATCGCGAAATGAAATTCAGAAGGAGTTTAATTTACCAGAACCCACCTATTATAAAATTATAAAATCAAAAGACTCTATAAAGTCTGAGTGTTCTGATGGACACGGAAATATTAAATGAACTAGAGTTTCTGAATTTCCTAACATCGAAAAGTGTCTTTTGAAATAGATAAAACAAACTCTCGATAAGAACATTCCTATAGATGGACCCTTGTTGAAAGAAAAATCAAAAGAGTTTGCTACAAAACTGGGAATCTAGAACTTTTCTGCTAGTAACGGCTGGTTAAAGAGATTTAAAAGGCGTCATGATATATCTTTTAAAAAAGCAGCCGGGGAAAGTAAATCTGTGGACCAAGGTGTGTGCAACCACTGGACTGAAGATCTGCCAAATCTTTTAGAAGGGTATGAACCAGACGATAATTACAACGCGGATGAAACTGCTTTGTTTTTCAAGTGCCTTCCAGATAAAACATTTACGTTTAAAGGCGAAAAATGCCATAGAGGAAAACAAAGCAAGAAACGCCTTACACTTCTCCAGTGTGTAAACATGAGTGGTACGGACAAACTCCCACTTCTCATCATCGGGAAATCAAAGCGACCTAGATGTTTTAAAGGTGTCAAGACTCTACCCGTTGATTATGCCAATAATACAAAGGCTTGGATGACCAAGATATTATTTAAAGATTGGCTGAAAAAAGTGGACAAACAAATGAAGATAAACCGAAAAAAAATTCTGCTATTTATTGACAACTGTGCTGCTCATACGGACTTACCAACACTTGCAAACGTAAAAGTAATGTTTTTACCTGCTAACACCACTAGTAAACTTCAACCATTAGATCAAGGTATCATACATACTTTTAAACGCTTTTATCGCAGAGAAGTCGTTAAACATATTCTTACGAGTTTGGAAGAAAACAGAAGCCCTGACATTAACATACTTCTAGCTATAAAATTTGCAAGAAAAACATGGTACTTAGTCAGTGACGTTACTGTCAAAAACTGCTTCAAGAAAGCTGGGTTTTGGAAAAGTACAGATGAGCAAGACCTGCCAGAGGAAAATGATATTGAGGTTGGACCTAGTAACGAGGAATGGACTGAGCTTGTGTCTCACGAATCCAATATGTTAATGCCGAGCTTCGAAGATTTCGTTCAAATTGACGACGACGTAACTACCGCTGGAGAACAAACCGACGACGATATCGTGAAGAATTGTGTGAACACCTGTATTGCTGGAAAAGTAAAAATTTATTGTAATACACTGTATCAATCAAAATCTAACCAAAACATAAGAAAGCAACAAGCTATTTTGTTTCTTGTATTATTGCAATCATTTCTATTGCAGTTTATTTTGATATACCAACATTTTTAAGTAGTTACTAGTTAGCGCCTTATAGTTTTTTACGTTATTTTTTTTATTTTGATTGTTTAATTTATATCAAGAAAAACATTACAACAAAATCATTATACATTTCTAGGTATGTGAATCTTTCCATATTATTGTCATTTTTATAATAAAAAATATACGTATTTTTAATATAAACTAATAATTTGTACGTTGTTGTTTATTATAATATTTTTAAAATATGTATTTTAACTACCCAAAAAAATTCTAAATAATTACGGTTTATATATTATTGTTTGTTACAAAAAATTGTTTTTTTTTAAATATGTATGTATTTTAATTATCCCAAAAATAATAAATGTTAAACGAAATAAATAATTGTTTTTCCATTGTAAAGGAAATGATAATTAAAACAAAACAAGTTATAATAAAATATTTATCTAACATTTAATTGAGTTTTGACATTTTGGTCTTTGAGTAGAATTTCAAAAACAATTTTTTGTTGTTATTTCTTTATAAATTACTATGGCTTGCTTTGAATAATTATTATTCTTTTTCCTTTTGGCTTTAAGTCGAATAAGTAAAATGATATTAAATACCTATTAAGTATTTGGTACTTTGTTTAACAACCAATTATTTATTTTTTTATTTACTTAAGAACACAGAGAAGATAAGAATCAATACTTTATCAAAAATTAAAAATTGTCGAAAATTACCGCAATAAGTTACAAAAAAAATATTTTAAACCAAACCAAATAACGTTGACAAGTATTTGTATTTGTTTGTATCTAAATATTATAAACAAATAATTTGATCAAAAATATTATAGTGTTATAAACAAAAACTAAACTTAATACAAAACATAAATATTTCGTCAACGTTTCACTGACAGTTGCATCATCTTCAAGACTCAAGATGTTGAAACTCTCAGATAAACATTGACAAAATATATTTTATTTAAAATGGTAGATCTTTGATATCTTTGTGCTGCAAATTATTAATAGTTCAACAAGTTTGTTAGAAAATATTTTATAAAAATAAATTTAATTAATGGAACAGCACAAGTAATTGATCTCTTCATATAATAATAATATTGTGTACGCTAGTTGTTAATAAAATATTTATGTACGTTTATAGGTGTAGTCCAGACAGGATAGACGTAAAAGCTTTCAATTTACTGCTATATAATATACTCGTACGTATTTGCTGCAGTTTGCTTTAATATATAACTTCAAAACTATATCAAATTAAAAAACAACGTTAAAATGTTATTTATATATAAATAAATATTACATGAGTCGAGTACTTTAAAATTGACAATAAAAAAAATATAATAATATAGACGTTTTAAAAGAGATGATATAGAAAGATAATTAGGTAATATGTAAAATCTTAGAGACTATTTGCTTCTAAATTTATGAAAATGTCTTGTAAGGAAACAACATGGTTTAAAGAAAAATTACAAAGTCTAAATAATAAAGAATATAAATGTAATTATAGTATTAGTTAATGTAGGTTTTCTATAAATTTTAAATAAAAAAATCTAGTGTTGCCCAACTTATGTTTAAAAAAGACCACAGAATGGACGAAAATAATATTGGAAATATTAAGACAGTCAATAATTGTAAATTTCTTAACGCTTTTGAGAGTCTAGAAATGCATAGAAACAAAAGACGTCTAATTAACTCTAATTTTAGATCTATTCTTACTTTTTCTGTCTTCTTATTGGTTGAGAGTGGGTGGAAGTAAATGTTGGTGCGATTAAAAAATTAACTAAAAATTTTTGAGAATTATTTATTTTTAATTTTTATCTAGAAAGACAACTGTGTTATCGAAACGCACGTCATATTAAGTGTAGTGTTTGGTGTCAGTAGATGTTTTAGTTTTATTCGATACATTAAGAAGATCCAACAAGAAAACCGATCAGTTACTGTTGTAAGTTTTAAGAATTTTTTTCCAAAACTGAAAAACGGTTTAAGGTTATAAAAATTTATCTTTAAATTTCAATTAAATTTTTAAATAAAAATAAAATTTTTAAAATTAAGTTTACAACAAAAAAGAGCGTCCGATTTATTATAAGATACTGTACTGTTGAGTGAGTTGTGTTGCCATGCAAGTAGTGACTTTTAACAAAGCTTTTTTATTACAGCGTTTTATAACAGTGACTTTATGATTGCTAAATGACGTACTTTTTCGCACTAGTGCTTAAAAGTAACATATTTGCAAGCACTAGTGCTCAAAAATGTAAAATACATTTTTTATTTTATTTATTATAAACATAAAAAGTACAATTATTACTTAAGTGACTAAATTGAGCATGCAAAAATTTCAGATTTTTTTCTTAAACTTTACCTAATACAAGTGGAAACGGTACTTGTATTGTGTGTATAATTAAAAAAAAACTCTAGAGTGCTTTCAAACTAAAAAACAATTGTTTTGTATGTCTGTAATTAATTTTTTACACACTTGTCAAAATGAAAGATTTCATAACCTTACTTTTCGACAGTTAAAACAAAAATACATTTTAAATAAAATAAAAAATGTTTGAAAAACAAAAACACCACGAAGACAACCACAAAAAAACACACCAATACTAAGCTCGTTTTTGTGGGAAGAGAAGATATTCTTAGGTTATGGTTAAGATAATTTGTGAAGGGTATAATGGCATAGCAGGCAACCAACAAATACATGAATAATTTAAATAATAAAAATTTTGTTGTTGTATGGAGTCATGTACGACATACGTAAAAATGTCATGGCTTGCTACGAGTTTTTTTTTTAAACAAACACCCATTAGATTCCACTTCAGATTTGCTGTTTTCGTCACAGATTTTTCTTTTTTATTTGATACAGTTTTTTATCGAAATTGCGTTTTTGCTTTTAACAGAGAGTTTTCTATGTAACTTTCTGCAACAGAACTTGATTGCCATTCTCCATGTCTTTTCAGTAATGTAATATTTGCTTTTAAATTTGCTAAGTGTGTTGCTGAACAACGGCGAAAGCAGTGCCCGGTATATTCTTTTGCATTTAGAAAGACGATTATTGTGACACGAACGAGTTTTGAGCACGAGGAGTGCTCAAATAGAATGAGTGTCACAAGTCGTCTTATGAAACGAGTGTAATATACTATTTTTCTACTTTGTGTTGCAAAAAAGCATTCTAAAATTCTCTTTTAAAAAATTTTTACCACTTGAAATTTTTGACAAATTTGGTTGGCACTAATGAAGTAATGACAGTCGTCAAATTTTGAATTTCAAATCAACGCAGGTGGATATATTTAGTTTAGGTGTATATTATTGTCAATTTTGTTAAGGTTTTCAACTGATTTGCTTCAATATTTTCAACAATGCGGTTATGATTTTATCAACTATTCCATATCATCGCATCGCGTAGGCGCTAGGCGTAATTTTTATGCTTACGGTGCCAACATAATCAATGAAAAAGTTACTGTTTTGCCCGCTATAATGAAAACTGATTTTCATTATTGTTAAACGTGTTGGCATTTAATAATGACAATATTGTTAACACAAAGTAGAAAAAAATATTAATAAATATCAATAAAAATATTAATAAAATAAATATTAATAAAAAAAACGCAAACGCGTTTAACAATAATGACACTAAATTTTCATTATAGCACGCAAAACAGTAACTTTTTTATTGGTTATGTTGGCAACGTAAGCGTAAAAATTACGTCTACCACCTAATAATACGCAATGGAGATGATGTAGAATAGTTGATAAAATCATAAGCGCGTTGTTGAAAATATTGAAGCAAAATATCAGTTAATTGGTACATTAGTTGAAAACCTTAATAAACTTGACAATTGTTATTACTTCATTAGTGCCAACCAAATTTGTCAAAAATCCCAAGTTGTAATAATTCTTCAAAAGAGACTTTTTGAATGTTTTTTTTGCAAAGCAAAGTAAAAAAAATAGTATATTACACTCGTTATATAAGTCGACTTGTGACACTCATTATATTTGAGCACTCCTCGCTTCGCTCGTCGTGCTCAAAACTCATTCGTGTCACAATAATCGTCTTATGAAACACGTATAATATATAATAGCACGCTTTTGAGTTTCGTAATAAACAAATCCCGTTCTATAATAATTATAATAAACACAGTGTAATATATTTTTCTAGTGTTAACAGTGCTGGTGACCAAGTCTCGTACTTCAGCTGGAGTACATTGAACAATTTCGACATCTTCAGAATCCATTTTCAAAAATAAAAATTGACAGATTATGTCAAAATTATTTTATTTCATAGCTGCTTTTTATTTCATCGCGCAAATTTTGCTGACACAAAATCTATCAAATATAAAGAAAATTTTCTTTGAAAATGGCGCAAAGTGGAAAAAATATCTCGTTTATAAGGCATTTTGTTGCACTTATTCTTTTAGAGCTCTTCTCGCTTCACTCGTCGTGCCCTAAAAATGTGCGTGGAACAAATGCTTCTTATAAAAATCGTATCATAAGATACTATTATCGCACTTAGTAACTTAAACAGCTTTTTATCTCACGAGTGACTTTATTAACCGTCTGTGTTTAATATTTTTATTTTTATAGTTGGTTATATTAGAGGTTATATTACAGATAAGTGTCCATTTTGTCAAATATCCTCTGAAGTAAGTATCACATTTTTATGATTGGCTCAAACATTTTGAATTTATCTATTTTAACAAGAAAAGTGTAATTAGCGATCTCAAAAATCTCCGAGTACTCATTTTGATGCGATTTTGTCAAATTCTAGTATATATGTTCACAGATATTAATTTTGTAAATAATTAGTTTGTACCAATTCTTAACTTTGTTAATAAAAAATTGCTAAAATGTCTAGCGGTCAGATTTCTAAGTCACTTTTGACTCTTCTTATTCTTTATAATGAAAAGTACCTAACGCTTTAGAAAAAATTAAGTAAATCGTTGTAACTCGCAAATAAGACAATATATTTTAAAATCAAGCTGTAATATGAACGTTGATAAGGCTATAAAACTGCAATTTTAATTTTTAGGTTAAGTCTTTTTTATTTGTTTCAATTTTTGAGATAATCAGATCAATATAACATTTTTTTCTAAATCAAAAAATCCACCTAATCACACTAAACACTTTTTTGTATATTTTTGCTACAACAAACAAAATGTTTAAAGAAAATATTGTAGCAAGCAGATTACAGATTTTATACAGGCTGTCCTAACGGTCCGAAAAAGCTCTATAACTTGTTTACTTTAACAGATATTGTTTTTTCTTTTTTTTAGATTATATCTGCGTTTTTGATGCACATTTTAAAAATATTGCGGTTTATATAGAGGTGTCCCCATTTTAATAAAACACTTAAGTTATGTTTTTTTAAGTGAAATCTACTTAGTTTTATTTTATTTTTGGATTCTATGCTAAATTACAAATGAATTTTATAAAAATTGTTTTTATTTATATATTATCAGTTTTAATTTCAGGCGCTTTTTTACCAGAATTTTTGAAATACAGGAGTTTCTCTAAAAATTCGTACCTTTTTACACACAAGTTAAAGTAAGTAACGCCGTTTGATTTCTGAATTTTTGTCGCATCTTTTAAATGTTATTTACTTTACAGCCTTTTTTAAATGGCACTCTCTATTTATTATTGTACCAAGCAAAAGATCTTTTGACAAGCTTTCCATCAATATGACGGACCGTTGGGACAGCCTGTATATATGTGTATTGTATATATGTATAGTTCGTTTTTTTAATAATAAAAATTTTCAAGGTCAAGAGAAAGTTGGCAAAACTGTATAATTTGAATTATTAGGGTATTTGTATTTGTCACTTTTTTCGTTGACATTTTATTATTACTTGCCAGTTTAAAATTTGAATTTTGAAAAGCGTTTTTTGTCCGTTTCTATCTATTAAAAATGAATTTACCGATTTTTTTTTGGGACTCTAGATAATGCCAACATAACCCCTAAATTCTTTGATCTTGAAAATTTTTATAGGAAAAAATGCATTTTACTCGTATATATAAAAAAAAACTCTGTCCAATATTATTTAATTTTTGTCAAAACTTTCTTTTACTTAACCAATCGGTATCTGATTGTAATACGTATATAGTCCAATTCACCAATGTTTGTCGTTACGTCATCACTTTTAGATGTACGAATCAAGTAAATGTGGCATTTGGGGCAGTGGCGTCTCGTTTCTAAGGGGTGCCACTGCTGCCGGCGTGTATTACTGGTCATCTGCCTGTCATGAGAATCCCCTAGACGTACGATATCAACAAAAAATATAAAATTGAAGAAAACATCTATTAAGACCCAAAACAGGCAAAACCTATAAAAAAAAACTATTTTGAGACATTAGAAAAAAAATTTGAATAATGTTTTTGACAGTCAATGACATTAGTTATTGTTAATTTAATATTTTATGTTCCTTGAAAATACCTGGTAAGAGGCGAAACCGGTAGGAATAAAAAATATAAAGATATAAGGTATGAGGTTGTGAAGACTGATTTTTTCCCCCCTTAAATTAATAATACCTCAAAAAATGGTCAAAACAAATTATAATTAGAAAAAAAGTAGAATATTTTTTAATGACCCAAGTGAGGTATTTATTTGTTTGATTTGTTTTTTTTTATATCTGTATTCTATGCAATATATACACTGCAAACTAGATAAAAAATTCTAAAAATAACTATACAAATATACAAACTATAAACTATACACTATAAACAAAAAACTATACAACACTAATATAAATTATAAACTAACTAATTATTCACAGTCAGAGCTGTCGTCGCCTGAGCTGTCGTCAACGTTAATAATGATTTGTGGAATTTCATCCAAAATTTGTAGTTTTTGATGCCACTCGTCTATCACACGGTTTGTGTGTTCAACTACCGAATGCCACCGTTAAAATAGTTAAGTGTAACTATTTTAATGATAGAACATGTATCAACAAAATATAAAATTTATAATAGATTTATATAAAAATATTGTAAAACTAGGAATAATCAAATGATGACCCTTACCTGTATCCCGTAAAGACCCTACCGTACGTCTGTGGAGAAAACATGGCATCTGATGAACTACAACATCAACCACTATTATTACTGTTTCTGTCTGACAACTGCAACAATGCAAGGCAGAGTGAGAGAGCGGATGCGCGGCACAACGCGCTGATTGTTGCAGAAATGGAAGATATACGTTTTAATTCTAGCGTACTGAAATCGTGTGAGTGGGACAGAGAACGACATAAAACGAAAATGTCTGTGATTAGTTCAAGAAATGATGACGTAACGACAAACATTCGTGAATTCGACTTTAGTCAGGCAGAGCAATGATTTCACATCCACTTCATATTTCATTGGCGCTGATAAGGTAGAAGAAAGTTTAGATAATTAAACATACATAATGTACAATGTTTAATATTTGTTTATTTTTTAAAAAACTATTGGAGTGTAAATAACAAATTTCTAAATTTAATTCGCTACAATTAAAGCATTACGTATTATTATAAAAACAATAATAGGTGACATTTACCTGCACTAAAATGGTTTTAAACAAACAATGCACCAAAAAATAACAATTTGATAAATAATTTTATTGAAAATATTCAAAAACCTATTATTCAAAATTGCTGCAAAAATATTTCTTTTAAAAAGTTTTTTTTTTTATTTTTTTTTATTTAAATATTAAGCGCATCGACTGCATCGGTCATTGGCGCATTGGTACAGGTAGTTTTGCATTTTTGTGTTACATTTGGTCATATACATTAATTATTTTTAGGTATTTTAAGATATGTTCTACATTTGAGTGTGGTGCTTGCATTAGTCCAGCCTCTATACGTTGTTGGGCAGTTTTTGGGCATTCGAATAGATGTGTAACATCCAGTTGGTTATTGCAGCACTGGGGGGGTTCACTTTTTTTGATCAGGTACATGTGGGTTAGCCGAGTATGTCCACTTATGAGTCTATTTATTACGACCTCTTCTCTGCGATTTAGTTTGCATTTGTTGTTGTACGAAATTTGTAGTCATGCAGTTAGTTTTCTCCTTTGATCCGTGTTTTGATGTTTTCTTTTTGCTTCTGTTTTGAGGAAGTTTTTTAAATCTGTTATCTCTACGTAGGAGTCTGTGATGTCTGGATTTGATTGAGCCATAGTAATATCTTTTGCTATTTTGTCTGCTGCTTCGTTGCCAACAATTCCACTATGAGATGGAATCCATATTAAGACGACTTCTTTTTGTTGAAGGATTATTTTGTTTAGGAGGGATCTGATTTTATAAGCTAGGTGGTTGGGTGGTTGAAAGTGTTGGATTGTGAGTAAAGAGCTCAGTGAGTCTGAACAGATTAAAAAAATTTTTTTGAAGAAAGACTTGATTTCTTGGAGGGTGTGTTTCACTGTTTTTAATTCGGCTGTGTAGATACTTATCATGTCAGAATATTTTAGTCTTATCGTTTTGTTGTTATTTATGATAGCTGCATCAACTCCAGTGTCATTTTTAGAAGCGTCAGTGTAATAGCAGGTAAAATTTTTGTATATTGTAGCAACTTTTTCACAAAATATGGCTTGGTATATTTCTGGGTTTGTATCTTCCTTCGGGTATTCTCGTAGGCTTAGGTCTATTATCGGACGCGACTCTGTCCAGAATAGGAGAGTAAGTGGGCAATGTTCGTTAATCTGATTAATATCGATCTTTAAAGAGTTTAAATAATTTTGTGCTCTGATGTTTATTGGTTTTCTTGCGGTTTGGTTAGTTCTATATAAGTTGGCATTATTTTGGTTTTTAAGAGATTTGCGATTAGTGTTTGCTTTATTACTGAGTACGTTGGTAAGATATGACAGTTCAAGTAGTTTTCTCCTATGAGTTAGGGTAGATTCATTGGAGATTTTGTATAAATTACTAACCGGTATAGATCTTAGGGTTCCTAGTGCTAGACGGATGCCTTGATTATGTATTGGATTGAGTAATTTAAGAACCGTTTTGTTAGTATTTGCATAAATAGTAGACGGATAATATAGTCTATTTTGGATCTAATCACCGTTTTATAGAAAAGTAGTAGTGTTTTCTGGTCGGCTCCCCATGTGTTGTTCGAGAGGGTCTTCATCATATTTATGCGTTTTATACATTCTATTTTAAGATTTTGAATGTGGTCCTTAAAGTTCATATTTTGGTCGAAGGTGACGCCTAGGAATTTAATGGTTTTAGTTTGGGTAAGTTTTTCTTTGTTGAGATATAATGTAATATCGGCTTTAAGGTTCTTATGTTTGTAAAATTGTACTATTTTAGTTTTGGAAGTCGAAAATTTTGCACCTGTTTTTTCGGTCCTTCCAATTATTTTGTTTAGACTTTTTTGAAGTTGATGTTGTGTGGAGTTGACGTTTTTCCCTCTGTTGAAGATCGTCTGCATATAGTATAGCTTTTACAGGTGTTTCGATACATTTTAGGACATCATTTGTTGCAATCAAAAAAAGGGTGACACTTAGTATTGATCTTTGTAAAACGCCGCTTTCTAATGGTTTTTCGTTTGACAATTTTCCATTGATTTTTGTTTGGAATCTCCGGTTTGTTACGAAGTTTTTTATAAACTAGAGTATGGGTCCGGATAATTTTGCATCGTTTAATTTTTTTTGTATGTTCCAATTCCATGTCGTATCATATGCCTTCTCTATGTCGAAGAATACTGCAGTAAGTTGTTGTTTGCTTGCAAAACTGTCTAGTATTTCAGTTTGTAAGTATGTGAGGTTATCAATCGTTGAGCGGTTTCTGCGAAATCCGTTTTGCTCCGGAGAGATTATTTGATGTTTGTCTAAGAACCAGACGAGACGATGATTTACTATTTTTTCAAGAGTCTTGCACATAGTGCAAGTTAAAGAAATTGGTCTGTAGTTTTGTGGATTTTTCTTATCTTTGCCGGGTTTATGAATGGGTATTACATGAGATAGTCGCCATTGTTCAGGAAAAGTTTGAGTTGTCCAAATTTGGTTGTAGATATTGAGTAATCTGTTTAGTCCAGCTTCGGGGAGATTTTTAATGAACGCGTATGGAATGTTGTTAGGTCCTGGGCTTGAGTTTTTACAAGACTGAAGAGCAATTTTCATTTCTTGGATCGTTATGGGGCTATTTATTATTTCTATTTCCTGGTTACTGTTTAGTTTAAATTCAGTTTTTTTCATTTTATCTTTATAGCATAGAAAGGTTTGATTATAGTTTTTATTGCTTGAATTTTGTGCTAATGTGTCAGCGATGACGTTGGCTATTTCTTCTGTGTTTGTGACAAATTCTCCTTTTTCATTTATCATTCCTCCAACTTTTGCTTGAGATTTATTTCCTTTTATTTTCCGTATCTTAGTCCAAATTTCTGTAGTCGGTGTAGAGCTAGTTAATTTAGATACGTATTCTTGCCATGATTTTTTCTTGATTTCATTAATTGTTAATCTAGATCGTGCTCATTTTTGTTTAAAGTCTATGAGATTTTGTAGTGTTGGAATTTTCTTGTATTTATTGAGCGCTTTTTTTGCCTCTTTCAAATTTTCGTTGCATTGTTTGTTCCACCATGGTACTATCGTTGGACGTTGATTTTTTGTTCTTGGGACAGATGCTTCTGCTGCTTCGGTTATTGTCCGGGTAAAAGTTGTTACTTCGTCATTGATATTTCTGCTGGGTTGTCTGAGTGCCAAAAGGTGTGTCACCTTATCTGCGAAGCTGTTCCAATCTGTATTTTTTATTTTCCATTTGGTTGGTGGTGGATCGGTGGGATCACTCTTATTGTTGGGTATTTCTATTTTTATAGGGAAAAGGTCACTTAAAAAGTTTAAAAAAATGATAACTTCATATTTTGTTTACTAAAGAACGCTTATACAACCTGATCAAAACGTACTAATTTTTTTACGTTTTTTAAATACAGATAATGTTGCAAGAACAAAATCTGATCGATTTTCTACTTTTACTGAAGATGTTGAGGGAAACATTTGCGTTCAAATGAAGCAAAATTCGCGAAAATTTGTAAAAAACTCTCATTGCATACGTTTTACTTCCTATTAATTCCGAATACACTAATTACTGAATTCAACACTCTTAAACAACAAATTAAGTTATGGATTGAAAATAACGGTGCACGCTTTGAACTTCACCTTCAAATTTAGTTTTTGTTTTTCTATTCGCTTTATTTTCTATTTATTATATTATTTTAATACTATTTAATAAAATCATTAATGTTGTTGAAAATAGATTAATTATAAAATTTCATGTGGAATTTTTTCGACAAGTCTAAAACATAACGTCGCTAGGTAATTTTAAAACGACAACTTGCAAAAAAAATCGTGTAACTTATTAATTGTCCACTCCACACATTAGACAAAAAGATTTCGACCCTCTACTTTCGGTGAGCTCTGCATATTTGAAAGTAAAGTAACACTGAAAGTCTGAAATAATCATCACTACTACTCTCTGAAGAACCTTATCTAGTTATTTACAAGGTGCAGGTTTTCTCATCCTATTCAAGACCTCAAGTATGACACTTCGAGCAAATTAAATGAAATTTCTTTCAAAAACTTCAAAATAGTCTTCACTCCGGCCCTGACCTCCTCCTAATAAAATGTCACACAGGTCATATAAGTTGTCACGAAGTATACAATCCGACGTTGGCCGAACCGCATTCGTGTTTCCATTCGGCCTGTTTCCTTCTTTCTCTCGACATTGCCTCAAACAAAATATCAGTCTGTTTACGGTCTCGGTGTGTGTACTATCGCACCACCGTTACTCTATTTTTTCGCCCGGTATTTTATAATGTTAATAAACAACAATCCAAAACAAAACTCCCCAACCTGCACACACAATTACTAAAAAAAACCCTAAAACACTCGGGAAAATTTCGCGTTTGTATAGTTTTCCCGCAAACATGTGAATTCTTTATGACATTATCGATTCAAAAGAATAGTGCCGATTTTTCCGCGTTGTTTTAGTGAAAATTGTTCAAAAGTGAGATGGTTTAGTGATTTTTCGCATTTTTCGTGGATTATACCTACAGGTAAGGCCACAGCCGCCTTGATACCAAACAAATCTAGTTAGCGTGGTGTATATTATGACGTCACTAAGATGCAGATTTACGTGATTTAAATTGTAAAAAAGGCGCGTCGCGACGCACAAACAAAAACGACGTCTTGTCAACAATTACGATGCTAATTCGGGAGGCGGCAGTGTCGAAATTACCATTTAAAATACAACCAAATTCGCAGGTATTACATTCGTTAGTAGGCTGGGTTTTGCGTGGCCGACCGCGATTGTCCCGGTTGAAAAGGGGCAGGTAGCGTGTGGGACACCTGGAGGTACAGTCTGTCTTACCTAAAACGTTTCAATTCGGAGTTTAAATTTTTTTTTACTTTGCCTTCGTATTAAGGCTATTATAGCATGCTTTTGCGTTTCGTAATAAAAAGTCTCGTTCTATAATAATTATACTAAACACAGGGTAATTTATTTTTATAGTGTTGGCAATGAAAAAGTGTCATTGTTGTCAAATAAATCTTTGTGTTATTTAATTAAATGAAATAAATATGAAATTTAATTTAAATACGAGTACATTGAAAAATTTGGGCATCTTCAGAATTGATTTTTACGAAAAAAATTGACAGATTATGTCAAATTTATTTCATTTTCTTTTATAGCGCATTTTGTCGCAATTACTCTTTTAAAGCACCCTTTGCTTCTTTAAAAACTACTCTTTTAAACACTTTTCTACTCTGCCTTCGTATTTAGGCTATTATAGCACGCTTTTGCGTTTCGTAATTAAAAAAATCCCGTTCTATAATCATTATACTAAAAACTGTGTAATTTATTTTTCTAGTGTTGGCAGTGAAGAACTGTCGTTGTTGTCAAATTAACCTTTGTATTATTTAATAAATGAAATAAATACAAATTTCTTATAAATTAGTGGTCTTGACTCGTATTTTTGGGCGTCTTCAGAATTCATGTTTACGAATAAAAAATGACAGATTATGTCAAATTTATTTCATTCTATGTCCGTCTTTTATGCATCGCGCAAATCAGCTATCCCAAAATTTTCCAAATACCGAATTTTTTTTTTTAATGCCGCAAAGTAGAAAAATATTATATGATATCTCTTTTATAAGGCATTTTGTCGCATTTACTCTTTTAGAGCACTCCTTGTTTCTCATAAAACTACTCTTTTAAACACTTTTCTACTCTGCCTCCGTATTTAGGCTATTATAGCACGCTTTTGCGTTTCGTAATAAAAAGTCCCGTTCTATAATAATTATACTAAACACAGTGTAATTTATTTTTCTTGTGTTGGCAGTGAAGAACTGTCGTTGTTGTCAAATTAACCTTTGTATTATTTAATAAATGAAATAAATACAAATTTCTTATAAATTAGTGGTCTTGACTCGTATTTTTGGGCGTCTTCAGAATTCATGTTTACGAATAAAAATTGACAGATTATGTCAAATTTATTTCATTCTAGGTCCGTCTTTCATGCATTACGCAAATCAGCTAACCCAAAATTCCCCAAAACTCGAAAAAATTTTTTTTTTAAATAGCGCAAAGTAGAAAAATATATGATATCTCGTTTATAAGGCATTTTGTCGCACTTATTCTTTTAGAGCACTCTTCGCTTCTTATAAAATTACACTTTTATACTCTGCTCTTGTATTTAGGCTATTACAGCAGGCTTTTGCGTTTTGTAATAAAAAATCCCGTTCTATAATAATTATACTAAGCACAGGGTAATTTATTTTTATAGTGTTGGCAGTGAAGAACTGTCGTTGTTGTCAAGTCAACCTTTGTATTATTTAATAAATGAAATAAATACGAATTTTAAATTAGTGGTTTAGGTTCGAATTTTTCGGCATCTTCAGAATTCATTTTTGCGAATAAAAATTGACAGATTATGTCAAATTTATTTCATTCTATGTCCGTCTTTTCTGCATCACGCAAATCATGCCAACACAAAATACCCTAGGTCTCGAAATTTTTTTTGTAAATGGCGCAAAGTAGAAAAATATATATCTCGTTTATAAGGTATTTTGTCGCACTTACTCTTTTAGAGTACTTCTCGCTTTTTATAAAATTACACTTTCTACTCTGCCCTTCTATTTAGGCTATTACAGCACGCTTTTGCGTTTTGTAATAAGAAATCCCGTTCTATAATAATTATACTAAACACAGGGTAATTTATTTTTAGTGTTGGCAGTGAAGAACTGTCCGTTGTTGTCAAATCAACTTTTGTATTATTTAATAAATGAAATAAATACGAATTTCATATAAATTAGTGGTCTTGTATTTTTCGGCGTCTTCAGAATTCATGTTTACGAATAAAAAATGACAGATTATGTCAAATTTATTTCATTCTATGTCCGTCTTTTATGCATCGCGCAAATCAGCTATCCCAAAATTTTCCAAATACCGAATTTTTTTTTTAATGCCGCAAAGTAGAAAAATATTATATGATATCTCTTTTATAAGGCATTTTGTCGCATTTACTCTTTTAGAGCACTCCTTGTTTCTCATAAAACTACTCTTTTAAACACCTTTCTACTCTGCCTCCGTATTTAGGCTATTATAGCACGCTTTTGCGTTTCGTAATAAAAAGTCCCGTTCTATAATAATTATACTAAACACAGTGTAATTTATTTTTCTTGTGTTGGCAGTGAAGAACTGTCGTTGTTGTCAAATCAACCTTTGTGTTATTTAATAAGTGAAATAAATACGAATTTCTTATAAATTGGTGGTCTAGGCTCGTATTTTTCGGCATCTTCAGAATTCATGTTTACGAATAAAAATTGACAGATTATCTCAAATTTATTTCATTCTAGGTTTGTCTTTCATGCATCACGCACATCAGCTAATCCAAAATTCCCCAAATCTCGAAAAAAAATTTTTTTAAAATGGCGTAAAGTAAATAAATATATGATATCTTGTTTATAAGGCATTTTGTCGCACTTACTCTTTAAGAGCACTCTTCGCTTCTTATAAAATTACACTTATCTACTCTGCTCTTGTATTTAGGTTATTACAGCACGCTTTTGCGTTTTGTAATAAAAAATCCCGTTCTATAATAATTATACTAAACACAGGGTAATTTATTTTTCTAGTGTTGGCAGTGAAGAACTGTCGTTGTTGTCAAATTAACCTTTGTATTATTTAATAAATGAAATAAATACAAATTTCTTATAAATTAGTGGTCTTGACTCGTATTTTTGGGCGTCTTCAGAATTCATGTTTACGAATAAAAAATGACAGATTATGTCAAATTTATTTCATTCTATGTCCGTCTTTTATGCATCGCGCAAATCAGCTATCCCAAAATTTTCCAAATACCGAATTTTTTTTTTTAATGCCGCAAAGTAGAAAAATATTATATGATATCTCTTTTATAAGGCATTTTGTCGCATTTACTCTTTTAGAGCACTCCTTGTTTCTCATAAAACTACTCTTTTAAACACTTTTCTACTCTGCCTCCGTATTTAGGCTATTATAGCACGCTTTTGCGTTTCGTAATAAAAAGTCCCGTTCTATAATAATTATACTAAACACAGTGTAATTTATTTTTCTTGTGTTGGCAGTGAAGAACTGTCGTTGTTGTCAAATTAACCTTTGTATTATTTAATAAATGAAATAAATACAAATTTCTTATAAATTAGTGGTCTTGACTCGTATTTTTGGGCGTCTTCAGAATTCATGTTTACGAATAAAAATTGACAGATTATGTCAAATTTATTTCATTCTAGGTCCGTCTTTCATGCATTACGCAAATCAGCTAACCCAAAATTCCCCAAAACTCGAAAAAATTTTTTTTTTAAATAGCGCAAAGTAGAAAAATATATGATATCTCGTTTATAAGGCATTTTGTCGCACTTATTCTTTTAGAGCACTCTTCGCTTCTTATAAAATTACACTTTTATACTCTGCTCTTGTATTTAGGCTATTACAGCAGGCTTTTGCGTTTTGTAATAAAAAATCCCGTTCTATAATAATTATACTAAGCACAGGGTAATTTATTTTTATAGTGTTGGCAGTGAAGAACTGTCGTTGTTGTCAAGTCAACCTTTGTATTATTTAATAAATGAAATAAATACGAATTTTAAATTAGTGGTTTAGGTTCGAATTTTTCGGCATCTTCAGAATTCATTTTTGCGAATAAAAATTGACAGATTATGTCAAATTTATTTCATTCTATGTCCGTCTTTTCTGCATCACGCAAATCATGCCAACACAAAATACCCTAGGTCTCGAAATTTTTTTTGTAAATGGCGCAAAGTAGAAAAATATATATCTCGTTTATAAGGTATTTTGTCGCACTTACTCTTTTAGAGTACTTCTCGCTTTTTATAAAATTACACTTTCTACTCTGCCCTTCTATTTAGGCTATTACAGCACGCTTTTGCGTTTTGTAATAAGAAATCCCGTTCTATAATAATTATACTAAACACAGGGTAATTTATTTTTAGTGTTGGCAGTGAAGAACTGTCCGTTGTTGTCAAATCAACTTTTGTATTATTTAATAAATGAAATAAATACGAATTTCATATAAATTAGTGGTCTTGTATTTTTCGGCGTCTTCAGAATTCATGTTTACGAATAAAAAATGACAGATTATGTCAAATTTATTTCATTCTATGTCCGTCTTTTATGCATCGCGCAAATCAGCTATCCCAAAATTTTCCAAATACCGAATTTTTTTTTTAATGCCGCAAAGTAGAAAAATATTATATGATATCTCTTTTATAAGGCATTTTGTCGCATTTACTCTTTTAGAGCACTCCTTGTTTCTCATAAAACTACTCTTTTAAACACCTTTCTACTCTGCCTCCGTATTTAGGCTATTATAGCACGCTTTTGCGTTTCGTAATAAAAAGTCCCGTTCTATAATAATTATACTAAACACAGTGTAATTTATTTTTCTTGTGTTGGCAGTGAAGAACTGTCGTTGTTGTCAAATCAACCTTTGTGTTATTTAATAAGTGAAATAAATACGAATTTCTTATAAATTGGTGGTCTAGGCTCGTATTTTTCGGCATCTTCAGAATTCATGTTTACGAATAAAAATTGACAGATTATCTCAAATTTATTTCATTCTAGGTTTGTCTTTCATGCATCACGCACATCAGCTAATCCAAAATTCCCCAAATCTCGAAAAAAAATTTTTTTAAAATGGCGTAAAGTAAATAAATATATGATATCTTGTTTATAAGGCATTTTGTCGCACTTACTCTTTAAGAGCACTCTTCGCTTCTTATAAAATTACACTTATCTACTCTGCTCTTGTATTTAGGTTATTACAGCACGCTTTTGCGTTTTGTAATAAAAAATCCCGTTCTATAATAATTATACTAAACACAGGGTAATTTATTTTTCTAGTGTTGGCAGTGAAGAACTGTCGTTGTTGTCAAATTAACCTTTGTATTATTTAATAAATGAAATAAATACAAATTTCTTATAAATTAGTGGTCTTGACTCGTATTTTTGGGCGTCTTCAGAATTCATGTTTACGAATAAAAAATGACAGATTATGTCAAATTTATTTCATTCTATGTCCGTCTTTTATGCATCGCGCAAATCAGCTATCCCAAAATTTTCCAAATACCGAATTTTTTTTTTTAATGCCGCAAAGTAGAAAAATATTATATGATATCTCTTTTATAAGGCATTTTGTCGCATTTACTCTTTTAGAGCACTCCTTGTTTCTCATAAAACTACTCTTTTAAACACTTTTCTACTCTGCCTCCGTATTTAGGCTATTATAGCACGCTTTTGCGTTTCGTAATAAAAAGTCCCGTTCTATAATAATTATACTAAACACAGTGTAATTTATTTTTCTTGTGTTGGCAGTGAAGAACTGTCGTTGTTGTCAAATTAACCTTTGTATTATTTAATAAATGAAATAAATACAAATTTCTTATAAATTAGTGGTCTTGACTCGTATTTTTGGGCGTCTTCAGAATTCATGTTTACGAATAAAAATTGACAGATTATGTCAAATTTATTTCATTCTAGGTCCGTCTTTCATGCATTACGCAAATCAGCTAACCCAAAATTCCCCAAAACTCGAAAAAATTTTTTTTTTAAATAGCGCAAAGTAGAAAAATATATGATATCTCGTTTATAAGGCATTTTGTCGCACTTATTCTTTTAGAGCACTCTTCGCTTCTTATAAAATTACACTTTTATACTCTGCTCTTGTATTTAGGCTATTACAGCAGGCTTTTGCGTTTTGTAATAAAAAATCCCGTTCTATAATAATTATACTAAGCACAGGGTAATTTATTTTTATAGTGTTGGCAGTGAAGAACTGTCGTTGTTGTCAAGTCAACCTTTGTATTATTTAATAAATGAAATAAATACGAATTTTAAATTAGTGGTTTAGGTTCGAATTTTTCGGCATCTTCAGAATTCATTTTTGCGAATAAAAATTGACAGATTATGTCAAATTTATTTCATTCTATGTCCGTCTTTTCTGCATCACGCAAATCATGCCAACACAAAATACCCTAGGTCTCGAAATTTTTTTTGTAAATGGCGCAAAGTAGAAAAATATATATCTCGTTTATAAGGTATTTTGTCGCACTTACTCTTTTAGAGTACTTCTCGCTTTTTATAAAATTACACTTTCTACTCTGCCCTTCTATTTAGGCTATTACAGCACGCTTTTGCGTTTTGTAATAAGAAATCCCGTTCTATAATAATTATACTAAACACAGGGTAATTTATTTTTAGTGTTGGCAGTGAAGAACTGTCCGTTGTTGTCAAATCAACTTTTGTATTATTTAATAAATGAAATAAATACGAATTTCATATAAATTAGTGGTCTTGTATTTTTCGGCGTCTTCAGAATTCATGTTTACGAATAAAAAATGACAGATTATGTCAAATTTATTTCATTCTATGTCCGTCTTTTATGCATCGCGCAAATCAGCTATCCCAAAATTTTCCAAATACCGAATTTTTTTTTTAATGCCGCAAAGTAGAAAAATATTATATGATATCTCTTTTATAAGGCATTTTGTCGCATTTACTCTTTTAGAGCACTCCTTGTTTCTCATAAAACTACTCTTTTAAACACCTTTCTACTCTGCCTCCGTATTTAGGCTATTATAGCACGCTTTTGCGTTTCGTAATAAAAAGTCCCGTTCTATAATAATTATACTAAACACAGTGTAATTTATTTTTCTTGTGTTGGCAGTGAAGAACTGTCGTTGTTGTCAAATCAACCTTTGTGTTATTTAATAAGTGAAATAAATACGAATTTCTTATAAATTGGTGGTCTAGGCTCGTATTTTTCGGCATCTTCAGAATTCATGTTTACGAATAAAAATTGACAGATTATCTCAAATTTATTTCATTCTAGGTTTGTCTTTCATGCATCACGCACATCAGCTAATCCAAAATTCCCCAAATCTCGAAAAAAAATTTTTTTAAAATGGCGTAAAGTAAATAAATATATGATATCTTGTTTATAAGGCATTTTGTCGCACTTACTCTTTAAGAGCACTCTTCGCTTCTTATAAAATTACACTTATCTACTCTGCTCTTGTATTTAGGTTATTACAGCACGCTTTTGCGTTTTGTAATAAAAAATCCCGTTCTATAATAATTATACTAAACACAGGGTAATTTATTTTTCTAGTGTTGGCAGTGAAGAACTGTCGTTGTTGTCAAATCAATCTTTGTACTATTTAATAAATGAAATAAATTCGAATTTCTTATACATTGGTGGTCTAGGCTCGTATTTTTCGGCATCTTCAGAATTCATTTTTACGAATAAAAATTGACAGATTACGTCACATTTATTTCATTCTATGTCCGTCTTTCATGCATCGCGCAAATCAGCTAACCCAAAATTTTCCAAATCCCGAAAAATTTTTTTTTAAATGTCGCAAAGTAGAAAAATATATGATATCTCGTTTATAAGGCATTTTGTCGCATTTATTCTTTTAGAGCACTCCTTGTTTCTTATAAAACTACTGTTTTAAACACTTTTCTACACTGCCTCCGTATTAAGGCTATTAAGCACACATTTCCGTTTCGTAATAAAAATCCCGCTCTATAATCATTATACTAAAAACAGTATAATCTCTTTTTCTATTTTTTTATATGTCAAATTTCTTTCATTCTATAGCCGTCTTTCATGCATCGCGCAAATCATGCCAACACAAAATTCTCCAAATCTCAAAAAATATTTTTTTTTGGAAATTGCGCAAAGTAGATAAAATATATATCTCGTTTAAGTCGTTTATAAGGCATTATGTCGCACTTGCTCTTTTAGAGCACTCCTCGCGTCTTATAAAACTCGTATCATAAGATACTATTTTAAGTAGGAACAAGATAACAATAATTAGTCATTTAAATTCAAATATTGTGGGTTTGGGATTAAGAGCTTTTGCGATTCTTTTAATTAAAGTTATTTTCTGAGGCGTGATCCAATTTCATTATTGCTAAGAAGAGGTACTTAAAGAAGAGTTTTATGCGAAATAACATTCTGTTTAGACATTTTGTAAATATTAATAAACAGAATTTTATGGGAAAGGTTATTGCACTGGATTGGAGACACTGGATGAGTAAGATTTGTTTATTTCTTCAAGTGTGGAAGTGTGAAATTCTTATCTTTCGACTATATTTACCCTTACAATAATTTATTTGCTCCTACTTTCGGATAAATATAAAGAGAGTTGTTTATTTTTTTTTTCAAGTCGTGTTTTTAGTCAATAATTCAAATTAAAGAGACGGAATGTTTGATGATTAAATAAACATCTCTGAAAAATAATTAATGCCACTTAGAGCATGTTTCAAACATTTTATTTTATTATGTTTCTATACACTGCAAATCTCTTTTTTTTTGTACAAAGTGTTATGCATTCTAAATTCTAAAAGTGCGGCTTTTTTAAATATTTCGATTCTTATTGGTGACCTGAAAACGTTTTTCTCAAAATTTTAACTACCTTTCCACTTCTGTGGTGTTTTTGTGTGTTGCATTGAGATTCAATCTAAATATATAGGTATAGGTCATTTTAAAAGAAGGTGTCATCACATGATTCAGAGATTTCAATTCCAGATGACGTTTCATAGTGAGATTAGATCTTCCCAAATGAATCGCATAATTAACAAAATTTTGCAGAATAAATAACATGTTTGTAATAATTATTAAGGTATAATATCATTTTGTTACCATTTAAGACAATTATGTTAATTTATATTAATTAAAGCAACAATCTTATATGCCGATTTTCGGAGTCTTTACTACTTCAAATTCCTTTTCGAGTTAAATTAGATTTATCAAGTTATATCTAAGAATTGAGTTTACATTATTTAATTCCTAAGATTGTAAAAAGATTCTTCAAAAATAGTAGACACATTTGATGGAAGCAACCTTTATTTTTCGAAGTGGGGTGATTTTCATATAAATAATGAAAAAATTAAATTTAAACTCACAAATTTAATCAAAACTAAATTTATCAGTACCTGAATAACAGTGTAAAAAGGAAAATTATACAAATAGTTAGAAAATGTTAGAAAAAACTTACCAAACTCTTGTCAAATACAAATTAAAAACATCAATGAATAATAAAATATACTAAAAATAGAATTAAAAAACGTTATTTTTAGCACAATAGTTTTTGATTGATTTGAAGGGAAATATATAAATAAACTTTTTGTATAATTTTTTTTACATTGTTATTCAGGCACTGATGATGGAACAATGGTTTCCGGAAGTGCTTTGCCACTATAATATAAGAATTTATTTTTGATTAAACTTGTAGATTTGACTTCGATTTTTATTTTTTCATTATTTATAATAGACACATTATCAAAAACTAATATTTTACCAGTCACTTGTAGACTTGTACTAAAAAACTTCCTTATTAAACACGTTATATATCAGGAAGGTGCTGAAAATAAATACTGCCAACCTAAGTGAATAAATTCAATAATTTGTCTAATTGGTGCAAGAACTGTACAAACGCAATTATCATAAATTTAAATTATAAATTATGTTTATTTGTTAATAACCCAAGCGGCGATTGTTTTCGAAGTGTGTGGGTATCCGCAATAAGAATAAAAATATTTTTTTTAATATTTAAATAATGGTTAAAAGTCTAGTAGACTAGTTTTACAGTTTACGTATTATTAATTTTTTTTTAAAATGTTGTTTATAATTTTTTTATGATAAAATTGATTTATCTATAAGGAATAAGGATTTTTTAAAATTCTTAGCATAATAATAATAATCAGTAATGAAATATTGTAAGTTTTGCACTCCTATTCTTGTCCAAACTGTCTGCCAGACCACTCTTAACATAAAACGTAAATTTCGGGCTCTAAATTTTCTATAAAATGAATTTCAAAAAATGAAACGCTAAAATGTATGCTTCTTATTCTTCTTTTAAGTTAAATTGGTCTTACAGACTAATAGTTGTTCAAAATGGCAACCAAACCGAAATTTAATATTTTATTTACGACAACTGCTTAAACAATAACGATAAAATTGTTTTTCGTAATACCATATGGTTATTTTGGTTTAACAGACGTGATATGACAAATGAAAAGCCGGTTTTAACGGACTCGGGCCGTTATGTTGCTAAGACACGAACAATCAACAATTAAAAAACAATTAAAATAAAAAGGTAGGGTAGTAGTTGCTTAGGAGATTTATAAAAAATCGTTTGGAAATAAATAATATTGTATGTTTTGGTATTTATTTTTAATAATTTGTCTTTAAATGATGCTTTGGTATCACGAAAAGTATTGAACGACACACGGCCGATACGCAAATAACGGCCTTGGTTGATTATAAACCTCGGCTGGCGCCTCGGTTTACAACATTCAACCGCGTCCGTTATTTGCTTCGTATCGGCCTAATGACGTTATTAACTAATATTTTAACAAATAAGGATGGTATTTTTTTGATATACGTCTATAGAAAATAATTAATGGAAAAGAGATGTGTATGTTATAAACTGTAGTAGTGAAGTGTTAATAAGTGTTAAAATTTGTTTAACATTTTTTGCGGTGAATGAAATATGAGAAAATGTAAAAAAGTGAAGAACATTGACGAAATGAATCTTTTATAATTAAAAAAAAATTTAATTACATTTTAGACATATGAATTTATTTTTATTTTTTACGGTTAAGCCTACACTAACATTATATGATTTTATTTTATTAACTTAGTTTTTTTTAGTTGTGTTACTTTTGTAATTTCAAACCCACAATTTGAGTATTAGTACACGAAAATAAATTGGGTTAAAGCATGATGAGATATAATTTTGTAATAAATTAATTGTTCCAAGCACTACTAGGTTAATTACATAGATATTAATATTTTATAGCTCATGTTTTTAAAGTGAGTTTACTCTGATTTTTTCTAACATTAATGTGTCTTAATATATGATATTTTTTAAAGAAGAATGTCTTATAAACTTTAAGTGGCAATAATGTTTTAAAGTTACTGCTATCTTAAACAATAACTGATTATTACTAGAAAACTGTAGCAATTACAAAAATTTCTTAAAGACTGCTTATATATTTTTGTAATTTTTATTACAATTTATAACAAAATTAAAATAATATTGCCGTCTTTTTGGGTAATTCGAGGAGTATAATTGGTGGGACAGTGGGAGGCGACAGTCTATGATGAATTCTTTTAATTTCTGAAAGAGTTGTCACAATTTGCTTTCTTTTTATTGTTGTGTTCTCTGATATGTAAAAGAAATTGGAATACTTTTGGAGGATTGAAATTATGCTAGCTTATTTTGCCACAATTTGTACCATTATCTAAAAATATTATATTATAATGAAATGTACTCTATTATTCTGGCAAAAGTCAGCATGAATTACATCTCGCTACTACTTAGCGTTTTCATTTTATTAAATATATAGCGATAATAAAATTGTGATTGGTTTGCTCTAGTAAATACATACAAAACAACCGGGAAGTCAACACTAGTTTTATTTCCTTCTTAGTAGTTTTTTTACTAGTGTGTTTTACTAGTGACACAATTAATAACATTAAATTTAAATTTACTCTAAAATTGTAGCAAAATAATTAGATTTTGCTACAACAATGGTAAGAAAATTTGTAAATGATTGTAGGATTTTTAAAGTACATTATTGCACTAAAATTCGTAACATATGGTTTGCAATAAACTTCAGGTAAAATATAGCAGAAACTGATATAAATTTGTAAAGAATTTTTTACTACAATTTACTACATTTACTTACAATTTTTTTTATTAAAATACAGGTGAATATAAAATGGCGGAAGAGCTTTTCGGTACGTTGTAGAACCTTGAAAAAAAGAGTAAAAAAAATCTACTCGCCCATTCTTCTAGATATCGAGAGCTAGAACTGTGAATTTGTTTTTGTTTTTACAAAATTTTGAAAATTGTAAAGTTTTCTTTAGTCAGTTTAATCTGTTTTTCTCCTAGTCATGTTATGGCTAAACAATTTTTAAAAATTGCTTATTACCTGATAAATTTAATTATTTTTAAAAGAGTTCAATTATTACTTAGTTTTTGACAAAGTACCCAGTCTACGCGACTTAGTAATCCTCTAAGCACTAGCCAGTTAGCTACTGGTGATGTCAAATTAAAAAAATGATTTTTTTATTAGAAAATAAGGGACGATATTTTTAATTATATTTCCGTGACTTTGTGAACAGTCTCCTACGATTTTGTATTTTGTATTAATTCTGTATAATAGCTAGAAACTGGTAGAAAATTGTCCTATAGTTACTTCTGGCACCTGCAGTATTACAAATTTTTTACATATTGTTTTCTGCAATTATAGCAATTCTTTCTATGTTTACTGTGATGTAGGTAACCTGACTTTACAACTAAGCACATTAGAACGCAATCCGTTTGAAGATTAGTCAGGGGAAACATCAGAAGTAAATTTTGTTTTAAAGACAAAAGTGAAAAAAAAATAAATTTTTTTGTGTTTTCTAGGTAGTACAAGGCTCAAAATTACTTTGATATTAAGTAAATTTGAACAAAAAGATCTTTGCATTTTATTCAATTGAAATCCTTGAACAATTTGTCGCTTGCGTCGCCTTCCGATTCCCAATCTCCATTTTTTCTTGTCTAACCAATCTCCTTCGGCTAGATTTCTCTCACTCATGGCCTTGGTGATACCCTGTATCCAATTTTTCCTCGGACGTCCTCTTCGATTTCTTCCTTCTGGTATCCATGCTAGCACTTGTTTTGGTAACCTACCTTCCCCCATACGACGTATGTGTCCATACTATTTTAATTGTTTCTGTTCAATCTCGTCAATGACTGTTGTCTTTGTATTCATTATATCTCTTATCTCGTCGTTTCTTTTATGGTCTAATTTTGAGTGTCTGGCAGATCTTCGTAATGCACCCATTTCTGTTGCCAGTATTTTCCGTTTGTCATTTTCTGTCATAGTCCATATTTCGGCGCCATATGTTAATACACTTTTTACCACGGTGTTGTAGATGTTTAGCTTTCTTTGTCTGTCTATATTTTTTGACCAAAAAATTCCAATAAGTGCTCCTAGATTCTTCTACTTTGGCCTACTCTTTTTTGTATTTCTTTTTCATCTTTTCCGTTTTCTTCGAACGTTATTCCTAAGTACTTGTATGCTGTACATCTTTCAAATGTAGTTTCATTATCTAATAGTTTACTATTAAGTAAAGTAATAAAATTAAGTAATAATTAATTTATTACCATCATTGCTTCCTATGCCCATATACTTAGTTTTTTCTATATTTATTTCCATTCCCCAGTTTTTATATTTCTCATTTAACTTTCTCGTCATATATTCTAGGTCTTCTTTTATTTGAGCTACCACTACTTGATCGTCCGCAAATTGCATAGTATAAAGAGTGGTATTGTTTAATTCAAAGCCCATTCGGCAGCATTTCTTCTTCCAATTTTTAAGGGCGTGTTCTACATATATCTTAAATAAAGTTGGTGAAATGCAACAATCTTGTCTGAGGCCCTTTGATATCCGAAATCCGTTTGACAGTTTTTTGCCAATTTTTATTTGAGATCTACAGTTATCATACATTTGTTATACTGCTTTTATTAATGTATTATTATTATTTATTTTTGTTTGTTCCAATGCTTCCCATAATTTGATAACTGGTACTTTATCGTACGCCTTACTCAGATCAATAAATAATAAATGTGTTTCCCTGTTTTTTTGCAATTTGTTTTTCAATTATTTGTTTAATACAAAACGCATTGTCGATACATGATCGTCCTCTGCGAAACCCAATTTGTTCTTCTGGTTCTTTGCTAGAATATTCTGATTCTATTTTATCGCGTATAATCCGTCCATATAACCGGCTAAATGTATGTACTTGTAACCGAAAGTCCTCTATAGTTGTCACAATTTCTACGATCATCTTTTTTATGTAGTGGTGTGATGTAAGCCAACTTTCATTCGTTAGGGATTGGTTGACCGTTTTTAGTTCTCCAGGTATTCCTCCCGGTCCTGAAGATTTATGGTTTTTTATATCGCATTACTCACTTCGTCTTCTGTTAACGTTATATATTCTCCTTTTGTCTTTCTCCGATATATGTGTTTATTTCGGTACATCATTTTTTATAGTTCTTAGTTTATCTACATAGTTTAAGAAAGTTATATGTCAACATATTTTTTTAAAGTTAACAATTTCAGTCTGTAATTGATCATCTATTATTTCAAATGTTGGTATTTTAGATATATTTTGAAAAATGTCGTAACTGATATTGAAGATACAAACCTTATTTTTTGCAGTAATCAAAAATTTTGTGTCAGATTTAGAATAACGTGTTCAAAAAGTACAAGAATATAATAATAAACAAAAAATAATAAAAAACGCAACTCTATTTTCGTTATTTATAAATTATGTCTTTGCTCATACAATAAACTTAGTCTAAATAATTTAACTTTGTTTATTATTATCGGATTTTTTTTTATAAACAATTATCAAAGTGTTAAGCACCAAAGAATTTGGTACATACGATTGACATTCCTGAAATTAATCGCATCGACAGAATTAAATAGCTCAAGAAATAAAATTATGACTTCAAGCACTTCAAGAAAGAAGAGGACGAGAATACCACATTCAGAACGTAAAAAATGAATGATAATTAGATATTGTGGGTTTGATTCAAGAGCACAGAGAGCTCTTACAAAAGAAATTTGTTATTACAAATAATTCTCATGTAATAAGAAATTAATTGAAAATAAAAACTACTGTACAAGCTTCGTGCTGTCAAAGCTACCCGATCAGCTGTAAAGCAACTGCCCATTATGGCCGAGGATATAAAATTGAAAATTTGGGCATGGAAATGGGTTCAAGTTTATTATAAATCGAACAAGAATGTTTCGGTTTATTACTACGAACTTTATCCTCGCCGTTGACTAATAAATATGTAACTAATGAAGCATTTTATGAACCACCAAATACGTGACTTTTTAAAATTAGTTTTAATCTTAATAAAAATTCTTTACTATTTTTGTATATTTATTGTATTAGTTTAAGAAGAAAGAGAATTTCATAATCCCACATTTATTTTCTTTATTTAAAAATCATACAAAAAAAGAGATTTATCTTTACGTGACATTTTGTCAAGTAAAACTTTACACAATCACCGCCTACTGTGATAAACAACTTGTATTTCATACCGCATTTTTTATATTTAGTGCTTGATAAAATTCCTGAAATTAAAATTACAAATTGTTATAGTTTTTCTAATAATAATAATAGTTTTGATAAGATTTCCGTTTACGATACTCGTCTATAATTACAATAACCTTCTAATTATGCTAAAGAGTTGCTTGCCTAAACTTAGTCATGGTCCATTGGTCACTTGTCTTAGAAAAAATTCTTACAACATTCCAGCTTCAAAAAACATCTTCATTCATTAATCTTTTGCGGTTTCGGAGGTTAGCCGTCAAATAAAAAAAATATGTCATGACTTGTGTTCTATTATTCTGAGGTAAAAATACGATTTTGCATTCACTTCCTGATTGTTTCATCACGAATCTTATTGTTCAAGGGTTGTGTCATTTTGAAAATATTTCTCTTCCATTCACTTTCCTACAAGTAGCAGTACTATAAATTATGAGAAATTTTTATTGATCTCTGACCGGTAATAGAACATACCTACCAATTATCCTCAATCACTAAACAGAAAATTAACAGTTTGTAATGAACTTTACGGTATTTATTACGTTTCAAATGACTTTTGTTTACATTGAACATATATTGATTTCTGAGGGTAACTCGAGTTATTTAGCTATAGAGAGTTATAAAATTGGAGTAATGGATCTTGTTGACACTTGAAATTTGCTTGAGACTTTCAGGAGTCTGCTACGGTAGCACTAAATCTCGGTTATAAGTGAATCGTTAGAAATTTATAGCTTGTTTGGACACACCGTCCGATGAATAATTAATACTCTGAGTAATTTCAGTATGGTACTACAGGGGACCCAGCAATCTAGAAATCCGGGATAACTGGAAATTATTCACATATAGTCAAGGAAATCGATTTTTTTAAATTAATATCCATAAAACAATCTTACAGAAGAACTGACTGAAAGCAAAAAAAATCATTGCGCTAAACTGCTAGCTAAAGTTTGACTTTCCAGTTTATAAAAGTGTCTCCCACTTTACATTGCGGTTGAAATGAAGTCGTTGCTTTTGTTACCGCTATCTGACGCTGTATAAAGTATTAGTATAATCAATTTAATTTTTATGTCATCGTGGGAATTAATTCTTCATAAAACTCTTGCTTTGCGCTTATTTTATAATCTGGAATGATTATAAAATGGTCCAGCTTGTATAAAAAGGGAGACTGACCGAGCAGTCAGTCAGATAGTCAGTTAGTCAGTCAGTCAGATAGTCAGTTAGTCAGTCAGTCAGATAGTCAGTTAGTCAGTCAGTCAGATAGTAAGAACGAGACAAGTCGGTAAAGTGCGAAAAGTGACAGTGAACGGAAACAAGAAGAGGAAGCCTGAAGTGATTTGACACTTACTGTGTTTAATTAAGTTTGGCGTGTAATTATTAGTTCAGGAAATAACTTTTGAGTTTTCAAATTGAGACCGTTAGCTTAAATTACTCAAAATCGTAACAATATTTAAAACATGCAATTTTAAATTTTTTTACACCATTGGCTTTATTTTATAATGCTGCGCAAACCGTCGAAACTACAAAAATGTTAAAATGAGAAAAGTTGTAGAGAATAAAATTTTGTACAACAAAGTTTATCTTTTAACAGTTTTGGCAGTGATATGACAAAGCGTTGAACAACCTGGATTGTTTCTTCTTTCTCATCTTTAAGCGATCTTTTGTAGCTTTGATCGTTTGCACAGCGTTTTTAAGTGAAACCAGCGCTGCGTAAATCTCAAATTATCAATAAATTTTTTAATGTTTTCTAACTACTTTGTAATTTTTTTAAAAATTAAATATGATTGAACTTTGATTATTTGAGCTTGACGAGACTAAATATTTGAAAAACACGGCTAATACAAACGCTTATTTTTTATATTTTAATATTTGGACAAGTACTACAGGTTGGAGTTAAAAGTATAACTACATCTACAGGCTGTCCTAAAACTAGCGTGCAAAATTGTTAATCGAGGTCCAAGGAGTCCGACAAAAATGTTTGGAAAAATCTCTTCTAGTTTATAAGATACAAGGCCTAAAATATAACTTTTTGGTCTTTTTAATATTTAATGTAAATTTTGACGTCTGCAAGACACTACAAAAAGTCATTTTTTTTATCTTTTTTAGTTTTTAAACTATTACTTTAATATCTTAAGTGAATTTGGACTAAAAGATTATTGCATTTTGTTCAATTTAGACTTTAGAACAATTATAAGTCTATTTGCAGTAGTTATTCTACATTTTAATGCATCTTTTGTTCTTAATTTTATTTAAAAACTATATGTCAACGTAAGTTTTTAATCTTACAATTTCAGCCATTTTATTTAAGTCTTTTATTTCAAATGTTATTATTATTATTATTGTAACTGTCAAAACAGTAATGGATTTTTAAATTTTTTTTTTGAGTTTTTTTGACTTCAATTAGCAGCTATTAACAAATTGGCACAACTGTTTTGAGACACTCTATATGTATGAATATTCTTTAATTTTTTTACACATTTTTTTTTATCTAGAGTGAATGAAAATTACTAAAAAATTATCCAATAAACATGCATTTCTGTCTTAATAAAACTTATTTCAATAAAAAATTTGAGTAAGATTAGATAGTGTGTGTTTAGTGTTAAATAGTTTCTCAAAACGACTATAAAAGGAGGTTATTTAGGTATGTAACTTATATACTACAGTTAATTAAATGGCAAGACTCATTTTTGGTGTTTTTTTTTCATGAGTATAACAGTATTAATAGGGTCTAAAATAAACACTTCACGTAATTTAACCAATTTTCAACAGAATTACTGAACTAAATGATCAATTGACGTTCTTCTGTTTCATGGCAATAATACAACCAATTTTCGAATTATTTCTTAACTATTTAAGCGGCACTGATTTGTGATACTTTCTGTAACATCATTTAAGTCTCTTGGTTTTATTGCAAATACTTTTGATTTTAAGTAGCCTCTCCAGAAAAATGGGTAAAACATCATCTAAATAATCTCTGATATCACGAGCATAGTGTGGAGGTGCACCGTCTTGTTGAAACTGTACATCAACTGCTGGTATGTCTGGATTCTCTTTATTGGAATCAAGTTCTGCTAATGCTATTAATGTGTCGCACACAAGTTTAACTAAACTTTTCCAATCAATGAAACGTCAAAAAGATAGGTAAACATTCAGTTTTTGTAGATGATGAGTATGGGATTCTCTCATAAAGTGCGGATTTTTTATCGACCCATATGAGCAATTATGTCTTTTTCGAGCTAAATTTATTTCACTTTTTTTATGGAGCTACTTAAAATCAAAAGTATTTGCAACAGAACTAAGAGATTTAGAAGATTTAAGAGAAAGAATCACAACATCAGTTTCGCTTAATTAGTCAAAAAATGATAAATAATGTGCTAACAGTGTTTGAAAATTAGTTATATTATCGTCAAGAAACAAAAGGACGTCAATTTGAATATTCAGTTCAGTAATTGTGTTAAAAATTGCGTTTATTTTGAAAAATTCAATAAAACATTGAAGAAAATTGGGGGTGTTCTTTAAAAAAAAATAATCGATTGTCACAGCACAAAATCCGTTGGCAAAAAAATTTGGAAGTAAGTGAGAAACGTGCGCAATAAAAAAAATAAAATCGCCCTGTTTTGGCCTTTAAAAAAAAATAACGTAGAAAATATGAATTTTTTTCTATAGAAGTCTTCAAAAAAAACTTACTTAACACTAAACGACTCAAAAACTTTAAAACGAGAATATACAGTAGGCTCAAAAAATACTTGCTTCTAGAAGGTTTTGACATAACTTACATTATTTTGGTGAATTACGTCCATTTTTTTAATTCGAAATTTGGTGTTACGGGGAAGTGGACGACAAGGCAAAGAAAAAAAAAACTGTTTTATAAGGCCAACGTTTCGAATCCTTTATTGATTCTTCTTCAAGGCTTCTAATAAATGTCAGATTTATTTGGCATGGTACTAATGTCTTGTCTTTTTCATTCTTCCGGCGACCACTGGCCGAGACAAATTAGTACCATGCCAAACAAATCTGACATTTATTAGAAGCCTTGAAGAAGAATCAATAAAGGATTCGAAACGTTGGCCTTATAAAACAGTTTTTTTTTTCTTTGCCTTGTCGTCCACTTCCCCGTAACACCAAATTTCGAATAACTTACATTGTTAAAAAGCACTTTATAGCCTTCCAAAGAATTTTTTTTTTTTTGATTATATTGTTGTTCCATATTCGCTAATTTTATACTAAATATATGGTCAAAAAAGATTATTTTCTAGAAGGCTGTGAAATACTTTTTGTTATTGTAAATTGTATGGAAAGAAACAAAGTCATAGCCTTTTAAGTATTAATGGAGTCATGGGTATATAATAAAAATCGGCCCATATAAAAAATACTAGTTGAAGACGAGACGTCTGGAACTCTGGAAAACCTGGAAAGGTCAGGGAATTTGTTTTTGCCAGGTTGCTGGATACTCTAAGTAGTCTAAGTACACCTATCTCCAAATTCGAAACTATTTACTCTTCCGTTGAGTCTGAAAAGAAGTCCTCTTAATTCAATCCAATTATGAGTGAATGCCTTGTCGGTCAAGATCGTCCAATTACAATAAATGTCAATGCTACAAGACCCCAGTCATGACGTGTCTACAAGAAAAACTACATTAACCTCATGAAAAAAATCGATACAAAGAGACACGCATCAGTAACGTCAGTGTTCCATTATATCGATCCTGCCATAGCATTTGTTAATGACATTTTAATAATTGAACACACGTTGGAATTTTCGTTGGGCGCCAATTTTGACGCTGAATTCGATTTAAATTGAAAGGGTTCAAAGTTGTCTATCTCTCTGGAGGTGGTGCAATTCCCGATGTAGGAGAGACCGGAACACTCGGAATTAATACATTTTGATTGGTTATTAAGCGGATATTGGTTTGTTATGACATTGGTGCATTGGGGACCGAGTTTCGATGGTTTGAGACAAAAATGCAAATGTTATTTATTTCACAACTCTCTAGATGCGATTTTTTTTTATTAAGTGAAACTCAAGACAGGTATTACATGCCTTACCGAATGTAATATACGCTCGTGTTACTATAGCAACCACCACATCAAATGTAACTTACATCCGCCAAATAACTTGCAAAGTCAACTTACCAACTTGACAGGAGGAAAATACGAAATTTTTAGATTTCTATTATTAGATTGAAAACGGTTAGGTATCCTTCAATTAGGTATTGTATCTTGGAAAAAATGGTTAAATCAAAATTTGCGTATTTCCAGCCTGGAAGCAATAAATTCTCCAACAACAAAAGAGAATCGCGAATCGAGATTTTGATGATGCTTTTGTATAAATCGGATAAAAGTATGTTGCTGTAATTAATAATAATATGCATTCAGTTAATCGATAAATAATATTGTTATATTTTGTATAAAGAGAAGAATTTAATGAATTTTTGTGTGTTGGTATTACTATTCATTATTATTATCTACTAATTGAAAATTAATGGAGTTCATTCTAGATTAGAATTATTGATTCGAAAGAACTTCAGGTCACAATGATGATTAAAGAGAATAGTCACGGTTTATTCAAATACGATACAATTATCATCAAAAATTAATACAATTGCCCTAAATTACTTTGATTTATATCAGCAAAATTTCAATAATTTCAAATCAATAACAAATTACATATGTTGTACATATATGAAATTAATTTTTTTGATTAACGAAGAGAGGGTACACAGATTTAAAACATTTTATTGAGAATTTGATAATTTTTCTCAATCTTTTCACAATTACTCCGTGGAACTGACATCCCCGCTTGCATGAGCCGCCCTACCAGCTTATACACTAAGAAACTGTTTCGATTTTAACTGATAATAAGCAGTGTTTTTATCCTTTATCAATCTAATGTAACAGAATTGTTTTATAGCCAGCGAAACGGAGTTTTACAAATGCAGGAAGAAGGCAGCAGCGACTTGATTTAGTAAAAATGATAAATGCAAAGAATGGCGAATGCTTTGACAGACAAATTCATGCTATTTATAAGCCATTCTCAACTGTTGAGTCTTAACAATATTTCTGAGTTATTGGCTGACACTATTTTTTTATTGTTTAAACCAGGAACCCTGTGCTGGAAGGTTTTATCCTCGTCCTTACACTTTTTGCATTCACGATTTTTATCTAGTCCTAAATTGACTAGATATGTTCTAATGGGCTAATTTCAAGTTGAGATAGTACCGGCATCTTCATTTTAATAGTTGGTTGATGCCACGGAAAAGTATTAAAATTTGCGATACTAGCGATCGTATAGGGTCATTATAAATGACTGTAATCGAAATTGGCTTTGATTTGCAATGCAAAATTTGCTCTGTGCCGCTTTGTTGTTATGTTTGTTTATAATCTGACAGTAGCTGCAGTGTATAACTAAGCTGTCAGTCTCTGTTGTCATGGTTTTTGTTTCATGGTTAAGTAGAGCGGCAAAAATCAAATACACAGGCACAGCTTGCTTGGACTACAATCATTTGTAATAACCCTTTATTTCAACTTGAAATTAGCACGTAATATATTATAAAAAGGTCAATTGTTCTCTTACTTGCTGGTAGCTCATTTGTAGCAGTTTGCTAGCTCTTACTTTCAAAGATCTCTCAATGAATATTTGAGCGAGCTATGTATGATCTTGTCTTAGTAGTTTTTTACTTCCATCTTTACGGTTTTTTAAGTCACTTATTACCTTCATTTCAGTTTCCTTCTTAGATAAAAAGTCTACCTATTCGATTCCTTCAATTATCTGGTATCTTGGCACTCAGTTTATAGTAAATTGTTTGGTGTTAGTGTGTGTTGCTTTTCGTTTCATTCGATATACTAAGAAGATCTAGCAAGAAAATTCAAAATGTTTTAGGTGCGAGTGTTTCTTTTTAATAGCACACATAGAGAAAATATTATTCACTTTTTCTACTTATTTTTATTAATCCACTAAGAACCGTTGTCAGCAATTTATGCCTTTATCAGCTTCCTGTAAAAATTAAACTGATACAATTATGAAAATGAGAAAATTTATGAGAGTTTTATGTTTCTGACGTAGTGCTGCCGAAATCACTTTCTATGATTTAAATAAAAAATAATAGGGAAAAGTTTATATGTTTGCATTCACTTCTATGAAGCTTATACTACGATGCTATCTAAATTTAAAAAAAAGAATGGCTTTTATATAGGTCTACAGCGCAGCTACTGTTATAAAGCTACCGTAATAAAATTGCTGTAATGATAGATTTCCTAGCAGCAGATAATAGGTGTATAGCAAATTTAAATGCTGTAATAGCCTCCAAACTTTAGGTATTTTCTTGGATTCAACATTGTAGATACTCTCAATTTTTCTTATATATACTACTGCCATAAATTTTTTCTTACGTCAGATTTAATGATTTTTAGTGACTCTATATGCTACAGAGCACATTTGAATTTTTTTTATATATAGGGTGTTATACAATTTTTATTTTAGGTGTGCTTGCATGAAAAGGTCCGATATAACATACAGGATCTTTCAAAAAAGATTTGTCCAACTTAGCATTTTAAAATTACCAGAAACTCAACATTTTTATAGGAACTCCGTCGTTTTTTGTCGGACGTACTTTTAATGTTTTAATACTACATTGACCTATACCTATCTTGTCTAGTTTTGGATTAAATCAGATTTTTGTGAATTTTGGACCAACAAAAGCAATCTTTTTTTGGATCTTTTATTCTGTGGTTACAAAACAATTCACAAGAAACGCTAACTAATAATAACATCTCATAAAACGAAACAACCAATTACTTGTTATCAAAACACAGTTGAATTCATTTTTCAAAGACCATTTTAACTTGTGTCAACACATTTGGAGTTTTTGTCCTAAACACATTTTGAATACGAATTTTTATGTCATTTTTAGTTGTCAACAGTATTTTATAAACTGATTTTTTAACATAGCCTCATAAAAAAAGTCCATACTAATAAGGTTGGGAGACCTTGGTGGCCACAAATGATGGCTATGACGTTCTATCTATTTTTGAGGGAATGCAGTATCGAGAGCTTCCCTAACGTCTTTATGGAAATGCGCGAGTGCACCGTCTAGCTGGAACGACATTCGCCTTCTAACCATTATTGGCACTTTTTCCAATAACAGAAAAAGTCTGTTTTCGATAAAGTTTTTGGACATTTCACCGTTTAAATATTCATCGAAAAAGTGAGGGACACATTGAGGGACCATCTACAGGGTCATTATAAATCATTATAGTCGAAGTTGGCCATAATTTGCAATGTAAAATTTGCCTTGTGCCGCTTTGGTTATGTTTATCTATAATCTGACAGTAGCTGCTGTATAACTAAGCTGTAAAAAAGTCTCTGTTGTCATGGTTTTCGTTTCATGTTTAAGTAGAGCAGCAAAAACTAAAATACACAGGCACAGCTTGTTTGGACTACAATAATTGAATAAACAATAACAATTGTTTTTGTTTGTTCAACAATCTAGAAAACTAGAGGAGACTAGGGTCACTTAATATAATAAGGGTAGCGCCAACTCTCTATCTCTCTCTCGGACCTCTCTTTTAATTTGAACCCAAACTATGGAAAACTAATTACCAATGTAGGCAACATAATATATCCAAAATCCCTAGAAATGCATTTAAAACTATTTCTATCTTTGTTTTATTTATGCGTGTATATAGCTATCTCTTTTAATTTAAACCCACGTCTAGTGAATTCCATTGGCGCTACCCGTATATTCAGTGATCTTAGAGGAGACAGGTAAAAATCATTGTAGTATCAAATTAAAGATAATTCAACGGTCACCAAAAAACGACGGCGTTTCTATTTAAAAATTTTGAGTTTTTGGTATTGTTAAGTGCCAAGTTGGACAATTTTTTTTAACACTCTGTTATATTAGACTTTTTTATGCAGGCACACCTAAAATAAGGCTTTTATTGAAATTCTGCAGAAAACGGCGGCAAGATAATTTGTCATTAACGAGATTTTAGCATTTCTATCAATGATAGCAGCAACCATTTTTTATTTTCAAAACGGTTAGAGATAGATACAGGGCAAGGTATACAAGAAGTGTTTAGAATGATTCGTAAAATTTAAAAATGCAATAATATACCGTTTAAAATGCAATAATATTCCGTTTAAAAAGCATATTTTTGACTTGTAACTTTTTTTTGGGACATGCCGTATAACAGAAAATATTTTTAAAAAGTGCTTTTTAAGGATCTACATTTTTGTATGAAAGCGCCTTTTGATTGAATGAACCGTAACTACGTAATATACCGAGACGGTTTTAGTGTCCCACCCTGTATATTTACTTGTTTTATCAGCAAACCACACTGTAACAAAATAACTAGTGAATAGGGATTCTGGGTGTGCTTCTATGAATTAGAAAATTATTTGCAAATATCTAAAATTAATATAGTTTAGAAAGTTAACTGACCACAACAATAGAGGGCTCTAATCACTTTAATAGTGTTAATACTATAGAATTAATTATGATTAAAATTTTAGTTACGAATCTATGACTTTGAATTTTATTTAAATGATTCTATTTATGTTACACTAATTTTAAAATGAGGTCAAAGTTGAAAGCCTCCATCAATTGACAATTTTCTGTGTGTAGAGTTGATCCTGTTACTCGTATTTTCTAAAGGAGCTTTTCCCGGATTTTCCCCAATGTAAATTTTTGGTAACAAGATCGGTACGTTTGAGTAAAGCTCGTCGATATCGAGTCGTATGACTTTTCCATCGTCCAATTAGTAGTAATCTATAATACTCGTAGTTCTTAACAGTTTTGAATATATGTACTCTCCTCATTAATTAGTGTATTGATTCCTGAGAGTAAAACTAATTAAAACCGTACTTACCACATAATATATGCACAAACAAATCAGTAAATTCCCGGTAAAAAAGCGTAATGAGTGGATGGGAAATGTCAGAGTTGATTATGTGTTTTTTTCTTTTCGTCTTTATCAGAGTTCCTCCGGCACGCACTCTCCAGGAGTGGGTAATTAAAGTTGGAAGGGGGCCCCCGTGTTTCAAGTACATAATGCCCTTAAAAGAGTCGATCCGTGGGCTTTATAGTGTATTCGAAATACGTAGGAATTTGTCCGGAACCGTTTACAGATACGTGCTTCCGCTACACTTATGCCGCACCCGGATTCGACCGGAACATGCTCTAGAATCCGGAATTAAGACGTTTGTGTGTGTCGGCGCAGTTTTATTGATGTCCACAAGAATATTAACATCTAGTGCGTTATTTTATATAATTAGGTTAAGAGGAAGACTCACTCTTCGAGCTCTTCTTGCTAATTAATTTAATTCATACTGACTTTATGACAATGGATGCTTTTAAGCACACGATGAGATGCGTACAAATCATTTTCAAAGATTCGGATATTAGCAATGAAATTACGAAAAAACGATTCTACTTCAGATGTAATTTAACTCGACCTGACTCGTACATCTTGTCAAGCAAACTCTCAGCCATTAATTTTGCAAAGTAAGTTGCCTGAACAAATCGGAGAATACTCACGTACAATCTCTTCATTCCAAGAGGACAAATCCAAAATATTCCTATCAAATCAAACTCCAAATAATATTGACCAACAATTTATTCAAACGAAACGTCAAATTAATCATAATCTTTGCAAAAAGAGGATTTTATGCAACGAGCATTTTAATGATAGCTATTAAGACACAAGTATGAAAATTACGACACGAGCGTTAGCGACTCTTAATTAAATGCGTATTGCATACACTATTTTTTCTACGATCAATCATAATAAAAAAGATAGAAATTTATTTACAAAACTAATTAAACTTGATCCCACAAAATGAAATAAAATTTAACTGCAAAAAAGTTGATTCTAACAAAGTAAACAAATTAATCTTTTTGATGAATAGTGTAGTTATTAAACTGCAACTGCGGCATTCTTGGCAGTCCTACAATAATATTGGCAGATGTTGTAGTAATTATTAATTGGTCTAATTATATTAAATTGAATTCAAAATTTTTGCTTTATGCTCGCTTTATTTTGGACTGATTCTTCTATATAACTTTCGGCCACTGTACAGGACATCAACCCACCGTGACGTTTTAGTGATGTAATATCACCACCAACATCAACCAATATTGTCGCAGAACTGCGACGAATGCATTGTCCAGTATATAAATGCTTATCTCTGTCGTCTCAATTCATTAATTGAGAGTAAAATTTTCTATAGATTTTAACAGATTTTGTCGACAACAAAGACTTTGTGGTGCTTCTGGATTGTTCTGCAATCTCTGGAAGCGTAAGATTTTTTATTTTACAGTCAATTTCTTCTATATCGACTTGTTTTCTGTTGAGTGTAATTGAAAACTGCTGCGACCTGTCACAATTTTAAATGTTATAAGTCTATGGCAATCTGATAAATATTTAAATTTTGCTGTAGTACCTTGTACTTATTGGTCAAAATTTGTATCATAATGAACATCAGTAAAGTAAAGTACAGGTAACTTGCAACTAATAAACCAATTAGAGTATGGTAGTAAAAAAAAATTATTTTTGTTATACATGACATTTGAAGCAAGACAGAAGAATGGATTACTGTTTGACATTAAAAGTCTCAGTTTTCTGACAGCAAAAAACTCTGACGGGCTTTACAATATTTGCCTTGCTGCCTAGTCAATAAAAATGCTGACATACTATTGACTAGTTAATAATTGACACTTCAATGTGGCGTTTACTGTTAATTTACAATTGTCAGCTATATACGAAAACTGTTTGCATGACTGTAAATATGGTAAAAATAACTTAAATATTTTATTTTTCAAGAAACCCTTTTGTAAAAATGGGCACGGTGATTATTGAGCGCAAGATAAACTAGCACAGGACAAAAAAACAACCCAAAATAGCGCAAAACAGAATTATTCAAAGACAAAACAGCGCAAATACAAAATAGCGTAATACGAATTAGCTCAAGACAAAACAAACCGGACCTAAAAAGCGCAAGTCAAAATAATCCTAAGAAAAAACAGCGCAGAATTAAAACACAATTAGTTACAGTCGTTTAGAATTGAAAAACAAAAGTAATCTTTCTAAAAATAATTTTGTCAAATAATTTGACAAAACATTTTACAATGGAATACACTTTATCTCAAGAGAATAAACGGATTGTAATTTTTGAGGGTTATCGTTACCTTTGATTATATATACAAGTGGATACCTAATAGCCTAGGGACCAACCGAACACATAAAAAGAAATGGGATGAAATGTAGGATGACAAGTTGTGCGCATGACAGCGCCTAATTTAAAAATATTGAACATTTCAATTCAAATATGTTAAGTTCCAACATTTTCTAACTGAAAAGTGAAAAGACTTGAAAAAAATATATATAAATAGGTTAATAATAAAAAACAAACCGTACGCAAACAAAATTTATTGATTTTTAAACAATATAATTTTTGATAGTTTCCGCCTAATATAATTTTCCTTATTTACAACAGTTTTACAATAATAATGTATTCTAATTTTGACAAATAAATCTATAATCAATTTAATTAAATTCGTGCGATGATTGTCAAAAATGTCTTGGTCCGCTATATGATGAAAAAAAGCATCGGATAAAAAAACATGCTGATTTGCTTGGGCAAATGATCTATGCTTTATTACGTTGATATTTTTTTTTAAATTATTACACATTTGCCTGAAACAAATTTCTGTAATTTTACAAATTTTTGTTACATCATCAGATGGGATTTTTAGGTTTCCGCGATTTTTTATAAATAAAAAAGAGTCTTTAGATGATTGCTTATTATTAAGGACGGCCTGACAAAAGTGGCACGTTATTTTTTTCTCTATTTTAAATACAGTGAACCCCGCAATATACTCAACCACTGTAAAACTAAATAAGCTTAGTTCCCATTTTGTATATAGGTAATCATGATCGCTAACTTCTATCTGCACATCAGGCTCAATGATATTATCACAACTTGCTTGTGAATAAGTTCCAACTGACAAAATTTTGATGTCACCAAAATCCTGGCAATTGCCAGAACTTTGCACTTCATGCCTCACAAGCAAGCGACGATAAGCACACTTAAACTGATGTGCTGATGGATTATTGTTAAAACCTCCCTTACTCCTAACAGCACTAAAAAAAACTTCCAAATGGTCTTGGCTTAACTTATAAGTTAACAAGTAATTGTAACCTGCATATTTTTCTTTTAAGAGACAAAACAAACTAATTGAATTTTTCAAATCTACGATAATGCCCAAAAAACCTGTCTTCCTATCTGAATCTATAATAAAAGTTGTTCCTATTTTAATTTGTTTTATGTATACAATGATTTCATCTATTTTTTGACGCAGAAATTGCAAAGTTTCCTCACATATCTTTTTTTTATATACAGATTTTGCCCATACACTCCTACTATTTAAAATGTCAAATGCATCATTAAACATTTTTAAAAATGTAGACGTGGCTTCAGAATTTTGAAATTCTGGGAGATGCTTGGAGGCCCATTGCAACGATGTTGCTACACTTTCACTTAAAGTTTGAATGGCGAGTTTGGCATTCATTTTTTCATTTTGCCATTGAATGTGTCGTGTTGTCAATTTGTTGCCTAAGCGAAGTCCTTCGGTTGCTTGCACTTGTTGTAATTGTTTGATAAAACTCCACTTTACAAATTCTGATTCCACATTTAGTATCTCCTTGGCCCCAAGTGCATTTCTTACGAGCTTAATCATGTGCACAGCATCAAAGAATACAAATACTTTGTTCTTGGTTTCATAGTGAATAAACCAAGGCTGAAAGCGGTCGAAGCTGAAATTGCAGCCTAAAGCTGTGCACATTTTAATATTTGAAGCCGTCCCATCGAAAGTTAGTGAATGGCATTTGACATTAACATCCTCAAGCATGTTGAGGCACCTTGATATCAAATGTGATCGTTCTTCTCCAGTCATTCCATTAATAACAAAATATCCCAAAGGAATTTTCCAATGGGAATTTAGCGAAACTGCCATTATGACAAGGACATTTTTTCCCAGCTCTTTAATGTCCTCATTGGAAGTATTGTCTTCAGTTCCGACATCTACATACCCGTAAAACTTCTTTCCATTCCAATGGACATTTTGTCTAATTGACATCTCATCAATAACTAAATTCACAAGGACAGGACCATTTGCTCTGCTTTTCAATTTCAGTGCTTCAAAAGCCTCTTTCGTGAAGCCTGGTTCTGCATCAATTGCCATGTACCAATTTTGTAATGTGCTTGGATTTGGCAATTTATTATTAAATATTTTTCTCACATATTTATAGGCTTTTGGAGAATAAAAGTTCAAAGTAAGAGCGAAAGCTCGCAATTCAGGAGGAAACTTCTCTTTCTTTTTTTTACTCATAAAACGTCTCCAAATTGCTTTCACAGAATCTGAAGCTGTGACCTTAAAATTAAAAAAATGAAATAAACTTAAATTATCAAATAAAATAAATCATACAAGTAGTGTCGCTTCTGCGTTAACACTTATGAGATTTTTATTCTTTAGGTGCAAAACCAAGTCTTCAAGCTTTGTGATTTTCCTTTTCAATTTATAATTTTCTGTACGAGCAAAAAGCAGTTTCCTCTTTAAATCATTCATCTTTTCAATAGCATTATCATAATGTCTGCGTGCACTCCTTGGAGAATTAAACAGTTTTCGACGTTTTTTGGGAGTGGTCTCTAATGAAACATCTGGAGTTGTAGAAGATTTCGAAGCTGGCTCATCATTCACTGCTGCAAGATAAAAAAAACAAATTTTCTCTTTGTGAATACATATTTTTCAAAGAAAACTTACATAAAACAGTATTTGATTGATAAAAAGACGTTTGCAGATTGGCAGTTGATTCTTGTATGTTGCAAGAATTTACCAGAGCTGGAAAAATAAAAAAAATAAATAAAAATTATCTAATTTTTTTACTTTAATGAAAATCTACCTGTATTATTTATAGTAGTGTTCAATAGCAAAGGCTGATCAGCCTCTGATAAGAAACGTGTATTGTAAATATTATTTACAGATGCAGGGGCTGACACAACTACAAGAGGTGACTCCACTGTCATCAAACTGAGCTCACCACTAGCTTTTCCATAGCAATTTGGCAAATTGGTAACTTGCTTTTTTACTTTCTTTGATCTGCTAATAACATACATTTCATCAGTAAATTGTAAATTTACAGGGCAATATAAACATTACTTTTTCTGCAAAAACATTGTTGGGACTGAATTTTTAATCAATCTACTTCGACCACTTATAGTATTACTAAAGCATGACTTGGCAAAATGTTGGCTACAAACTTGAGTACTTTTCATTATATCATCTTCACTGAATTTAAATGCAGCAAGCCACTGCTTCCTAGAAAGAAGATCTTTTGGAAACCTATGAATGAATATAAAATTTTATAAAACCAGTGCACAAATTAAGATTTCCAAACTTACCGATGATAGGATAACGATGGATCCTTTGTTTTGCAGAAATAACACAGCTTATTATTGCCGGTCATATTGTTTTCGCCAAACAAAAAACACAAAATTAACTCAAAAAAGCAACTTTTTATAAAAACACGTGGTCTCACAAAACTTCGCACAATCGACACAACCAGTCGGCACAACGCACAAGTCAAAAAGATATGTCAGCTGTCTAAAAACTTCTGTCAATTGAGAAACGGTACTTGCGCAAAAGATTGGCATCCTACATTTCGTTGCATCTCTTTCTGGCGTACGCTATTTTTGAGGGTATCCTTGTCCCCCAAATCTTTTCAAAATGTGTACTCCTCTAACACATTGAATTAGGTATCCACTTGTATATATAATCAAAGATCGTTACCGACATGATAGAACATCACCTCGAGGAAGAGAATCTTGGAGATGTGTAAAGCAAGAATGTCGTGGAAGATTGATAATAGATGGACAAGCAAAAAGGGTAAATAAGCAACATAATCACGCTCCAAATTTAGCTGACAACAAGGCTGTCGTTGTAAAAGAGAAAATCAAATTAATGTCAAAGAGTACTCACGAGAAACCGCGAAATATATTTCGGGCAAGCACATCAAATTTAACTGCTGAAGAATCACTACAAATACCCAGTAATGAAGCAGTCAAAAAAATGGTTTATCGTGCACGCACCACGCCTCAGGACAAAAATAATACTTGTAGAGAAGTTGACACCAAATGTTAGTTCCTGAAGAGTTACAAAAGACTGAAAAAGGAGAAAAATTTTTGCTTTGGAATTCATAGTCTGATGATGAAAGAATCTTAATTTTCGTAACGTTTAAAAGTTTGTCCTTGCTGAAAGAATTTCCTCACTGGTGCGTTGACGGGACGTTCAATGTAGCTCCAAATTTGTTTAGGTCTTTACAGTACACGCTTTTGTGGATTTTAAGGCTTTACCAATGCTCTACCTTTTATTAAAAAATAAAAAAGAAAAAGCTATAAAATGATTTTCGAAAAGATTTTAGATATAGAACCAACCTTAAATTCTGAAGTAAACTATTACCAAAACTGTTTTCCTACTTCTGCAATTGTTGGATGTTTTTTTCATTTAAGTCGAAATCTGTGGAAAAAAGTTTAAGAAAATCATCTAGTTGAAATGTATAAACCAAATGAAAGGTTTCGAAAAAAAATAAAAATGCTATTAGCCCTGAGTTTTGTACCCGAGAAAGATGTTCAATTTGGGTTTGAACTGTTGGTGGATGACTTTTTGGAAGAGACTAAGCCAATAGCTGATTATTGGGAAAAAACCTATGTAGGTCGAAGACTTTTAAACATTCCTCCGAAATACCCCATTAAAGTGTGGAATCTTTTTGACAGAATTAAAGAAGAACGCCCGAGAACAAATAATTCTTTGGAAGCATGGCATAAAGCTTTCCAAAATTTACTAGAGTGCCATAATCCATTAATTTGCAAATTGGTTATGATGGAGCAAAATCATACAGAATTTTTTGTAGATCGATATAGGGGAGGGTTTAGAAAAAAAGTGGGTTACTCATGCAAATATCTATAGCTAACAAAACGTTTAAAAATTCTAGCAGGCGATTATAGTTTTCGTGTAATAAAAGAATTTTTAGAAGCAGTAGCACTAAAATTTAAATTTATAGATTTCATTTAGTTTGTATTACTTCTTTTTAATTTTTTAATAAAGTTTTCTTTAATAATTTACAATACTTATTATATAGTTGTTGATTACTTAAATCACGATTAATTGTCAATTTTTTTTATTGTTGACTTGCGCTATTTTGGGTTGGACTTTTTGTCATGCGCTATTTTGTCTTGCGTTCAATAATCACCGTGCCGTAAAAATGTGTTTAAAAATACAAGTTTTAATTGTTGAATAAGAAATATTAAACCGTTTTACATTTTTAACTAGAATTTTAAGTTGCCATTTGGTGTTGCAAAATTATATTCTTAATTACAGTTATTTACAGTACTTTTTGAATTAATTTTCATAAGCTCTTTTGAATTTCTAATAAAAAATAAATGAAGCATCTTAGTATTTAAAATTGGTACGTAGGGAATGTTTTTTTTAGAACAGTTGAAATAAAATATTTTAAATTCGTGGCAACGTTTCGACGATGAATTTCATCTTCTTCAGTTGCTTGTTGTAATAGGGCATCATGGCCACCTGTTAAGGAGAAACTGTTTCTCTAGTGTACTTACCAATTTTAATCATAACGACAAGGACGTCAAACATGACAAATGTCAGTTACCTAATAATTTACGTTATTTTAATAAAACTCTGGGCCAAATTTTCTGTATTAAACATTTTATTAAAATTCTTCGCTGCGTGTTGTACAGAATTAATTTCGCGCTGTTAGATTTGAGCTACCACATAAGAATGTAAATAAAGTTTTTTTCTAACTTGAGTATAGAATGAGTTTTGTGCATTTTTTTTATTAATATGATTTGAACTAAGTTCTGGTTTCTTAAGTTTTAAGAACGAGTTAATTTACACAAAGGGCTAAAAGTAATTCTCTAAAATTTAACAACTTTTAGCAGTTTTATCGCTTTGATTGGAGGCTGGAAATTTGCTCGTGATAATTACTGTCTCTCACTAAGTCGAACTATCCGATCAACTTGCTTACATAGACCCAAGGTGAGGTACGCGACTAATGCTGTACCTAAGTGCCAGTGATAGGAACCTCCGTTTCCTCTTCTATCAAGATTGAGAATATAATGACGTTAGCTTTTAGAATTTACGTGTTCATTTTGTAACAATTTTTTCTTGAATTGAGGGTTCGTTCAGTTTCGCCATTGTGTTTTTTCTATATTAGATGGGTGTCCGCTGGGTTGGACAGTGGATCTTATTATACTTTCTAGGCTAGATGATTTACAAAATATCCATGTTTCTAGTTTGAAGCTGTTACCACTAGGTTATCGCTGACTCAAAAAATAACGAGTGTTTATTTATTTATTAAAAAAAAGTTGTTAACAGTGCTACGACAAAACAAAAATATTTTGAAATATTTCTTAGGTAAGTTTGGATACCGAACTGTCAATGATATTTGTTAAAAATGTCGGAATTGTCACCATTATATTGTATTAAGGACTTGAAATTTATTTTACGAAATATTTTATAAAATCAGTAATCTCTAAAGCTTTTTGTAAATAATTATTTCTTAACTCGTATGGGGAAACCTTCCCAGTGGAATATTTGCTAATTTTAAAGTGTTAACGTCCTGTGAACAAAATTACTGACTCTTTTTCAATGACCCTGTTCTGTGTTTCATCGAATAGATCTACTCGTCCTCAACCTTTCTACCACTTGGACAGTAACTTTCGACTAAAAACTTTTTGTGCTCTAAAGCGACAAAATAACCATTAATTAGACCCTATAACAAACAAAACTGAAACTTAGAACGAACAAAACTGAACACGAAAAAAGAAGATATGAAATGAAACTGGAAATGAAAAGGACATTGTAAACACGCACTCAAAAATAATCAAAATGATTTATTTATTTATTTATTTATTTATTTATAATGTTTTTTATATTTACCAAGTTCGGGCATCTATTTTTCGCTTTATTTTTTTTTATCAAAATCTTATAACACCTTTGACAACTTTTTTAAATGAACATATTTTTAAAAATACTTGTAAACTATAGACTGAGAAGAAACAATTTTCAGAAGTTCTGTGTGAAAAATAACTTATTGTTAGTAAAAAACAGTGCAACATATACAGTTGGCTTAAAAAAGCTTCAAAAAAAAACGGGAACTGTCAGAAGGAATTCTGTCACATTTTATTAAATTTTTATATTTTAAAACGGTCTTTTAAAATTCAGGTTAAAATTCTGGTTAAGAAATCTGTCAAAAATGTAGACACAAATTGACATTAATTGACAAATTAAATTTCCTATTTACATTAGGTCAAATTTTATTTTCCGATTTTTTTGAAGCCAACTTTACTTGAAAAAAAGATTTTATTGTTTTAACAGTCGATCTACATAATAAGGGGTAGGAACAACATAATCTATCGTATAAAAGCATGTCGAGTTACAACCGAATTAACTGTATATTATACTGTATATCGATTGTACAACGATTGGGAGTACCGTCTACTGATAAGGGGTGAAAACCTAAAAACCAGCATAGCGCTTGCTTCAATCGTCTCAATGGGTTTTCTTAATTTTTTTCCCCTACTTTTCTTTCTCATTTTGTATATGACATAATTTTAATTACCGCGAAGACAACTTGCATAAACTACGAGGTAAAGGGTATGGCTTTAGGTTTGTTGGCGCAGTGGGCCACGGAAATTTAAAATCAAGAATAGCTTTCTTCTAATAACTGCTACGGAAATTTAAGATCAGTCAAGTTTAATAGGTAATTCCGATAGAATTTGAAAGCTTTTTATATTGCAAGCGTGTGTGCAAATTGGGGGTTTGTTGATTTAAAGAGTTGGATTAATAACGAATAATTTATTTCTACTATGTACACCAATAACAATAAATAAATAACTCGATATTGTCTTTTCTAATGTCGCTCATTTTTCTCGCTTGTCTCGCTCTCACTATCTGACTAATGCACTTTCGCTTAGTCTTCTTTCTTATATAATACAACGTTTTTGCTAGAATGTGCTGGATGACTGATGACCTTTCTACGTTCAATTGAAAGCAATGACTCATTCTTCTAGATCGGTCTATATGCCGATTTACTAATGATTTTATGGAATTACAATATTATCAAAGCACCAGACTGTTAGCTTTGTAAATAAAGTTACAAGGGTAGAGTGAACTGCATTTAACTGCTGATGTAGACGTATAAAAATACAAAAATGGGTCGGTACTTTTTAGGGTGGACTGGGCAACAGAGCACTAAGTCAAGAGTAGACTGCTTGAAATATTAAATATTTAGCAGGGGAGAGGGGGCACTTTAAAACAAAATTTACGTTATTTTTTAACCTACTTGATGAGAATTAAGAAAAAACGAGCGCAATGACTATAGGCACCGTCTAGAAATGAATCAGTATGGACAGCGGATAAAAACTGAAAACTAGTCAAAAAACTAGCTTACCTTCAAATTAAATGTGTAAGATGGAGCCACTGATTTTTAGATTTACTATAGGCAACTGATAATACACGATTCAAATCTAAAGGGCTATAACTGTAAATAATATAATAAATAATCGAAAAAAGGGCCAGACAAATTATTAAAATAAATTTTATAATATTTTATTTACAGTTATAGTTCTTTAGATTTCATTTGTGTATCATTAAATAGTTGACTATAGTAAATCTAAAAGTCAAGACAAGTTTTCAGTTTTTTTCAGCTGTCCATACTGATTTATTTCTCTGCTGTGCTATAGGGATTGAAGGGAGCTCTTCGAGTTGAACACGATAATTCATCTAAGGTCTTTCAAAAAAATTTTGAAATTCTACATTTGTGTTAATTTTTGAAATGAACCAGTTACAAATGGTTATTTTAAATTTCTAACGCTTGCTGGTTTCTCAGTGGTAATAATTCTCTACATTTGCTAAAAGTTATGTTAACGCTTCTTTAAGTCAAAATTTTGCAGTGGGCTTATATGCTTGTATTGGGCATAAAACAAATTTATTATCTCAAGTAAAATTTAACACAAAAACAGCACTATAGTGTTGTAGTTTGTAGCAAACGTCATTTTTGCCTTGATCTGCTTCGATTCCCATTACTGTTTTAATAATTTTTCTAGAGCTATAATATGATTTCATTATGAAACCAAAACATCGGAAATTTACACCTACTAAAATCAAACATTTTAAAATGTCAAATTTTTGACATTGTATAATATGTAAAAATGCAAAATGCATAAATACGAATATTATTAATAATCTAATCGATCATTTTATTATGCTGACAACACACTCCTTGACGTTACTTGCTCAATAAAGAATTTTTTATAAGACAATAGTAATTTCTAGAACAAGGCAATATAAAACACAAATGTCAGCAGTTAAGATAAAATATAGCGTTGATAAATATAAGAAAAAAAAGTATTTAATAACAGAATAGTTACGTTATACAATCATGAAATAAATCATCATTTTTAAACAAAGATAACAATTGACGTTTCTCATTTAATCAGAACTGCAAGCAAATGGCAGATGTTGCTATTTTTAACGGGAAAAAAATCTAAATGTCACTTTGTCAAAATAAACACGCAAAACGGAAACTTCACACCCTAGCATCGTTACATATTTTTATTTTTACTACTACATTTTTTGTGTTTTCTATTTTTAGTTCACAAATCCATCAAATTGACATCCGACCTTTTCTCGTATCAGTAGAAACAAGACGCGAACGTCTAAAATTAGTGCCGTAATCGCATCTTTTAAAATTCCACCGACATTTTCCTCGTGGAACGTTTCGGCGATAATCGCTCTATATTTATCCACAGTTAATGGTTGTACCAATACCTCAAGATAAGTCGAAGTACTTTGTTTCTTAATTGAGCTATATTTTAAGCTATTTAGCGTTTTTTTCTTTTGGTTTTAAGTAGATGACTGGTCGTTATCATTACTTGTGTTATCAAGGGAAAAATAGGGTCGTCTTCAGTGTCGATCACAGAGATGATGTAAACCAAAAATGATGTATTTACATGAATATTGTGAAAGGTCCTTTCACTTATCCTGAAATGAAAACAATAAAAAACTTTTCTTGTTTCTCTGGCAATAATTTTCGTCGGATTGATTGGTTTTTTTATTTTCCTGTTTTGTGTAGGAAGTGATTTTTTACATCCGCACACTCGACTGGAAAAACTTTTTTATGTATGCTACTGTAAAATCGACTTGGAATAGTTTTGCGAAAGAACAAAATCCAAGTATGGAAAGAAAAAATAACACGTAAAATTTTATGCTTACTTGGTTTTTACCACCGAATGTTTAGCATGTTTTAACCCATAAAAGCGCAAAAACCTAACAAAGTTTTACGATTATTTCACAATAATGTAACAAAGCTCTTCTTTGCCAAATGTATTATCTTGTTTCGTGTTTGTAATTGGAGATTCGCATGCATTTTTCAAATTTACAGGATACAAATGAAATTAAGGTAATAAAAACGCCCTGACGTCAATTGTACAGCGAGGATCTAGACAGTTACGGACCTTTTTTTGAATTATTTTTCTAAATGGACATCTTCCATCTGCGATCTCGTTACGCACAAGAGGCGGGACCAAAATAAATAAAAAAACTCATTTCACCGGAATAAAAATGAGATTTTTCATTGTTTCAAGGGTTTGCGTGTTTTTGAAAAAAGGTGTTAATTATTATCTCCGATTATACTCGTAATAATATAAACTAATGATATCATTATCGATGATATTATGAGTGAAATTGTGCTGACAATTCCACTAGTGCGAAGGACGAGTTAAATGGCACATTTATTAAAACAATAGGTACATACGACTACAATTATATTTTTGTTTTTTATCAGTTTTGTGATGCCTTTTGATTGATATTTATAATGACTTTAATTAAATAATTAGTAGTTTAAATTAATTTTAATTGTTGCATAACTTTTACTAGTTTTCTATCGTTCTACTCGTTCCGAACCTCGCAGAAATTTGAGACAAGTGGCATTTTTTAAAACGTTAAATGATAGTTATTGACATCCTATTCACATTTAATAAAAATTACAAAGTTTAAACCCTATAAATTCAATGTTGCCAACAGAAATTTTAATTTCCAGAGTCATCTATTATGCGAATTCTATTGAACTTGACTTTACACATTAAAAACTTGGCAAATTAGTGCCTATTTTCACCTTGTCAACCTGATTGTAATTAGTGCATGTCGAGGTGCAAGCCTCATCTGCCTCTTCTATTTGTTCAGCCATTTTATTGGTCAGTGGTTTCGTTTATTATTGATTGATTTATTTATCTTTCCGCTACATTCGATGATTGTTGAATAGACTATAAACTATTTTTTATAGTACCTGTTACATTGTTGTACAGTTGGCAATATCATTTTTGAACTGGTGTGCTAATTTATCGACAAATACCATCAAAATTAGAAGAAAAAATGAAGTAAAAACGCTGAGAAAGCAGCTGTTTACTAAAGCAGCACAGGAACGAGAAGAACATCTACTAGTTCAGAATTATTAAAAGAGAACTAAGAGAAAATAACAGTCTAAAAGAACAAATCAGAGATAGATAAACTACAATAAATGAGAGACACTTTATTTTGGACTGATTTTTCTATATAATTTTATTATAAACTTCTACACACCGTGGCGTTTTAGTGATGTAATATCACCACCAGCATTAACCAATATTGTCGCAGAACTACGACGGAAGCGGTGTCCGGTATATAAAGTGTAATTTTTTTAATTACACTTTAAGTTAATTGAAGGAGACTGGCGCATTCATATCCACAATATTTCTTAAATCAACTGTTGCTCTTTAGCACTGAATTTTTTGACCAAAGACTCGATAATTTTAATGTTTTCGCTTTATACAAAAATAAGTAAAAGTAGTTTTACCCATTGTTATTATAAACATGATTCTTTTCTGTATAATAGATATCTACAAGAGTAAAAGCATCGAAACCTTTTATCAAAGTTTGGACCCGGCTGAAATATTATTAAGCTTTTGCCGCGTACTGTACAAGATATTTTCTTCTTATTTTCACATCGTCCTCACTCTCTCATTAGTTCAGCACATGTCAGAGTCATCTATACAATTGTCGAGTTTTACAACAGTTGCATATACCTGTAGGCTATTTCAGAGCAACATGAAATTCTTTAGGTCAAAATAAACGATTTTGTAGATTATTGTTTTATACAAAGTTCTACCGTTTAGTAGCTAGAGGGCGTGATAACTTTGTAATCCTTTATTGATTTTAATGAAATTTTGCATTGTATATAGGGTGTCTCAGAATTGACGAAGGAGCTTGTATGTGCAAAACGAATACAATGACCAAGAGCTAAATTTTTAATCTGCTTCGTCGTAGGAGCTTTCACTTTAAGAAATAGATTTTTAAAATTGACCAATTCGTGTCTTTTTTAAACAATGGCAAAGTTGAATTTTACAACAAACGAACTTATTATCAGAAATTAAAAATTAGCGTGGTTTGTTTGGTCGACTAAGAAAGTTATCATTACTGAAGCAGTCGTTCGGTCAAATCAGCTAATTTTTCTAGGAAAACATTAGAAATGTTTTAAAATTGGTTAAAGTTTAATGAAGGATTAAAAGAACGCAACAATTATTATTTATAAGTCACAAGAAGGTACAATTATACACAATAACCCTGAAGAAAAGATAAGGTCTGAGATTTCGTAGATTATCATTGACAGGTATAGAATTGAGGGTACTGCGTAGTGGACCAAAACAAATTACTACAAGTTTTTCTTTTTTCAACAGGCATGCAAACAGACTATACCACACTGGCACTATATTCATCAATGTTGACTAGAACATCTACAAGTTTTTAATGTGTAATAAACAAACTTTTAACCTTAATCAGCGGTTTGCTACACTGATCTCAGAGAGACACTTTTTATTGTTCTTCAATTATTCAAGTTAACAAATAAATTTTGTAGTAAAGCTGCACAGACCAGAAACCGGAAAAATGTTGACTAAATTTGCAGCTGTCAGTTCAAGGAAATCAAATCAGGGGTTCTAGGTGGCCAATTTATTGAACCTCTATGCCCAATCCAGGAATTGTGTAGACGCTCTAGTAGACGTCTCACAAGTCTGGCATAATGTGGTGGAACACCATCGTGTTGCCACCACATACATAGCTTGAGGTCGAGTGGAAGATCCTCTAAAAGTCCTGGTAAATGGTTGTTGTGGAAGTTTTTATAAGAGGCAGCATTAAGTCGGACAGGCAGTAAAGTGTTAGATTTTTGGTAATTTGCTAAGCTAATGTAAAAAATTGTTTACCAGCGAATTTTCAACAATGCAAGCCCATAATTTCACAGAAAAACTCTTTCGAAAAGTTGTCGTCAATTTTGAAAAGTGGAAAATCTAATTTTTTATAATATAATTATAATTTTACCATATTTTTTAAGTAGGTACATTTAAAATTTAAACTTTTCAAAATAACAGTCATCGTCTAAGAGACTGCCATTCACTTAAGGAACGCCTGTATGTGGACGTCTAATTTACACTACTCTATAATTTTTATAGAATATTTTTTCTATAAATTTTCTTGTTTTTAACAAATCAAATTTTTTTAACTAATAAATATTTTAGTTTCTCAATTGTCAATATATCAAACCTTGTTATTTAACGATCCATTAATAATGTTTTGAGGTGTAGTTTATCATTTCAAAAATGATTACATTTTGATGAAACTAGCTCTACTTTTTCAGCAATAAACATATGTAATCATTACCAATACATGTTGGTCAAAATGAAATTAATGGCTTTTGCATCAATGTATCTTTATTAGTAGATATTAATGTGTTTTTTAAAAAAATAAATATAAAACTCATTAGTAGATATTTCTACAATCGCACTTTTCTGCCTGTTTGTTATTTGAATCGATGTGATTTTTTCTCTTTTCCGTGTTTGTCGATAATAAACGTAAACAAAACGAGGTGTATGTAGGCTGTAAATTAAATTATCTAAATAGTGGCGGTCATAAATATGACAATTAGTGCTAGAGTTAAACAATGAAATATTATTCGTAGCGGAAACGTTTCCGTGTTATTTGAACAGGACGTCGACGACCGGAAACGAAAGAAAAGTCCTGGCTATCCTCCCGAAACAATATGCTTGGTGCACTCTAAAAGCGAAATCGATACACCGCCAGTTTCTTGGATTGTGTGTGCATTGAAAGAACGACAAGGATCAAACATCCATCTGTATAGTCTCTCTCTAATAACTCGAGCCGGGACACTAGTGGAACAAATTGAATTTTGACTCTTGTTCTCTTGCATCCTTGCCATTACATCGTTCGAGCGGACCAGAAGGTTCTTTATGACGATATGGACTCGGGACAAAGTGATACGAATTTGTTTATATTTTCTTCTATTTTGTCTAGTTTTTTCAATTTAATGATTCCAAGATATTAAAACTGTCATTGCACAAGGCACGTTTCAATTTCTTATAAATTATGTACAGGGTGGTTGATTTTCCCTTTGCAGGGCAGGGAGGATTTGCCAGGTTTCTCATTTATTTGATCATCACACAAAGAAACAATTTTTCACAATTTGTCTATTTTTTTTTTTCAATTAGAAGAATATTTAAGAGAATAAGTTGATTAAAATAAATAGAAACATATAGTCACCTATGAAAACAAGAACATTTTTTGTTTCTATTTTTTTATGTTCAAATTGTCTTTCTTCTTCTTAACTACAAAGCTGTGCTCTTTTTCTTACAGCTTTTATAGTATTACTTAAATGAATGTTTGTAACTATACTAAAAGCTCTTTCGGTGTGCATCTTGAGTAGATTTAAGTTTTCACTATTTTCTTTATAAATATGATTTTTGAAAAAATCCAAACAAAGAAATCTAAGGGTTAAGATTAGGTGAACGTGGATGTCATTGTTTTCGGTCTGTAGTTCCGATTGTTTGCCAAAATATTCCGTTATTATATTTATAATTTCATGTGCATTATGGGTGGGAGCACCGTCTTGTTATATCGTCTAGAAATCCATTCATTGTAGCACCAAGAATCTGCTCGTACTGTCGAGTGCTTAAATTTTTATTAAATAAGATCAGTCTCACTATTTTATTGCTCATTATTCTACACCACACGTTGAATCTAAATCTTCCTTGTCGTTTACGTTCCAGTTTGTAATGTGGATTTTTATTTGGTTAAAAACGATTATTTTCTTTGTTTATTATGCCATCCTGGTTTATAATTCTTATGGCTTTACTTCGTGAAATTCTCACATTCTCTTCGATTTTTTTTTGTAGAAAATTTAGGATCTGTCTTAGCAAAACCTAGCACAGTAATAGCGTTTTCTTTATTATTTCGTTTAAAATAAGGTTTAGGTCCCGATGCTTAGAAAGAGCCGTGTTTAATATATTTTTTTTTATCTTAAAAATGAGCGTTTCAGGTTGGTGTCTTTCGGGGTAACATTTAAAATATAAATTTGATAAAAAAGTAATTTTGGTCTGTATCTCAAAAACTAGAAGATATAAAAAAATGACTACACCCTTCGATTCTAGATAAAAATTGGTAATGGCACTAATTTTAATTTTTTAAATTGATTAAAAAATAAAAAAGTTATGGAATTTTAAAGAAGAAATTGCCAAAAAATTAAAAACGCCCTGTATTTCACAAGCAAAAGGTGATAAAACAAAATTGATTAGACCATTAAATTTGTCTCAAAAAAGTAACACGAGAATGCATTATTGGTTTTTTTGTGTGATGATTGGATAAATGAGAAACCTGCCAAAACTATCGAAAATGAACCACCATGTAGATTGTACAGGATGGTGCAACTTAGATGTCCTTATATGGTATTTCCGAAACTAGATGTAACAATTTTTTTGTGAAAATAATTTTAGTGAAAACTACACTCTTTTGTTTCTGATTTATACATGTGAATCTTGACCATGTTGATACCCTTTGACCTTCTTTAGACTACCTCTAAATTGAAATAGGTCTATACTTGGTTGCAAGATCTATGAAAACTATAAAATCATTAGGAAACCTCCAAAATTAACTGATAAAATGTCTATTGCAAAATAATCCGAACTAACTTATGTCAGCCCGGTCGAAGCAAACATCTATTTAGATTAGATCAAATGTTTGCTGCTAAAAAGTTGTCATAAATTGGTTCGGATTATTTTATAACTGGCATTAGCAGAAGTTATGTTCGGGGGTTTTTGATAATTTGTAGCGATTCCTCTATTCTAAACCACATTTTGTTGTTGGCCAGCTTTATAAGATGTTGGTGTTTTTTCTTGTGGACTTGAACTGAAAAAAAATGCATAAATTAAAAGAATGTTTACTACCCTATAACATAATTTGCCAACGTTCTGAAATCAGAGCTTTACGCTCCGACACTACGTCGATTTTGCTGACGAGAATACATTTCTAGACGCTTCTTCATTTATTATTGTCTAACAAGCTTATGTGATACGTGGTTGTTTACATTTTTTTATTGAGCAGACACATACCTTCTGAGCTTGCAAATTACATGTACGCCATATATTTTTATTTTCTACGTGATAATTTGCAATTTAAAGAGAAGTCTGGAATGTTAAAGTCCTCAGAAAGATATATCATGTTTACAATTTTTGTGATGAAATAAAGTCTAATGATGATAAAGTTTATGGCCACCCTAACACCAGGACCATGCTTAGCACGTGCTAGGTCTGGTCCAGCATTGTCGAAATCTGTTTACTTTCTTTTATTGGGGTCTAGAAATGATGGTTTGCGGTTAGACCTTTATAAAAATGAGTGAAAGTTAACTACCGGATTAAGTCGTAAACACGATATATCTTTCTGTCTGAGGACTTAGATGGCATTTGAAGTTGTTAGATTAGTTTTTGAGGTAATGAGACTAAGAGTCTTATGTACTCTCTACAACATAAATAAGATACAGCAGGGCTAGGTAGGATTCAAACCTACATGTATCTTAATCCAACTTTTTTTGCCTAAATTATAAACGTCAAACTTTCTTCCATAGAGCATTCTTGGTTGGACCATTTGTGGTAACGAATGAACAATATTGATTAAAATAAACTAATATTGACTCTACATTCTGAGAAAATAGGTTATATACTTATAAGAAAAATAGATAAAAAATATAATAGCTCTATACAAATTAATTTAAAAAATCTTTTGCCGAAAATGCTGAGAGGTTTAACAAAATTTCGAAAAAATGCGCCAACCTACACCCTATTTTGTCGTCGTAGACAAGTTTTTGATTTTTTTTCTTTTATAGTGCATGTTCTTTAGTCTAAATATACTCGTCATTTAAATGCAACGAGTAAAAGCTTAGTATTCTCTGTACAAACTAATGAGGAACCACAACATTAAACCCAATTAGTTCACCGTTTGAAGACACAGAAACTACACTTGTAATTGAATCATCGATAAGATTTCCTGTTGCATTAAAAAGCTCTTTTCAAGTAGATATACTAAATGCAAAAAAGTGCAATAAATTAAGAGTAACGTTAATGCATTTTGTAATGAATGTAGCTAAACCAAAATTCTCTTCTTTTGTTTTAGTCAAGTCCACTCTGGTGCGTTGTTTCCAATTGATGCAGGATTCTCCGTTGATCGAGTCGATTAATTGAGACGAGAAGTGGAACGTCGTCCTTAAACCGTGTCCGGATGCATCTCGAATCGTTTTCCTTTTCTTTTTTGCCCCCTCCGGCTTTGTTTTCCGTCTTTGCACCGTGTACTGACAGACAGACTTTGAACCGTTCGCGCCCGGCATTTCCAACTCATAGAAAACGTGAATTGCTGTCTTTTCTGACACGAGAACTAAATCCTAATGCACAACTCTCAAAGGCGCAAAAATAAAAACAAAATAGCTTCTAAAGCACTTTCTTTATGCTCGAGACTTCTTTGTTAGTGTTGTCGCTGCGCCTTTTCGCAGGGCAATTTCCTGCTTTATTAAAAGTATAAATATGTAAAACGAAATGAAAACGGGAATAACACTGATAATATCATCGCAATAAGGAGTTGTACCTTGAAAACGCCCAGGGCCGGACTGGTTTCTTACCAAAATTATGCTTTTTAGATTTTGATAACAAAATATGAGATACGCTGTGAACCGTTTCAATTATATTCCCTCGTTCTGAAAAATTCGTAGCGGCTGCGAAAACTGGAATTAATGCAAATATAAAGCGACATAATGTACGTATTGTTTGTACATCTTATTAAAATTTATGAACTTTGAATAATATAATAATGGAATTAATATTTATGCACGAAGTTGGCCCTGTTCCGTGTGCCCACAAGGCGCTGTTTTCCTCCATCTCTCTCCCGTCCTTCTTTGTTAATAAGTTACCCCTGAACTTTAAAAACTTTCAGCATTTTAAAATGTTTCAAGCACTATTCACTCCGTTTCAATGCTTCGACAATATTAAAAACAATAATTTATTCCGGTGGATAACCATTAGTGTTATCGCCGTAATACAGCTCGAAAACTATCGTAATCCTGCATAAACCCCCATTGATCAATAACCCGTACATCCCTCGTCGAATCTTTACTCTACAACACTCGTCCATCCTTGGTATACTAAATAAATCAGAAAAAGACGACGATATGAGATTGTGGGGAAATCATACATACATTTATATGCAATGTAATGAGGCAAGTGACGTGACACGTGCACGAGGGGTGCAGGAAGCCGGCCATAGGGGCACCCGATCGAGGGTTACTTCGGCATTTTCATGCCTATCTCGCCATAAAGAAATATAATTTCCAAGAGGGAATTTTAATTCAGCCCTACTACGGTTATGACACTACGCGCCCACTTAACCCATGACATTGCACAATATTCGGCTTACCATCATCACATAGCCAATACCAGATTTTTGAAAATCATAGAAACGTTTCTTTTTGATTTTTATACCAAATTAGAAACTGAATTATATCACGCATTTGAGTTTGGTAATAAAGCTTATTACGTAACTGAGTGGGGAAATAAAATTGATTAATTTCCAGTTTTTCTGTCAACATAAATAACACCACATTGTCAATCAATGTCTGCGTATTCGGGTTCTTTAGATTCAAAAACTTGGCGGAATAATTTATTTTTGGCCTTGTGAAAATTAATTATATTATTACTTGTCAGTTAAATAATGTCAATTTACAATACCGGTAGTTGTCGAGCGATAGGTAATTTACAGTTCTTAGACTTATCTATGAACCTCGCTTTCGGCTCGGGCTTGAAAGTAAGTCTGCATACTGTAAATTTTACCTACCGCACTCTAAAGTAAATAACTATTTTGCTTTGCTATGTACACCAATAAAACAACAATAAATAACTAACTTCATATTCGCACTACGATCGGTGTCAGCTTAATTCAATCACGTCGTTTCCGAGAATATCGCTGCGTTGCTCGCTTGTCTGGTTCTCGATAACTGACTGACTAACTCCCGATGAGTCTCCTTTTTTATATAACCAAACGTGCTTGCTAGAATGTGCCAGAAGTTTCGCGACCTTTCTAGATTTAATTGGCAGCGATAACTTATTTTTTCCGATTGGTTTTATGGAATTTTACGGCTCGATGCGCTTGTGGTGCCAAATCTTTCTAGTATTTTCTGGAGTTATTTATTCGAATTTTCTTTCTCTTGTTGTTATTTTGAATTGCTTGTAACAATATTGATATTACTTCTCAGAGAAAATTCCAAGTTTATCAAACAAAGTGGAGAGAACTAAAACTTATAATATTTAATATTTATTTTTTTAATTAACTGCTGATGATCCTGATGTAAGTTTGTATAGGCATAACAAATAGTTATTTGTTTAATTAGGCAATAAAGCATGTTATTTAATGCCGTGTCTGGCAGTTTAAAGCTGCAGCCGAGTCTTTGAAGTCAGGCAGACCATTAAATCTGCTTTATTTTCTCCCTGTGTCATCAAATTACTTTTTTTTTTAGAAAAATTTGCTGATTGACACTTAATTTCAAAACTTTGTGACAGCTGAAATTTCTTGAACGGCTTTAAAGTGTCCGATTTACTGTTTGGTTCATAGAAATGCTGACATATTGTCTAGTCAATAAATGTGTTTGTTTAGTGCGCTTAAATTGTCACTAAAATGGGGTGTTTATTGTCAATCAGCAAAAAACAAATTTTTTACGAGAAGAAGGCACTGATACCGGTAATTTATTTAGACACACTATATTTTTCGATAAAGTATAAAAAGAATAAAAACAACTACATATCTAAGAAATTTTTTTTAACTTAATATCTTAGGTGCTTAAAACATTTTTTCTGATGTCTAGGTGTTACTTTTAAAAAATAGGCACAATTCCTCACGTTCCAATTCGAATAAGCAGTCATTTGTTTTCTGTTTTGTTTGTATTATAATGGTTTACCGCCATCTAGAAAAAATAATAAACAAATATTTTTAATATTCTATAACAGTGTCAAAATAGTAGGAATGTCTATTTATTATTGAAGATATTTAAAAGTATTATAAATTTTTTTGAGTGGAAACAGGCTTTAATTCGAATCCTATCTAGCCTTGGACGTTTTGAGAATGTACTAGAATCTAAAGGGTACAGAAGACAGTTTTTAACTTACAGGGAACACAGTAGCAAGATCTGTGCTATAAATTGGGGACCTATTACCTATTTATACTGGTCTGGGGCCTTTAAATACTGGAATATGGATATTTTCGTCCAAAAATCAAGTTAAAACTTATAGTTTATGGGACATTTTTTAGCTTTCTTGTTTTACAAATATCTAGTTTTACCATTATTACTTTGTTTTTTTTAAAAAAAATTTTACTTGTTAATTGTTTTATTTTTCTGTTTTCTGCTCTTTGTTTTAACATTTTTCATTGCTTTCAAAACTCTCTATCGCCACATCTCTTTCTGTTGCTAATACTGTGTCAATCTTTTTTTTTTTGTTTTTTTTTTGAGCTGTTATAGTTTTTTTCTAATTCTCTCATTTTCTATATTTTTTTTATTTATTTTAACAGAGACGTAGAAGATTTTTTTTAATAAGTTAAATCTGTGCTTTCTTTTATATAAAAATTACTCTACAATTTTTTTAAATTAAGCACACGTTATGTTAGAAACGAATTTTCTAGTTTGTTATTACCGCCTTGAACGAAGTGACTGGCTTAATTTTTTCCTTCCGTAAATATTTGCTTTTGAATTTCCTCATCGTCTAAAAATAATTTTTCTCTTAGTCAATTCCTATCTTCCGTGAAAGCAGATTGTTCCTGCTGATCCTGCTAATTACGCAGGTCGCTTCGGCGTGTCGCTTTGCATATAAAGCCCAATTGGGTGTCTTTATTGTTTTCCGACAAATAGCCGGTGAAATCAATTTTGATTGGGAAACGGCAAAAGGGAATAGCTTTTGTTCTTGGGGAATATTCAACGATCCGTCGTCTGCTGCCTGATATGTACAAAAAGTCTCTACATTTTTATCGCCGTGTCTATGTAGACAGAAGGGAATGTGAACGTCCGATAAAACTTTACACTTATTGTTTCCATTCTTTGAAGATAAATGGCCTCGACTGAAAATGTATTTTAATTGGATTCGTCCGGAAAAAGGAATTGATTTCTGTTTTTTACAATCACTGAACCAATTAAATCTGAGGAAAAAATGCGACATCATAATCTACAAATTTGTATTAAAGATGAAGCCTTGAAATCTGCTATTTCACACAGATCTCTTTTTTGCGTTTTTGACAGGGGAGGCAGGGGCGCTGATGACATTACACATACTGCAAGAAATATGTAAATATTTGAGTTGGTTTAGATTACGTTGAAATTCTCATTGTGACTCACATTTGATGACTCTTCTTTGTTAACACAACCTGAATCTCTTCGTATTTTTTAAAGATAAGCAGCGAAAGTTCAGTTTACAATTACTCATAATTGATTCGCTTGCAATTATCACGGTCTGACTTTATATCTTGTTGTGTCATCAATTCAACACTGGTGTTGTTGCTGATTTTCGAAATAAATTTGTTTTCAAAGTTTTATCTCTATTGAAACATCACCTAGTATAAAGTTTCACATGTACGAAAGTTGGAATTAGTATTGTGAGTGAATAAGAAAATATTGTTCTATGAAGGTGCACAAAACGGTTTTAAATGAATGAGAAAATGTATTGTCTTGCACTAAAAGAGCTTTTATTATCTCAGCTGTTTAGTGCAATATTTTTCTATTATTTTAAAAAGAAAATGAATTTTGAAATTCTAGTAATAATTCATTTATGTATAAACAGTATTACGGACTCAAGGGCAGTTATAAGTTAAAAATAAAGTTTTGTATTTCTCTTATATCTTACGTGGCGATTACATTTTTAATATTATCTTTATATTGTTCCAAGAAAGAAAATCTATTATTACTTATTGGCTTGTAATTTCGAACATCTGTTGTTCATACAATTGAGTCTTTAAGAAAAAGGTAAATATTAGAAGGCAATTGTATCTTGTAGGAACTAACGATAAGAAGTAGTTTTTCAAACGTTTAAGAAAATTATAAGATAAAATGTATGAAGCTTATTGATTACAGACTTAGAGATAATAATAGGTTGAAACTGTCAATTTGTCATTGAGCAAAACATCTTTACAAGTATAAATTATTAAATTTTAAAACGATTGTTTTGTAAGAATAATTGAATAAACAAAAAATTTTGAAATTTGCGTCTTTAAAAAATTCGTTACAGGGTTGACCAAATCCATGAAATCAAGCGATTTTTAGATAAACAATTTTTAAGAGAGCAAAATATGAACGTTTAATAGTAACATGGTTAAATTATCGTTTGTAGCTTTTTTGTCTTTTTAAACTTTTTTATTATGTTTCATTTTTGACACAAGACGGCTTCACTTTCTAACTCTACAAAAAACATTTTTCACTTTGGGCCTGTCTTTGGGCTAACGCTATGAAATGCCTTTTTTCCCTAAAAGTATTATTGTTAATGGTCATTAAAACAATTTTTTGTTCAGAACACGTTAGAAAACAAATAGTAAGCAGAAATAAGAATTTTAAATTAATAATCGGCAAACAAAATCTAGTTGTAGACACTTTACAAAGCTGGAAACAACAGAAAGGGTCAATGGGGGCTTTATATTAATTTTGAAAACACTCTTTCGATTTAACGTGACAACACAAAAGAAACGTAACTTTTTAAAAATCTTGAAGAATGTACTTAAGATATTCTACTTCTAAATCATATGAAGGCACTTATGAATTAAGAATTTTCTGAAGTATGTAGCATCTAAGAAGATAAAATGACAGATAGTGGTGAATTCTGACTGGACGTCTGTCAGTAACACAGTGATGATAAGAAATGATAATGAGGAGAAAGGTACTATTTTAGAGATTAAACGCTCAATGTTGTATATAGCGTCTTTTTTGTGGCCCTTTTAGTCTTCCCAGACGGGTTAAATTTATAAACAAATTAGAGATAGTTCATAAAGAATATTTTTAATATTAAACGGAAAATAAATTTAAATAGGCGACCAGCAAACCTCCCAAGTAACACAAGTACGTCCGTTTTAGATTCGAGAGTATGATTTGGTCTAAGTACTTCCATAAACCGTACATACGTTGTCCATAAAACATCCAGGAACCGTCCGGCATTGGATGGTCCAGAAATGGTCCAAATTAGTGAACTCGGGACGTTCTAAAAACGTTCATTGGACGTCCGATGTACGCCGAATGGACGATCTCTGGACAATCGTTCGGATCAAAAAAACGTACAGTGGACGTCCACTGGACTTACTTGTGTTACTTGTGCACATTTTTATTTGTCTATAAATTGTTCATAAATAAACATCTACAAAACGTCTATATTTAATTCGTCCGAAAACCGTCTATAATGTACATCTATAAAACATTCATTTTTGGTTTGTTCAAAAAATCGTCCAAAAATGTATATCCATAAAACGTCCGTTTTTGTTTGTCCAGAAACCGTCCGCAGAGTACATCCATAAAACATCCATTCTTGGTTCGTCTAGAAACCGTTCGAAAATGTACATCCATAAAACATTCACATTTGGTCGGTACGCTTGTGGACCATTTTAGACGGTCCGTGGACGTCCATAGACCGTCGGTGTTACTTGGGCTGTTGGATCTAAGCCTAAGATATCTAAGCATACAGATTTAATTTTCTCTGTATAGTATTCGATGGTAGCCAACGGTTGCTAATAAAAATATCAACAAAAACACAGATCAAAATAAGAACAGGGAATTTAGAGGTACCTAGTAGGAAGAAGGAAAATAGGTATAGGTAAAAACAGTTAAAAGAAAAGAGAACTAAGATGAAAAGAAGCAAACGAAAAAACAAAGCAAAGAAAAAGAAGAATACTTACTGAAAATAATTATTTGATAGAAAAATAGGAGAAATGCTATAATAAAAAAACATTCAAAGAGAAGCAACGTGAGGTATATGAGATGTATAAGTTGAGAAGAAAGATAGGCAGTTGTTAATGAAGATATAAAATGTGAACTTTTATAAAAACATTTTTAATAATAATTGTAAATTGTATCTAGTTGTGGGGGAAAAGCATAAACAATCTTTTTACATTCTTAGTGTAAAATTCGCAAGTATAGTGGATCTAACGAAATAAAGCTAACTAAAGCTAAATTCGAGTACCGCTCTTTGCTAAGAATGGTTATATCTTTATTGCTTTAGTCACTCTACTATTTAGTTAGATCCACTATACATTCTTTATAAAAAGCAACTGATTTTTTCTTATATTTTATAAATTATTACAATAAACTACAAATGTTTTATTAAAGACGACTTTACATGGTCTAAATGCTCTAAATGGTAGTGTGTATTTCATTTTCACTAAACATCTAAAGCATAAGTCATAATCTGAACTGTAGAGAAAATTCTACATTGAAAAAATAAATGGAAATATTAATTATAAAAGCGATGGAAGTTGATAAACATAAGAGAATTGAACAGGTTATATTTTTATATAACACACGATATTAACAGCCTCATGTAGACGCATTGACGTCATCAAAAAAAAATTATAATTAAAACGCAGTTTAACATCTAATTACGTTTATGAAAAAAATTATTAACCGATACAACTATTTTTTATGTAGAATACTATGAATACTAATAATTAATGTGCTAATTTCAAGTTGACATAATAGCGGTAGTATCTTTCTTTCTATGAAAAATTAAAAGAATTCGGGTTGTGATTGGTTGTTGCTATGGAAAAGTGTTACAATTTGCCATACTACCGGTAGTATTTCAACTTGAAATTAGAATAATCGCAATTGGAAATTTTGAATGATGACGTTATTATACAACTGTTAGTATTACGGCTTACCGATCTTGCGGTAAGATCCCAAATGTCTAATAACCCTTTTGACCGGTTCATTGTTTTTGAGTAGTCAGCAAAAATCTCAGTACAATTATTAGTATTCGTTACGCTGAGATTTTGCTGAGCTTTTTTCAGTGGACGTGAAGGATTATTGACTTATTGGACTTTTCCTATATTTATTTTATTACGTATATGGGAAGAGTAATTATATTTGGTAATAGTTTGGAAAAATTTGTCACTTTAATTTATTTAAAGTTGGTGTACTGGTCGTAAAAGCCATGACATTGAGAAATTCCCCAGTTTCGAAATAAAACTTAATGTGTAGTATTTCCTGCAACTTGAATCCATTTTCCTCAGTCGCCTCTTCGCTCTGAGCATCCTCGACATGTTTGCTCCATCCACTAATGCGAAAAATAGGTGCGGCAAGCTCATAAAACCGTGACTTTAGCATTGTCTTAAGAGTGTCGACTCCACCTCAAACTACAAAATTGTGTACAATTACAACATTGTATACTATAAAAAACCCCAAGTGATTAACTTTTAGCAAATATCGATTCGTGTCAGTTTTTGTAAAGCGGAAGCATTGATTTCCTCTGCGAAATCCAGTAGCGAAATAACAAATAAACCCGCGGCTCTTATCGCACCAGTATCTACCAACCTACAAGCCGAAAATGCACTGGAACGCGTTTAAGGGATTTAGACAGTCATCGGTCACTCGGATAAAAATCCCTCTCAACCCTGATAAAACCTAACCAACACTGATATCATATCTCGTAATTAGGATATGCGAAGACAACAAAAGACAATTTCGACATCTCTGATGTGTTCTTTCTTTCGTGTCAGTGGGTGAACATCCCCTGTTTTCTGTTGCGCCCTATTGTTGCGGTTATTTTCATTTCCGCATGAACTGCACCACGTTAACGCTTGTTTTCTTTTTAATTCTCTGGCAATCTGTACAGAAACAGGTACGGCAGCCCCCTATAAAATCGTTATATAAATAAAACCGAGAATTTGATAAGTTATTTAGGACGTGCCGTTAAAAATGCTTTATTTTTATATGCAGATCATTAAAGCGGCTGGCATTAAGGGGATATTTTTACGACGCCACCATTTATTGTAAATTGAACGATAAATGTCGAAAATAATAAAAATATAATTAAAATGGGGATTTTGCGAGCCGATGAACGCAAAATCCGACACATATAAAACGTTGCTAAATTTCGATTCTGGTACTTAAATGTGAACAGATGGAGGGATAACGTATCGGACGTTTTCATGTGGTTGATGGGGCACATTTTCGCCCTAATCCCACAGAACAACAATCATTTGACAGAGAGGAAACACTATGATTGACACTTGGATGCAAAACTTGAGATACAAAATGAAATGATTTTTTTAAAAAATTTGTATATGGAATCAATACTTAAATACTTCTATTGTTTCTACAATACAACGTACTAATTTATTTTCTATTACACTTCTTATACAGTGAGCGGCAAAATTATGGAATAACATTAAAACTAAAAACATTTTGTTTTGACAAATATCCTCGAACATGTCAATTTCCTTTTAAGAAAATACATTATTTCAACTTAAAATCTCTAAATATTTTTGGTTATTTTGTTAGATCTTTTAATTGTTGAAATGGCAATACCAAAATATTAAATGATACTTAACAAAGTTTTTGAATAATAATAATTCAAAGGTGTTTTTTGGTCGAAGCTACGTTTTTACTTTACTACATGGCACTGTTAATCGTCAGAATTTCTGGTAGGTACTGGAGTAGAGACAATTCACATCGAATGGTTGAAGCACATACTCAACATTTTCAAAGAATTGTCATTTTCTAAAGATGATAGAATCATTGCTTCTTTTTTTTATGAAAATCTTACTGGACAACGATATCTAGAATTTGTAAAATGAACTTATGCGTGTCTTAAGAGAAATGTTTTCTAATAGAAATCTTTAAGACTTGCTGAATAACAATATCTGGTTTCAACAATATGGGGCACCTCCGCATTTTGCTCTTCCTGTTCGTGACTTTTTAAACAACTATTTTCTTGGAAGATGGATTGGCAGAGAAGGATCAATTGAGTGCCTCTAAGATCTCCAGTCTTTATTCTAACCAGTCAGATTTTACAGACTGGCTACAAGTTATCAGTCAGTTTAAAAATCAATTAAGAAAGATACTAAGTAAGAACGACGTGAAGAAGTTGAGAGTCTGATCGAAGTTAAATAACTAGACGGATGGTTTCGCTAACGTAAAGACATTTAATTAAATTTCCCCTCGACTTTCTAGTTACAATCTTAACAATTTCGATTATGTAAAGAAATAGTAAATAGTTTTTTTCGTGTGTACGTAAGACCACCTCATGGGGCTTGAATAAAGAAGTTGCAAAAGTTTTCGCATAGAATTCTTTTGCAGAAAAATATAGTGCAGGAAATTAGAGGCGGATGTACAAGGTTTTTGCCGTATTTTGTTCTAACGCAGAAATAACAGACAAGTTGTTTATCAAATAGCGCAGACTTCAATGAAAGTTGCTACTCGGTGCTATAGACTTATGGGCTAATTTGAAGTTGAGATAATACGGGTAGTATATTCGTTTGTTTCTATAGAAAACTAAAAGAATTCGTGCCTGCGATTGGTTGTTGCTTTGGAATAGCATTAAAGCTTGCGACACTATCGGTAGTATCTCAACTTGAAATTAGCCTATAAGGCTACTGAGGTCTTCTTCAATGTATCGGAAAACAAGTAAAATTATTGGCCGCAAATCGCGTCATGTACTTGAACCAGTGGGGCACATATTACTTTCTTGATCGTGCAGTGCTGATGACAGGATGTGGTGCGAATACTTTTGGAACTCGTGAATTTGAACAAAGTATAACCAACTTCTTATTAGTTGGTTAGTGGAACACTTTTAGGTGACATTTGTTCATTAAAGCGGCTGCTTTGTCTGAGGAGCCCAATGGAGACGGAATGCTCAGATAAACCCAGTCAGTGAAATCAGGAGAGGGATGTCAGAATATCAGATTCGCTTATACTAAATTTAAGCGAATTTATTCAACGCAACCTAAATAAGTAAATCTTGAATAAAATTATTAACAAAAATTTGTAGAAATGTAAACGGTTTACACAACAAACAGTAACAGCACAGGAAATAGACTACGTAGACGAGGGACTTGGCAATGAAAGCTTTAGGAAGGGATGCGGTAAGCAACAGTTGCGCGGCTTGGTTTGAGGGCGGCAACTGCAGAGTGGATAAAAAGGGAGAAAGTCAAGCACGAAAAGAGATAAGACAACGTCGGAGAAAGGACCAACAAGCGGACGACTGACCACAAGTGGTGCGGTAAAACTTGAAGAGACATTACAACAAAAAGAGTGAACTACTGTCCACGGACGAATGTGGCAAAGCTTGAAAGGAAAAGAGGAAGGAAGAATCGGAGAAACAGAGGAAAAGGGTGCTTGCCAGTCACAGTAATCTAAAGGACTTTCGTCTATTACACCTTACTATACTATATACGTCTACTACTTACTATACTTACTATACGTCTTCTTGTTGCTCAAGTTGAGAAGTAACTTTAACTCAAGTGACTGATAGAAAAGACTGCATATATGGCGCTTCGAACTGACGACTTTGGCTGGTAGTAATAATCCTAGGACAATTGAAAGGATGAAAAGTTTTCTAAGGGCGACAGGAAGCAATCCTACAATGTCTAAATGCAATGATGAGGATGTGTTGTTGTGCTCTTTTTTCTAAGAACAACCTTAATACAATGAGATACATTTGTCGTCTATCTAACAAAAATAAAAATTAAGGGCTGATGTTTTTGGGACGTTTTTTAGATTTTTTTTTAACCATTGGTATAATACGCGCCCACCCAATCCAAGACAGAGAAAGCGGGTGTAGGTTTTGAAAAAGTTTTTAATGTGGTAAACTGAATAGAAATTTAGAAGTAGACACTTTTGAGGCGTCTGTTAGTCACTATAAGGCCTCTATTTACTAGGATTTTTTAAAGAAAATAATGGACTTAAGAGCTGCTTGAAAACGGATACCAGCCATATTGTAACATGTACTGAAAATTATTTTTGACGACAGTAAGTTTTTCAGGTGATAAATAACAAGACGTTTTGAAGTAGGTTCAGGTTCATCTTCAGGTTACTGAAGATGTGATATGTTGGTTCAGTAGCAAGTTGACCAGAAGGTAAAGGTTGTGTAACGTCGACAAGTAAAAAGGTCTTGAAACTTGAAAGGTCGCAGACATGACGCAGGAGACACTGCCTCTAAAATCGACGATATTCTTTTTAAGTTCTTCCAAATTTTTTTTGTTTTTTTTTCTTCTAGTTGTAGTATTTCTTATCTTTTTTCTCTTTTAGTCGTCGCCGTTTTTCTTGTTTTTTTTCTTCTAATTGTCTTCTTTTACGTTCTATCAAAATCGTCGTTTGTTTTTCTTGAATCTTCTAAACAATATTTTTCAAGTTTTACTACGATTGTTTTTTTAGAACCTTTTTTGGTTCTTTTTTTTATAGTTTTCTAGTTCTAATCTCTGTCGAATATTTTTTTCTAAGTTTTCCCAGAATTCATTTCTGTTCTCTTTTTCCTACTAGTTGTGATTTTCTTCAGGAAACTTTAGAACTTCAGAAACTTTAAGAAACCAATTCTTAAAACCTGTTACTGAGAAACTCTTACTTCTAGCTCTAGGGTTTTGACAGTTGGTGTAACTTCATCAGTTGATATTTTTATAGTTTTGTCTAAAACTACTTTGTGCGCTAAGGCAGTAAGATTTTGGAAGTTTTTGTCTCTGCTTAGAGACAAAAGAGCTTGAGTTGAAGCTGCAGGATTTTTAATTTTATATTATAAAATTTTTATATCTTTAAAAGGTGGGAGGCCTGCTGGTTGCCCAATTCGTGAGAAATTTCTCTTGAGAAAACCGTTTAGTGAGAGCTTACAATAGAGTACTTGGTATATTATTTCTTATGTTGTACGCGTATTGAGCTTCTATTTGCGGGACTTTAGGTACTTTGTTGGCAGGTTAATCTATATTTATTATATTCAGAGTCAACAGTTTTCTCTCTTCCTAGTCTTTTTCAGTTACTCGCTTTTTTTCAGTTAATCTCACTTACTTCATTTGTCTTTTCTTTCTATCTATACCCTTTTATTTAATACTACATTATTTTTACATACATTTTGTAATTATCTTCTTATTGGAACTGGTTTTTATCAAATAATTTTTGATTTTTAAACATTACAAGATTTGTTTTGAGAAATTTGCGTCTGTCTAAAAGTAGGGCTTATAACTGATTTAACAGTATAGAGTTGTTCTTAAAATTTTTACTTCTAGCTACTGAACTAGAATTACTTTATAGATCTTTTAAAACAAAACGAAAACAAGTAAAAAAACAATAAAAAAGTAATAAAGTGTCTTTCTCTATTTGACGTTAGCTCGAAGAAAATTTCAGTGTACTGTTTTTTCTTCCAGCCAACTGTTTTATTTACTCTCAATATCTTATCTCGTCTTGTTCCCTCATTTCGAAAATTGGCGCTACTATAAAATCGATCCCTATCCTCTATCATAATGGCTTTTGTCAAAATTGGATCAGCAAGCGTCTAATCAGTAAACATAACATTCTGATTTCTCAAGATACCCATATTGACAAATTCTCCAAAATCGTGCATGCTTTTAATGAAAGAAACGCGTTATTTTTGGCACATTTCCAAGACGGAGCGATAACCGAAAAACTTTGCTCGTTATTGTTGGTTAAAGAAAAGTGTATGATAATGGGAATAGTTGGCAGTTGTGTTATCAATGGGGCGAAATGAAATAAAAGCCGGTGCAGGTGGTTATTTTTGCGTCAATAGGGGAACGATTCGATTAGGAAAATGGTGCATCCGTCTAGGAATCGCAAAGTTCGCTTGGGTCGGTTTAATTGTGAATTGCCGGCCTTGTTCGCTTAACTTTATCTCTAAAGTGACGGAGTTTTAATGTAATTGTTTTGCTTTGTTACAGATACAGTGGTGGCTTTGTGCGGTCAACGAACAGGTTTTAATAGTTCAAGATGTCTGCCGGTACTGTGGTCTGTACAGCCACCATTATACTGGCGGTGGCAGTCTCTTTCACACAAGGTAAGGGATTTTTTTTGACTAGAATTCTTAAATAAAATTAACCAGAAATTTGTAGTTTATTTAGTCTAATAAAATTTAAACGACTAGATTTTTGAGAGACTTCACTTCTCTATTGTGGTAGATAGATATTATGGAATCTGTTATTTTTTGCTTTTGTTTTGCTTTGCATAATTTGTTCGATCTGATTTTGAATAATTTTATTCTACTTTCTGGTAGTTTTAATGAGGTTTTTCTTTTCTACATTTTTTTTATCTCAGCTTACGTTCTGTATTTTTTTTAATGGATTTTAGGATTTATTTGAATCAGAAAAGTTATTCTTCTTGAATGAGTAACTTAACTCTTTGCTTTAACCTAATGATCATTCTTGTTCGTCTTTTTTAACATTTTCTTAACATTCCTATCTCAGGTCTTCTACTACAATTTTGGCATTTGTGTCTTTTGGACTAAATTTAGTTTAAAGAGAAGAAGTTTATTTGTAGAACATTTTTTTAAATAATAGAGACCTGATTATAATTGATCTTTAAGTATTCGTTCGACTCTGATTTGACACTTTCTTTGAATTATTTTATTCTTTCTAACACCTTCTGTTGTTCCTCTTTTTGAGGAAGGTAACAAGTTAGACGCCAAGTACTATAGACTGATCAGTGTAACATTCACAGTTTTAAAAATTATGGAAAAAGATATTGTCGACCAGATGAAAACAGTTTTGACTGACCACAACATTTTACAGGAACAACAGTTTTATTCCTAGCAAGTCACCAACTACTAATCTGTTAATCTGGTTCAATGAATGGACTTATTTTTATCAAAATATTCTTCAAGATATTGCACTCTTGAGTTCTGTTTTAAACAAGGACTGTTAGTGAAGCTAAAACATTTTGGTATTCTTGCTCTTCTGTTATCTTAATTTTTTTTTATCTTTTTGATCAAATATCCATATTTGAGTTGATTAGTTATCAGGTTTTAAGAAGTGTTTAGTGGAGTACTTGAAGATTTGTCGTTTGGATATTTACTGTTTTCTTTATGTAGCAAACATTTCCTGTTCTGCACATTTTAAAATATTTTCAAGCTGATGAAATCGACATCTAATTCTTTGTTTGATTATAATCCGCTGACTAACCTTGAACACATGAATTTGTAGCTTTCAGATTGGCTAGTCCTTCTTAATATTTGTTAAGTCTGTAATGTTGCATCTAAGTCTGTTTTTTACAATAGGCAAACTATTAAGCAACGGAAATTTGAAAGCTCGTTTATATTTGGTTAGCTATTGAAATAAACCAATCACAAATGAATATTTCAAATTTGCTGCGCTTACTAGTTCGTAAAAAAACTGTCTTAAGACAGAAACATCCGAAATTGCAATATTCCATCTTTTATCAAGTGCTGAATGTTATTGAGATCTTGAAATTTTAATCACTTTTGAATTGTCCTGGTCATCTTATAGTGGAGAAACTCAGTGCAAAAGAACAGTCGAGCTATCAACTTTATTAATAGAGTTTAGCCACTTTGGGAAATGTTAGTAATAATAAACGCAAGAAATTTTTAAAATTTGTATCTTCTTTGATTGGCGGAACGTCGGTTTAGAGCAAAAAATTCTAAAAAAAAGTTTTTTGGAGAGTACAATTTTGCTTTTTATTTTTTTGAGCACTTAATTTGCTAACGAATTAACAAAATTTTATTTATTCAAGGAATTTCAAGCTTAAATTTATACAATAGTTATTTACACGATAAGTGCGGGAACATATATTTTGCATATGAGTGCGACAGTTTTACGCACGAGTGAAGAATGTCGCACGAATAAAGCAAAACTGTCCCGGCACGTATCTTGTATATTATTTCTTGCACGGATCTTCCAAAACGCCGAAAGACGATACGTTTAAAATTTGTTTTGATTGAATACCTCAAAATTTAACAAAGTTGTGTAACTCCTACAAAAATTTATTAATCGTAACCATCTTTTTTTTCTGGGTAGATCATTTCTTATGCTTTAAGATTTTTAATAAAGTGTTTTTTGTAGATTTGTTGTTCAAGTTATACAGGGAGTCAAAGACAGACTCTGCAAAAAAAACAAAGGTTTATTTATTTTATATAAGCTAAAAAAGGAAAAAAATTACACCCATTAACAAAATTATTGAATATAGTGCAAAAAACAGTTTTATTGGATTTTTTAATTTATAATCTTAGCTCAAAATCGGCTAAAGCGTTTCTTCAAAAACCCATTAACAAAATTAATTTTTTTTTTTGTTAAAGTTGGAGCAGTTTAAATTTTTTGTTTTTTATAGGTATAACTTAAACTACAAATTTACAAAAAACGCTTTATTAAACATCTTAAAGTATAAGAAATGAGCTACTCAGAAAAAAAAGATCATCTTAATTAATAAATTTTTCTGTCCAAATTAACCAATATAAAAATCGCTTCCCTCTCAGGAATTTGTCTTTTGCGTAAAAATGTAGTATAATACTAGATCTACCCAACAATCCAATAACTCAAATATAAACACACCGAGGGTTGGAATACTAAACTTTCCGAGGCCGCAACTGATATTCAGCCGAATACAAACTGCAAACAATTGATCTGACAATAACGCCCTCTTCTCAGAGCATATCCAAACGTAAACAATTGAAATTCCCAAGGTATGGAATCAGGAATGATGTAGGAAAGAGGATCTTCTCTGAAAGTTTTGGTACGTTATGACAGTGATGGTTTAATTGGAAAAGGAGATAAAAACAGTCACCCGCATGTGTCGTCGCTAAACACATGGATCAATTAATTATCGAGTTGTTCGCGAGCTCAGGATGCTGACGACTCTCAACGCAATTAAACTAGTTAAGAAAAAAATCCACTTGATGTATTATCATTGGCCGGAAATAACACCACGACTGTGAAAATTAAAATACAACTTGACTCATCGCAAATCGGATGTTCAACATCTGGTAAATAATTCATTTTTGACTAATATTAAAGAAAAAAAAAAACTCATAGTGAAAATTAGGGAATACAGAACGAGGGTTGGGTTTTGAGCGAATGTCATTCTTATTAACTTTCGTTCTCGAGGGATTCCGACAAATTAATTTCGTTTCACTTTCTTGACAAAGTACACAAAATTTAAGAGGACTGTTCTGGAAACTTTTTCAAGTAACTCTTTAAAGTTTGAAATTTTTTTAGAATTGTTTTAAGGCAGGTGTTGCCTTGTAGGTCAGTGGTCTAGAATCTCGTCGAGAATACACACTCTATTTTGTTAGAAATAGCTAACATCTACCAAGTACGTCAGTTTTTTAGTTTTTATCCTCTTACTCTTTTATTTATTTAGTTTAAAATAATATAATGAAATTCTAATTAAAATATTGTGTTTAAAGTTTAATTAAGTAGTTGACTGCTGTACTAATACATCGACAAATACCATCAAAATTGGAAGAAAAGAAGAAGTAAGAACGCCGAGAAAGCAGTTGTTTACTAAAGCAGCACATGAACGAAAACAACATCTACTAATTCAGAATTATTAAAAGAGAACTAAGAGAAAATAATAGTCTAAAAAAACAAATGAGTGATACATAAACTACAATAAACAAGTGACATTTTATTGTGAACTGACTGATTGTAGTGGACTTCCACCCACAGTGGCGTTTTAGTGATGTAATATCACCACCAGCATCAACCAATATTGTCGCAGAACTGCGACGGAAGCAGTGTCAGATATATAAATGCTAACCTTATCTTTGTCTCTTCAATTGATGAATTGAGAATAAAATTTTTGATAGCTTTAACAGATTTTGCCGGCAACAAAGACTTTGTGGCGCTTTGGCTTGTTATACAATCTCTGGAAACGTAAGATTTTCTGTTTCACTGTCACTTTCTTTCATACTGACTCGATTTCTGTTGATTGTAATTTAAAACCACTGCGATCAGTCACAATTTTAATTGTCAGAAATTCATGGCAATCTGATAAATATTTAAATTTTGCTGTAGTACATTGTTCTCATTGGTCAAAATTTGTATCTTAATGAAAAATTTGTATTGTAATGAACATCATTAAAATGCAGGTATGTAATTTGTAACTAATAAACTAATTAAAGGATGAAAATAGAAAAAAGTATTCACACAACGCTCAATATATTCGTATAAATTTATCCTGGATATTAATTTAGCATTATTACAGTAAAAACATTTCGACCATTTTTAAAGACATTTGAAAAACCCCCTGTATAGATGGTAATTCCTTCATGCACTCTTTGTGCCTGTGTGTATTTTCGCTGTAATTATTCATCCCTCTCTGGCGGTGATTTATTCGTAGCGACAGAAAAAGACAGGAAAGGGTCGCAGAGTGGTATCATAAAAAATATATGACGGACAAACATGCAACGAATGACGTGTAAAAAAGCGAGCAGCTCTTAAAATAATGAAATTTCTAGAGAAGAGTGGCATGCTTTTGTCTCATCCCTATGCAGCTAAGTTTTCGCGACATTCTTTGATGCACCACTTTGTGGTTACGCTTGAAACGAAAATATTAATTACAAGATCATTTTTAAAAGCACTTCTCGCTTGAATAGATAAATTAACTGAGCAAGTAGAAAAAAATCTTGTGATTCATCAATACGTCTCTATGTTATTTGCTATTAAATATTGAACAGTCACGTTATAGAGGCGTAGCCGGCAATTTTCCGAACTTTGAATAAACTGAATGCGGTTTCGAGTTATTCCGGAATTATAAACTAACATTAGCCAGAGTCGGACCGTGCTACCGGCTCGGTTAGTTAAATTAGTTTGTTTAATACATGTTTCATACTTGTGAATACTGTGTGCATACACTGTGGCCATACACTAGAAGAGGTCAAACGCCATAACAACTTGAAAGCTAATTATTTTGCTCCATGACAAGTTTGCTTCCGACGATCAATAACCACAACGAAAAACACTAGTTCAGACACTTTCACAATTAATCCTTTATAGCCGATACTTTACCCTCCAAGATCAATGTTTCCATAACATTGAACAGAACAGATGTGCTAAAATCAATTGCTGCAAGAAACACCGAAGCTTTCAAATATAAAGTTACCACCAGGGTTCGTTCTTAAAACTACTTTTTCTACTCCCATACTCTAATTGGTTTATAGTTGCAAATTACCTCTACTTTAATAATGTTCACTAAGATACAAATTTTGACCAATAAGAACAACGTACTACAGCAACATTTAAATATTTGTGATGGCAACTAAAGATCACGAGCACAAATCAAAATTGTCCGAGCACTTTCAGAATAAAAAACAAAATTTGACAACATTGTTGTATCTAATAACATCTAATCTACTTACGTATTTGTTATAGACTACTTGTCATAACACATGTGGTTTAGTTGTTTTAGCAGCAAACAGTCAAGTGTAATTTATGTTTCACATCAATACACAAAAAAATGGAAGTCGATGGTAATACTTTGGTTAGATAGTTTGTTATAATCGGAAATGTTTATTTTAGAGCACGTCAATTACAAGTGGCGGGTGAAGAACACATTTATTTATTTATATATTTTATTTATTAGTTATTACCAGGGTTCGGCGAGAGCGAGCTCTTTGCCGTGGCCTGATTTTGCAATATTATTTACACCTTAATTCGCTTTATTCAAACGATAATAATAAATATTAATAAATTTTTACATTCGCGCATCTAAGCGACGTTGTAGACCAGTTGAATAAACAACATGCTGTCTGTGTAATAACACTGATTAATTACCTGGCTGTTTGTTCGATAGATCTCTGTTGCCGGAGTCTGGTCATTACCTGTATTAAATACGTCTGTAGTGTACCCAAAAATTAAGTACGATTTCTAAAAACACGAAGGTGATGTTATGAGTTTGTACCCCACCGACTTTTGTGCGTCCATGTTTTTGTTTGGCTCTTTTAACTAGTGATGCCACATTTAAGGATTTATTTGATTTTTGCACAATCTGGGGGAGGTAAAGGATTTTAAAAACAGCGAAAACATTTAAATCAGAGCTATCTAACGATGAGAAACGGAAAAATTTTTTTTTGAAATACGGTTTTGTAGAATGTAAGATGAATATCGTTTATCTAGTCGCATTCTTAGATCCAGACTTTTTTTGTATTTCAGGACATCTCTGGAACAGGTACAGTATAGGATGTCAATTATTACATTTGCATAACTTATAAACTCGGTTCTAATAAATAAGTTTCAAAATTTTGATGTTAACCACGTGAGAATCACTATTTGACAAATAAAAATATAGAAATTTGGAAAAAGGTTTTATAAATACTTTGTATATGATTTTTGTTTTTACATTTGTGAACTCGTGTTTATTTATTGCCATGAAGAAAGGCGCCAAATTTAAAAATATATTTATGCTTCCTAAACAAAACGGATAGATGTGTATCTTATTACGTCCATTTGACATAAAATTATTTCTTGTATAAAATTTGATAAAAAATGAAATAGAATGTCGTCCTATATTGTGACCTATCTGTCTCACTTTGTATTAAATTTGATCTACGAAATAACGTTGTGTCAAAGGGACATTAAAAATGATTAAAAATAATAAATATTTTGATATCACTTTTGGGTATTTTACGTTATTTTAACAAGAACTATACCAGTTAAAACTTTTAAAGACATTTAAAAAATATCCTGTATATAGGATGACAAGGAAAAGATTTTTCAATCGAGCACACAACTCTAATTAGAGAGTTATGAAATTGAAAAACAATTGTTGTGGTTGTCTTTCGACATACTTTTCTTTTTCATGGCTAGCTGCGAGTTTTTTTTTAATGAACATTTTTTATCAGTAGTGTTTTTCATTGTGTTATGTTGACAATGCTCCTAGAAGGTATTGAATATATCGGATTTGTTGGTATGGTATCTAGAAAAGCAGTGAATAAGTCGAGTAACAAGCGTGTAGGAATTTGCAATGAACAAAAGTATTGAATTTTCCGTTCTAGCGTTCATTGTGTGCAAGAAAAATTATAAAAAAGAAACGCTGAAGAATTTTTCGTTGAGGCAAGTGCAAAGTATAATTATGTTCTCGAGGAAAAATTCCATGAAGACAAATTAAAAATTGATTGAGTCGACGACGTTGGTTGTACATCATGGTGCAAAGTGGTCACGCTCTCTCCTTCATCCCTTATTACCACCTGTATTAGAACGTTTTAGTTTAATATGAAATGATAAATGTGACCGGGGGGTGTTATAAATTCGAAGAATCTTGGATATTTCCGGTGATGGGGTTGTAAGCACTGTCACGCTATTACTAGATTATTTAAGAATTATTGTGTAACTCGTCGACTAATTGTTAGGGGTTTTAACGGATTATGAAAGCAAGGAGTTAAGTTATTGTTTTAATACAAAAACAATATACAAAGTGTTTTATATAAATCACGTAACTGTCTAAAATGCTAATAAGTATTCATAAGCAGGATTTGGAAATAAATTTTTAAAATAAAAACGAAGCAAGTTTCTGGAGGGAGTAACGGAATCTGTCAAAGCGCACAACACTGGCGGACAGTTTGACTACATTGACTGTTATTAGTGTCATATTAATGTTTTACATCAGAACAAACATTGTACACAGTAAAAGACTCGCTTTTATGCAGCTAAACTGCAGCCCTATGTATACTTAAAAAATGAAAAGGAGATTTAAACATTTTTTGCACAAATCTACACCGCAGTTGCAGTTATAAAGCTGCTGTATAGGTTCTAATTGCTCTAAATGGCTGATCTATGTCTTTAATAGCAGCTTTAAAGCGTATGAGGTTAAAAAATTAAATTTTTAAATAGAACACTAATTATACTCTACTTTTTATAACTTTTTGTAAAATAAAAATACTTTTTTATTGTTTTATCTAGAAGGCTTTGATGGTTAATAAAATATTTTTAACTAATGTTGACAACAATTAAAAATTAAACCAGTTTAATAAATACTCTAATTTACAAAATACAATAGTTTAAATTAAAATAAATTAGTTTATCCGGTTCAACTTTTTTTTTAAATAGATAAATATACATTCTTGTTTTACGCTTGGTTTCGTTTCAAGTTTTTTTAAATTTTTTATTATTTGTTTTTACGAAGTTTGATTTTTCTTTATATATGTTCCTTATTAATCTATGGTGTTGTTGTTTTACTCTCTTTTGTAGTAACACTTTTCATTACCCTTTCTTTACGGAAACTAAAGAAAAAGCTTTAGAAAATCTTTTTTTAAACCTACAACTCACATATCTTTTCTATATACGAATACTTTTCTTGGTACATTTGATTGTACCTCTGTATTTCTTACATTTTTTTTTTATTTTTTTTATGTCTATATTTTGTTAGTCTTCCAATGTTTTCGTATTTTTGGTTTTTTAAAAACATTATTTTTAATTTTTGCTACTTTATTTTTTTTACGTATATATTTGAGGGATAATATTATTCTTTTCTGGCGGTTTACCTTGCTTCTTTTTCTTCTTCTTTCTGATACTGGTCTTTTATTTCATTACTCTTTATTTTTTCAAAGTGCTCTTTCAATCTTCCTAAATACTATTTTAGGTTCTTTTATTTATTATATAGTTGTTGTTTTTTTATATTTAGCATGTTGTTTTTTTTATATTTGAGTTATTTTTGTGTACCATAAAATATTTAGTTTTTGGTTGTTGCTATAATAATTCTCTCTTCTATTATGACTAAATTTTTAATTTTTGTTTTAATTTCTTTTCGTTTCTTTTTTTGTATTTTTTGTAGTCTAGTTTATTTTGTAGTTAGGTATTTTGTCTGTTTACTATTCTTTTTTTCTCATTTAGTAGTTTTTTATTTTCTCTCTTTTATGCTGTTTTAAAACATTTTTGCTTAAATACTGAAAAGTCATTTTTTCTTGTTTCCACAAGTACTTGTGTGTACAAGTATATTTTGGTGTTTGAATTTTGTGTTTGCTACTACTGGGTTAGTGTCTATGGATATTTCAATAAGTTTTTCATCATTATGTTATACCTATATTTATATTTCTTACTCTTTTGTTTAAGTCTTTATTATTATTATTCGAAATTTGGTGTTACGGGGAAGTGGACGACAAGGCAGAGAAAAAAAAAAACTGTTTTATAAGGCCAACGTTTCGAATCTTTTATTGATTCTTCTTTAAGGCTTCTAATAAATGTCAGATTTGTTTGGCATGGTACCAATTTGTTTCGGCCAGTGGTCGCCGGAAGACTGGCCGAGACAAATTGGTACCATGCCAAACAAATCTGACATTTATTAGAAGCCTTGAAGAAGAATCAATAAAGGATTCGAAACGTTGGCCTTATAAAACAGTTTTTTTTTCTCTGCCTTGTCGTCCACTTCCCCGTAACACCAAATTTCGAATTAAAAAAATGGACGTAATTCATGAAAATAATTATTATTATTGTTTTTTCTATTACCTACATTTGTTTTTGTTTATCTTCCAAAAATTTGTTTTTTTGTTTGTTTTTTGCATCTTTATTTTGTTATGCCGTTATTACTGTACACGTTTCGTCGTCTGCCAGTTTCATTTTTATTGTATATTTGGAGCCATTACTAATCTAACACTTTTATTGCTCATTCTTTTTATTTAGACCTGACCAAATTATCTAAAAAATAGTTTTTGTTTTTTATATTTTTTTTACACTTTTTTCTTTTTTGTTTCTGTGATTTCAAGATTTTCTATGTTGGGTTATCATTTTTTTTCCAGTTTTTTTATTACTATCTCCTATAGTTCATGTACTTATTTTTATCTGTTTCATTTCATACTCTTTCGTTTAAGTCCTCATTATTTTTTTTTTTTCTATTACCTAATACATTTGTTTTTGTATGTTTCAAAAATTAATTGTTTTTTGCTTTTTTTTTTGTTTTTACTGTCATCGTTTTATTATCTGCTAATTTCATTGTTACTGATATATTTGTAGCGATTATGAATTCAACACTTTTTATGTAATTCTGACTAAATTATCTAATAAGTATTCTTTGTCTTGTATACTCTCTTAAGAGGGTTCACTAGCACATATTTTCTAACTTTTCGTAGCATTTTGTTGTTATAGTAGGTACAGTTTTAATTTTTGGCACAAGTGTTCACATAACATAACTCTTTAACGCTACACGCTCATAATTGTTAATTTTTAAATTTAACAAAAAAATTTATTGAAAAATAGAACTGCGAGTAAATTTCTTTCTCTAGCTGCAAACATATAGATATTATAACAAGTTTTAGCAAAACATTTTTAAAAAAAATGCATAATAAACAAATGGCACGAAAAGTTAAGTTTATAAAAAAATCACTCTAAAGTGCCACCGCCACCGAGTGGAAATTAGAAAGCCAGGTTTTTGTTTAAGTCTCTATCAAGGCTATACATAGCTAGCACAAAAAACGTAAAAAACAAGCAAGCGGCTAAATTTTGAAAGCGACCGAAGAACTCTAGGGAACCCTCTTAAGCTCTCTTCTTTTTTGTTTCCGTGTTTCAAGAATTTTTATGCTGTGTTTTATCGTTTCTTTTACTAGTTTTTTTTTATATTTTACGTGCTTATTTTTACCTTCTTATGTTCATTTCTCATTTTTTGTTTCTACCTTTATTTTTATTATTTTTTCTGTTTTGCAGTTGCTATACTGTTAACATATTAAGCGCGACAATAAATTTAGAAAAGCTAGTTTTGATATTGATATGTCCAAATTCAGTAACAGTGGCGAAGACATTAAGATGTCAAAATTGACAATGAGGTGTGGTTTACACGTTTTTATTTATCAATTGTGTCCTAAATTTATTGTCGCAAATTATATATTAAAAAAAATGTATATATTTTATATATTTACGTTGTTAAAAACCTTTTTTGTATTTTTTATTTATGTTATAACACAACTTACTAAAATATTAGCATTATTTAATAACCAGAAAAAAATTAAATTCAAATTTAGCACCCAAATATAGAATTACGGAAGGCGATACCAAAAATGAGGGCGCTGCCGTTCCTGCCAAGTTTTTCCTGCAGATCTTGAGCTCTCTACATTCTTGTGTTGTTTTTCTGTGATCTGTGGTAGACCGGTAGCAGTATTGCCAGATGACCTGAATTACCTCGATTTTGCGGAACATTCTAAGTATTTTGAGGGTGGAAGGACAAAAGATTTTGTTGATTTTAAAATTTTGTTCAAAAGGCATTCCTGTAATTAGGTATTTTTATGAAAGCAAGACAAGAAATTTGATAATAGGCGGGATTTTTTACATAAAAACGGTATTTTTCTGTGCGCATGCTGGGATAAAATATTTGTTAGTCTGGCAACACTGCCGGTAAACGGAATACGCCATCTTTGTTCGAATTTACAAGAAGAAGCGTTTAGTCGTTTGACGGTTTTTATTGAGAATTATCTATAGAAGTGCATTAAAATTACCCAAAAAATCAAGTAAGTAAATAATTGAAGATTGTTTTATCGTACTGTAGTCTTCCATTGCAACAAACGTACCAATGGTACGATCGGTACGTTTGTTGCAAGTAAAGTAATTCTTTTCTAGCCCTACCAATAACTAAAAATGGGCAGAAGAAAATTCCTCAAAGCACCCACAAAAAACACTGCTCCAAAGGATTACATTGTGGAGCGAATTCTTGATACCAGAAATAATGCTCAGGGCGTAAAAGAATACTTTTTGAAATGGGTTGGTTACGATGATACTTACAACACATGGGAACCGGAAGAAAATCTAAGTTGCCCGGACTTAATTGCGGATTTTAAAGCTGAGAGAGCTAAGAAAAAACAAGGAAGTAAGAAACGGAAAGTTGGACATTCACCAAGAAAAGAATTAAAATTGGCAAGAAGGGCTAACATCGAAAAAGTACATGGTCTTGAAACAGGCTTACCAACTGGAAAAAAAATGTGAGTGGATTTCGGGGACGTAGGAATAAAAGGAGTTGGGTTTTTGGTCGAGGTACAAACACTTTTTATGGTCTTATTCTTTTGTTAAGACCACTTTGTAAATTTACAGTGAGAGAAAAAGCTATACCGGGTACTGTGAAACAAGTGACAATAGAATAAGGCCATAAAAGGTGTTTTTGTTATAGCGTTATTATATGTTTTTGTTATAGTTATTTTATAACAGTGACTTTTTGATTGTCATTCTGATTGCTAAATGACGTACTTTTAAGCATTAGTGCTCAAAAATGAAAAATACATTTTTTATTTTATTTATTAATTATAAACATAAAAAGTACAATTACTTAAGTGATTAAACAATACAAGTGGAAACGGTATTCGCCATTCTCCATGTCTTCTGAGTAATGTAATATTTGCTCCTGAATCTGCTAAGAGTGTTGCTGAACATCGGTAAAAGCAGTGCCCGGTATATTCTTTTGCATTTAGAAGGCCGAGACATTCTGCAATTTTTTTAGGCATACCTCCAATAGTGTTTATACCAACGGGTAGCGTACAGCACCTGGAATTTCTGTAGGTTAAGAAGAATCTCTGATGTTCAGTATGAGGAGGTCGAAGCTGTGCGTATTTGCGGAAAATTCTAAGAAACTAATTCCATCTACAAATCCTTCAGTTATTGTAAACATTCGTGAAATTTTTGTCTTGGTGTTCGGTATCTTCACTTTAATGAAACTTGTACAACCTTCTATATTTTCTACCTTTTAAAACGTAATTTTTTCTTTGCGTAACGCGCCAAAATTCCTAGTAGCTAGCACAACTTTTGCCAATAAATAGTCTTTGTTATCAGCTGTTTTTATGAAACGTTCTATATCTTCCTTGGTGAATATTTTGGATTTTTTAGCTCTGTACTCACTGGCATTTCTTTTTAGAAATGCAATCAAGTTTGTAAATGTTTTTAATATCTACATTTTTCTTAAGATATATCAAGGTCCTTAGCATTGAGTAGGTACTCCATAAAGTAGATAGCTTATACATGGAAGATAATTTCGAAAAATAGGCCAAAAGTATCTTTCTCAATACTTGTTACATTTTTTTTTCACACCAACTACCAAATTTTCTGAATTTTTTTCTTAGATTTTTCGGGCACTAGCGCGGCTTTTTTAATGTCGGAATAAAATTCAGAATCGTTTATTTTTGTGTTCTTTTATCACAGAACTTAAAACACAGAATCCAAATTGGCAGTCTGCAATTTTATAACAACAGTAAGCACCGAAATTTACATCCATAGCAACCTGCCGTCTGCCTTCTGGACAATATGAATGTTTGATTGAGATCATTATTTTTGGAAGAAAAATCTGTTATAAAACGCTGTAACAAAAAATCTTGAATGCAATACGTTGCAGAATTGATGTCTTTTAAGCTCTTGACGTGTTGGACCAGTCGTGATTTACATCGCGTGCCTAAAAGATTCTCTTTTTGCAATTTATTGCATTAATAGCTATTGTGCAACGATCTACGATTACGATCTCAATACTTATGCCCACTCCTGTTATTTTTCTTGTCATGGTACATTTGAACAAGGTTTAAGTTTTAAAAAATTATTAGGGCTAATAAAGGTTCCGGAGAATTATTACTTGAAGCTGATAGAGTCAAGACAGAACAAGAAGGAAATAAAAAACGGAAAGTTAGACATTCACCACGCAAAGAATTAAAATTAGAAAAAGGGGCTAACGTTGAAACAAGCTCATCAATTAGGAAAAAATTGTGAGTGGATTTCGTGGAGAGAGGAATAAGAGGATTTGGCATGTTCTATACCGGCAATGCTATGTTCTTGGTCTAGGTACAAACATCTTTTCTGGTCTTATTCTTTTGCCAAGATCACCAAGACAAACTTATAGTCGAGGAAAAGGCTATCTTAGGTACTGTGGAACTGCTATAAAAGATGTTTGTGCAACAACCACGATTTCAATGTTTATGCCTACTCTTGTTATTTCTCTTGTCACGGTGAATTTGAACAAGGTTTAAGTTCTAAAAAAATTTTTAGTGCTAATAACAATTCTGGAGAAGCTGATGGAGTCAAGAAAGAACAAGAAGGAAATAATAAACGAAAAGTTAGATATTCACTAAGAAACGAATTAAAATTAGAAAAAGGGGCTAACGCTGAAACAAGCTTATCAATTGGGATAAAATTGTGAGTGGATTCCGTGGAGGGAGGAATAAGAGGAGTTGGCATACCCTATACCGACAATGTTATGTTTTTGGTCGAGGTACAAACATTTTTTATGGTTCTATTTTTTGCCAAGACCGCTATTTGCAAATTTACAGTGAGGCAAAAAGCTATCCCGAGTACTGTGAAACTGCCATAAAAGGTGTTTGTGCAACGACCACGATTTCAATGTTTATGCCTATTCTTGTTATTTCTCTTGTCACGGTGGATTCGAACAAGGTTTAAGTTCTAAAAAAATCTTTAGGGCTAATAACAATTCTGGACAAGCTGATAGAGTCAAGAAAGAACAAGAAGGAAATAATAAACGAAAAGTTAGATATTCACTAAGAAGCGAATTAAAATTAAAAAAGGGGGCTAACGCTGAAACAAGCTCATCAATTGGGAAAAAAATGTGAGTGGATTCCGTGGAGGGAGGAATAAGAGGAGTTGGCATACCCTATACCGACAATATTAGGTTCTTGGTCGAAGTACAAACGTTTTTTATGGTCTTATTTTTTGCCAAGACCGCTATTTGCAAATTTACAGTGAGAGAAAAAGCTATCCTGCGTACTGTGAAACTGCCATAAAACGTGTTTGTGCAACGAGTACGATTGTAATGCTTATGCTCACTTCTGTTATTCCTTCTTTTACAGTGATATTCAAAGTTTAAATTCTAAAAAAATTATTAGGGCTAAGATGGCCAAGAAAGAACAAGATGGAAGTAAAAAACGGAAAGTTAGATTTTCACCACCAAAAGAATTAAAATTAGGAAAAGGAGCTAATGTCGAAAAAGTACATAGTCTTGAAACAGGCTCATCAACTAGAAAAAAATGTGGATTTGAACTCGGTTTAAGTCCTAAAGAAATTATTGGTGCTACGAGAAGATATGGAAAATTATTTTTTCTAATGAGATGGAAGGGAACAGAGGAGCCTAGTGTAGTATCAGCCAAAAAGGCACATGTTAAATGCCCCCAAATTGTTATTAAATATTATGAACAACGTTTGTCATGGCCTGAACCGTCTCAAAACTAACTGAAGTATTCAGGTTTCATAATAATTATATTTTAACTTGAAATTAATCGAAACGTGTTATGCAATAGGGAACCAACCAACACATTTTTCATAAAATAAGTCTTGTTTTATAAATAAAAGAATGGTTTTTAACATTTTGCAATAGAGAGTTAAGTGCTAGAAACGTAGTTGTTTCATTTACTGATAACAGAAACTAACTAAACAATTATATGTACCTACTCAAAATATCCGAATGTGGGCTGACTCTTTAGGACCCTTTATTAATCCAAAGAAAACCTATTGTTCAATTTATGGAGTGGCAAACCACCGTAAAGATGAATTTTGGTTTATGACAGTTACCTCCGCCAGAATTTTACAATATTTGCGGAGGGAACAGTCATAAATCAAGATCCATCTTTACCGTGGTTTGTCTTTCTATAAATTGAACATTGGCTATTTTTCGGTTTATAAAAGGGTATTAAAAGTCAGCCCGCTTTTAATATTTTGAGTAGATTATTTTACTCAGAATTTGTGTTCTCTATTGCATAACATCGCTCAATCAGTAGTTAATCATTTTATTTATTGGGAATATTTTTTTATTTAAGCTTTTTTGCTTTTTTTGTATTCTGCTGTTTTGTTAGATGAATTTTATTTTTTTAGATGTTATGTATAATAAAATTTTTTATACTTAACGTTTTCTAAATTCTAAAATAAAATAAATTCCAAAATTATTTTTTTTAAATATGGGAAGTTGTCTTATAACCCTCATTACGTCAAAATTTTAAGAATAGAATTTTGTGGAAATAGAAGTAGAATTACACCAGGTAAGTTTAGGAGATTCCGCTGGGATTTTATGTAATTTCAATTGGCAGTGGTCAGGTGAGTTTTAAAAATCTGTAAATTCACATTTCACAAAGAAATTCTTCGAATTTAGTTTTGCTTCTTTCGTAATTATTTTTTCTAAATTTTAAATATTTTTTACAGCTAATACAAATTGCATAAAAATCTAGAATATGTAGTTACTTATCTTTAAAACTGACAACTAATAAATGAGATGTTGAGTCCGTACACTTTCAGAACAGCACACCAATAAAAGTGTGCAGATGACAAAATAGTGTCGGACCAGTCCTATTTGCAAATTGAAGGAGAGGAAGCCAAGCGGCACGTGGTCAGCGAAAGGTCAGCGGCGTTCGTCATTCTTAGTCATTTTGTTTAGTGTCGTTAGTTGACAGATTTTCATGACCCAACATGCTGTTCTGAAAGTGTACGGACTCTATATACATATAATGCGAAAGAGCTGGCTCTCGCATTAAATTGTCGGTCCCGGCTATCAGTGGTCGTTAGGTCATGTAAGAGACTGAAGTTGCAATTTGAAAACTCTGACACTTGGGTGTTGCGTTACCAACATAAGATTATTTATTTATTTTACCTGAAAAAGGAAAATCAGAAACTTGGCTGAAATACAGTTGCAATAAAAAAAATGTGTAGCTGGTGCCAAATCGCCAACAGTAGCATAGCTGAAAAGTGGGACACATTGACAAGAACAAATTTGCAGAATAGGGGCACTCAGATATCTCAGACTGTTGCCAAAAAAGTCAAGAACATTTTAACTTTTTTAAAGTGACTTATGTTGTACTTCCCTCAATAACGAACATGTTTACTAGCTCCAAGTTCCGTCACTCCAGCGTGTGTCGCATTTATGTAGCCGCGAGTGTAATAAGTTTACTTTTCCACAGAAAAAATTTTCAATTTTATTGTTCGCTCTCTAAAATGATTATTTTACGGACTCAAAACACGTCCAAAATGCTTATTTTTCGACCTAGTACTTATGAAAGAGTCATAGAAACATTTTAGCGGATTATTATTATTTTTGAAATAGTATTTCATTGTTAGAAGTGAATTTTAATGAAAGAAAGGTTCCCTGAATGCTTTTTAGGAGTCAAGGAATAAGATAGCTGTTTTTATCCAGTTTTATTTAAATGGAATTGTTAACGAAACTTGAAATTTGAAAAAAAAATGACAATTCAATTTTTTTGTGCTTTACTTTAAATACATAACATCCAGTCTTCTAATGTTACTTTTACGATTGTTAGGACCCAAAGTTAGTTACTGTAAGGTTGCTTTTAGTTGTGATAATTTTAGAAATTACACTGATTTTCACAAGATACAATAATTTTTACTGATTTTATTGTTACAAAATAGCAAATGGTTTTCACGAAAACAAGCAGGTCACAGATATTTTTTTAAATATTTAAACTCTTTGTAAATTAGTTTGGTGCTTTAGAAACTCGCTCAAAAAATTTTTGTATGTAGCACGTAGGCAAATAGTTTTAGAAGACTCCTCCTATTAAAGACTCGGCTCCTAACATTGCCTCTTTAATTGCGATTTATTTTCTAATACTATATTTAGGCAAATAGTTTTAGAGGATTCTTCTTACTAAAGACTCGGCTCCTAACATCTCCTCTTCGGTTGGAATTTATCTTCTAAAATTATATTTTGCCTATTTGATACATAAATGACTATTACTAGATTGTAATTGTAAATTGTGGGAAACAACCGTTTTTCTTATTTATAAATTTTAAATGGTGTTTTATCACTAACTACTTTAGCAAAGAAAAAAAATATTATTAGTATTTTATGCAACGAGCATTTAATTATAACTATTAAATATTTGAATATAGCCATTTAATTATAGCCATTAAATGCGTATTGTATACACTATTTTTTCTACGACCAGTCATAATAAAAAAAGAGAAATTTATTTAGAAAATTTATTAAACTTGAACTAACGAAATAAAAACAAACCGAACTGTAAAAAAATAATTCTAACACAAAATAAATAAATAAATTAATCTTTTTGATGAATTGTCTTATTCTGAATACTGCAGTTATTAAACTGCAACTGCGGCATTCTTGGCAATCCTATAACAATATTGGCAGATGTTTATGTTTACTTTAAAATAATCTGATTTTTCTATATATCTTTCGGCCACTGTAATGAACTTCCACCCACCATGGCGTTTTAGAGATGTAATATCACCACCAGCATCAACCAATATTGTCGCAGAACTGTGACGGAAGCAATGTCCGTTATATAAATGTTATTGTCATCTCTCTAATTCATGAATTGAGAGTAAAAATTTTATAGGTTTTAGCAGATTTTGCCTGCAACAAAGATTTTGTGGCGCTTCTGGTTTGTTCTACAATCTTTGGAAGCGTAAAATTTTCGATTTCGTAGTCACTCTCTGTCATACTAACTCGTTTTCTGTTGATTGTAATTGAAAACCACTGCGACCTGCCACAATTTTAAATGTTAATAAATTTAATTAAAAAAGTTATATCATCATAAAGATCATTAAAGAACAGGTAATTTGCAACTAATAAACCAGTTAGAGTATGGGAGTAAAAAAAAATTAACATAATTAAAATTGCGGTGCGCTTCGAGCGTTTGAAATCCGATGAGCTTTACATTCAAGAAGATTGAATTTTTTCTTTTTCCCGCTAGAAAATTGACAGTTCTGGAGTCGACCAACAATATTACATCCCCGGAGTTCGAAAAAGTATATCAGTTCTTTTTGTTGGTCGATTCTCGAACTGTCAATTTTCTGGCGGGAAAAACAAGAAACTTTATCTTCTCGGATTTAAAGAGCATCCGTAAATTGGGTGTGTATAATGATGTGATGGCGCTACGAGTTTGCCAAAAAAATTCTAGGTCTTGCGCCTTTCTCACGCCTTTCTGATATTTCACGTTTTCTTTGATCGACGCCATATTGCTTCAAACACTTCAAGTTTTTGTCTCGACGGGTTCAGTGCTTCAGATCTAGGGAAAAAAACTTGATAAAACCTAATTTCAGTAAGTAAATAATTAACAAAATGTTGATAACATTTCCTAAGTGTGCTGTAACAAAAATTTCTAGTCTGGCAAAGAAAAATGCCCAAAATCAAAAGAAGTTTGCGTGTTACACGAAGAAAAAATAAGACTCATAAGCATTACATTGTTGAAAACATCATCGCTTGTAGAACTAATGCTGAGGGCGGAAAGGAATATTTTTTAAAATGGGTTGGTTATGATGATAAAGATAACACGTGGGAACCCGCAGGTAATATTAATTGTCCCAAATTGATAGCAGCTTTTGAAGCTGGAAAAGCCACTCAGGAAACGGAACAAAATCAACTTAACGATGGGGGTAAACCCACTCAAGAAGCAAAGGCGAACCATGAAAAAGAAATATTTGGATTTGAACGAGGCTTAGTGCCTAAAGAAATTCTTAGTGTTTCTGATCGTTCGGGAAAATTGATGTTCTTGATTAAATGGAAGGGAATTGTTAAGCCTGATTGGGTTCTTGCGAAAGCAGCAAATATCAAGTGGCCTCAACTTGTTATTAAGTTCTATGAGAAAAGTCTGACATGGATAGATTCTGACAATGAGTAAAGATCTAGTGTGTAAGCTTTATAAAATGTACTTGCTCTAATTGTAAGTCAAGTCACAGTGTCAAGTATTCAGAAAATATTTTCAGTTACTTAGGATTTTTTTCTTTGTATTTACAGTTTAATTTTATTACATTGTATGTTACATCTTATAAAATATAGTATTTTATTGTTAATAAAGATTTTATACAATCAGTAATCTTTGAATCTTTTTATAAATTATTACTGATTAACTCGTATTGCTCGTCAAACTATGTACTTCCTCCAAAAAACTGACGTTAATGTTTTGTCATATGATGTGGAGAAGACTGTTCGCTTTGCATCTTCTTTCACAGACTCTAGCACAGTTAATCGATGAGGTCTAAGCTGCTAGAAACGAGGTGCTACAGACAGAATCGACCATCCTATTTTGTCGATGCCTAGACGTATGCAGTGAGATACTCTATAGACTCTTTTTGTTTGAGAACGGTCTTCTTCTGCACTTCAAGGATTACGCTTGCAACGTTTCGTCTTTGTGTTTGCCATCTTTTTCTGGGCTTACCTACGTCTTTTTTTTTCTTGGTCTACAACGTACTACTTGTTTTACTATCCTATCATCGTTCAAGAAGAACGATTAGTATATTTTTAAATTGGCGGCTTGAGATGTGTTAAAATAAGTTAAATAAGGAGTTGAGAGTATGCAACACTTAAATACATATTTTAGGTATAATTTTAGTCAGGGATTCTAGCGGTTAACAGTCTCAAAGTATTATTATTATAAAAGAATAAAGCTTTTATTTTTAATGATGTTATTATTCATTTATTTTTGTAATGACTAACTAAATGGGATTGTTTGGTTGTTTTTTTTCCCACATGGTTCAAATACATTTAGTTGGTAATAATAAAGTGTCAGTGTCATCAAAGCTTTCAATTTTTCAAAATTGAGCATTTTTTAAAGTAAGAAGATCGACGCTAACTAGAGCTACAACGCAACATATATTTAAAGCTGTAACAAAAATTAAGGAGAGAAAAATACAAAATTACAAAAATGAATAAATTTTACATGAAAGGGGCATTTTACAGACGCTACATATAAAATGTAAAATCAACAGTCAAAACTTGAGAGTGTGATGTTTTGTAGCGATGACTTCCACGGGATAGATATTAACTATATATAAATAAATACACTTATTCGTCTTCGTCATCAAGTGGAAATATTTCTGTTACATCTGCATCAACATTGACAAATTCTCTCTGAGCACGTGTTTTGGTCCAAATCTCTGGAGTGACTTCAGTAAATTTGTTTCTTGCCAGTTCTTTCACATCTTTCAATTTTATTGTGATATTATGGATTCCTACCCAGTGTATTACAAAACCCCAAATTTTTTCAATGGGGTTACATTTGGGGTTGTAGGGCGGCAACAATGGCAGATTTTCTACTATTGTTTAAAGGTTTTTTTTGTCAACAATATTATGGTAAAATGTGTTGTCTGAGACGAGTTTTTAGTGGCAACCAAAAAAAAGCTCATTTGTCTAATAAGTTTTCCTGCAGTGTTGATTTGGAGCCATTAAATGTCAATTGACGCTCTCATCTTTTTGTAATATGCCTGGAAATTTATTTAGCTTATTAAAGAGTAAATTATTAATTAGTAATTTACTTACATTTTAATGATGGGGTTTCTTCTTTTAGATCAAATAAAAATTGTAAATTATTCCTCTTCTTCAATGAGGAAAATGAACACCCGGTTACTCTTTAAAAATTGCCAGAAGAATTAGCTTCTTCTCCATGAATTTTAGCACATTAGCTAGTTTCTTTTACTTGGCTGTGAAAGGTCTATTCTTCTCGCACACCGATTTTTTTGTTTAACCAACTGTAAACAAACACAACCTAGAACCTAACCTCAAAATATTGCCGATGTTATTATAGGCTGATTACAACACCTTACCCAAATGATCGTATTAGTAGACTAATTTTGCCTTGAGAAAGACCGTTCTTAACGAAAAACATGGTTTATGGACGAAAAAACAAATAAAAGAATCAAACAATGCTTTGCCGGACGCCATTATTGTAAGAATAACGCAAGCGCACTCATCCAGTAGAAAATATTTGGTTATTGGGCTGGTTTATTTTTATTGGTGTACCTATACATCTTAACGAAATCAAATACCTTATAATCTAAATAATAATTAATATTATTTATAAATATTAATAATAATTAATTAATTAATATTATTTATAAGGTATTTGCAACGAAATAGACTCTAGTAAATTTTGATTTTATGTGTTGGCGCTACTGGTGGTTTCTTGAGAACCATTCATTCATGTTTGAACACGTCTAGAAATCTCACACGTGACGGCTTCACTGCTTCAGAATTTGGAAAAAACTCTTGTAAAATCTGATTTCAGTAAGTAAATAAGTAAGAAAAACTTGATCACATTTCCTACGTCTGTTGTAAAACCTTTTTCCAGTCTAACGACTAAATAAAAATGGGCAGAACTAAAAGAAGGTTCCGTGTTTTCCCTAAAGATAAAGAAAATGTGACTAATGAGGAGTACACTGTGGAGAAGGTAATCACCAGTAGAACTAATGCTGAGGGCAGGAAGGAATACTTATTAAAATGGGTTGGATATGAAGATAAAGATAACACGTGGGAACCGGAAGAGAATCTAAGTTGTCTCGAATTGATAGCAGAATTTGAAGCTGAAAGAGCTAAAGTTTTAGAAAACGTGACTGATAAGGAGTACATTGTGGAGAAGGTCATCGCTCGTAGAACTAATGCTGAGGGCGAAAAGGAATACCTTTTAAAATGGGTTGGCTATGAAGATAAAGATAACACGTGGGAACCGGAAGAGAATCTTAATTGTCTCGAATTGATAGCAGAATTTGAAGCTGAGAAAGCCAGTCAGGAAACGGAACAAAATGATCAATCTAAGGATGAGGCTAAATCAACTCAAGAAGCAGAAGCGACCAAAAGAAAGGCAAGAAAGAAACGAGGCTTAGTGCCTGAAAAAATTATTAGTGTTTCGCGTAATTCGGGCGAATTGATGTTTTTGATTAAATGGAAGGGAATTGTTAAGCCTGATTTGGTTCCAGGAAAAGAAGCAAATCTCAAGTGGCCTCAACATGTTATTAGTTTCTATGAGGAACGTATGGCATGGTTTAATGTCTCAAACCAGTGCGGATCTAGTGGTTAAGCTTTGTAAGGTATACGTACTTTATGTAGTTTTTTTTGTTCTCTTATGGTTTTATTTTGTTACATTGTTTTCGAGCATATAAGTTAAAAATGTAGTATCATATTCTCAATAAAACGTTATTTTCTAAAGATATGAATAATTCTTTACTATTTAATTTATTATTGCTATTATCATTGTTGTTATTGAACTTTTAAAAAGGGCTATCAGCTGTTTAAAGAATGCCAAATAACTAAAATTATCTTATAAATGTTCACAGTTTTCGAGATATGCACTGTTGAACTTTTTTTAAGTTGTTTTTAAAGGATATACGATGTATTGCAGCAATTTTTTTGGTATACAGTGTGTGAATGAAGTATAAAGTATGTCTCCGGATCGACTTTAAAAGGAGAAAAAAATTCTTATTTTTTAGCAAATATGAATTACTGCTTAAATTTTGAACAAAAAAATGTAGACCAATAATGCCTTACTGCGAAATCGCACATCACACTAACTTTTTTTAAATATTGTCTGCGATAAAAAATTCTGAAGCTTGGATTCGTCTCACTCCAATACCGGCAATGTTAAGATGAAACAATTCTGTTAGTTGCGAAGGTTAATTTATCGGAGAACATAATTAGTTTATGAAAATATGAATTTTCTAAAACTCTATAGGCTATTTCCAAACAAAAATCTAGATGTGTGGCTTCATCACCATTTTCTAAAGTTTGTCTAAATTGCGCTTCAAATGGTAAAATTTGATTCTAATTGAAGATTCTTTGTAAATGACATTTACTTATCTCAGTTTCTATTGCCCTTCTTCTTAAGGACAACTTTGGAGCTTCTTTTGTGAAATGAACGGCAAGAACTGAAGCAGCATCGACAATATCTTTGACTTCTTAATGTTTAAAACTGAGCCGGTTTTAAGAAATTTGGTTATCAAGTTTTTTGCAGCGGAATTTGAAATGGTAACTTCCAGATATTTTTGGTTGAATTTTCTGAAAACAACTCGGTAGCACTTTTCCTCAGTTTCGTAACATTGAATTAGATAAATTCTTTGTTGTAAAGTCGACATTATAGCATAAATACTTCAGTTATTCGCTAAATAAAACAAAAATTATAAAAACGACTACAATGTTCAGTAACTTATGTTATATTTTTGAATGGCAAATTGTTAGAATCTACAACTGTTAATAGAAGGGCTGAGACTAATTTAGTTTATAATTCATTTAAATGACTGTGACCAGTAAGGCAATAAAAGAGGTGGATCTTTTCAACACGTGTTTGACGAATGTAGGGAACTTTTTTTTGGGTAAGCGGAAACTATAGTGCATGTAGTCAAGGTTGTTTCGTAATTCGGTTATTGGAAGTTGGATTTTGAGTTTGACTTATCTACACCAGTGGATTTAAAAGGTTTAATTACCAATCATTTCTAGTACCCATGAAACGGAGAAACGGAGGGGTTTCTTGCTGGCTTAGAACGATTTTTAACATCGGAGTTAAGAAAGAACATTATTTACAAATGCATTAACGGTCATTGAGTAACAATAAAGAATTTAATACGATATGGCTTCATGAAAGAGAGTGTCTGACCAAGGATATTTAAATGGATTTTATACTTAGATATTGCAGGAGAGGCGATGAAGGAGCCTTCATAAATTGGTATTAACATTGTTGATAAAGTTGCGAAAAAATAGTAAAAAAAAATTGGTTACAAAAGCAATGTTCTGACAGTCATAGAAGATAAAAATTTTGAGGATTTTTATTTGTATCATTGACATGTTTCCAAAGTGGCTTAACTCTACTACTAAAAATTTGCTAACTCGACTAGGTCAAGTCACTCTACTGAAAGCCAAGAGGAGAAAATCGCATGGAGTCAAGTCGCAGAATTTAAATACCAGTTAAAATTAAATTTTTGTACTCGTGCGATTTCAGATACCTAGGTTAAAATAATAATAAACCATCCAAAATAAAAAAATTCAGGTCATTGTTAAACCGCGAATAAAAGATTAATGATTTTAAAAAGACAATTAGTCATGTGGAATTAAAATTTCCTTCTTTATTTATCAATTCATTTCAATTTGGAGCAAATGCTTGAAAACCTAATCCCCTATATAGACAAACAGAGGCCATACCTCACGTTTCCCTATCGTGAGGGTGTTGTGCTACTGTTTGTATATGTGACGTAACGTGATCGTGGGGAATATTTCACAATAACGTGTACGTAAGTGTTTGCTCAGTACGGTAATTTGTCGGTTGTGCAGGGGCAGTGTAGAAATTGCGACCTACCCCAAGACGCATCGTAATCCCCTTTAGCGCACTCGTTCCTTTACCCTCCTAGTCCATTTCCATCGATTGTTTGGCTTTTTCGTAAATTAGCGTGCTGTTCTCACGCAACCCTAAACGTAGACGACATCGAATTGCGGAATTAATTCCACTGAGATCAGTTAAGGACCGGAAACAGAAAGTCCGGGCACGAGTCGAATTCCTATATCATAAGCGGAAATGGTATCGAACAGTCAAGATAAGATAAAGACGGGAATTATGGGAGGGTAGGTGGAGAAGAGAACACCCACGGAAAATCCAAAGACTTGACACCGGTTGGCACAGGTTCATGATAAATAACGGAATAAAAGGATTGCATTTCGGAGTTTATGTCGTGGACGCGGCTTTAGAACGACAGTTACGACCGAACAAAAATCGATTATTGCCTCTGCTTAGAACAGAGAAATTATACAAAAAGTTGTAGGAGAAACTGTTTTAGAACATACCGTATAGTATTAGTTTTTTTAAGTTTTAATGACTTTATTGCCTAATTGGCTTTACAGTCCTACTTATTTGTAAGTTTATATACCATTTTTATACAATCTTTTTATTTTATAAAAAAAAAATTCTTTTCCAATGTTCTTCTATCACACGTAACTTCCTTCATGCATTTTTTCCCTTCTCCATTTTCGTTTAGAACTTTTATCTTTCCATACTCGCACATTCTTAACTCTACCCACTCTGACAAACAATGTTCTATCGTCTCTCTTTCTTCTCTACATAATCTACACATTCTTTCCCAATCTTCTCTCTAAAATTTATTTTCCCTTTCTTCATTTCCACATCTGTATCTTGCAACCATTTTTTTATTTTTACTTTTCATTTTATCTAGATATTTCGGCAGTTCGTGGGTAACAATCAGGGCATATTTTGAATTGTACCTTGATTCTTTTATACCGGCAACAAAACGAAGCACAACAAGACCTTTTACTCTGAATGTTTTATCATTTTATCTTCAAGAGGATATCACAAAGGGGTTATTTTAGTTATATTAGAGGTTATTTTTTGACTGCAATTACAGCGAAATTACAATTTTTTAACTTCAAATCGTACTTTGCTTTTCAGGAGATTAGATCTTTCAAAGAGTTCGCAGCAATCTACATTGCGGACATACGCACTTGATTTATTTGCTAAATAAAACAAAAATAAAATATAGAATAGAGCGATAGAAAAAGACCAACAACATCAAGAAACTACTAGAACAATAAAAGATAAATGAGAGGCAATAAAAAAACTAATTAAACAAGCAATTAAGGAACAAATAAAAGAGAAAAATAAGTAGAAAACAAAAGAATGGTACGATGAAGTTTATAGACTTCAATCTTCACACAAGAAAGACAGCAAGGAAACGGATGCTTGAAGAAAATACGCAAAACAGCCAGAAAGAATTTAAAAAACAAAGAGAAGAATACAAAAAATGTACGGAATGAAAAAACAAGAGTACAACGCTAAACAAATGGAAGATATAGAAGAGAATTGCCAAAATAAGGAGATAAGAAACTTGTTTCAAGGATGCAAGACAACTAAACAAGGGTTTTATCTTAAAACCATATTTTGTAGAGATAAACATGTTCAATTAGTGGGAAGCGAAAGAGAAGTAAAAGAAAGCTGAATGAGCTGAATATGTTGAAGAGGTTTTAGACAAATTGTCAAGAAGAATTGACAAGAAGAAAGAGAAGAAAAACTTTCCATATATGATGAAGTTACAAATATTATAGAAAAAAAGAAACAGCAAGAGTCCAGAAGAAGACAACATACAAGGAGAAATGATAAAGTACGGAGGAGAAACGGTGACGAAGATGATATATGATCTAATTAAAATATATGGATAAAAGAACAAATGCCTCAAGCTTAGAAAACAGCAATATTATGTCAAATCTATAAAGAAGGAGACAAGATAAAATGTGATAATCATAAAGGAATAGCCTTACTAAACACATAAGATAATGGTAACAGTACTGAATAATAAATTGAAAAAGCATATGGACAAGGTAGTATTAGAATACAATTCTAGTGTGGTTTTAGAAAAACAAGATAGATCTGTAGTAGACCAAATATTTTTGTTACAACAAATACAAGAAAGAAGTCATCAACAAAAATTAAAAACTTACTTGCTTTTTATCGATTTTAAGACAGCCTACGACATCGCATACAAAAAGCAACTAAAAACTTTTGATAAAATAGCAAGTAAAATCCTAGTAAAAATGGCATTGAAGAAAACCACAAATAGGTTTTGGCTTAATGGAAAACTATCAAGAAAGATCGAAGTGTTTGATGGCTTAAGACAAAGAGACCCGCTTTCTTCGACATTGTTTATAATCGCCCTAAAAAAATATTAAAACAAAACAATATATTGTATATAGCCAAGGTCTGCTTTTTCATCAACAACATCAATGCCTTGCATTTGCAGACGACGTAACACTTATAGCAAGAACCAAAGAAGAGCTATCAAAATTAACAGGAAGGCTGATTATAGATGCGGAAAAAAATGAAACTGAAATTAAAAGAAGAAAAAACTAAATTTATGATATGAGGAGATGAAGTATTTAAAGAAGACAGATATTTAAAAGTAAAAGTAAACGAAAGAGAAAGATATAAATTCAAAGAAATTAAGAGATTTGACTACCTGGGAAGTGTAGTTAATAGAAAAGAAACCAATAAATAGAGAAGAGATAAAAGCAAGAATTGCAGCTGGAAACAAAAGTATCTATACATTACATTAAGTAGAAGAGGAGTCGATTAGAAGAACAAACGAAGAATTAAGAACATTATGCAAAGACACAGATATAGTAGGAGTAGTTAAATCACAAAGAATTAGATAAATAGTCGACGTAACAAGAATGAAAGAAAACTAACTACCAAAAAGAATATTAGAAATAGAACTAGGACCTAACAGACGAAGAGGCAGACCAAGGAAAAAGTGGAAAAAAGAAGTAGAAGACGATCTTTAAAAGTTACAAATAAAGCAGTGGAAGAAGAAAGCTTTAAATAAGAAAGAATAGAGAAAATTCTTTCTGGGACAGCTTGTATATACAAATTTGGGGTAATATAGTAAAATGTTTATATTTCGTTGAAAAAATCAACTAAATTTAATAGAATTACTTTAAGTTTTATCAAAGTCAAGTACAGTGTCAGTAAAATCATTGTTATTACGAGAAATATACTGGTCGACGGTCTTTATATAAAGCAAGGAGAGGGCGATGACCGAATAGTGAAATTCAGAGTTGAGTCGTGATTCGTTGGCAAGCTTCTCTTCATGATATCTAAGGTTTTTTTATTTGCCGATTTCTTTGTGCAACAGTTTCAATATGAATTAATTTGTTATTAATTAAAGTAGCTATTGTTGTATGAGTAGGTATACGAAATTTCAGCTAATTTAGATAATTGTAACTGGCCCAAATTTGATTTTCAGGATTCTAAGCAGACAGATATGATCATCAGCGTGTTAAATAAAATCGTAAACGTATTTTTAAAAAGTCAAATTTTTGGGATTATTCGTCATGCCACAGTTGCAACTATTGTGCTGATAATCATAGAAGTTTTTTAAGGATTTTTTTTTGTTTTTTTATTACTAACTCTACTAAAAATTTATTACTCTGATCTTTATATTTACATATTTAACCTTCTTGGAGTAAATGAAGCCGGTCACTGGGGCACATTCTTGTTTAATTTATTGGTAGTGGGTAGAACTGTTGAAGAAGCAAATGACGAGTGTACTCATGAAAGTCGTTTCGCTTTTATCTGTCAGTCGGAAAGAGTATAAAGCCAGCAAAGAAAAATCTAGTCGGTTTTCTGGCAAAACAGATTTAAATCTGGAATCTCCATATCAAGATGTAGAAATTAATTCAATTCTGGGTAAGTAATCCATCACATAAAAGACAAACGGACTGCAAAACAAAGGATAAGACCGAAATAAAGGAAGATCTTAAAATCATAATAGGAGAACATAAAAGAAAACATAAAGGAAACTATTAAAGCAAAAAGCAATTTAATCTTGAGATTATGATGTAAACGATCAGTTTAAAAGATGAAATGAGACAAGAAACGAGGGATAACAATAATTCATTTGAGGATGTTTGTGGAACGAGCTGAATGGCGAGTGTGTGATGATTTTTGCTTGGACTTGAGAGTGATGTCATTAATTAGGTCGACTTATTTGGATGTATATCTCATTAGTGTTTGCTAATTTGTTGGTTTCGTATAGAATTAGGTCCTTCGTCGTGTTATTGTGCGTCGCAACCTCAGTTCGCAGACAAAAGGATTTGGTATAATTCTCTGTCGGAAGCGGCCGATCCTAATGAAATCCGATGTTTCCCCGCAGACCTCACAATATGTTTATATGTATATATCTGGAAGCATCTTTTTATGCCCTTCTCTTTGAATATGGTTTATTCGGTGGTCCGGGAGGCTGTTGTCGTGTTTATGGTCGGTTTTATTAAAGTGTGCGTCAGCAGGACACACACGAACTCCAATGGAATATTGATGGGTATTTAAGAGAGGCGCGAGCGCCGTCTTCAGGGACCCGCCGAAGAAATTTAGGGGACGATGTTATAAACTCCCGGTAATTACGCTTCTAATTACGGCGATTACCGTAGGTACGAAGTAATGATCTGTTTAGAATAATCTGGGGACGGGTGCTGAAGGTACAGACGGATTCAAAGCAAAGTTTGATGCTTTCCACCTATTCATTCCGTCTCGGCATATACTTAAAACATCATCAACGGAAACTTTCCTAATGCTGTGCAACATTAATGTCAAAGCGTGCGAAGGATTATTTTGAAAAATGACAACACGTTTCTTATCAAATCATGACGACTATTTATTAAGAAAAAAACTCGCAGCGACATGACATTTTTTGATTGGGAAATATTACTAATCTAATAACTTTCACTTGGCAATTAAATTTTTTTGACAACAAGATGTTGCTTTTGTACATTGTTAACGATTTTTTAACAAAGTTTTTGTTGATTGAACACCGAATACAGAATGAATAACTAATATTACAACAGTTTAATAAAATCTAAAATTCAACAAACAGTTGGTGGAATTAAGTGAAAATAGTGCCTCTAGATAGAGTGCCGTTGTAGTGCTAGTGCAACGATTAATCAGAAAGCAACGTGTTTAACAGTTTTTGAATTCCAAAGCACTCTAGACTTTTTTTAAATGTACATTTGTTCTTTTTAATTTAAATAACGAAGTGTGAGGAAAATATTGTGTGAATAATCTTGTTTTACCTCATCACGTTGCGGATTATTTGGAAAGTGGGAGTGGTAATGTCCCGACGTGTAAATACATGTCTTAATCCGATTAAGGCCACAAAGTAAGTTTCAAACTTATTTTTTCATGTAAGCAGTCGTGTTGTTGTGGGAAGCCCTCTTTAATATGAGGGAAAACATTTACCCACAAAAATTCTTTTTATTTAATTTTTTTATTTTATAACTTCTAAATTACAAGCATGATCTACTACGACACTAATAAATTTAAAAGAATACTTTTTATGACTATAAAAAGCAAGACTTTGCTACATAATATACGACTCTACGACTACCAGATTTGTATTATTTTATTGTTATGAAATTTTTTAAGTTTCGAGTTTTATTCTTTCTGTGGCTATTAGTGTTTGTTGTTTTACCGTTTAGGTAATACACGATAAAAAAATCTGTAGAAAACTATGACTGTTTCTTTTCATACAATTTACAATGATAAATAACTTTTTACAGCTTTTTAGATGATAAATATTCTTGATCGTCCGGTATGTTCAGTGTTTTAGTTAATTTAATAAGAATTATAGCTTGAGAAGAAAACAAGTTTTAGATAACAATTGATAACAAAAACATGCTTCTATAATTTATGAAAAAATCAATAATAATGCTCATGCTGCTATTGGTCAAACATATGGTTTCTTTAGGGATTAAGGGGGAGAACTTCTAAACATATTTCTTTTGACATAAGTAAAATTTATTTTTTGGCAATGTGTTAGCTATGATTTAGGCTTGTCAAAAACATTATAAAAAAGAAGTACAAAAGTTTTTGAGCTAGAGATGTGCTTTACAACAATTACAATAATTGTACTTTTGTTCTTTGTTATTAAATCAAATGTAGAAAAATAAAATTTTTATTTTGAGACAGTTCTGATAGCTGATATAAACCACAATTTTTAAATATGATTGGCAACTCATGATTTCTCTTTTTCTTAAGTTCTGCTGAAATATAATTGATTTTTTGGGTCACTCGACACTATACTCTATTAAAATAATGTTACGACTTTGGGTAATTCAAACTCGCGGCCTGAATTTTAAAACTCAAAATTTATTTTTCAGAACACGCCAAACTTAATTAAACACTGTAAATTTTAAATTACTTTATCCTTTCTCCGGCTTCCGTTTACTGTTGCTGTTCCCACTTCACTGCCTTGTCTTGTTCTCACTATTTGACTGACTTTACGGTCAGTCTCTCTTTTTATATATTGGGTAGTCCTTCTTCTAGAATTATTCGCGAAACGTATTTTTTTAGAATTTTTTGGGAGGAGGGTGTTTCTACCTATTACCTAAACCTATTATCTATTTTTTTGACATACGCACTGTCAGTGTCACTTTTGAGAAAATTGTTTTGATGTTTTTAGCTACTTCTTATGTGCTGTACACTAATGGGCTATTTTCAAGTTGACATAAAAGTTGACCGGAAGTATCTTTCTTTCTATGGAAAATTAAAAGAGTTTGGGACTGCTATTTGTTGTTGTCATGAAAAAGTATTTCAACTTGAAATTCGCTCATAATTGTATTTCAAAAGGTGCTACATAATTAAGAGAAGAAAATGTAAACACAGTAAGAAATAGAATAGCTCTATCCAAAAATTGCGGGAAATGTGATACTGATTGTCAGTGACAATGTATGTGTTAAAAAAAAATAGATAATACATGGTGTGAACCATTAACAATGTGTACATATAAAACATTTTTTATTCTAACAGAATAAAATATGTACCAAGATTAGGGTGGGCCAAAAAAAACGATTATATTTTTTTTTTAACTTCCGACACTAAAATATTGATTCCTTGGCACTTTTAAAAAAAGCTTTTTCAGTTCCATATGGTAAAATCAATATTTTGTCACTACTTGATCGTACAGAAAAAGTTTATTTACGTTTTTTGTAGAAAATTTAACTCTCTAAAAAAGGTATTTTACAATTTTTTTATAACTCTTACCGTTTAGATGATATCAGAGGTCAAAGTTTGAAGAGTTTAGCAAAAATTTCTTTTTCACTTCTAAATTTTATATCTCGTAGATAAATAAATATTATAAAGTGCGCAACATACGGTGTTGTAGGAAATTAAACGCTCTACAAAAAAGTCGTTTGTGGTTAATCAATTACTTCAACCATTTAAAAAAAATTAGGGATTCAGTATCAAATTTTGGTTTTTAAAATGCGAATATCTTCTAAATGGTTAGAATAATCAATTAACCACAAGAAACCTTTTTTATGGAGCGTCTAAGTTTCTACAAGGCCATATGTTGTGCATTTTATAATATTTATTTGTCTCTGAGTTATAAAATTTAGAATTAGAAAAGGAATATTTGTTAAATTCTTCAAACTTTGACCTCCGTTATCTTCTAAATGGTAAGAGATATAAAAAATTGTAAAATAACTTTTTTGTAGAACGTTTAATTTCCTACAAAAAATGTAAATACAATTTTTTTGTAGATTTAAGCAATAACGAGTTATGGATTTTACTATATGGAACTGAAAAAAAAAACTGCGATGAGGGAGTCTTTCCTATTAAAATTAAGAGCGCATCTTGAAAAAGCATTTTTTAAAGGTGCCTAGGAATCTAGGAATCAATTTTTCAATGTCGGAAGTTAAAAAAAATAATCGATTTTTTTGGCCTACCCTAATCAAGATAGTAATCAGGGGAGTTACTGAATTTTCTTTTATTTACGCATTTGTATTATTCTAATTTTAGTGGGTGGACTAAGACTAATTTATTAGAAATATTTTCTGAAGATGGCTGTACTGTAATAGAACAAAGTATTTTGTTGCTATATTTATTATTTTTATACAAACACCTATAACAGTTTATCTATTGCTAAACTCTGTAGGGTGGCATTCTAAAAGTGCCGATATTTTATGGAATTTAGATTAGATACATACAAACCACCACTTTTGAAAACTTAATAATACGTAATTTTATTCAAATTGTTAACGTTAAGCCCTAAACCAGTTAACCAAATATTTGACCAATACTTTTCTCTGAAAATGAATTTACTTCGTTATGTTTACTCAAGCCACAGGTAATAATTTTACTGTCAGTGAATTCTACACTCAATAAAATATTACTTAATTCAGTTTTTGGTCACATATTGTTGCTTACATATTGACTTAATAATTTGAAATTTCTAGAATACAGGTTTCTAGAAAATAGTAAAATATGTAAGGATGCTTATTTACTATTATTTTTCGTCAGTTTGCGGTTACGTAGTTAAATAAAGTTAGAAACGCGAATTTATAATTGTCAGAAATACAGTGGAACTTCAATTCTCACGAAGCTGAACCACCAAGAATTGTTCAAGATGGTGGAAATATGAGATATCGAAAAATGTTTATTACACCGGTTGGAACGAAAATTCGGTTTGAGTTATCAACAAGTTCGACTTATCGGAGTTGCACTCTACTATACTTTTGTTTTTATTTTTTACTGTCGTGGAAAATTTGTCGTCTACTTATATACAAATAAGCACTACAAGTCTTGAAGGCTCATGCCTTGGTGGGCGATTTTTTTCTATTCTTTCTTATTTTGAGCTTTCTTGTTCCACTGCTTTATTTGTAATTTTTGAAGGTCGTCTTCTACTTCTTTTTTCCACGTTGTCTACAATGTGTTTTCTTTTATTCTTGTTACGTGTCTTTGTATAATTTTCTTAATTCTTTGTTTATTCTTCTAATTCAAGTTTCTCTATAAATTTTGCTTAGAATCTTTCTTTTCTATATATGCAGCATGGACTGTTCTTGTTTTCTTAGTGTCCATTCCTCGCAAACGCATGTTAGGTACCACTAGTGGTATTATGGTTTTGTAGACCTGAAGTTTGGTTGCCCTTGCTATGACTCTTGAACTTAGTATAGAGTGTAATGCATAGACGCTTTTGTTTCCAGCTGCTATTCTTGCTATTATCTCTTCTATATTTGTTGGTTTCTTTTCTATTACACTTCCTAAGTAGACAAATATCTTGATTTCTTTGAATTTGTATCTTTTCCTTCTGTTTACTTTTACTACTAGATATTTGTCTTCTTTAAATACTTCATCTTCTCATATTATAAATCTAGTTTTTTCTTTATTTATTTATAATCAGGCCTTTCTGTTACTTCTGATAGTTCTTCTTTGTTCTTTGGTTTTTGATATAAGTGTTACGTTGTCTGCAAATGCAAAATATTGGTGTTGTTGATGAAAAAACAGACTGTCTATATAGTATCTATCAATAAGAATAAAAATGTAGAACAGTAGAAGAAAATCTCCTCCTACAAATTACTTGTCTATATATATTACTTTGTCTTTATATTTTTTTTAGGGCAATTATAAATAATGCTGAAGAAAGCGGGTCTCCTCTAATCCGTCAAACACTTCGAATTTTTTTGTCAGTTTTTCATTAACCCGAATTCTATTTGTAGTTTTTTTCAATGTCATTTTTATTAATCTCGCTATTTTATCAGGTGTTTCAAAGTCTTTTAGTGCTTGGTAAAGTTGCTTTTTGTTTATACTATCGTAGGCCGTCTTGAAGTCAATAATTTTTTTAAATTTTTTTTGCTAACTTCTTTTTTGTAGGTATCTGTTGTAATAAAAATATTTGGTCAACTACGGATCTTTCTTTTCTAAAACCACATTGGTATTCTTTTACTATTTTTTTCATATGCTTTTTCAGTTTATTATTTAGTGGTGTTGTCATTTTATATACGGTGTTAAGTGGCGCTGTTTTTCTATAATTTTCACATTTTGTCTTGGCTTTTTTTTATGTACTAGAGATAATATTGCTGTTCTTTATGCTTGCGGCATTTTTTCTTTTATCCATACAGTTTTAATTAAATTATTTATTATCCTTGTCATCGTTTCTCCTTCGTACTTTATCATTTCTCCTTGTATGTTGTCTTCTCCTGGGCTTTTGTTTTTTTTTTTTGTTTCTATAATATTTTCAACTTCATTATATGCAGAGAAGTTTTTCTTCTCTTTCTTCTTGTCCGTTTCTGTTGTTCTCCTCTTCTTTAACTGTTCTTCCTTTGGTCAACAATTTGTTTAAGACTTCTTCAAAATATTCAGCCAATCTTTCTATTAGATACTTTTTTCCGCTTCCCACTAATTGCTTATTTTTATCTCAACAAAATATAGTTTTACGTTGAAATTCTTGTTTAATTCTCTTTCATCTTTGACAGAAGTTTCTCACTTTCTTATTTTTGTCATTATTTTTTGTATCTTTTTTGTTACCTTTTTCTCTCTTTTCTTCTTTCTGCAATTTTTTTTCTGTTTTGTTTTTTGCTTTTTATATTCTTTCTTGTTGTTTTGCGAATTTTTTTCTAGCATTCTTTTTCTTGATGTGTCTTTCTTCTGTTCTTGAAGTTTACAATCTTTATAGTACTATTTTTTCTTTTTATCTTTTTCTTTAATTTGTTTTTTGATTGCTTGTTTAATTAGTTTTTCATTGTCTTCTACTGTTCTAGTAGCTTCTTGTTGTTGTATTTTTTTATCGTTGTTATGTATTTTTTCTTGTTGATTTGTTTGTTGAAATACGATATTGTCTTGTTACCATATTTTCCGGATTAGTTCCGTTTCATTTGTAGCTTCGTGTAGATTTTCTTTTCTTATATATCTCTCGTCGATCTCTTCTCAGTCTTGGCATTGGAGTCTCTTAGTACCATTTTAATGTCATATTTAGATATTTTTTAATATTTGTCGTCTAACTTTTTTTAAAACTTTTCTTTGTCGTCTTACTTAGATCTTTTATAATTTATGTACACGTATGCAAACTCGAACTAAAGAGAACCTCAGCTTGCGACTTATTTACTTAATAGAAAGTGCTAAATCATGACTGATAGCTGAACTTGTTGCAAGTGCTTTTAATTTTTCGCATTAAAGGTGTGTAGGCTTTTGCTTGCAGTTGACCTGAATTGTATAAAACTGTGATAAAACTGAACATTAGAAGGGTGACAAATAGTTATTGCCTTGTTGGTCACCCTTAGCACTAAGACAGTTTGTGGCTATGCTCCAATTAGTCAGAACATGTCGTCGTGGACTCTAAATGAAAACTTTTCCACTCTGCAATTGGTTAAAACTCCGATAAAATAATTCTACTCTGGCTTTAATGAAGTTGACAAAGTGCTAGCATTTCTCTGGAAAGAATAACTCCGAATCGAAGCCGAAGGTTGCATTTTGCCATATCGTCAGATATATGTTACCCATTAACGGATCTAAATGACCATCATACGTCTTAAAAAGCAATACAAGCTGTCCAAATACGGGTCACATTCGTGGAAATTTATACAATTATTTGCAATTTGGAAGAATCATTGAAGATGGTTTTGGTATAGAAAGTGCGGTAGGACTAATCCGCGTAAATTGCCGAATAATAGAATTTAAATCAGATAGTGGCAAGCACCTGGTGTGAAAACACAGCAGAGGCAATTTCATCATCAAATAACATTAATCAGTTTGCTTAGCCTGATCTAATGTATAAACGAGATATTTTGTTTGTTTAGGTGTCCTAGCAGTGGCTGGATTGTGACCCTGCTCGAACGCAGGGATTTTGCTGGCGTAATTGGAGATTAAGAAGGATAACGCTACGATTATATTCTACGAAATTAAAGAGACAACAGACTTCTACCAAACGACATTTAAAAATATTTATAACTAATTTCATTTTACTCAGTTTTTAACTTCATTTTAAAAATGTCTCTATCTTTGGGGACTCATACTTAAATTAATAAAGGAATATTAAAAAAGTTAGCCGCTATGAGCAAACCAGTAAATTTGCTCTAATTCAATGTTCTAACAATTTTTTTTAAAATTTCATTAGCAAACAAAATGGAATTGAAATTTTTTTTGTATTCTAAAATTAAAATTTAAGTTTTTTACGTTGCCGAAATTTAAGTTTATTAAAAAAAAGATTTTGAGTTGATTGCGGTGGAAATCAAGTGTGTTATGTTTTTTTTTAAATTAAGCGCTCGTTTAATGTCGTCTAAATAGGCTCGGTACTAATAAAATGTCTTTATTGTCATTTTACAAACTGTTTATGACACTTTGCAGGCTTTTACATTAATATTTAAAATTTAGCTTTATCTTTTAAAAAATACCTTTAATAAATACATTTGTATGACATCTTCTTAATGTAACAAAGATCCGGCTCGAAGGACCAAATGTTTATGCGTCCTTTTATTGGGAAAACAAAAGTAAAACTTACTTGCTTCTAGTTTTTCTTGTCCTAGTCTAGAACGGCTTTAAAAAATTAAAATAGGAAAAGGAAATAACGAACAATTCATGGAAAACAAAACTTTTAACTTACTTAAAACAAATTTCAGTCATACGTTACTTGTTGGCGAAAATTTTGTCTTTTTTTTGACATAAAAAAAGAACAGTAACCTGAGTAAGGAATGCAGTACCTATAAAATGACATAAATGATCTGTAAAGTGATATAAATGGTTTGTAATGTGACATAAACAGTTTGTAAAATAGCCATAGCAATATTTCACATGTAACTGTCTACTTGGGAATGAAAACATCGTTGCCCAAACGCGCGTTTTGTGAAAAAAATGTTTGGCGTTATTGGGTGAATTTTTAGATTTAGGGATCTTATGTAGAAATTACATTTTTTTACTGTTTTCAGCTATGCGTCTAATCGCTACAAAAATGTTTTTAATATTTTCGTCTGTGATAGGGTTGTTTAGGTCTCTGGGCATGATGGCAATGCTGAAGTCTTTTAAATTGACTTCTACGGGTAGTCGGGTAGTTTTACTCATGTTATTTTTAAGAGAACCTTAGATTTTAGATAGTTATTTTATCTTTAAATTTATTAGCAGTTTCTAAATTTTTGTGTATTTATTAGACTCTGTTCTATTTGTACTGTGCTTTTTCAGTTATTTTTATAATCTCTTATTTAATTGTGTAGAATTTACGACCTAATGGGCTAATTTCAAGTTGACATAGTACTAGTAGCATCGCAAATTTTAATACTTTTTTGTAGCAACAACCAATCACAACCCAAATTTTCTATGGAAACGAAAATACTACCAGTATTATCTCAACTTGAAATTAGCCTATTAAACAGATTCCACTTTAGTTCTGGTAGATTTTTTATCTTTACTAATCTTTTAATCGTTTCAATCACTTGGAAATGCTCAGCTGTTTTAGTCCTAGAAAGTCCTTGTTGTAAGTATGTAACAATGTTTAACAATTGTTTTTGTTTGTGTTTCTGCATTTACCATTAGAGCTTTCTTTTTCTAAAAATTTTTTTAGTACGTATTTTTTGCCTCTTTTTCTTTTCTTTAGTGGTCTGTCTATTAGTTGCTGGTTTCTGATTTGTTCATTTAAGTTATTTTTTGTACAAATAGAATGAAGTTGGTTTTTTTTCTTTTTAGATGGTTTCTTCTGTCTTCTTTTTAAAGTAACGTATTTGTGCCTTTTTATAATTATAGATCTCGTTTATAGGGATTTATGAACAGATAGAATTCGTCTTTTCTTCTTGTTGCACTTTGTTTTGCAAACTTTTATTATATTATTACTTTTTTATCATTTTTGAGCTCTGGGGCTATTTTTCGCCGGCCTTGTTAATCCAATTAAAAAAATTGGATTTTAACTCTGTTACAAAAACAAAATCTGATCGACCTTCCACTCTTACTGAAGATGTTGTGAGCGTAACTCGCGAATATCTGTGAAGAAGCTCTTATTGCAAACAGATTTTACTTTCTATTGACTCCGAACACACTAATTTCTGTATTTAATACTCAAAAATGACGAGTTAAGTTTAGGATTGAAAATAACGGTGTACACTTTGCACCTTTGAAAGCATAGATAATCTATATGTAGGTAATGTTAACAAATCGACAACTTGAAAAAAAAGCTAAATCAATCAGTATTTGTTGATCGCGCTCTACTATTTATACATGTATTTCTTGTTTAAAATAAGACACTAATATACATATTTTTTGTTTCAGGTATGTGATCATTTGGAACCAAGTTGTGCAGTTAAAAGAGTTTGTATAAATTTTTAATTACCTTTTTTTTAAAGAGAAAATCAAGAGGAATATTCAACATTTTAATATATAAACTTATAGAGTGCAATTAGCTTTATTCTGAGCCAGTGATATATTACACTTTTGATAATTAGAGATTTCATTTTTTTATGAAAATATTATTTCTACAATAGGTGGATTCGGTACGAATATATGCCGCGATGAAGTTATTCTCTTGATTATCTTATCTATTTTAATAAAAAAAATACAGTTATTAATAAGTTGTAAAATACTACTACTTTAAAATAATCCTCATATATGTAATTGTTAAAAGGAATAGTTATTTATTATATATGCATTAGGGTGGGCCAAAAAAATCGATTATTTTTTTTTTAACTTCCGACACTGAAAAATTGATTCCTAGGCACCTTTAAAAAATGCTTTTTCAAGATGTGCTCTTAATTTAAAAAAAAAGACTCCCTCATCGCAGTTTTCCATTTTTTTTTCAGTTCCATATGGTAAAATCAATATCTCGTCACTACTTGATCAGTAGTAATCATGAATGATATTTACACGATTATTAGTTTATGTACACTAAAAAATAAAATCTTAAATTTTATTATAATTATACTCCATTTTTTATTTATATGCCGTTATCTGTCTCTGTTCAACACATAATCTGTATATTCAACAGAAGTAACAATATTTACAACTTCTTTTATTTTACTTTTTTTTACTTTAAAACACTTGCTCTTATTTACTCTACAATCTATGGGCTAATTTCAAGTTGACATTCTACTGGCAAAATCGCAAATTTTAGTACTTTTTGGTGGCAACAACCAATCATAGTCTCGAATTCTTTTAATTTTGTTTAGAAAAGAAGATACTACCGGTATTATCTCAACTTGAAATTATCCCACTAAACTTTTTACAAAAGGGTATTTAAAAGTAGCACAATTACACAATGTTATTTGTATTTCGGCCAATTTTTAGCTGTTGATATGAAATACGGAAAATTTAAATATATAAACAGGAAATACATCTTTTTTGTCCCTCTATCTCTAAATTTTCTGTAGTCTCTTATTTTAGAATATGCCTCTATTACGCTGTTGAAAAGTAACAAAAATTTGACGAATGGAAATATTTTTAATAATGGCTATCTTGTATCCTAAACAGCTTTGTTTTTTGTTTTAATACAAAAACAATAACTAAAAACAATTTTTTTTTTGTTGTCTGTATAAAGATTTTTGTTTCTAGATTTTGTTTTGTAGTGGGATAAAGCAGACGCTACTGCTCGGTTTTTTGTTTTATTTGCATACGTTTCGCTACGTTGAGGCTTCTTCTGCTTTATCCCACCACTAAACAAAATCTAGAAATTATTTTTTTTTATAATTTTTTTTGACTGATCATCTTATTTATACGTTTTATGATATGATATTACTAGTTGCATATAACCGATTGCATGTTGTGACGTCAGGTCTTATGCCTCTCTTATTTTAATGGCGGAGGCTATTACCAGTGTTGCCAACATGGAGGATTTTTTCCTAAATTTATGGTATTTTATAAAGAAGAGGGGAATATTTAAGGGTTAAAGCTCTGTAGGTTTTTTTTAGGAGATTTTTAACTACTATTACTATATTACCAAAAAATGCTAAATTGTTAATTTTTGTTGCCAACTTTACATAATTTAAATTTGTCACTTATTTGCAAAGTATGTATTATATTTTTTACTTTTTACTTTGCGGTTGTAGTTCTTTTTAAAATGAAGTATGTTTTGGGTGAATCTAGCTTGGATTTAGGGGATTTTGACCTATCATATAGGGGAAATTATCATCAATGGCTTGGCAACACTAGTCTCATCGTGTCTAGTCTATTCCCTGTTCAACCAAGTGGCGTTTTTCTACGAATCTTACGTCACACTTGCGGACTCAATATTTCCTAAAAAAAGTAATAAAACCAAAATTAGAAGATATAGCGTCTTTATTGTCTTTTCTTTAATATAACCCTACATTTACATTTTAATTTGTTTTCAACTAAGTATCTAGTATATAGACTCAGTCTAAACATGAAGATGAAGTTTTGAGCGTGGCAAATGTGCTGAAATGATTGTGGACACATCGGATCGTCTTTGAGTAGAATGGGCGAAATATTGCAGAAAAATTCTCGAAGCAAGTGCACTTCGAGATAGAGTTGGAACGATAACAATCTATTCAGGGAGTTGCAACGAAAATAACATCATTCGGGAAGTTCGGAATAAAATCAGGATAATCCTTTTTTCCTAGGATCAGACGGATCGAGATATTTTCAAATTAAAATCATCTTTCGCTAAGAATTTCAGGTAGCTCGAAAGCAATTTAAAATATTCAAGAGTTTAGAAAATTCTACAAGACTTACTAGTAAGATTAGTTGTGCTATTTTGTAAGTGTTGACTTTGTGGAGTGCCGGGGGCGGTTTTCGCCGCCCTGAAATTTCATGAATTTTATAATCGGCAATAACTTTTTTATTATACATGATAGCACGATTACAGTTTCTGTTCTTTTCTAACACGGGTTTGGATTAATATTTTTGTATGGTGGGTTGTATTGATTTTTAAATATGATATCATATATCATTCTGATTTTAGTGCTATTATTTCAAAACAGACATAGAAAAATGTGTTTGCATGATTGAATCCGGCGAATGCATTAAAACAACCATTTAGCAATTTCAGTTTATTTTCAGATTTTTCGGTGATAATAAAAATATTCTGTATGAATAGCACGCACAGAAAAACATACAATGATAATAATAAACGAGTATACATTAGAATAATAACAACTTGTGGGTCCTAAAAAACCAGAGAAATATGATGTTCAATGGATCGAAAAGCATACCCGAGTAAATTCAAGAAAACAAGAATGAACGACGAAAGCAAAGAACAAAAGTATCAACAAATTCAAATTGAAACATAAAATTCGACGGAATTGACTGAATCGAGTATTGTTTGAAAAACATAAAAGCAGAGATTTATTCAGGAATTTTTTACATCAACCCTGTGTTATTCCAAATAAATTAATATGGTCAAATTATTTGTCTTGCCACAATTTTTTTTTCACTTTTTTAACAAAGAACGATCGATGAGTCGAGTGGTACGGGGAAAATTTGCTACTTTTTGCATGATTGCAGGAAACAATGCCGCCGTATTTGTTTTAGTAAAGTAGGTCAGTGAGGGAGGAAATGTAAAGTGCCATCGAGTCGGACGAAGGGGTAATGAACCACGCCAAAGAGTGGTCGACTGTTACTACCGACTTACGGACTGACTAAATTAAAATCTATAAAGGGTTAGCTAAGAGAAAATTACATTTTTATTTAATGAAAATTTATTCATTGCAATACCGATTTTATATCACGGGTTTATGACGTCAAATTTACTTTACTAATTAAACTTTGAAAACTACTCATATTCTAGAACGCTTATTATTGAAATCACACTATATTTGCTGATTTGTTTTTTACAACTTGGATAATGTGATCTTTTTACAGGATTTGCGAAAGTTAAAATGGGACTATTTGCTTGCTTTGCGTATCAGCTGATTGAAGAAAGACGCCTACATGGGTTCAAATAATACGACTTAAATACTCTCAAAAACCTTAACATGACAAGTTTCAAATTAACTTATAATTAATAACAATTAAATAGAATAAGAGATATTTAGCTTAATATTCTTAAGAATTATTAATAAATTATTATTATTATTAAGTTAACAGAAAGAAGACAAAATTTGCTGAATGTGATTTGACACTTATCTTTTTCAAATTGCTCTAACTAAACTACAGTCAAGTTTACTTTTATGTTGCTTCAATCCTCATGGCTTAAATTTACTTTAAAAAGCTTGACGGATGCCCAAAACTCTGTGACACAGCCCCAGTTGGCTGTTTTGGACTTGTCACACTTCTAATTCTGCTTCTGGAAATAATTGTGATTAAAATGGCGGCGTTACGTGGCGTCACCTAGAAAACGTGATGAAAATGCACATTCACTCTAGCGATTGCAAAAATTAAGACAGGCGGGTTCATAGTCAACAGAGAAATTAATGATTGAGTAAAGGGTTAAAACCAATTTTTTCGTGGCTTTTGGGACCAACTAAAACTGTCCAAGCAGTTTTACTAAGCTTGACTATTAAAAGTCAAGATGTCACCAACGTTTCAGTTGCTTTCTAAGCTGATAGGTGACATCAGGACCTTAAATTTTGATTCAGGATTGTGACGAAACGAATGGACCGTCAGGCAGCAAACATAGAGACTAATAAACCGCTCTAGTTTTAGAGGTCGGACATTTTTTCAAACCGATCTCTAGATTGTGATTATAGACTAAACGACTTAGCTCTTGCCGTCGTGGGGTTTTCTGCATGTTACGTCAGATTGACTTGGGTCTTTTGTGTTTATAAAAGGATCTCTTTTATTTTTGGCGACGTTATTCTCAGGGAACTCTTAAATAAGTAGAACTAAAAGAAACTTGCCCTGTTATTTGCAAAGTAGTATTAGATTTTCTACAGAATTAGGTTTTTCCGATTTTTTGAGTCATAGACTATCAAAGATCTTGAAACTACCCTTGACAGGGGCTGAAAGCATCATTTTGTTTTTTTTTTTGTTTCACAAAATTCAACATGAAATTTTGACTCTGGCTAAGATAGTTTTGGGTTTCAAACTTCTCAAAAAAGTCTCTTTCGTTTAAAGAGATAAGATAACTATGTACTATAGTTTTCTGGAGAGCTCGTTGTCTATGAAAAATAAAGTAATTTCAAAATTACCTCACACAGTGCTTCAAAATGTATTTGAGATTACTTTGTGGCGTTTGTGGCGATGCGATGCTGCTAAAACCTTAAATATTTTTGAATTTTATTAAAAATCTAACTCACCCGGTCTCTAACACCACAAGCACACCTTAAATTTTAAAAGGAAATTGGTGATTACTATTTTTGATCATTTTTTGAGTTAATTTTTAAACTCAGGTAAGGCGCTTACATTTGCATTTTTGTCTACTTTATCAGACAATAGTTTTGAAATAAAAGCTTAGCTAGAATAGGAATCAAGAATTTTATAATAGAAAATCATCTGTAAACATTTCTAAATTTCTTAAATTAAAAAATACTTTGTTATATTATATATATTTTTCTAATGCGACAGTACCGGTTCCGGCTTAATGACCATCATCACTGGCCTTGTTATTATCATTAACTACTAAAAGGATTTTATGTTAAGGGTGCAAGTGCAAATTGCATCGTTGCTTTTGTAACAACCAGTCACAATAGCCTTTTTTTTAATAGTTGTTGCGGAAGCGAAGATGCACCACGTACAAATTAAACTTGAAAATGGGTTATATGCCTTTTAAATTTTTTTTATAGGCCAACTTGGAAAACTGGGAAAACCTGAAAATGCCAGAGAATTTAATTTCTTTACATAGTCAGGGAATTCGAAAATTTTTTTAATATATTTTATTTCCTGGAAAAGTAGTCAGGCAGTCATACAGTAAAAACTGATCTTTAATGAAAACAGCATGAAGTTATACAAAGTGTGTTTAAATAAAGTTTAAAAGACAAGTTGAAACAAAAAAAATAGTACCTAATAATAAAATGAAAAAGAAAACTTATGAAAACGCCCAAGAAAATTTAGAAGAAATCACAAAATAAAATAATAAAAAGGAGTATTTACTCATCGGTCTAACTTATATAAAAATAAACAAGAGAAGGCAGCATCAGCAGCTGTGACTTAATTTTAATTAAATTAAAAAAATTGTAAAACAGTTTAGTTAAACTCAAAAAATACTATTTAATTTTTATATTTAAAAAATTATAACTAGAGACTTGGGCCAATTAGCCGACTACTTCCTTTCAAAATAGCCGAAAGTAGTCGAATTTAGAAATTGAGTGTTTTAGCAATCCTGCATTAATAGGTTTGTCCCTCCGTAAAAAGAAAAGATGCGGTGAAATAGTAGATATATTATAAAACAAGTTTAGAATTAGAGTACATAGGAACGCGTTTTATAAAATTTTGTGGCAGGAATGCAAGTTTATAAATGAGCGCGAAGCAGGAGTTTTTTAAAAAGTGATTTCTTACATTAATATAATAAACAAATTTTAACATTTTTATGGTTTGCTATTTTTTTATTATTTATTTTATGCAAAAAGTAATGTTTGTTTTCTTATGTTCTTTAAAAGCCGTTTTACACGACTCATAATTATGGCTACAATTATGGCCTGGTGTATCCAAATAACTAAAAATTGACTGACCCCTTTTAGGACCCTTCTATAAATCAAAGAACAGCCATTGTTTATTTTATAGACAGGCAAATCATCGTAAGGATGGATCTTGATTTATAATAGTTTTTCCGTCAGATAAACATCTAGCCTGTCTATAAATTGAACAATGGCTATTCTTTGGTTTATAGAATGGTCTTAAAAAGTCAGCCTACTTTTAGATATTTTGAGTATGCATAAAGCATTCTGTGCGTATTATGGACACAAAATTACAACATGTATATTTTTGTTTATAAATATGGCTATAAATTGATTTTTTCTTGTAATACATGGTCCATAATTGTGGCCATAATTGTGCCTATTGATGGTGTAAAACGGGTGTTTAATAGCTTAATATAGCACTGTTATAATGCCTATAGAAGCAGTTAAAAAAAAGTTATAGTATTGTAAAATTATAAAATGATAATTTTATATCGCCAAATCAAGTATATAAAATTTGAATAACTTTTAACAATTTTATAATTGGTTTTTTAAAATGAAAATTTAAAGCCGACTAGTCGGTGATTTTTGCTGATTATTTACCGGCTATTTGCCGACTAAAAAAGTGGCTGAATGGTTTGTCAATCTGAGTAGTTGTTGACTAATCGGTACCTCTTTAATAATAATGAAAAAGTGGAATATATTTTAAAAAAATATTCAAAGTTTGAAATTTGCGCAGCGTTGGCTTTATTTGAATATTATACGCAAACGGTCAAAGCTACAAAAAAACTGTTAAAGGGAAAGGTTAAGGAAAATTAAATTTTGTATAATAAATCTCGCGTTGTTTCATTCTTTCTCATCTTTAAACGCGTATTATCTTGAGCCTAATTTTTAAGATAATTTTAAAGACACCTGTATGTTAAAGGCATATACAATAAATACCTGCTGATGACGTCTGGAATATCTGGAAGAATCAGGGACTTTGATTTTGCCAGATTGCTGGGAGAATCAAATGTTCTATATTTACTTTTATCTACCGTTTCTTTAGGAGAGGTGGTATAGTTGAACGAAAGATAAGTGAGCTGACTTTTTAAGCCCGCCTAATAAACAGAAGCATAAAACTTATTGCAGTTACCGCAATATTCGAATAAATTATAACACCACTTATAAAACTTGATTTATGAGGGGTCCCATTTCTCGGGACCATTAAAACATGTAAGCAAACCTTGCCAAGGTCGTTGCTAAATGTACAAGTGTTTTATGGTTTATTTGAGGTTTGCGGTAACTGCAATAATTATTATGCTTCTGTTTATTGGGAGGGCTTAAAAAGTCAGCTCTCTTATCTTTCATTGAACTATATAATGGGCCTAACCGTGAGGCCTAAATGCTATAGGCTGTTCCTTTTCTATTCCCATCTTAAATCCAGAATTCATCAACCACTTTTTGCATGAAACATCGAATAGGCTGGAAGACAAGTATAGGGATTGGATAAATTTTCAAAATTGGTTAAGATGATCTTCTCTGTAGTCCCCGTTTATAATTTCAAATTCTAACAAGTATGACAACCTAGTACAACATATTTTTTTATAAATTATAACATATCATTTAACAGTTTCCTTGTACATTAGGGCTTGGGCTTGACCATCGTCAAGTTGTGATATTAAGTTAGGACTGTTGGTTTTATGTGTAGGTACTAAATATAGTAAATATTTGTATTTATTTTACCTCAAACATTAATTCTGAGTTTTACAAATAGTAACATGCTAAAAGCAGTATTTATATTGATCTTAATCTGGAGGTTCCCCATGACGTCTTATTAAACCTGTCCCCTCTATATTATAAATGTCCCCATATACAACTGTCTGAAAATAATAATTTTTAATTGGCTCCCAGAACATGAAAAATTTACAGCTGTTTCAGTAAAAAGCGGTTTTATTATCTCGATACGAATCTTATCTTGACTGTATCAAAATTATACATACTGCCAGAGAAAAATTTGTAATGAATGACTAAACGGGAATTAAATTTTTAAAACACAAAATCGGTTGAAATCTGATCTGACTATAAATATTTCCATTTCTAGTTTTCATGTAAGTACCTGATAGAAGTTGACGCTTGATGAGAAAACTTTGTGATTATCGTTTGATTGGATGTGCTGAGAGCTTTTGATTAGAATTACGGTGTGTTCCTCAGTACAAATATTTACTACCTTTCAGAAGGAATTAGGACATTTGTCAACAAAACAACATCTTTATTCTCGCTCTTATTTGAAACTACATTAAAACATTAGACTGTTTTCTGAAAGTGTTGTCATTCTGTAATAATTAAGTTTCTAAAATCTCTCCGCAAGTAATTGCTTATACCTACTGAAATAGAATTTTTATGCTCGATTTTTTTTTAAATTTGGGGATTTCGGAATTCTATTATACAATCGTATCAAAATAGTATATTAAAGAACGCGTTTCGAAAAATCAATTTTGTGACACCAATTTAAGTTTATAAAACGAGTACATGGCTGTTATACAGCGAGCAACGAAATTATGAAATAACCTATTTATAACTAAAAACTATGGCGAACTTAATACGAATTTACTTATCATTATTTTAGACCAAGCAGTGCTATATAAACATCTAGCAAATAATTTGTAAATCATCAAACGCTATGGGGGTTGTAAATAGTCAGTGGTGTCTGAAAGCTGTTTTAAAGCCTCCTTCATCAAAAAAATTGAAGTTGTCTTATTGTTCAAGCGGCTTACCCCACTGTTCGAGAGTTTCATAGGTTAATTGCGACACACACTAAACTATTTTAGTCTAGTAGCTAGCTGCGAGTTGTTTTTTCTTGTGATGAGATCAGTCTGTATACTTATACATGCTATAACCGCTATATAATGCTATATAATGCTATCATATTATTTTTTATCTTTCTGTATATTTAAAAAAAACTTCTGTAATTAATATCAAATATTTTTAATTAGTAGAGCATTTGAAATTCTGTGAGATGTCAATTTTATTATTTAGAATGTATCAATGGAATCACTCTGTACATTTAGAACTTTTTATTTAAGGTAAATTCGCCACCTTTCCGTTCCGAAAATTCCCTAAATTCGTAATAGTCCATTCGATTATCTCGTGATGAAGCATTTCCAGATACTAAACCGCGCCGCCCACTAACATGCCGAAATCTTGATCATGAACAAACCGAATGCCCTCGAATTAGTTAGATTCTGCAGTGAACCTCCACCGGTGCGTGAGGAGGCGGCGGCCCACAGGAACAATGGATCCATCCACCAACACGCTACCCCATAGCCGAAACAGACGGCGCTGCAGAAAACCGGATCGATAAACGCCGAAATGGCCGCGTGCAGCGCAAAGTCGACATTCAGCTACTAGGTCTTTTCGACAAAAAACACCACCACCACCAACGAAAAACATACAAGAACATTATTTTCTCGTTTCTGCACACCCGAGCGATTCTTATATGCATTGCCCGAATTTACGCTGATTGCTTTATAAGTGGAAGGGAGAAATAAAGAGGAGATGCCTGAATACTATACTTATCGCACAATAATTATTATTTAACGAGAAATTATAACAAAGGGAGGGAAACAACCAAATGTTTTAATAGACGGATCAGTTTTCAAAGAAATTTTCCAATTTTTTACCGAAATTATGACAGAAGCTTACTAAAAATTTTAAAACGTGAGACGGCTAAGTGATGTTCTTCACTGATAGTCGGAGCTTTGTGGGTGTCCTGTTACTAAGAGTGCTTCATCTCATAAAAAATATAGATTAATCATTGATTGATTTATTATAAAATTTACAAAATAAATTTCTAAGATTGTCGGTTTTGAGTTAGTTCTAAGATTCTTTTTTTAATTTTTCAGATAAAATTTATACTCACTCGTACAGTATTTTTTTCTCTATAATACCTCTCAATTCTACCAAAAATTTTAGGGTTTCTGTTGGTAATATTTAGGGTTTCTAAATAATTTATGTTGTTGCGTGGCTTTTGGTAACTTTTTTATTGACTAAATAGTTAAGGTAAAGTAATTGACAATCTAAGATGGATTCAAAAATAATTTATTTACGTCGAGCGTGTGAAATGGACGGTTATTTCGTTTGTGCTTGTGGTCGCTGATTAATTTTCCCAGATTTTTAAAAATAGTCTAAAATCAAAGAGTTTATGACATTCCATAATACTTCATTCTACGAGTTAGTTCATATGACTCCTGCTCCTCATCCTTCTTCCTAAAAACAAATTTGAACTCTTCAATCGGTCGCAGAATTACAGAAACAGACAGGTATTATATATAAAAAAATACTTCAGAACTTAAAGCTTTTATAAGTAAGATTTAAATTTGTGATTTTACGTTAAAACCGTTTATTTGGTTTTTCTTAAAAAAGTTAATTCACAATTTTTTGATGTGTTTCAATCTAGGTGATAGTCTAATTAAGAAAACTTTCTTCTATAACTTTATACAAATGCCAAATACGAAGTTTTTGTTTTGAACAAAATAAATTGATCGCCGTGGAATTAAATTGTGGTTTAAAGAAGATTTAAATGAGTTTTAGGAGGTAATTTGAAGTAGCAAATGAGTTATTAAGTTTTGGAACTAGTATAAAAGACATTACAACAGCCTAAAAGAGAACAGAAATGAGAGCAATTAAAAAATATTAAAAGTTTAATTATGAAACGAATAAAGTGATAAGTTAATAATAATAATCAGTGGGGGAGAATTGATGAATGAAAGGATTTACACAAGAAACAAAAAGCATTTTATATACTTAGATACATTATTAAAACATTCCAAAATTTGCATAAAAACAAAGTTAAAAATTTACAAAGGTTTAAAAGCCTGGGTATTATTTATGCAAGGGAAGTATTGTATTATGTCTTAAAATAAGAAAATTTTCAACGTAATGTATTGGGGAGAGATTGAAAGCTTTCTCGAATGGATGGGAATTTTTTGAAGCGAGTTGTTAATAAATTTCTATTAAAAATTCAAAAATTATAAGAGCTTATGGATTGAAAATAGTGCCTGCCTACTAGCAACAAGATCACTTAAATAAATAATTTATTGTTTTTCTTTAAATAAAAATATTTTTGTGATCTGCTAAGAAATTTTACTATTCTTTGGACAATTAATTATCCGCAAAAAATAACTAATTTTGATTTATCAAATTATAAAATACAAATATCTCAAACTAATTTTAGTGACAGATCTTAAGCCGCTAAATTTTAGTGGTTCGCAGACCAAAAAGGGTTGAGAAACGCTGCTCTAATTGATTACTAAATGAAAAATCTTACGCTTCCAGAGATTGTAGAATAAGTTAGAAGCTTCACAAAGTCTTTGTTGCTGTAATTCATGTAATTCATGAATCATCGCAATTTTGCGAAAATATTAGTTGATGCTGGTGGTGATATTACATCCCTAAAATGCCACGGTGGGTGAAACGCTACTTTTGTTGGAATGAGATTATTATAATTTTATTCTAATAAATTTTGTCGCACTTGATGACCAGTATTCCTCACTAAGGTGTTTTTGTGTGAGTGTCGCAATTAACCTATAAAACATTCGAAAATGGGGTGGACAAGCAGCGGTTACAATGACGTAACTTTTTTTGAGGTTAGAACAGCTTTAAAATGAAACAGCTTTCAGCCACTATTTTGACGATTAACAACTCTCATAGCGTTTGATAATTTACAAGTTATTTGCTAGATGAGTATATAGCACTGCTTGGTCTGAAGTAACAATGAGAGGAATCGCTGAGAATTCCTATTAATTTGGTAATTTAAGAATAATGTTACAAAGTTTTTGGAGATTTTCTTTACTGTGTTTATGCCAATTGGAGTATTCAATCAATAACCGATACGGTAGGTAAAAATGACACAGAATTTTGGACAAATTTGAAAACACTGCGAAAAACATTTGGGACTTTTATGACATTTATTACCAACTATCTCGTATTATCGCAAAAGTCACGTAAAATGCGCAAAGTAGAAAAAATAGCATAAAGAACTCGTCTCTTAAGTCATTGTGGTACTCATTCTTTATGAAATCTCGCGCTTTGCTCTCGTTTTATAAGCTTGAATTTGTGCCACAAAGTAGACTTTTAAAAACGTTTTTTTAATACAGACTGTTTTACGAGTAATAATGAGTCTGCGAAGCTGAAAATACAACCAGCAATACAATTTCACAGTTAACTTAGATGATATTGATTTCAAATTTTATTTGTCAAATTTGTCACCGATAAAAAAAATGTATTCAAACGATGAAAAAATGCTTCTGTCGCGATGAGTTTGTACAGACAAGGTTTTCCGGGTAGAGAAGAATTCTTGTTGATATCATATTCGAACGACTTGAAACTACCTTAAGGAAAAATTGACCACCTTTGAAAAAGCCAAAAGCAAGAACAGCTACTGGTCCTGTTCCTGTAAGTCAAAGAATGATTTCGCATTAGTTTGTCTTCAGTTAACCAAAAGATTAAATGATTTTTTATTTAATGTATTTGTAAACAAAATAAATAACTACGTTAACTTTGGAATTGTATTGCTGGTTGTATTTTCAGTTTTGCTGGTTCGTTATTACCCGTGAAACACCCTGTATACTATTTTCTACTTTGCGTTAACAATATTGTCATTGTTAAATGCAAACGCGTTTAACAATAATGGCACTAAATTCTCATTATAGCACGCAAAACAGTAACTTTTTCACTGGTTATGTTGGCAACGTAAGCGTAAAAATTACGTCTACCGCCTACGCAATGGAGATGATATGGTATAGTGATAAAATCATAAGCGAGCTGTCGAAAATATTAAAGCAAAATATCAGTGAATTAGTAAATCAGTTGAAAACCTTAATAAACTTGACAAATGTCATTACTTTATTACTGCCAACCAAATTTGTCAAAAATTCCAAGTTGTGATAATTTTTCAAAAGAGACTTTTTGAATGCTTTCTTTGCAACGCAAAGTAGAAATAATTCTATATTACACTCGTTTCATAAGACGACATGTGACACTCATTCTATTTGAGCACTCCTCGCTTCGCTCGTCGAGCTCAAGACTCATTCGTGTCACAATAATCGTCTTATGAAACACGTATAATAATATACTATTTTGTAATTCGGTTTTGTTTCATTTCATGAGTTCAAGTTAAATAACTTTTTAATTATTTTTATTATGACTGGTAGAAAAAATATATAGCAATACGCATTTAATGGCTATTAAGACACTCGTATTCATTACGACAAAATTTTTATGGACTAAACAATAACGCAGACAATTTTGAGTGATAGCACTGTATTATATATGCGTCTTTAAGTAACCTATTACAACACTCATTTGGACGCTTTTACATAGATTAAAGCACTTATTACTTTTGGGCCCTTTTCGCTTTGCTAGTCGAGCCAATAACCTATTCGTACAATAATCATTGTCTTATTATCTTGAAATTAGTTACTTTTACTTGCCTTCTTTCATTCGTAATTTGGCTGCAGGCTTGTCGTCGTGCTTTAAATTTTTGTCTGCTTTACTTTTTTGTATGATAAATAGAACACAAAAGGTGCTTTATTTAACCCTTAAAATATATTTAGTAAAAAATTATTCATACACATGTTAAATTTAGAGTACACCACACTCTTGAGTACTATAGAATTAAATATTCATTATATTTCTCTTCCTGGAATTGGTTCTTTTTTCCCCAAACGGTAAAAACATTTTTACTAACAGTGAACGAGGGTTGTTTTCCATTTTTACGACATTGTGCCAAATTGAAATTTTTAATTATTTCTAATAAATCTTCGTCGAGAAATCAGTTTTATGACCGCAAAATGTAGTGTTGGTTGTTTGACTACAACCACTTCAATTTTAGAGCTCTCTAATCACATCCTTGACTATGTTAGACATTTGGTCTGAATGTTGTCTCTTAGGAAAATGTGAGTAGTTTCTAGTTTGGTTTAAATGTTACAAGTCTGCAAACTATGATGATGAGGCAGGTACTGTTGTTAAGTGAAACTTTTTGTTAAATCAAATTTTTTTTTATTACATAATAGAAATTTCATATCCACGTTTCCCGTATCAAACAAACCGGGAATGTTTGTAGATATTTTAATCAATTTAGCATTTGTGTTGTCTGTTGGCAGCATTCCAATTGCCTTATTGCTTTCATCATCGTACAAATGCCTTGAGGGAGCAGACTATATCGTAAATATAGTACATGTTATCATGCAGTGTTTGTAGTATTTCTTTTTGGTGCATTTATCGTTTTTCCCATCAGTTCTCGGTAGATTTGCGGTCAATTAAATTAGTAAATTTCAATCGGTCGCTTTAAAACTTTAACAAAACGTCAATCCTCTGGCGAGGGTACGTCAACCGCATCGCAACAGTTTAAACCACACGAGTATAAATAATACACACACACGTACCGAAACCAACTTTGCAGACAATTAATTAAACACTACTTACTCGATTTTGCCGTCAGTTGCAGTTCGGAACGGTTTAATTCTCCCGGAGTTAACCGTAAAAAAAACAAGGATGGATGTTTTTACGGGAGAAGGGTGAAATAGAATAAAATATTTTACCTAAAGGTGGTAAAGCAGTTATAGACACTAATAAAATAGGGTTACATCAGAGCAATCAGCTTAGGTGAAATTTTATAGAGTGATTAGTTATAAATTAGCTGTGCAAAATTAATCTTGCTAACGAAGTACGAGAATGAAACGGAATAAAAAAAACAGATTTTAGAATTGTGTAAAAGATTAAATAAAAATTGTAATTCTTTCTGAGGATGACTCTGAACAAGGCCTAAAACATTCAAAATTAGAAGAAAATAGTAGTTAATATCTTAACGCAATTTTACCAAAACTTAACAGAAAAATAAATTAGTTTACTAAAATACATTACAAAAAGAATAAAAATTTTTTTTTTCATTTTGCGCCTGTAACAGATACCGATTTGGGTGTTGTATTAGTCAACTCAGCACCCAAATTTCGTGCGTAAGGTGCAAGCGCAATTTACTTTTTTGGGTTGGTGGCACGCCTTCGCTGTAATGAAACGTCATTTGTGAAGTTTTAGCGTTTATGTCAATAATAATTTTATTCGAATAAATTTTGTTGCACTTGATGCCTAGTATTCTTCACCAAGATGCTTTTCTCTTTGTGTCGCAATTAACCCATAAAACATTCGAAAATGGGGTGGATAAGCGGCGGTTACAATGAGGTAACTTCAACTTTCTTTTTGCGGTTAGAACAGCGTTAAAATGAAACTGCTTTCAGCCACTATTTTGACGATTTACAACCTCTATAGTGTTTGATAATTTACAAGTTATTTGCTATGAGTATACCAGGTGAGTCTGCTAAAAGTGTTTCTTAACTTTTCTCAAAAACTAGTTATCACATCAACTTTAAAATTTGGCATTAAAAACTCTGTTTTTTGCTCTACCCAGGTGAATTTTTCAAAATTCCTCTAATATTCCTTCTAATTAATATTAATTAATTTGTTCAAAAAAATCTAAATATTTTCAACTTTGTATTTGTTAATGTCTGTGACTTATCGGTCCCTCTATTATAACAAATAAGAGCCACCACTGAAGCGATACATTTCAAACTTAAATACACCATTTTTTTTCTAAGAGGGTGGGTGGGAAAAATTCTGAAAAAATTCACTTATGTAAAGTGTTTTTGAGAAAAGTTGAGAAACACTTTTAGCAGACTCACCCGGTATAGTACTGCTTGGTCTGAAATAACAATAAGAGGATCGCTGAGAATCGCAATTAGTTTGGTAATTTAACAATAATGTTACAATGTTTTTAGACATTTTTCTTAATGTGTTTATGCCAATCGGAGTATTCAATCAATAACCGATACAAGTTTTAAAACACTTCAAAAAACATTTTACACTTTTATAACATTTATTACCAACTATCTCGTATTAACACAAAAGTCCCTAAAGATTGAATACTTAAATTCTGTACTTAAAAATCACGTAAAACGCGCAAAGTATAAAAAATAGCATAAAGAAATCGTTTTCAAGTCATTAGGGCACTCATTCTTTCATTCATTGTTCAGGAGTTCGCCTGCATAATGATTCTCTCACTTACGCTGGCAAAAAATAATTTAAAATTACAGAACAGTTACTACTTTCATAACTGCTAACATAAGTTTATCCAAGTTGCGCAGTCTTTCTTGATAAATGACGTTTTTTGGATAATCTTAAATCGAAAAGTCTAAAGGTTAGGTCAGGTTAGGTTAAAAATTCTAAATTTGTACGTGTTGTATCCGCTGTTGCGTCATCCTGCTGTAAAGGTTATATCTGCTTTTTTTATCATCTTTTTTTTTAGATTATTGAGTCAAATGACCCTTGTTTTGGACATTTTCAATCAAACCCTATTTTTTATTGGGGCAAGTGGTATTTCTTTATAATTTTATGACCTTACAATTTTAAAATTTTGTAAATTTACATAGTCAGGAAGAAAAACCAAGCTTTATTCAGTAAAAAAAATTAAAGCCAACGTTTTCTTGTTTTTTAATTTATTGAGAAAGCAATTACACTATTCTCCATATTTTGGAGGGTTATATGGTTTCAGTTGTTGTACTATTGTTATGTGAGAGAGTTCCTTTTTTTGTTTTCTTTTAACACTTTTGACTTGCTTACAAATCTTACACTAATCGATGAAATCTAGAAAATCTAGAGAATCGGGCGGGACTATAAAACCTTTGCAAAATTTTAGAATTTTGAGTATTTGAGGAATCAATCTAGGAAACTCAAAGTATTCAAGTAGGGATATAAGAGAACTGTAAAAGACATAAAAAATTTGGAGATCTTAAAGGAGAAAATATAATTACGAGAAAATTTGAAAAAATTAAGATATTTGCGAGTAAGCTGAAGCCGCAGCGTCGACAGATAAGGGGAAAACTTGTTTTCTTGGTGTAGTTCTTTTCATGCTAGCCGATGAAGATGAAGATGGTGTTCTGGATGTAAGTAACCTTCTACAACGATTCAAAGATTCAAAATCTTATATACAAATATTTGTAATTTGTATTTAGAAGATCTATAAATTTACAAAAACTAGTAAATCTATTTCTAGATAAAATTCGAAGAATTATCTATTCCTACAATTTGTCTAAACATTAAAAATCTTATGATTTAGAGAAGCAGCAAAATTAATAATTTTGCGTAATTTTTTGGGGAAAAGTTGAGAAACTCTGGGTAATGCAGATCTCCTTCTGTCTAAAGCAGCTATTCTCAACCAGTGGTCCGGCGGACTATTAGTGGTCCGCTAAGAATTTATCCGCGAAAAAAATTTATTTATCAACAAAAAATAATAATAACAAGTTTAATTTATAAAATTACAAAATACAAGTATTTCAAACTAATTTTAGAGACAGATCCTTAAGCCGCTAAATTTTAGTGGTTCGCAAACCAAATAAGGTTGAGAAACGCTGGTCTAAAGCCTCTTCTGTCTGCTATTATGTATTTACGAAACAATAAGAATTTGACAATAAATTAATTAAGCAATTATTACTAATTTTGAGTTATTATGCAGGGGATGCAAGTTGTTGGAATTATTTATTAGTTAAGTGATTTTTTTATTCTTTCTTAAATATCTGTAGTTACTTTAAGTACCAGTGCATTCACTAAGAACCACCACAGAGGACATTACATCTACAGAAAAAACAAGATTGTAGTTCTGTTTATTGTGAACCTATTTGATTTGTTTTTCTTTTAATTTGTTATTTTTTTTTCTATAACTTTCTTTTTTACTTAGGAATAAAAAAATTACTTTATCTGATTGAATTAGATTCGGTTAGATTAACATTTATCGAATGTAGAATATACAAAAAAAAATGTAGAACTATTCAATCTAAACAAGAAGTATAAAATAATTTAATGTAAACAGTAGTTTTGGAAAAACATAAAGAAAGCTGTAAAGCGAATTAAACTTTTTAAGAAGAAAGATTTTAAATTATTCTTGGAAGAAGAAATTATCTTTTTGCTGTGATTTGTTTGTTGTAAGGTCAAAATTATATTTTATCAGAATCTCATGCGAAAATGTAAAATTGGTTGCATAAATCTTTCATCATTTGTATTTTCCTCCTTTTGATGTACTGGAGTTTGGAAACATTTCTGCGAGTGTTGCAACTGCAGAACCAAAAAACAAATATGTTTCAGATTTGTTTGTTAACAGACTCATAACACTGAGATCAGAAAAATGTAGTGTCAACGCATTAAAACACATTTATTTTGTTAACAACAAATGCATACAATGCCTAAGATTTTCGTAACATAATACCAACAAATTCTATTTTGTGCGTGATACAAACGTTTCAAAACATTTTCTTTTTTGTGCCTGTTTGTGCTCCTTGGAGATGATTTTATAAATCAAATTTGTTTACTTTAATTAGATATCAAAATCTGTTTTCTAAAGAAAACATCTAAAGTTGGAAAAATAACAAATACTAAAGCCTCCACGAACGATAAATAAAAGCCCACACAACTCCTCCACAAACATATCTCTCGAGTTATCCCCAACGAACCGTTCGTAGTCATACCTCAGTCCAGATCTATCCAGACGTGTAGATAAGAGAATTAGGTCAGAACCCATCACATTCGCGTAAAAGTAGTCGTTCCATTGCGCCACGCTATGCAAATTTTTGTCTGGATCGATCCCGCCACCAACAAGTTTGCAGAATAATTGTCCTTGTCACAAACAAGTTATTTAAGAAGCGTTATCGGCGGAAAGTGAGTGCGATATTGTCACAGAAGCCAAAACACGAATAAATCTGTCCTCACCAGCCCCTTTTTCCGTGTAAGCATAAACTCATTAATTCCTCGTATCGCCTATAAAACTTGGGAGGACGGAGGGGCTGTGTGTGGGCGATAAGGGAACGAATTCAACGGGGTAATGTCGTCTAGGTCGGGGAACCGCACAATTCTTAGCTCCTAAATCTCGCAGCTTATCTCGTGTCGGCAGCACGTACATGTCTTATATGCATATCGCAAAATATTTAATTCCATTTAAAACTGGTGAAAACATCCGTGCTTGGGTTTTCCGGTTTAAAGCAAATACCTAGTACTAAATGTGTCTAGAAAATTCTGTTTTAACTAGGTCTATACTTCTCGATTTTAAATCAAGCTACACCCAAAAAATATTTCAAATTTGTCATCTTGTCAGGCAGAATTCTCTTGAAATTTTACCTTAATAGATCGTGTCAATCCACTGATGTTCTGGAAGTAATACTCGGAATAACCCTTGCAAAAATTGCAGTTAAATATAATAAATAAAAGGTATTTTCCTCTTCCAAAAATTATTTAAAATTTAAAAATATTTTTATGTATTTTTTTAAATTTTAAATCGTTTTACAACTTTCTTTGCAAAGTTGCAAATCTGTAATGAAAAGAATAAAAATAAAAAGATGCGTATGTAAATTGATAACAGCATCAACAATTGACAGGAAAGAAAACACTAAAAACTGTCATACCAACTGACATTATGCCTGCCCAGACATGGAGGTTTATAGACTAGATAAAAAAAAGAGATAATGGAAGTGCACATGTATATACAGATTATTCACGTAAGATGACGAGCTTGACCAGGTAAAAATGTAACTCAAAATTTTGGACAAGTTGTATATGGTACGAATGAAAGTTATTCTTTTTCAAAATTCTACAAACTGACGATGGACTAATTCCTAATTTTCTTGATATCTTTTTTTGGTCGATATGTGGATTTTCAGTTGCAATTTTAATAACTGTGACTTCATTTCCAGGGCAAGTGGCAGTTCTAGTTCTTACTCTTTTAAGCAAGGCCAATTATTTCTTAGCGTGCTTTCCAGTCTTCTAAAAAAAATTTAATTAATTTTTTTAATTCTAAAAAACAATGCGTCTTTTGTAAACTGTATTTTGGGTTGGTGTGGTCAGGCTTGTCATCTTACGTGAATAACCCTGTATGTACTGCCAAGAAAAAGGTCAGAGAGAAGATACCACCCACAATCTACATACCTGTAGAGGACACAATAAAAAAAGGATGTAAAGGAGATTATCTCTGAACAGCACACAATATTAGTGCTCGAAGACAGGACCAACAACACAAGTAAATTCACTAATAATAGCAAAGATCAATTTTCTATAAAAAGAAATATAAACCAAAATTTATGATTTTGATCTTTCTTTTAAGTTAAAATGATATTACAAATTAATAATTGGACAAAATGGCCGTCGGGCCAAAATTTCATTTTATTTAACAGCGACCGTTTAAATAGTTTTTAAAAAAATTCTACATTGAGGGCTTCATTAAAAGAAAAGAGATAAACAGAGTATAAAAGCTAAAAATGCTTTATCGTACGCCATGCCGTGAGTAAAATAGGGAATTTTGCACACTGCAGCGGTTTTTAATCAGCGATTATGATTCAGTTGCTCGTACTTCGCTTGTTATTTAAATCAGAATGTTTAGGCAAGAAAGAATGGTTTTTTACTCTTGTATCTTTACTAACTATTGATAAACAAAAAAAATACAAAATAAAATAAAACGTTGGATAGTTTTTTTATGAGGAATAGAAATAGTAACCCAAATTGTAAAATTTATTTAGAAAGACCCTCTATGAGGCTATTAGTATTATTAAGATTTACGATATTTTTAATTTTGCATTTTAAAAACCGAAAAGGGGCTCATGTCAAATGATGTGTGTTTTCAGTTTTACCAGTACAAGATTAGAGACGTCATAAATTGTAATAATGCTAACAGCTCAAGTAAGAGGTCTTTTGTTAGAAACATTTAGAATTTAAGTCATTATTTAGATTTCTCATGAAAAAGTATGTACCTATTCTTGATTCAAGAGATATAGGGCTTGCCAATTAAAAAATCGTAAAAGTAAAATAGTCGTAACAACTATGTAAACAGTCATTAAATTACGTAGCCGTGGCCTTGATACAGTCGACCAGCTTTGTTTTCGATGTAACAAAGCGTAAAATAACTAATTATTGTCTAACTGGACAACTATGTCAGCATTTCGTTACTAATTGATCACAGAAGTGCAGCTGTTTAAACAGACGACTGTATCAAGGCTATGGCTATTTAATTTAATGACTGTTTACATAGTTTTTAGGACTATTTTACTTTTACAACTTAATTGGCAATTTTAATTGGTGATGATCGTCTCTAATGGTTCTCGCGAAATTAATAACTTTTTGTTGCACGTCGGTCTTTAAACATTTTCTCGTGCTCTAATCTTCTTCATTTTGTCCTTAATACATAAATAACTATTGTCCGTTTCACGAAAGAAGCGACTTTCGTCATAGCCATTAATGGTCTGAACTATGATATGCACGTACCGCGTTGATGAATGAGCGCGGTTAGAACACGCAATGAAAACAATAGTCGCGCACAGTCACTCCACACCGTCTAGTTTAATTAACAAGCGCAATTATATAGCCATCTTCCTCGTTATCACGTTTTTCACCTTTGGGTTCTAGTAGACACTACTTTGAATATTGTTTCTTTTCAGTACATCGGAAATGTGAATAACATGTGTCGTAACTTAAAGATAAATTGATGACGAAAGTCGCTTCTTTCGTGAAACGGATAATATTTGTATAATCTTCCGAAAATTTGTTTTTTACCTTACTTCACTTCAAAGTTAGTTAATTTTAACCTCTTGACAGGTCAGAAAATCGTTCTTGTTTTTCTAGGGAAACAAGCATGTCGCAATTTGTGGCCGTTAGATGGCGCTGAGTGAAACGTCAATTAAAGACCCAAGTTTTTTTAAAATCTACGTAATAATGTGGTTTCTACTGTTGGAATACGAGATCTAATTCAAAAAATTACGAGTTCTGTAAATACGAAAGACGAAAATCAGGTTAATGTAATGCAAATTCAAAAGCCTGATTTGTTATGACACATAACCTCAAACTGTTGAAGAGAAACAAAGAGAAATTCATTACCATCCGTACTGTAATCTATGCTTTAATATTGAGATATTTTGGCTGTAATTAACGTAATTAGTATTCGTCAATTAATTGAGTTTGACACCTTTCAATTTCAAATTTTCCTTCATCTATTGTATTTGTTGGAAAAATGTGATTTTTACACAGTAAGTGCCTCGACATACAACATGTTTAACAATCAGGTAAAAATATAAAAACTTTGCGGAGTTCTTGTTATTACAGTCAAGTTATTACGAAATATTTTGAGGTTAGGTCATCTTTCTGTCAGCTTATTTTATCGTTAAACGTTTTTTATTTTGAGTAGGATAAAAAATAATGTGTGCACCTCATCAATAAAGAGGTTTTCCAAGTCTCAGGAAGTGGCCAGCTTCGAATTCGTCTCAGCTGGCCATCTCTTCCTTCGGCATGGAAACTGCCTCTTCCTAGCTAAGGTACACAATATACTATTGTGTGCATCAAAACTGCTAAAACTTTTGTTTGTAATGTTACTTTATATGGCGTCTAAATAAGTCTCCATATTTTGACTATTTTAAATTAGGTAAAACAAGGTCCAATGGTTTACAATGTTTTGTTTGGGACGTATGACGTCATCACTCGCCCAGTGAATTGGTTATAACGGCTACAACTAGAACTCATCAGAGATACTATTGTTAACAGATTAATTTTGTTAAGATTAATTCTAAAACTGACACTACATACTTTTTTAAATTTCTAGATTTTTTAATTGGTACCTGAACGATTTTTTGTTATTAGTGTTATTTATATTTACTAATAAAGATGTTAATTTTAATACATACATTATTTATAGTATTTAGAAGCAGATTAGATAGGATACACTGCAAAGCAAACTTAAAATTTGGATTGGTTTGGTTAGTTTATTTATTACCCTATTTTGTCTTTTCGTCAATACAATTGCCACATGTTCAGAAAAAATAAACTTCATTTTTTTCTCCCCTACTATCACAACACCCCAATTTTGTCCTCTACTCAATATGATTGCTCCTTATAAAAATTGTCAAGAGATTTGATAGACTTTATACTCGTACGTCTTTCACAACCTTTCAGTTAGTAATTTTTGTAAAGAAACTTTAGTGTATTTTTTGGTCTACGTTTTTGTCCTTATTAATATGCAGTACATCTCCAGGATGTCAAAAAATATCCATTCCCTGAGCTGATGACTTGTTTCTTCCTCTCGGCTTGTCTAATAGCAAAATATTTCTGCAAGATGCAAACATGTTTCCGGACGTGTTCCGTTTGTAAATGTCAGTCTTGGCGATGTTTTCGAGCAATTTGTTTATGTCGCCATCCGCAAATTTTTGCATCCGTGCGACGAAAAGGCATCAGATGATAGGGTGCATAGGATCGAATAGTCTCAGAGAAGCGTGACGGGGCACTCGACGGGACGTCCGTGATTCATAGCGTGCACAGTAGGGGGCTTTTGCCCCCACGGTCAAAAACGGCAAAATGCATTTGTCAAACTATTAACAGCCGCCGTCTCCTTTACTCCCCTTTAATAGAAAATCAGACGCTTATTTATTATTGTCGACGATGATTGCGGTTTTTTCTCTCGTTTCCCTTTGAGCAGCCATCGTGGATCAATCACAGCCCGGAACAAATTACCAAAGTTGAAATTCTGCGAGGCAGCAGGCGTCGGGGCGCGAGGAGAAAACAGCAAATTAATTCCGGAAACGTGTGTAATCCATCTTGATAAACAAGTCGAATTTATATCGCACACACCCGGAATTGTACACCCGGACTACGAGACGCAACGTCTCACCAGAACTAGTGAGCATTTACAAATTGCCGAAAAGAAACAAATGCTATTTATTACGTGATGTTCATGAGTTTTATGGAAGTTGCTTCTGAAGCGAAGCGCGACTGGAATCGACGGTACACAGACTGGTCTCAAACTTACCCTAACAACACGATTTATGCAAATACAGATTGTTCATTAAAAAAACTTTCAGCTAGCTGTGACCAACAACACCACCACTAAGAACGAGAAACATTGTGTATTAGACAGTCTTTGTTCATTACCTAGTGACAGAGTAATAATAGTCGGTGGACTAATTTTTGTTAAAACTCTTGTTCAAGAGAACAAAACACTACAGAAAATTTCTGGATTTGGCCAAAACTTGTCAAGATGGTAACAAATCAAAAAAAATTTAACAAAAATGACTACACATATATTAATTGCAATAAAAACACCAAATATTTACTTTATTAAACCGAGGTAAAGTTGACGCAATATCTTAAGTCAGTCCAGATTTTCTTGGCTGTCACAAATCTTTAAACACTTGGATTCTTAAAATAGCTTTCAAATTTTCAAAAGGAAGTAATCGTCAATTTTTAATGGAACGTCCTTCTATCACTTTAAAATGCACTAAATTTCTTAGAAAGTACAGAGAAAATAGAAAAACTTTCTTGCATAAGCCCGTATTTCCTGATGAAACGTGGACTTTTAGTAAGGGCAATGCAAATGCAAATAGACTTGGCAAGAAGGTTTAAGTGCTACAGCAATTAAACAAACCAATGAAGGTTGTGGACAAATTGTTTTACATGCTGGAAATGCTGATGGATTTGTAAAAGATTATTGATTTTTAAAGCAAATAAAAAAACACTGGTGACTATCACGATAATATAAGCAGGAACAATTTTGAGCGTTGCGTTGGTTCAAAATTAAATTAATCTCAAATTTATCAGAACTTTTTCTTATTATAAAGGAAAACGCTACTTTACCGTAGTGGTTTAGAGGTATGAAAATAAGTTTTAATTTTCTTTTATATAATTTTTGGTTTTTAATTACTGATAGAACGATAATCTACGAAAGAATTGGAACAAGAAAAAATTAACGAAGTGGCTAAATGAAAACAAGATACTTTTTTCATCTAATGCTATGAAAGACCAATTATGGAACATAAAAAAAAATCCTCGAGGAAAAAAATATTTGGAGACATATACAGAAGAACATGGGCACTGTGTGTTACAGCTACCACCATACCATTGTCACTTTAACTACATTGAGATGTTATGGTTTCAAACTAAAAGAGCTTTTGATGCCAGAATCAGAAAGACTTCTTTAATACCAACAGAAGTAATAAGAGACATGGGCTTGAGCTTTAGAATGTGTTACTCTATTACAATAGAAAGTTATTTACCTAACGTGTTCGGGAAGACAAATTTCCCGCATGAGCACTTTGTTTGCAGCACGATCGCAGGGAGTGCTGCATCAGTGCGAATGCGGGAAATTTCTTCCCGAAATAGTTAGGTACAACATTTTTTGTAACGAATAAAAACCAATATTTCAAGAAAAAATAATTTAACTTACTTTTTTTGAGAATGTTGTTTATTAATTAATGGGTTGGTAAAACTGATTTTGGGAATAGAAGTCCAACCCAAAGTTGTTGCTTTACCGACTAATGGCTTAAGCAAATTTTAATTGTTTTCTTGTGGGAAATAAAAAACACCCCGGTGCGAGAAAGCAGTTTGTCATGCGTCGAGGATCACCGAAAAATAGCTGCTCACACTTCATGAGTACAAAAACACTATGTCTAACACACAGAATAAGATTTCATCTTGTAGCAAGGTGTTCGTCTTTACAATGTAGCAAAGGTGTTCCAGTCGAACAACAATGTCGAGAAACTGTATGTCGGTTTTAGGGTTTTTGCTCCTCATCAGTACAGTGTATCCTGGAGCGTTGTGCTCGATTAGAACGGGTGAGAGAACTCGCTTATATCAATCGAAGTTCGGCTAGTAGTCGTATAGACAGACACAGTGTGCCATCTAACGAAAAGTGCTGGAAGATAGCGAGAGTTGGTATAATGTTGGCGGATAACAAAGTTATCTCTTAGACTCTCGCTCGGCCACCAACATATATATTATACCAACTCTTGCTACCTTCCAGCACCTATTCGTTATAAGGCAAACTGTGTCTGTCTATACGACTACTATCACAATGTGACGAACTTATAATTAATATTGGCGGTGGACCAGACGATAGTGAAAGTGATAATTCTAATTTTAGTGATTTGGAGACACACATTTGATTTAATTATTACATTTTACTTATTTGTATTTTCGTTTTTTTATAACTGATGGTACGTTTTGATAACCTTAATATTTTAATAAAAATTGTGCTACGTATTTGAAGACAATTGAAAAAGTAACTGTAGTTGCCGTATGAAGCAAAAATACACATACGATTGGTTACTTAGAAAAAATCACGTTATAAATGTACGCAATGTTTTTGGTTTAACCGTAACAAATAAAAGTAGCAATTCATAATGTGCTACGGCCACGAAAACGAATTTTGCGGCCGATATAGAGGTTGTTCCTAAAATGATTTACAAGTAATGCACATTTATAAGGGACACTGCAAGTATCTACTCAAAGAAATGTTTAAAAAATTCTCACTGGCTTAACCAAAAAAATTGTGGAAAGTGTTAACTGCAAAATTTGCATATTAGGAAAATGCCATCTACAAAATCTGATTGGATATATTACATCGAGGACTCACTGATAAATGACTTATAGTCCGGGTTGGTCAAAAAGTACAAGAGTTTTTTAATTGTTCAAAATTTTTTGTAATTGATTAATAGAAAATCTAGGAACAAAACTTTCAACTTTTTCAAAACATTTAGACGGTACTGTAATTTTTTTATATAACTATGTTTATCAATATTCTAAAATTTCTTGTTGTGCTTTTTTTTGAAAGTTTCGCTTTATTCTTGTGGTATACCTACACATATTAAAATAATTAGGTGTGAAGATTATGAGCTTGAAGGCATGTTTAAGTGTCTGAAGTAGGGACGGTAGATGTTAAAATAGGGAGCTCTAACTGTTGAACGAAAGTGATGAAAAGTTATGCATCATTTATTTTAAGGAGGAGTGTGAGAGATGGACGCACAGCAAATGATAGGGATGAGAAACTATAAGTGGTTAACTATTTTCTGGAGACCTAAATAACACAACATTTATCAGTAGTAAAAAAAATGGACATCATTAGAATTTAAAATGTTTAAGATATTTCTAATATGTTGTTCTTTTATTTCTAACGACGTTTTTAATAACTTTATAGCTCTATTACTACTATTACTACTAATGTTCGAAAATATATGTTTGGTTATTTATAATTTATGAGAGTGTCGTAATTTTTTTTTTCAAAAAAGGACCCTATCAGAGTGGTGGTTTCTTGAAAATATGGTATTTGTCATAAAATGGCACACGACTATTGTGGAGACTTGAAGGTAAGGCAGCTGGTAACAAATTTCTAGGTCATAAATCTACTTTAATTGTTAGAGTATTTAGCCGGAGATTTACTACTACTCCAACTTACCAAGTCATAAATTAAACTAAACTACTTGATAAATATTATAAAAATGGATTTTAATCATTTACATTCTTACATTTCTTCTTACAAGTCTTACATTTTTTTTAATAATAAATTTTGTAGATTGATTTATTAAACATTTTTAATCAGTTCACGTAAAAAAACAATACGTAAGATTTTTTCCCGAAATCATTTTTCTTCAGTTTTATAGGTCAAATAAATTGCTAAAACAAATGTTCTCTTCTTTGTTTTAAGACGTGTTTTTGGGGTGCGGATATAACTTGATTCACCAGGTATTTGTGTCGATAGATATTTGTGAATAGTTAAAGCTGTAAAAACTATATTTGGATTTAAAACTATTTAAATTTACTTCAGCACCGAATTGCTAAAAAGCAAAAAAATATTAATGCACATAACCTAAACTCTGACATGGGGAAAATGTTATAAAGTTGATTCATAGATAGGTATAGGTTTTAGGGTGATACAGTATGGTTTTTCAAGGAATTTAACATTAACAATTGATTGTAACAAAAATAAATTTTACTTACAAAAATTAAATTTAAATATGATAAAGTAAGAAACGTTAATTTACAAAAAATTTACAAAAATATTTACCAATTTTCCCTAGATAGATAGATAAGCTTAAACGGTTTTTTAAGTCTGCTCGCTGGGACTGTTTTTTTTGCGCTCATGTTACAATGAACCATGGTCTATCAGATTGTAGACATAGCGAATCTTGATGTTTCAGGTTTTCAGGCTCATCTTACATTCATTCTGAAACAATTTGATTGGCATTGAATGTTAGCCTTTAAGACAGTTTGGCGTTTTCTGGTGTTATATTTTAAAAGTCAATACTCAGAATAAAGTGTTGGTGAAGTTTTGAAGTAAAGTTCGTAATAAAAATTGTGGTAACATTATCCTCTCTGAAAGCTAATAGTTTTTGATATTTTCGTTGGTTTTTGGATCGATACCGTAATGAAACGTCACGATGATTGTGCAAGTTGCCAAGTAATTACGGTACACGGCGTAAGCATTTCGGGGGCCATTATCGGGGTTAAATAACGTTAATAATGTCGGAATTGCGTACAAATGATGTTTGACTTGTTATAAAATTAATGGGGCGAGAAATTAGAAATTTTATGGACGGCCTATAAATCCCGAACTGGTCTTGTATCGACATGCAACGAAATTACCGAAGCTCTTTTTCTAGAACCGTATTTTGTTTTGTAATTTGATAAATTCAGCTCTTACGATAAATAAATTATGAATAATTTATTTTCGTCCCCCTGCGTGCAAACGACCGAGGGTAGATTATACTCGATCTGTCATATTGTAAACTGACGGCCCTCAAATTTTAAATTTTTTTTTATTGTGTTACAAAACGTCGGGGTTGTTCCTGTTTAGGGTGTCTTTTGTAACATGTATGGTGAACTTATGGTTGTAATAATGGTATTATGTTGGTTGGGATCTATCTTTTCATAGAGGTAGGTCTCTAAAGGGTCTTATTTCAACACAATCAAAAAATTAACGAAAAGCCAACATCACACTAACTTGCATTAGTCTTTCATTGACTTGTTTTGTTCTTTATTGCCAACAAGCACAAACTAACGAACTTTCTTTGTTTCAGGTACGTGGTGATCAATTCGATGTCTTACTTTGTCGGTGAAAAAGGTATAGTGTGTTGCAAAATAAACTAGATACGTCCATCATTAATTTTTTATATATTTGCTCAAAGTTCAAAAGGCAAGCTATACTGAGGAATTTCAAGGAATGCCATTGCAACGGTTATGAGCACTACTTAGAAAGCAACGAGCTTTCTACTTTATACTGGCGAGAAGCAATAAAACTAATCCGTATGGACCCTGTGTCAATAGACCGAGTAAAAAATACGTTTATGTTTTTTAAAAAGAAAAAAAATTGATTGCTGTTTCTTGAATTAAAATTTATTTTGGCGAAAATAATTGTGTAGTTACAGTCAACCCTCCTATAACGCGGTACTCTGAGAACGCGGTTTCCATATAACGCGGAGCTGAAATTGCGACAGCCCTCCCATAACGCGGTACTCTTACAGCACGGTTTCCGTTCAACAAAATCCTATAAGTTCCTTCCGCACAGCTTATGAATGACTTTAGTAACTAGATATTATAAGAGGTTAAAATGTAAGTTTTATACTATGACTGGTCACTCTTGTCGGTGTCTTTGATGTTCATGGTTTAATTTTCAGGGACCTTGAACGAAAATACAATAACTGAGTGGATACACAGCGCAACGTTTTAGCAGTTCGCCAATAGAAACACGACACGGTATCTACTCTAGTACGATTTAAATATTTGACTTGTCAAAGTATAATACGAATTTACAGTAATTTTTATCTAAATTTAATAAATTTTGTTAAAGAATTAGAACTTCATTTTATTCAAGCTGATCGTTCAACGGTGCGCAGGGCAAAGTTTAAAAAAGAGTTGAGAAATTGCTTAGCTCTCTATAGAGAGGTTTTAGTGGAGTTAGAAAAAAAGCTACAATCGAAAACCAATGTGTAGAAGAACCAAGTGAGAAAGACATTTTGCCCATAAAATAAGACGAGTTAGGCGACTCATATCTGACAGCAGAGATTAATAATTAATAATTTACAAAAGTCTTCCTTGTTTTTGTTAGAAAACAGTTTTTTAGTTTAATTTTTGTTTCATTTTTTTTTATCAATCCTTATATGAAATCTTCGATTCAATACAAATAATTTATAATTTATATTGTCTTTTGTTTTATTGGTCTTCATATAACGCGGTGCGAATGATGTGATTTGTACTAATTCAATGTTTCTTATAACGCGGTTTCCATACAACGCGGAACATGCTACGAATTGGCCTGGTTTGTACGGTTAAATCCGAGTTTCTTATAGCGCAGTTTCCATATAACACGGTACGCACTCACCGCGTTATAGGAAGGCTGACTGTATTTAAATAACTATATAAAAAATGAAAGAGTACTTGGGGTTTTCAAGGTCACTAATTACGGTTTTTAAGTCTCTTAAAAAATTAAAAGTGGTTCACCCGAAAATGTTGTTGAAGTTCAAAGACTTCTAGAATCTAGAGGAATCGAGTACCTAATTTGGTTGTTTTTTTTATAATTAGCGGGTTTTGTCCACTTTTAGATGTAGTTGAATTTTTTTTTTGTATAGACAGGTTATCAAAAGCAAGTATTGCAAAATAAATTATTTGTCAATATCTAAGAGTCGCTTTAGTATCTTTGGTAATCTGTCATTTCAGGTAAGCAAAGTTACTTTCTCTAAAAACAGCTCTTCAAAAATTTGATTCATTATATAGAAACCACTGATAAATGTAATATTTTGAATTCTCAAGAATGAACCATACATCACACATTTAAAATACAAAATAAAAACTCAGATCTTTATTAAAATTTGGTCCTTTTCTCAGAAGCACTATGTTACAATAAACCAAATGTCAATGAGTGGATATGATTATTATTACCAGATAGTATCTGTTTAGAATTGAATACGCGTGCTAGTTTTTAATAGTTTATTTTACTAACAACTCATTGAGTTACATTAGGCGTCTTGTTGACGTCCGTTCTTTCTAGACACAACTACTTTTTTGACTTAACTTGAACCATAGTATAACACAGGTGTTATACTATGCTTGAACTCTCTTCCAGGGTGGCTCTCCTCCTCTCAGGGTGGTGAGAGGAGTGGGAAGTTTCTTTAGGGTGTGGATGGTAACGTTGGTACCAAACAGTATCCTAAGCTGATCTTTTAGCTATATACATATAGTGTTCAAGAAGATTAGACATCGATTAAAAATCTTATTTGGAAGAAGTGCAAAAAACAGTATTTTTGACCTGACTATTCTAATTTGTGAACGCAGCTAAAGTTTCGAAATACAGGGTAGATGGCTATCGGGATCATATTTTAAAAAATCAACCAATTTTTTTGTAAAATGAATGTGTTCTAAATGATTTTGTTGCAATAGGTACCTGTTGCTAACGCCTCGTAAAATTAGTACAATAATTCTACAAAAACCATATGAAACTACTTCCTTTATAAAAATTAAATTATATAAATTACTCTCTTTAGTACACCAGAAATTTTTTTAACTAAAGGAATTTCCCAGAAATTTCTAAGGAATCTTCTAGGAATTTTTTTTTTAATTTAGTTTATAATTAGTTTTTATTACTACTACTAATATTACTACTATGATTTATTGTTATTTTGTGGAGTTTGTTCTAAGATCCACATATATAATCTCTAAATTATGCGCATTATTGCGCATTACCGTGGGCCAAAAAAATCGATTATTTTTTTTAACTGATTTTGGTGAATTACGTCCATTCTTTTTATATTCGAAAATTGTTGTTACGGAGAAGTGGACAAGGCAGAAAAAAAACTATTTTATAAGGCCAACGTTTCTAATCATTTATTATAATTTATTACATATTATAAGCCTTGAAAAAGGTTCAATAAATGATTCCAAACGTTGGCCTTATAAAATAGTTTTTTTTCTGCCTTGTCCACTTCCCCGTAACAACAATTTTCGTTTTTTTTTTTAACTTTCGACTTGAAAAATTGGTAAAAATGAGCTCTTAATTTTAATAAGAAGTACCCTTCATCTCAGTTTTCTGTTTTTTCTTTAGTTCTATTCGACAAAATATATATCTCGTCGCTACTTGATTGTAGAAAAAAATTTATTTACATTTTTTGTAGAAAATTAAACGCTCTTAAAAAGGTATTTTTCAGTTTTTTAATAGCTATTAGTGTTTAGAAGATATCAGAGGTCAAAGTTTGAAGAATTTAACAAAAATTTCTTTTTTACTTCTAAATTTTATAACTCGTAGATAAATACATATTAAAAAATGCAAAATGTACAGTTTTATTGGAAATTGAACGCTTTACAAAAAGGTCTCTTGCGGTTAATCGATTATTTTAACCACTTAAAAGATATTCGCATTTTAAAAATTAAAATTTGAGACTAAAATCTCTTTTTTTTTAAATGGTTGGAGTAATCGATTAACCACAAGACTTTTTTAGAGCGTTCAATTTTCCATAAAAAATGTAAATAAAATTTTTCTGTACGATCAAGTAGTGACGAGATATGTATTTTACCAAATATAACTAAAGAAAAAATAGAAAACTGAGATGAGGGAGTCCTTCTTATTTAAATTAAGAGCATATCATTAAAAAGCATTTTTTTAGCGGTGTCTAGGAACCAATTTTTTAGTGTCGAAAGTAAAAAAAACACGATTTTAGTGGCATACTCTATTGCGCATGTGCAAATTTCAAAAAGATTAGGAATTTCTCGGAAATTCTTAACAAATCATTTGGAAAATTTTCGAAATCTTATGTAAATTTCCGGAAATCGTTAATAGCTGTTTGCACCAAGCACGGTTAAAATTAAAACCATGATTAAAGCAGTAACAGTGTTGCACCGTCTTTCTAACCAGGGTTAAAGCGTGATTAACTTAATCGGTAGAATATTGGCCGATTAAGGTTTTAACTGGCATTTAAATCAAAACCAACGCTCACTTTAACATTAAAATGACATTGTTTAATTCAGTGACAGTGTCTGTCCCGTGGCTACTTGCTAATTTATTGTTAAAAAATAATATATTAGCCACTTTTTTTCTCTCTTTTTTTGGTATGGAGGACAATAAGCATATAATAATAATAAGCAGGTTTGACGTATACCATCAAATAATAAAGTAAATGGCAAAGTAACAAAATTTTGATAGTTCGAAACAATTGCTTCAAAAACTCGAACTACTATTCGAGATAGACTGTTGCTAGATGCATCCCTCTGTAGACAGCAATTTGATCTAAATGTTTATCAATTGAATACAATTGCAAAAAGGTTAACAACTGGTTTATTAGAAAGACACAGAAGTTTCTGTTAAAAGATATGTATTATAAAAGTTGAAAATCAATAAACTAACTAACTTACACGTTGGTAGCATATTTTAGTTGTGGTTCGATCATAACTAATATGGGCAAGCGGCATTTCTTCACAAACTTTTCCGAAAAGTGGTTGCATCTAGAGTTTCAAAAAAGGTTTGCCTTTCGTAAATTTAACGAGGTATACCGTTTGGTATTATATCTAACGCTTCTAGGTCATCCTCTACCATGTCAAGATCAATATCCTTTTTTAAAGACAAAAATTAAATAAACAGTTTATAAAATTCAGTATAAACGTCAATTAAAACCGTCTTTCAAATAAAAATTTACCCTGTTGCCAAACGTATTGTTTCAGATTTTTCTCTTAATCGGCGGTTAGTTAATTTGGTAACAGTTTACTTTAGCTGACCACACTGAAAATGCATGAAAAAAATCGGGGTTTTCACTAAACTTACGTAGAATAATCCCTAGAACACGAATCCGGTGGCGGAGGTTTAGTTTTTATAATATTTTTTAAAAAAATCCATTTTTTAGTGAAAAACTTTTGACAGTTCCTGTAAACTTCAAAACTACAGCCGCCCAGCTAGATGGGTCGGAATGCAATAACGTTGATAAAAATACCGGGTAATGAACAACCTTCGCTCTCTATACCTGCCAAAATCATCGCCGATTTTAAGTCAATCCTCGTGCTAACGCTGCTGACCGCTTTTTTTATAAGTATCTTTTTCGCGCGGTAGCTTCTAGACCTATTATAAACATCCTCTAAATAAGCCAATCCTTGGGGTGACTCTATTGACCGCTTTTTTTACATGTACCTTTTTCGCGTGGTAGAGAGCTTCGTCCTCTAAACCTATCAAAAACATCCTCGAAGTGTTATATCTTTGGGCTGACGCTATTGACCGCCTTTTTATAAGTTTCTTTTTTTGGTAGTAGAGGGCTTCGCCCTCTAAACCTATCAAAAACATCTTTAAAGTAAGCCAATCTTCAGACTGACGCTATTGACCGCCTTATTTATAAGTTCTTTTTTTCGGTAGTAGAGGGCTTCGCCCTCTAAACCTATCAAAAACATCCTCAAAGTAAGCCAATCCTCGGGCTGACGCTATTGACTGCCTCTTTTATAAGTTCCATTTTTCGGTAGTAGAGGGCTTCGCCCTCTAAACCTATCAAAAACATCCTCAAAGTAAGCCAATCCTCGGGCCGACGCTATTGACTGCCTCTTTTATAAGTTCCATTTTTCGGTAGTAGAGGGCTTCGCCCTCTAAACCTATCAGAAACATCCTCGAAGTAAGCCAATCCTCGGGCTGACGCTATTGACCGCCTTTTTTTTTATAAGTTTCTTTTTTCGGTAGTAGAGGGCTTCGCCCTCTATACCTATCAAAAACATCCTCGTAGTAAGCCATTCCTCGGGCTGACGCTATTGACCGCCTTTTTTATAAGATTTTTTTTTCGGTAGTAGAGGGCTTCGCCCTCTATACCTATCAAAAACATCCTCGAAGTAAGCCAATCCTCGGTCTGACGCTATTGACCGCCTTTTTTATAAGGTCCTTTTTTCGGTAGTAGAGGGCTTCGCCCTCTATACCTGCCAGTCAATCCTCGAGCTATTACTGCTGACCGCCTTTTTATTAAATTTTATTTTATTCAGTTTATATTCAGGTTTAGACGTAACATTCGCTTTTATTTATTTATAAGGTCAATTTATTTTGTCAAATAAAAGTTGTGCGTAACGGTGTTTCTAAAGCATCTATGGTAGCTGGGCCGCTGTAGTTTTGAAGTTTACAGGAACTGTCAAAATATATTTGTTTTGAATATTTTGTCGATTGTGTGTTTGTAAATTATAATTGACAGTTGACATTTACTTTGTGTTTTAAAATAAATGCAAAAAAAGTAATTAAGATTGATTTAGTTATTTGAAAAATTGTGAAAGAGGATGAAAACGTAAAAAAATAACGAGATATGTACATCACTTTCAATTTGCTATTTTTTTTCGTTGTAAAATCCGAACAATTTTTTCACCAAAAAAAAGACTTTTAGTAAAAAATATTTAAAAAATCACACCTCCGCCACCGGATTCGTGTTCTAGAGATCAATTTACGTAAGTTTAGCGAAAACTCCGATTTTTTTCATGCATTTTTAGTGTGGTCAGCTAAAGTAAACTATAACCGTTAATTTTATACTGGTGCAAATCATTTTATTTTTAATCAACATAACGATTTAACTCTGGTTAAGTAATCACGGTTAAACTATAAATTGGTGCAAATGGCCATAAATCTTGTAAAAATTTTTAGCAAATCCATGTAAAATTATGGGAATTTATAGAAAATACTGTTTTTTGTACAGGGTGTCCTATCGTATATGCATAGTTGAATTTTGAACCCTTACATCTGAAATGCCTTAAAGTGACTACTTCTCAGATCAATTAGAACGACTTTGTCATAAAATATGTAAATATTAAATAACAACCAAATCGTAAATAGTGACCTCGAAACTTTCTGAATAATCGTTTTGATGCAATTTCGCAAAAAAAAATTTCTGTTTTAAATGGTAAATAATTGTTATATGTTTTCAAAAATGTTATAGCTTTTGTGAGGCCTAAGTGCTAGAGGGACTTTGCTTCTTTACTCTCTAGTTCAAATCCTGAACCTAGTATATTAACTTTTGTTTATAACTTGGAAACAAAAGACGGTAACGAAATGGGGTTTTTATTAAAAAAATCTCAAAAACGAGCTAGGGAAACTGTCACTTGTTTTTAGATAAACTCAGTAGTTTTTGAGATTTCCTATTCAAATCCACTTTGTACCACTCTATATAAACGTTTTATAAAACAATTTTTTTATAACCAAACTTTTATAATGCTTCCCTGCCTGAACTACTTAGTAAATGCCAAAATTTTTTCGCTTTTTACAGTGTTTTCACTGACAATAATTATCTTATTATAATGGTCTTGCCCCCGTTATCATTATCTTTTTATGGGGCAAATTTAAATTATTGACCAGACTAAACTGTGAGGGCGCTTTTATTTTCACAGGGGGGTCTAAGTCGGTTTAGTCTCCCAGTTATCAAGTTAAACTTTTCAAAATGAATATTTTATTTATTTTGATTTTTTCTATTGTCTCAATTATTTATAAAGATTTATTAAACCTTTTTCTAGAGAAGCTTTTTATTGAAAATTAATTATCGTCTAAAATAAATGAAAACGAATATTGCCGCAAAAATTTTAATTTTCAACTCTATAAAATTAATGCTTTATAACAAAAAATTCTGAAAAAGGAGAACTAATTTTTATTCTAAATTTTTCATAGATTTTAGTGGCATTTTTTAAATTTTTATCCGGATTATGATTTCTCCTAAAGCAGAGGAATCTTTAATATTGTGTTCCTTAACCAGAAATTTGTGGTACTAAATATTAGTACATTAAAAATTCTCAGCAGATAAAATTGAGATGATTTACATTTTACAGCAGTTGCAATTGGATATTAATTTTTATTTAAAAATTAATTACGACTTTCTTGATTTTTAGACAACGTATTCCAAAATTTGCAACATTGTAAATCCACAATTATTTGTTTGTTTGTTGATTCAAATAGCATTCCAACCGTCGACATTGTTTGCAAGTTAGTAGTTTTTTGTATGAAAATTTGCATGAGGAAGGTAGATCTCCCAGCGTGCTTTATCCAAGCCGGAGATGATATTACAATTTGGACTGTAATTCAAATAAATTGTTTTTGTACTGTCTGTTGACGCGCCCATTTTGATTGATTGTCGAAAGAAAATTGTAATATTTAATCGAATTCATTGTTGATGTCTTTTCGTCTGACAGCGCTGATTGCTTTTCCGATTACGAGTTTGCGATTTATTAGTTTTTTGTGTGTCGACCGAGGGAAAAAATGGAAGTCGACGTCCTTTTTGCGTCAATTTCAAAATGCGAAAACAATTATTTTACGAGAGGAGAGTGGGGAAGAGGGTGTTTTGGTGTCGATGCTATGTAGGGGAGACTTTCTTTAACGGGACCACTTCTGTTACTTGACTCATATAACGCGTTTGTGTCTTCAACTAAACAATTAAATATTTTCAGAGGAGATTAGTCATTACTGACTTCTATTCCTATTTACTTCTTTCAAGTCCTATTCAAAAACATTTTTATTAATTACTTGGAGATCTTTAAAACCTAATAAGGTTAATAAGGGTCTAGGATCTTTAAAATTTTACTCTGCTTTTTTTTATTTATCTTTCGTTGGCTCCCAGTCTTTCCTGAACATTTATTCTAATTTCTGATTAATTTTTAAATGTTTGTTGTTGTTTTTTTGTCTTTGTCACTTCTATCTAATTCATGCTGTTTTTATTGTATTTATTGTTGCTGTTTTGTCTTGATATTGTAATATCATAAATTGGTCAAATGATCAAAATTGTGCGGTAAATTTAAAATCGTACAAAATATGCGAAGGTTGTAATTGTCATCTAGAAGAGAAGAAAACATACGTCGTGTTTGACAAGATGGCGGAGAGCATTAATTTGCTTACGGCTCGCATTGCCACTCTAGGCATCCTAAGGCAGTAATTGTTGCTTACTGTTGCTACTAGTGTAGCATTAATGACAAGCTTTCGACACAAGTGATTGAAAAAATTAATTATCAAGTTTGGCTATACACTTAGGTTTGTGTAGGTGTCACAGTTCAAATTCTTTTATTCTAATTTTTTTGTATTCTTTGAACTTGTTCTCTTAGATCCAGAACGCGATAAAATCTCGATTTGTTGTTTTAAGGTCGGATTTTATATGCAAAATTTCCATATGCATTTCCATGTATGTGCATTATCGATTTTCAGACAAGACCGGAATATGGCGCTTTTTAATCCTACTCAACGACCACTTACACAATTAAAATAAAAACTTTTCGAGCGTCAAGAGAAAATATCACTGTTTCTAACTATTTACCAGCAACAAAGAATTCTTTTAAATCTAAAATAAAAGAAAACTTGGAAAAATATTCAAATCTTTACATTTTTCTTATTGCAATTCAGTTACTTTTAATAACGTGCTTTCAGTGCAGGTGGGTTTTATTTTCATGTAGCAGCTATTGAAAACAGTTTAGGAATGTTGCCAACAGAAATGATGTAATTTCAAACTAAAAATTTACAAAGGCGAAATTCGTCAAGGAAAAGCGTTATTAAATTAAAATATTCAAATTTCAGTGCCCTGTTCATTTATTACATTCTAAACCACTGTATATACAGTATACGAAGTGTCTCAAAATTATTTAAATATCAGTCTACTTCAAAATCAAACAAAACGTCAAAATTCATTCTAAAAAGCAAATTGAATTTTTTATAGACAAAGTTCTACACAAAGGAGATCTTGTGGAGATCTAATTACCACTTAAATCGAGATTTCATTTTTTTTTAAATTTCTTTTGATTGTTTAATTTTCAAATCAGGATTTTTTTCTCAGTATTATCTGAACAGTTTCAAACCATAATGCACTTTCTATAGCGCTAAGCTCATTGTTAAAATTACCAGATTATTACGGTCAGAACTAGCTTTGATAATTCCTTCTTCTTGACTTGTAGCCTCACTGGCTCTCACTCTTACCAATGCATTTTGAATTTGCCGCTTTTAATTTTTTGACTTTTAATAAACCTTTTATTTGAAGAGCTACAAAGTTAGCGCAATGATAGCATTTGCTCCCTATATGAAGAGCTATGGATTGATACCAAAAAAATCTAGATTTGAGTGGTCATTAGATTTCTATTAGATGGCAACGATCTCTTTTTGGAAGGGAACTTAAGACATTTGGATTGGTTTTATCAACTACAGAAACATGTAGACCACTACCTTTCAGCGTGTAGCTAGGGGGTTGGTTAGTAATGTAATTCAACGTTGCGAAGTAGTTGTTTTCAGCAAATCGTTGATGCTGGTTTTATTAGTAGCATTCTTTGTGAGGTGGCGCATAGTGTCAATCTACATGACCTCTATTGCTATAGCGCCTTAATTCAAGCAAAACGCTGAGTCTAATTAAGTAGTGCTTGTAATTTAACGACTTTTTTTAGAAAAATAGAAGTATGTTAAGTACACAAAGAGTACTAAAATGATTTGATAGCAGTTAAACGAACTGATACATTAAAGTATTATGATGACAAATTTGACCCTTTAACTTCAGCCATCAACAAGTTTGATTCATTGGCTATTACTTAAGTGGCCTTTTGGTCCCCTCTAAACCATTTAAATTTAATTATGCAAAAAACTAAATTCTTCCCCGCTAGCCTGTAACTGATGATATTTGCCTAACATTAATCTTTACGTGAAATCAACCCTTTCCAAGTTATACAACTGCTTTATTTCTGTCTGATTAAAATCTCTTGGAGGGAAAAAAAGAAGCAAAAACGGTTAGATCGGCCATCCTCATACACCCCACATCTGTCCTTGAGCGTAGCAAAGTGAGATTACACGCCACTCGTACGGTCTATTAGCGCCGCCAGCACATACAATATAACAGCAACCCCCTGTTTGCAATCCACTGTGCGTTCTGCGGCCGGCTCTCTGATCTGTTTATTACGCTCAAATTGATACCGAATAACGAAGTAGCGAGATTGACAGCACGAATTAAAATGTTGTTAGGTTTTGGGAGTGACGCCGCCACCGCCGCCACTGCCACCCTTTGCAAGGGCGGAGGAAAACAGATTGAATCGATGGAAATATGCTTACTGTTTTGCAGAATCGATTCGGACCGTTATTGAACTGGCGGGAGCGCACAATCTCAGCGAAAGAGGGAGGAAGCTATAAAATAAATTCATTAATAAAGAAATGGGCAAGGACAGACCGACCCTAAAAAGACCTGAGTCTGAATCATACGACAATTTCACTATTGTAATAGCAGAAAAATTAAGATTGGAGACTAGGGAGAAATCACAACTTGATTAAGACTCTTTGAGAGAGTCATTAGTGCACCTGTAGCACCTTTATCTCTGTCTTTGTCTTACATTCAAACTTTTTTGTATTCATAAAAAAAATATATACAGGAAACAAAGTGAGCTACCCCTCATAGTGAAAAATATGTGTTTGAGGCCTCTTACGAATTCAGTTCAGCAACAATTCGTACAGAACGTACGAATTCAATATCAGATGATTGACATCCCCCTTTTGATGTTCCCGGAGCAAGATCGGTGTACACACATAACCCCCACTCTTTAAAAACCCCCTGAAAAGGGGAGAGCACTTACAAATTCTCGCGGCGTGTCACGCCAGCACCGAAGATATTGTCTTGTTTTCGAACGTGTCGAACGCGAATTGGGGAACAATTTTACGTTCAGGACATATTAAAAAAAACCGACCTTCACATTAAAATGTTCGACGTTTTCATTATACTTAATTACAAAAGGCTGGCGTGAGGGCAATTTCAAGTTAGAAAGAGGGAGTTTACAAACTTGGACCACGTACAAAATGTTGAGTTGTGTGAAGAATTGTCTAATGAAGAGCCTCGACTAAACAATAAATCAAAAGCGAATAAATGTACCAGAATATTGTAACAGCAAAATCAAAATATATTACATAAAATGCTTTAATAGTGGAGTCAAGTCGAGAAGAAGAATTTAATTATCAACGCACTTTCTAGTACTTTCGTTGGAAATGTTGGCGAACAACTCTATAGCTTCAGCGATTCAGGAACAACAGACCAGAAACAACCTCTCTTCAAGTTTCCACAAATATGGGTTGCATCAAACCTTAAGATATCAAAATGGAATTTGAAACCTTGGGTATTAGCGGGTCAAAAGTGTCAGATTACAAATTTTCTGTTGATTGAATACCCTTAAAAACTAGAAAAAAGAAATTCCAAAACCAAAAGTTTGCAAAGCTTTCACTAGACACGTTATACAAAATGGCTAATAAACCAACATAGTTTCCATTCAGTGTTGTTGTGAGTAACCAACTGGGACTTTATAACCCCTTCTGTTGTCACTAGGAAAATCTTGGGATTTTATAATTTTTAACAATTACTAGGGCGTTGGTATAAGTGGTACATTTTTGTCAACTTGACATTTTAAACTTAACTGCCTACTTAAAAGATAAATTTTATATCTTTTTCTAGTGTCACGTCAAGTCACGTTAAGCTTTTTTTTTGAAAAAAATGCCGAGGAAGGTTATTAAAAAAGAACGGAAGATCGAAATTTTGAACTGTTTTAAAAAACTTTACGGAAGTACGTGGGAAAAATTTATCAAAAACTAAAATTGCAAGCACTGTGACAGAAAAAATCTTATCTGCGTGATTACTGTAAAGTGGTAAAGGTGTCAAATAGGTTTTTATCATTAGTGTAACGGTTAGAATCTCCTCCAAAGTGGTTCTTCCTATATTTTACAATGTGTAGGCAACATCTCAACCTATTAGCTTATAAAACGCAAATGTGTCAACTGTCAAAACACAACATAACCTCAATAAAAAACCGAATTTACACTGAATAATTTTTTGGAGAAATTTAAAGTACGAAAAGTGACACACAGCCAAATATGACATACTAGATATTGAAGACCACTCACTACAAGAATGAATGCCTAATAAACTTAGCGAATAACAATATCTGGTTTCACACCTCCGCACTTGGCTCTTCTTGTTAGTGACTGTTTAAACAAATATTTTCTTGAAAGATGGATGGGTAGACGAGAATCAATCGAGTGACCCACAAGATCTCCTGATCTTACACCCTTTGATTTTTTATGGGGCTATTTAAAATCCCAAGTTTATAGCAATATATTGTACTACAAAATTTAGAACATTTAATAACTAGAATTAGAAATTAAATGCTGAATATTAGTTCAGAAGATCTTCGTGATCTACAAGAAGAATGTGTCTACAGATATATTTATTGTCCTATTGTCTAGCTGCTGGAGGATGACACTTTGAACATTTGATTTAAAACATAAACTCCCTTGATGTTAAAAATTTTATGCTCGTGTTTTGTTGTTATTAAAATTTATGTTTTTTACTTTTAAAATAATTTACTCAAAAATGTTATTACGTAACATTTGATATGTTGGTATTGCTATTTGAACAATTAAAAGACAAACCAAAATAACTAAAAATATTTAGAAGTTTCTATTTAAAAACATATCGACGTCATTACTCAAAATCTAATATGTGTCAAATTTCAAATTAAGTTGAAAATAATGTATTTAAAAAAAAAGAAAATTGACCTGTTCGGGGATTGTGGTCAAAACAAAATATTTTTAGTTTTAATAAAGTTATTCCATAATTTTGTCGCTCACTGTATGTATATTCTTTTTTTGTTTCTAAAACGTTTTTTAAAACAACAAATCAGGTTTTTATCGCGTTCTGAATCTGAATGAGGAATAAGAAGGGAAGAAGAGTTAAAAAAACAATTTTAATTATGATCCCCACCGGCTTTAATTCGGCGAATTTGGCTTTATTTTTGATTCGGTAGGCGTTTGTGGAATTTAAAAATTTTCAAAGTATGTTTCAACAACTTTTCCATTAGTGAAATGCCACACCACGGGAGACTCATTTTCGTTATAAAATTTCTAATTAAAATTCTCGTAGAGCGGCTGAAAGTTGGTGATGGGCTCTGAGATGTCAAGGAGAAAAATAACACAACACGAATTATTTTTGATAATGGTGCACTGGCTAATTATTTTATGCAAATCGCGATAAAGCCATTTTGATTGAATTATGGAAGCAGATAAGACGAAATTAAGGGTGTTACGTTTACAACTTTCCACCATTGCGGTGAATTTTAAATACTGTTGTTTGTGGAACGAACGTACAAATTTACATACAAAAGGATATGAAGCTTTTCCAACTTTAAAAGGGGTTTTCGTTCAGTTTTTATTGCCGGCGCAACACTTAACACGTTATTCTTCACGGAGAACACTAACAAAGATGCAAATAAATTGCTTTTAAAAGCGTAAGGACCCGATAAAAAAATACAACACTAGAGGGGGCTTTTAAATGAGTCGACGAGAAATGGATTGCACACATTATTTCTACCCGAATAAATCAGGTCACGCCGGATAAATTTTTTATACCTGAATAAGATTTTACATTTTATTGTGATTGACAGCCACACATGAGAACTGTCACCTGGGGTAGGCGTACCAGACACAAGCAATCTCATTTCAAAACAAAAAGAAAGATTTCACTGATACTAAATTTATACAAATATTTATCTACTTACCTTTAACCTACATACTAAACATTTCAGAATATTTAAACCAGACAATTCATTCGAAATTAAATGTAAACAAGACCTTTACAATATAAAAGGACACTATTTTTTTATTCCACTAACTCAACTTTCAAAGTTCTGTTTGATCTAAGAAAAGTACTCAGAAATGCATCATCATATATCAAATTAAATTTTCCTGAATAAATAATTCTTTTGCGTAAGATTTTGATTTAAAAAAACACTAATTAAATTTTTATAAACAATTTTTGAGTTCTAATCCCATTCATAAAAACGAAAGTCAGCTGTTCATATCCTATTAAGTAATTACGCTCACTTTATTTATGTTATCAGATGATATCGAAGGAAACCTCAAATAAACTTGCGAACCTTAATCTGGGTTCCACAAAGCTTGTTAACAATCAATAAAAAAAAAATCTATTTTGTGCCTGTAACAAAGCCTCATACGATACCGATTTGGGTGTCGTACCAGCCAATTCAACACCCATTTGCGTGATAAAAAGAAACAAATACAATTTATTTTTTTTTAATTGGTAACACTTTCCTTGGTATCGGATGTCAGAGATAATTTACAACAGGTTATAATTTTATCAAACAAAACTTTGTTGCACACGCTGACCAGTATCTCCCATTAAGATGTTTTTGTGTGTGTCGCAATTATCCTTTGAAACACTCGAACAGTGGGGTAAGCCGTTTAAACAATAAGGTAACTTTAACTTTCTATTTAAAGGAGGGTTTAAAATAGTTTTCAGCGACCACTGACTATTTACAACGTAGCGTTTGTGATTTACAAATTATTTTCTAAGCTTTATTTATTTGACTCTGTCCGATGAGATCATAAAAGGGGTGGTGCCGTTTAATAGTTGATGGGTAAAAGTACGAAACATAATTTTAGGTAAGCGTAAAAATAATGTTTGACGAAATGCGCTTTCAAGTAACATTCTGCGAAATTGTAAGCCGCTTTTTAAAGAAGCTGTACCATAGTCTGTTAGTTGTGTTGTTCTATGATCCTTAATGCACTTATATAAAAGGTTCATTCTCAAGTCGGCTGAGTGGGTGGAATTTTCAGAATCACATTTAAGCTGGGGAAAACCAGTGGTCTCAAACTGTTTTGTTTATGCATTGTAAAATGCATTGCGCACATTGAAATGTTTCAGAACCACTGACCTAGCCGAGCCTAAATGTTTACTTGAGACGTCACCCACATTAACTGGTGATGAATCAACACAACCAACAGACGTCCCCTACCAATGCGGTACGTATTTTTACCAAACACGTGTTAAACGTTACCACCTCTTTTATGATCTCACCGGGCAGAGTCAAAAAAAATAAGGCATAGCTAGATATTAAGACACGAGTATGAAAATGAATACCGATCTACAAAAGTAACTTTTTCATCCCCATCTAAAAATTCTTTGTAACGTTGAGTCCAGTAATATAACTGTTCAAAATCATAATTATAATCATATAATTATAATCAGGTACCTCAGTTGGAGTAGAAATAGATTGCCCATGCCCTTCCTTACCCTTTACAGCTATACCTTACAAATAATAACTAAATAAAACAATGAATTCCATAATTTTAGTTTCAGTAGATAGTTCTCAAAATTTGTTAATTAATTCAGTTGCAAACTCTTTTATACCTCGTGGCGCTTTAACTAGATAATATTTTGCACTTGAACTCGGTATAATTTTCTCCCCGTTCTTACTCTAACTAAACTTCCTGCAGTCTTGTTAAAATAAATAAAAGCAAACTTCTCCACTAAACTATTTTATATCTAATTTTGGCCAACTTTTCTTCGATTGGTATCAGTCAAAAGTCGTCGTGCATCACCCGGAATGATCCGGTTTCGTTTTATCGTCCGGTCGGACATAAAGCAACCCCGGATAACCCCACTTATATTGAAAAACTTTGCGCGAAGATAGCTGCAGCCCAGAAAATGTGTCAACTTACATATCTCTCCACATTCTAAATCACTCCTAACCATGATGACAATCTTCCTTTTTTCGTTTCTTCGGTATGAGATTTTATGTCTCCACCAAAACGATCATAACAGGAAAGAAACATTACAGCTGTCGTCAAGATGTGCTAAAATTTAATCGTATCGCATTAACATATCAATGTCACGTGCCTTAATGAGCTTCAAGAAGTTCTTTTTTTAAAACAGTTTTGAAAGGGTTTCATTCGGTGATTTATTAACCAGCGACAAAACACGCTTAATGACCGTGACGTTATTACAGGGGGATAAATATTCTATTTGCCGTATTAAACAGTAGCTTTAGCAATGGTGTACTCCCAACATGGAAATTTTAACGAGTCGCAATATTTGCTCTTTGTTTGTTTCATTGGACCTAATCTGACATGAACAAAGATAGATAACAATCCCGTTCGATCCAAATCGATCAGAAATTGCTAATAAACAACTCATGTACTTGCTTGTAAATCTCTGTCGTTATTATCTGGCGTTATTGAATAAATGTTGGATGTAATATGTGGCTGGAAAGGAGTTTTATAATTTTTACCCGAAATAAGGATTTATTACTGAGATAATACAAGTATTGGCAACTGCATGGGAAAATTCAGAAGAGATAATTTTTCGACGGAAAACAAATTAAACGAAAAAGTTTTCTGATAACGTATCAAAAAGATGTCGAGTGGAATGACAATGGAGATTAGCTTTAGAAAAAAAAAGAATACAAGAGGCAAAGGAATAATTTATTATTTAAAAAGCTCAAAGTCTGTTCTAAAAGCATCATATAATGTATTAAATAAATGACATTGTTTGAAAAAAATTAATGCGTTGTACATTTCGAACTAAATTATTTTTTCATTGTGTGTTCTTTATAAAAAATCTAAATAATAAAGCAGTTTTATTCAAAAGAATTTTTTTATTTTTAGAATCTCTTGTTTTGACAAAAACAGAAAGGTTAAACAAGCTTCATAAAGCTATGTCGTTTTTTAAACAATTTTATAGTACATAATTTAAAATGTGTCGGGTCAACCAAGGATTGCGAGAATGAGATCTAAGGCAGAGAGAGAAACTAAGAAAGACGATATGTAGATACGACCACTGCATTTTTAAATATAAAGAGATTTTTCTTATATTGAAGAGAGCGCTGATTAACTGCAAATGAACAGAGTCGACTAATTTTCTTTGATGGTTCACATACTTCAAATAAGGTTTTCTTAATAAAATGAAACACAAATCCTATATGAGAAACATAAGAAAGATACAGGCTGTTTTATGAGTGATAATGAGCTTGCGTAACTGAAAATACAACTAGCAATACAATTCCAAAGTTAACGTGGATGATATTGTTTTCAAATTTTATTTGTCAAATCTGTCACCAATAAAAAAGAAAATGTTTTCAAACGATGAAAAAACCGACATGATGTTGATGTATGGGGAAAGCAGAAAAAATGTCTTTGTGCGTTTGTACAGACAACGTTTTCCGGGTAGAAGAACTCCTGCTGACACCATAATCAAACGACTTGATTAGGGAGAATTGGTCACTTTTGAAAAAGCCAAAATCAAGAACAGCTTCTGGTCTTGAAAATGAAATAATCGTATTGGAAATGATTGATGAAAATCCATATGTAAGCCAAAGAATGATTTCACAAGCAAGTGGCATTAGTTTGTTTTCAGTTAACCGAATGATTTAAGGAAATAGATTTCTTACCTACCATACTCAGCTGGTGCAAGCTCTAAATCTTACGGACTATCTAAAAAGGCAAGCTCTTTGCAATTTTTTTCGAGAGAATTGAATTATTAAAAATAATATCATCCACGTTAACTCTGGAATTGCATTGCTGGTTGTATTTTCAGTTTTGCAGACTCATTATCACACATGAAACAGCCTGTATAGGTTTGTGTTTCTTATATGAGAAGCATATAAGAGACACAAATACATTTCACCAATAAAATAGAAAGCTCAGTGAAACCATTCACTTTATTTAATTAATAATAAGATTACACATTAACTAACACGACACTCTTATTACAGTCTTAACTGCGACTGAATATTTTTTTAAAACAGACTTCCTGCAGTCTTATGCTTTTTACGTTTATTTAAGTAGTGCATTGGAATTTGTCACAGTTTGAGGGGTCTGGACCTAAGTCGTGAATGCCGGGCGCAATTAAATATCGTGTGGAAACTTTACTTGTTAATAGTTTTTTCTGAGAGTATATTCAATATCCAAAATTGTCTTAAACAAATATTTATGGTTTTTGAGATATTCGTACATGATGTAACAAAATTTTTTTAAGTGACAAGGAGAAAGAACGCACTATATTTACATATTTTTTAATAATACGCTTGCGCCTATATGGCCAATCATTTGACATTTGGCTTTTAAAATGCAAAACAAAGCTTAAAAATACGGTTAACGTTGCAATAATATTTTTTTTGTTACAGCGTTATATAACAGAGACTTTTTGATTACCATTCTGGTTGCTAAATGACGTACTTTTAAGCACTAGTGGTCAAAAATAAAAAATACATTTTTTATTTTATTTATTTATTATGAACATGAAAAGTACACTTACTTAAGGGACTAAATTGAACATTCGAAGATTTCAGATTTTTTTTCTGAACTTCAATACAAGTGGAAAAGGTACTTGTAGACGCCACTTTAGATTTGCTATTTTTGTTACAGATTCTTCTTTTCTTTGATACAGTTTCTTCTTTTCCCATAATTTTTATCGAAATTGCGTTTTTGCTTTCAACAGAGGTTTCTATATAACTTTCCGCAACAGAACTCGATCGCCATCCTCCATGTCTTTTGAGTAATGTAATATTTGCTCCTGAATCTGCTAAGAGTGTTGCTGAACAACGGCGAAAGCAGTGCCCGGTATATTCTTTTGCATTTAGAAGGCCGAGACTTTTTGCAATTTTTTAGGCATACCTCTAATAGTATTTATACCAACGGGTAGCGTACTGCACCTGGAATTTCTATAGGTTAAGAAGAATCTGTGATGTTCAGTTTGAAGAGGTCGAAGCTGTGCGTATTTGCGAAAAATTTCTAAAAAACTAATTCCATCTACAAATCTTTCGGTTAATGTAAAGATCTGTCAAATTTTTTTCTTTGTGTTCAGTATCTTCACTTTATAAAACTTGTACAATCTTCTGTACTTTCTACCTTCAAAAACGTAATTTCGTCTCTACGTAACGCACCAAAAATTCCAGTAATTAGCACAACTTTTGCCAATATATAGTCATTGTCATCAACTGTTTTCATGAAACGTTATATCTCTTGCTTGGTGAATATTTTGGATTTTTTAGCTCTGTACCCACTGGCATTTTTTTCTAGAAATGCAATCAAGTTTGTAAATTTTTTGACACCTACATTTTTGTCAAAATATATTATGGTTCTTAGCATTGAGTAGGTACTCCATAAAGTAGACGGCTTATACATGGAAGATAATCTCGAAAAATAGGCCAAAAGTACCTTTTCTTCAATACTTTTACATTTTTTTCCTCACACCAACTACCAAATTTTCTGTTTGTTTCCTTGTAAATTTTCTTAGAGTTTCCGGGCACGAGCGTGGCTAGTGAAAACCAGAAGAATGAATTTTAAGCTAATGTGTGTGGGGAACGGATAGTAGCTCCAATGCAGTTTAAGAAAAATTACAAATTATGTTTCAAAAGACAAAGTATTGTAAGCAAACATGCACTCGTGTGTGAAGAATGTCTAGGTAATTCCTGTCATGAAGAACCAACATCTGTTGCCATCAAGGTGCCTCTACGAAGCTTTTTTAAAGCATGGTGTTTAGATGAAGTCAGCTGAAAGTCTTTCTGAATTAGCAGTAATGATTAGGATGACAATTTAATGACTACACATAAAAAAACTTTTTATTCAGTCATTAATAACACGTGTTTGAAAACAATAAATGTGCATTAATTAGAAAGAAAATTACAACAAATGCTTGAAGTGTCTGCCATTTGATGCGATACATGCACGACTTTGACGGATCAACGAATCTTTCACTCTTTGCAATATTTCAGGATTATTTTTGAATTTGTCCTGCAGCAGCAATTATGCGGTTTTATATGCGGTAGATCCATTTTATTTTGCACGAGTGTTTGATAAACTAATTTTTTTAAGTGTTCCCAACGATAAAAATCGAAGCTCTTCAGAATCGGTGACCTCTGTGGCCAAAAGACAGGATCACCTCTATCAATCCACCCTTGTAGATAATTATCGTCTAAGAACTGCCGCACTTTTAAACCAAAGTGAGGAGGCGTCCTATCGTGTATGAAGAACATTTCTCTACGGGTTGCTAGTGGTACATATCCTCTAGAAGTTGAGGTAGAATTTCTTTTAAAAAATTTAAATATACTTTGACATTCAAACGTTGTTGCAAAACGTCTGGTCTAATTAAACGATCATCGATGATTCGTTTACTGCGAATCAATTTTGAAAATTTATTTGACGGATTTGATATGGGTTTGCATCTGACCAGTGATGTGTATTATGAAAATTATGTATGCTATTTTTTGTAAATCAGCATTTGTCCGTCATTAATATTTTCGAGGCAAATGCAGGATTTTCAGCACTTCGTGCCAGTAACCACTCGCAGAAAGCAACCCTTTTTTGCGCAAAATCTTCCAAATTGTTCAATGGCAAACGTTAAATTGTTGATATATTTCTCGTGTTCTAGCGAATAGATTTACCTCTTCTTTTTCTAAAACTTCTTCGTGAATATTTAGATATTTTTCTGGTCGTCCAAGTTGACTTCCTTTAGGTAGTAGAACCTGTCTCGCGTAATCGACTAGCTACTTCAGTAAAAGTTTGTCTGCTTGGATGTCTTCGCCGAGGATATCGTTTCGCATATCTTCGCTCTGCAGCACGAGAATTGTCTGAACATTCTCAAATGCATATCTACGAATTCTTCAATCGAGTATTTAACCATTTTGCATAAATTTTTTTGACAAATAAATTGACAGTGACACTTTGGCCGTATGCATCTATGATAGATACAATAATGAATTAATTCAATGGTAACCCGGTTAACGCAAAAGAACTTTATTTTCTTTAAATGGGCGTGGAAATTGTGCTAGATTTAAGAGATTTTGTCTCTATGAAATATTGCTACAAAGTATTAAGAAAATCGACTCTTTTATGAATTTTCAATAAGCCATTAAATTTTGGCAGGACATTTATCTAACACCCTGTATAAAAAGGAAAAACTATAAAATCGTTCGAAATATTTCCATGTTAAACATTTTGACGTAGGTGCTATCAGAATTAGTATCAGCCTTATTAGTAAGTGCCCGTATTGCAGCTAAAAGCTTTTCTTTTATGCATACACATCAACACATCCAGTTGTGTATTCTGGATTTATCTTTTTTCAAATCTACAAAAATAGTTCTTGACATTCATTTGAATTTATAGCAGGATAAAAGCACCCTAATTTTGCATAGTGCAGTGTTCGTTATTAATTCATTACATGAGTTACTCGTATTTTAGTGCAAATTCTTTATTTACTTATTAGCTTAATAATATAAGATCTTATATCATTTTGATATAAGATCTTATTTAGATTATTTTGATTATGTCTGCGCAACTTTCATAAATTTTTCATTTCTGATTTTTTTGGAAAAAACCTTGTGATGAAGAGCAGATGTCATCAGTGAGATTGGAATCGATTTAATTGAGTAAGTTTTGGATGTAGCGAGAAAAAAGAAGCAACGAAAAGAGTAAATATCCTTCCATAACTCGAAGGCATTCGGTCCTGAAAAGACGGAAACTGCATCGAAAATTGGAATTTATGCAATTTCCCTGGACCCACATCGTAGATCGATGTCGGCGTTGACGTTTTGAATGATGTTCGGTTGTTTGTCGAGTCGGTAGTGTATCAGTCAGCGTCCAGCACACCGCCGCGTCTTTTTTGTATTCTTCATTGTCATTTTTCTCCCTTTACTTGTTAAGGCTTCAAAAGCCAGGCGACAGTAATTGTTTGAGACGTTCAAGAATTTATCTTCGCTGGCAGCTCAGCGAAAAAACAACAAACCACGTACATTTTTAGGAAGTTTAACAGCCAATTACCGACCAAATGAAACATGCAACTTGAGTATTGACGTTTGAAAATAATTTCCGCAAAAGCCAAGATGCTAAAGCTTTTAACGGCTTTTTTAGAAAGGATGCAAGTGGGCGGATAGGCGAACACTAATTCAAGACGGCCGCAGCCATGCAACGCCACTCTTTGCTATTTTAAACAGATGCGGAAACGACAAACGATCCCACTCTCAGATCAAACATAAATTTTTACTTACACTGCACTGGCGCATAGCTTCTTTTATTAGATGTGTTCTACATAAATTTCTTGCAGTATGTGTTATTGATTGAGAGCAGCAGCATTTCTTTCATAACAAAAACACTTTTTATTTATTTATTTTACATTCTTTATTTACTATTTTTTTAATCATTTATCAATTTTAAGATCTTCTGATAACCGTTATTGTCTACTGACTATCCTAAATTTAAATGCATTGCCGATCTAAAAGTTTGTCTACGATTGATTATCTCAATAAAGCATACTGCATATTAGGTTTGTTTAAGATTATTAAGACATTTCATAGGGATAAGTGAATTCTAAACTTCGGATTACAAACAAATGACATATCAATAGAAGAAAGAAACGATTTCCTGAAAAGCGCTAAGAGTAGTCAGCTTTCCACATTTTTTTTTTGTTTTTGCTATCGTATTAGTTCTTTGAACGAAATTAACAACTGCTTGGATCAGTATTATTTAATGGACATATGTTTTTGTAACCGATTTGGAAATCTTTATCGTCAAAAAGAAATGGCTTTTAGCGCAAGGACAAATTATCGTTAATTTTTTTTATTTACCATATTTTGTTACTGAGTTTTATTATTGGTTTTTTTTTGCCTTTTTCTTTTTTAACTTTTTTGCTGTTTTTTCTTTCGCTTTGATCTGAACGCAATCTTGACTTTGGTAAATCATAACCTGTAGAAGTCCTGTTTGACTTTCGGATTGAAGTACTTTTATCGTTTTGAGTTTTGAAGTTCAAGTTATAGTCATCAACTAATGATAAGCACTTAGTTATATGGGTCAAGTCTTTGACACAATAAGCAGAAGTACAACGCGAGGAAATTTAGAAAATTAAACTGATAGGAATAGTAATCGTTATTGTTTATTACATAATTAAATTAATTGCAGAATGTAACTCTCTGGGGACATTCAGGAGGGGTTAAAGGCTGTACTAAGGAAATTTTATAAGAATGATGTTTTAATTATATTTGCATTTTGCTTTCAAATCAGTATCTACTGTTCTCTATTCTGTGTTTGTTGCACACTACATTTAAAACAACTTGAATTTACTGCTGTATTCTAACCTTAGACAGGTTCTAATAATATTGTTACGAACAAATCAAAATTACAATAAGAGAAAGAAAATTCGAAAAATTATTCTGAGAAAATACTAGAAAGATATCGCGCCCGAAACATACTGAGGCGTGAAATTTCCCGACCTTATTAATAGATATATTTATTTATGGACCGATCGAGAAGGATTAGTTATCGCTTCCAATTGGCTGAAGAAAGGTTATGAATCATTGGGATACATTCTAAAAGAATGTTTGTTTATATAAGGAGGGAGAGATTGACCGGAAGTTAGTCAGTTAGTGAGAGACATACAAGAGAGTAAAGTGAGCGACACTAGTAAAGCGACAGCGATTGCAGTGTAAAGATCTAGTTGTATTAGTGTAAGTACATAATGGAAATAAATTATTTGTTTCTAATACAACCTTTTGAATCTAAAACACCCGAATTAACACTAATATTGTAGTATGTTATTTTTCTGTTATGTGTTACATATTGCACATTGTCCCAGACTCTTAGCTAAAAAATATATATCAAAAACTGCAATAAAAACTGTAAGAAGGGGCTATAATAATGTCTCTTCGGTAACCCTAAAGATAAGACAGGACCTCTAGAAAAGTCGGGGATTTATGAAATTAATTGTAAAGTAAACAGTTGTAAACACTTGATTTAAAGAATACATTGCTTATCTTAAATTTAACAGAATAAAAAAATCCAGTGTTCAAGAGCAATATATATTTGAAAAAAGACCACAGAATTGATAAAAATAATATTAAAAAATTATCAGGGCGGTTAATAAATGTAAATTTCTTGACGCTTTTCAGAGTTTAGAAAAACACAGAAACAAAGGACGTTTAATCAACGCTGATTTTGAACCTTTCCCCATTTCTTCCCTCTTCTCATTGCTTGAGGGGCGGGGCTAGTGAGTGTTGGTTGACTAGTATACTATAAGCTGAGAGTTTTTGTAAATCATTCAGTATATTTCCTCACCTGAAAATTCCAACTTTGTAGTCGAAACATGCGCTTTATGAAGTAAATTGTTTAGTGTTGTTGGGTGGTTCTTACACACCAAGAAGATCCAGCAAGAACTTTGAACTTATCAAAATAAATTTTGATTTTGATTATATGTAGCACCCTGTCAAAAATTTGTTCCACCTTGTACGGCGGAAAATTCAAATTGATTTAAACTTTCTGTGCTTCTTGTTGTTCTTCTGCTAAGTTAATACATAATAGGCAGGATCAAACTTTTAAATAAAACTCTCACATGGATGTCGTGAGACAATTCTGTTGAACTACAAGGACTATTCACTCTCACAGCCAACCGCTTACTTACGGTATATGGTTGTGGGCAGAGTATGTTGCAGAAAGAGGCTGAGCGAGAGAGACACAGGTAACTGTCTAGTGGTGACAAGGCCATAAGCCTCAGCAACACCTTGTAAGCAACGTTCAATTTTTGTAAATTAGTTTTAAGCAGTTATTGTAGAAAAATTTGAAAATATTTTTTTCTACTTTGCGTCTGTAACAGATACAGTTTTGGGTATCGAATTAGCCAATTCACCACTCAAATTGCGTGCGTAAAGTACTAGTACAATTTACTTTTTTTGGGTTGGCAACACACTTTTGTTGGAATGAGATTATTATAATTATATTCTAATAAATTTTGTCGCACTTGATGACCAGTATTCCTCACTAAGGTGTTTTTGTGTGAGTGTCGCAATTAACCTATAAAACATTCGAAAATGGGGTGGACAAGCAGGGGTTATAATGAGGTAACTTTTTTTTGAGGTTAGAACAGCTTTAAAATGAAACAGCTTTCAGCCACTATTTTGACGATTAACAACTCTCATAGCGTTTGATAAGTTACAAGTTATTTGCTAGATGAGCATATTGCACTGCTTGGTCTGAAATAACGATGAGAGGAATCGCTGAGAATCGCAATTAATTTGGTAATTTAAGAATAATGTTACAATTACAAAATAAAAAAGTTTTTGCAGATTTTTCTTACTGTGTTTATTTTAAACACTTTTTTTGTTATTTATTTTTATAATAAAATAAGTAGAGTCTGATTTTTTATTATAACTACAGTGAAGAGGAAAATACTGTTTCTTTTTTTTTAAGTTTTTCTTTGATTGTGCCGCATATTACTCAATTGCAAGTTAATAAATTCATAAGTATGTATGTAAAAAAATAAAGTTTAGTGGAAATAATTACTTTGTACTTGCTCATCATTATATTGAAGTCTTAAGCGAATTTAGTCTAAAAAACTTGAAAATATTCCCCTTAATTCCTTAATCTCGTTCTATTATAAAACAGTGATCTTGTTGGATGTCTCTTGAAGCCTGTGGATAAAGTAGTTTTAATATAAAATTGAAACTCTAGAAACCTCCATTCTCTCTCTTTCTGTCTCGTAACACTTAACGTTATAATTTATCGGTATTATTTTCTTCTATAGCAACATCTCTTAACGTTAATGTTATTATTGTTGAGGATTATCAGAAAGCGAGCCGGCCTAGGGTGTAGAAAGTGCCCCATTATCTCGAAAAACAGTTCACAGTCTCTGGTCAGAAGGGTATTAGTTAACCGCTCACCCTATTGACATAAAATTGAAATTAGACCGCAAATTTGAAACGACCCTAAAAACGCGTATGATTAGTGTTACTAACGACATACGTGATGAAGACGGGAAGTTTTCTTCGATCTCGTTAGTTTGATAATGGATGGCCGCGAAGTTCGTTGAAATTCTATACCAGAACTAAATTAGAAACATTCAACATCGGGGACTCGTTGACAAGTTTAAAAATGATGATGTCTTCATTCCAACGTTACCTGATACTGACATCACGTGTCAACATATGGGCACGATGAGAAATTTAATTGGGTAGAGGGAAGTGAGGACAAAAATGAATCGGGTTTTAGCGATATGTCAAACGAGAGGTCAGGTAAGGGGGAAAAGTGACAGTGTGTGGTCAGAATAATGCCCGAAAATATTTGAATAAAAATTATAATTTAAGAGTGTCATTAAATTTTAATTAAATTAGACAAAATACTTTAATTTCAATATGTTTTTTCGGGAATAAATTTGAGGGGTGAATTTGTAATTTTTTTTCGCTTAGATTTTTGAACCCGTTTTTTTGTTTATTTTTTAGGGTTTTAGGGGGTTTACTTTTTTTTGTTCAACTTGCAAACATTATCACAAATTAATAATTGTAAGTTTACAATTTTTTAATAATAATATTGTAAAAATGTAATGAGTTTTAGTTGTTAAAAATCTTAATAAAAATTACATATACCTTAGGGTGGGCCAAAATAATCAACTATTTTTTTTGTAACTTCCGACACTGACATATGGGTTTCTTGACACTTCTAAAAAATGCTTTTTCAAGATCAGCTCTTAATTTTAATAGGAAAGACTCCCTCATCGCAGTTTTCCATTTTTTTTTTTAGTTCCATATGGCAAAATCCATATTTCGTCACCATTTGATTGTACTGAAAAAGTTTATTTACATTTTTTGTAGAAAATTTAACTCTCTAAATAAGGTATTTTACAATTTTGTTATAACCCTTACCGTTTAGATGATATCAGAGGTCAAAATTTGAAGAATTTAGCAAAAATTTCTTGTTCACTTCTAAATTTTATAACTCGTAGATAAATAAATATTATAAAGTGCGCAACATACGGTTTTGTAGGAAATTAAACGCTCTACAATAAAAGTCGTTTGTGGTTAATCGATTACTTCAACCATTTAAAAAAATTGGGGATTTAGTATCAAATTTTGATTTTTAAAATGCGAATATCTTCTAAATGGTTAGAATAATCAATTAACCACAAGAGACCTTTTTTATAGAGCGTTTAATTTTCTACAAGGCTATATGTTGTGCATTTTATAATATTTATTTATCTCTGAGTTATAAATTTTAGAAGTAGAAAAGGAATTTTTGTTAAATTCTTTAAACTTTGACCTTCGATATCTTCTAAATGGTAAGAGATATAAAAAAATTGTAGGATAACTTTTTTGTAGAACGTTTAATTTTCTACAAAAAATGTAAATACAATTTTTCTGTACAATTAAACAAAAACGAGATATGGATTTTACCATATGGAACTGAAAAAAAAAAAAATAAAAAACTGTGATGAGAGTCTTTCCTATTAAAATTAAGAGCTCATCTTAAAAAAGCATTTTTAAAGGTGCCTAGGAATTAATTTTTCAGTGTCGGAAGTTAAAAAAAATAATTGATTTTTTTGACCCACCCTAATATACCTATATTTTTTTTTAATTTTTAGTAGTAACAAATAATCAATTATGTACCTACAAACAATTTAGTTTTAAAATACCTGTAAATAAATATCAGATTTTGTCAAAATAATAAAAAAAATCTGATAAACTTTATTTCAAATATTAGATTTTAATACAAAATTAAAAAATGTTAATTATTAACGGTTCTTATCTTTTTCTGCTATACATTTTTTTCCTAAAGTATATTTTAAAAATAAAGATTTTGAAAAAATCATCACAGTAGTTCAAGTCATTCGCTAAGTTACTGAGATTTAAAGAACAAAGTAACGCTTTTTTTAATTCCAAAAATGTAAATATTATAAAACAATTAAATTACCCACGATGAGCTCGATCTTAAAAATCTTTGAATAAATAGTTATATGTTTAATTAAGCAATGAAGTATGTGATTTAATACTGATGCAACTAGCAGTTTGAAAGGAAGGCGCAGCTCTGTCTTTGAAGCCAGGCAAGGCATTAAATCTGCTTTATTGCCGTATTGAACATAGGTATAGTTTTTTTGTCTATTTTAGCAATTTATCTTTTTCACAAAAAATGTTGTTTGATATTTAACCTCAAAATTTTGAACAGCTCTAAAGTGTCTGATTTACTGCTTAGTCAATAAATGTGATACTTTACTGCTCTTAAATTATCACTAAAATGTGGTGTTTACTGTCGATTGGCGAAAAAATTAGTTTTTATCAAGAAAAATTGAAGTTTACAGTTTAAAAAATTAAATTTTATTCAGTTAAAATTGTTTTTTTTTTTTCTGAAAATGACTTAATAGATTTTTTGAAAATTGTAAACAACTCTTGCTCTATTCGCCCCGTGCACTTTGTTAATAACTACCTCTGTAAACTAAAATATAAAATTAGTAAACACTAAAGTTTGTTTACTTTTCAATAAACCACCACCTGTTGAATTAAGTTCTTTAAAATTAAATTTACTAAAATTTGACATTGTCAAAATTTTTGGTTATGCTGTCACTCTCCTGTCATAGTCAAAAGATTTAGAAAAATTTGGTTTTCATGTAAAATAAGAATATTAAAATACTACAGTTAGAGATTTGTTTGATCAACAACTGTAGCTAACTGTAACATGCTGTTACAATTTAATAAAAGAATAAATTGCAGCTTCAAATGCCTGTCAAATTTACGTTAATTTTATTGTACGTCATTTTAAAAATTGTGCTATGTTGCCAGATGCATTTTAGGTGTCAATTGCAATGTTGGTGGTCTGTTGAAAAGTAAATAAACTGTACTAAACTTGTTATCGCTATAAAAATTAATTCATGAATAAACTGGGTCATTATTTTGTGATACATTAATTACAAGTTTTTTTAAATTTACCAGTCTAGTATTTAGGGATTAGAGAAAATTCTGTTGAAGTTCGAAGTTACTCGTATTTCTGTTATTACTTTTTGAGAAAAAAAATTAAATTTAGATCTCTATACAGATTATGTCATGAAACGGTAAAAACACAGATTTGAACATTTGAACCAGAAAAAACTCTCTAGATATTTAACGAAATTTTTTAAAAACTGCCAAGATTCTGTTTTTAGATTTTAAGATATCTAAATTTTTATGCGACATAATGGTGAATCAGGTAAGACTTGGCAACATCGCCATATGAGAAAAAAGCCTCCGTGATTGACATTCAAATCTCCAGTACGATTCTGCTTGTTTAAGGGGACCTATAGCAGTCTCGAGGTAGCTAGTTTCGGTCTCGTGGTGAAAACTGATGACTTCTAAGGTAGTTGATCCCCTAATCTTACAACACGTTGCACCGAAAGTGCAGTAAGGGGTCCCCATTTTGTTGTCTTGCACTAACATTGCATTTTGATCTTCGTATATTAGGTTTTATTTTGCTCGAACCGAACGTGCAGTAGCATTGCCTCCGTTACCTTCTCATTGATTTTGCACAGATTCTATCGATATAACTGAGGATCTATAGTAGGTTTTCTGTAAGAAAAGAGATTACAGTCTATTAATTAACGATCCTAATGGTAATGGCACTATTAGCGTTTACTGTCTCAAGTGACCCCTATCGATATTTAGTTTATACTCTATAGTAGGTTTTTGGTAAGAAAAGATACAACATTTTATGAATTATACATTGTCTTCATTAATTAAACATTTACTCAATTGACTCTTCTAAATCTAAAGATTATTGCTAGCCTCATCTTCTAATTTTATCCTACTGCTATCTACTTTAACCCACGATACACTTACACTTGTAAGTGTATCGTGCTTTAACCACTCGAGACCTATGGAAACATTGACAGTTGACACTACTGGAACTTTGCAATGTTGCCACACTTTATACATCATGTTTTTTTAAGTGTAACATTTAAATTATTCAATACTTCTTGAAATATTTTTTTTATAAATTAAACTAAATATTTATTAATAGTTTTTTTATTGTATATGAAATTTGGCTGTATTGCTTTCTTGAAATACCTAGGTAAATCTGCCGCGGTAGTACCGAAAGGAGTACCTAGTACAACAGCGCGGGTGTTTTAGTTGCCATTACTCACTTAAATCTGCAATAATAGTCTTAAAGAACACCCAAAGCTTTAATTAGTAACTATTACAACACTTAATCCTACTATATGAAGTAATTCGCGGCTGTAAAAACACCTTCACTTACCGACACTATGGCGCTTAATATTATAGTTTTTATACCAACTTTATAACTGTAGCTGCGCTGTAGATTTTTATTAGTCTTTTTTATTAAGAATTTAGGTAACACCGTAGTATCCCCTACAAAAGCCAGCTGATCAATATGTGTTTAATATATTATCTATGTGGTATTAACAGAATTACTCAGTTGATGATTTTTTTGTTAATTAATGCCAATGCAAAACACTAATAACTGTCAAACCAGTCAAACTGTGTTTACCGTTGTTTTGCTGTTTGACCGTTTTACTCCGTCTGATACATGCAAGAAGTGAAATTTATTTTATTAGTATAATTTATATTAAATTATTTTTTGTTATTGGTTGTTTGAATTGTATTTTTGTAGAGCACAAACAGTAATCTATATTGTAGATCAGTTTTGTATATCCAGAATTTTTTTTCTATTTTGATTGTATTTTTACGGAGTTACAATATTCATAATTTCATTGTGTTTTAGGGTGTTTGCTAGATTTATTTCAATTCTTAGATTTTATCTGTATTTTGAAAGATTTTTCTAATTTCTCATGTTTTTTTTTGGTAGTCGTCTCCTTTTTTAAAAACTCTCGTAATTTTTTAAATATTTTTAAAAAGGATTATTACTTATTTGTGTGAGGAGGTTGTAATACATTAAATACTTTATATCTTATTTTGAGAATTTTTTTCTTATCTGTGTGGCAGAAGCTGTAAAATACTGAAATTTTAAGAGTGGTTAGATTTACAGCTCTATTCATTTTTTTCGGTTTTTACATAATAACCTGTTAACTGCTCTGTCGCGATGTTTTAAAGTTTGTGTTTATTTTAAGAAAGACTAATAGATTTTTTTTGTTTCAGGTATGTGGTAGATTTTAACCAAAAGACTCTTCCGAAGACAAAACAATTGGTATAAGTTTTGATTTTTTTCTTTTACACATGATGGTTAAACAGAAATAAAGAATTATCTACACATTCGCTACTAGATTTCTTTTAAATGTTATAGGAAGTGGAAGTCCTAGAACTTTTTAAAGTCTAGTCAAACTACAACAACAAGACTTTTAGCTCTTTTTTAATGACTAATTTGGTCTTGGTAACGCCAACATAACCTGATTATAATTTGATTGACAATTAGCTGTGTGCAGAAATGTAAGAGCCGTCAAAATCATCTTTCGATTTAGAGAGTCATCTGCGTTGATTGACAGTTATCTCAAGTCGGTCCACTCAATGGAAACTGAAATTGTAGTTGTAAAACTTGGATAAAAACTTTTAAATTTCACTTCCATGATATTTTGTTGTAAAATTAACTTGTCCTTTTAATACCACCTTTGAATTTATTTAATTTTACTGTTTTTGAACAAACGTTTTACAGCGTATATCTCTAAATCTATATTTTTATACATAGTATCTCGTCCAAAAACAATTTAAAAATTTTTTTACACTATATATCTCAAAAACTATAGACATTTGTATAACACAAATTTGTTTTTTTTTTCCTTTTAACGAGAGCTTTTAACTTGTTAAAATCTTTAACATTATTTTAACAACACTCTGTATATTATAAGTGTATACAATGAATTCGAAGATTCATTCCGTGCAAATTCAACATGAAACCGGGCTTTAAGGCAACAATTTAAATTCTGCAACTAACTCTTAATTACTTTTAATAGCTTCATACAATCTAGTTTTTGTTGAGAATACAACCGTTTTAGAATTTCTAAGGTATGCAGGCTCGACAAGACGTGATGGACCTATACTAACCAATAATAATAACAATTTACTTTGAAAATTTGTGCAATTACTATGATATTTAAGTAATAAGATGACTCGATAAAAGGAAATGAATAAATATACAATTATCTTTAGAATAGATTTTCTTACTTAAGCTGTCGAGTGATAAACAAATGTTCTAAGCTACAACTATCTTCAATCATTAGAATACATTATAATCTTGGAGTCTGCAAGAAAAATTTGGTCGTATCTCAACTGATAATAAAATTACAGGTCTTTAAATTTGGGTTTGAAAAAATATTTTTTGGTGTACCTAATTCAAAAACTGATTATTAAGAAAACAAAAACTAAATTAAATGTGCTATTTTTATTAATAACAGCGAAATTTTGCTACAATAACTAAAATTTGACTGGTAGTGAGAATTCTTTAATTAATTAAATGTTAATTGAAATTAGGATATTTTATTTTTTCAATGTCTTAAGTTAGGTTAAAGGTTAAGAGGTCTCTCTACCTTAATCTACAACTGAGCGTCCAGTTTATTGTTTTGCGGTCGTAATATTAACCCTTCTGATAAAATGTTATTGTTACAAAATAACAATATTTCCAAAATGACCAAAAAGAACATAATTTATTTAAAATTAAATACATTGTAAACTAAACGTAATTAAAAAAATAGTCTAGGTCAATTTGTAGATAATATGTAATTCTAGAGATCAGTTTAATGTTGATCTAATAATTTTAATAAATAACGAAATTATAAAGGTAGGGCTATAAAGGAAATCAAGTTCTGTAAATAAGATGTCTATAGAACATTGTAACATAACAAGTAAAAAAAAATTGTACAGAATTGTAGAGAATTTTATTCCCTTTAAGATGGCGTATAACTTGCAAATATTTAATCAGTAAGGTTAATATTACGACCGCAAAACAATGAACTGGACGCTCCGTTGTAGAGTAAGGTAGAGAGGCCTCTTAAATTGAATGGTTAGTTTAACTGAATTTTGTAGAAAAAAGTTAAAAACCATTATTTTCTATTGCTAATGTTTTCTAGATCGAATTTTCATAATAATAGCGATAATACCACCATAACTTTGCAAAATATGCCATCACCGTTTACCATCAGCATAATCCGAGTATCCTGTAAAATTTCAAGTATGTAGCACACCCTTGATCCGGCCGAAGTGAATCGAAAAAATCCTTTTTGGCGCCTCCCTTACCGCCGTTTTCAATACTCCACTTAAAATGATACGCAACGTTCATATCAAAATACGTAATCTCCTTAAATCCCCCTACAATCCTTATGAACGTTGAATTTCAAAGGATTCCAGCTTAAACACATTTACGTATTTATTTTCATTGTGTTTGACGCTGTTATCCTGTCAGATTTCATAGGAATTGTCCGCAGCATTCCTGTCGCGGTTTCTGGTTTTTTTTTATCATCAACCCTTAATGCAAACGCTTCTCGATGCAGTGAAACCCGTACGATCGGAAAAGATTAAATGCTCCGACTCTTTAGTCTGTTTGTTTTCGATAAGATGAATTGAATCAGTGAATTCTCTAAAGCCGGCGTTGTGACTTTATCCGGTTTTTAATCTTCGTATTTATTTGACATTTATTATAGCTTTATGGCAGTGTTGTTATTCCGCTCGGACGGTAGCAGGAGTTATCATGGACTACTTTTTTTAAAAAAGGACATCAAAGTTATACAGAAATCATTGCGAAAATTACTCAATTTTATGCTTGTGGAAAGTTGAGTCGACGCTAAATTCAGACTTATGAACAGGAACTGAATCAAAATACGGATATTTGTTAAGTGATTTCGGAGGATTTGTACGAGTTGGTAGCACTGACATGAAGTAATAGACAAATATGTAAAGTGGATGAAGATTTTATTCGGGACCTCTCGTTATTGGAGTTGATATATTTTTTCTACGGAGCACAAAGTCCTAAGAAAATTTATCAATATGTAGTAAAGTGTGTTTCAAAACTATTGTCATCAAAGCAGGCTTCGGTTTTTAGGACGTATGTCTGGGTAATTTGAACTATTTATGTGGGTTTTAAGCCTACTGCTAAAAAACCTACTGTTGAATGTTTGCGCCTATTATCCAAAGAATACTTTTCGCATTCTAACCCCACTAACCTAGAAACTAATAATTATCATTAAAAATCAAATAAAGCACGTTAATTTTTTATTATTTGCAAACACAAGGTAGGAATAGAATTAGGCAGGTAAGATGAAACTTGCCTGGCGAAAGCAAAAAATTAGAAACAATACCAAAAGCATAGAAGAAAACCGTTGCAACACATCAAACAAGATGTGCTTCATGACCTCCATTCTGTTCGCCGCACACTCTTGCTCGTGTTTTCACAGAAGCTGTCGCGTTCTCTAACAGATTAGGTGAATTGTTTATCTACTCTAACTTGAGGGTTATCCTTTCCCGTAGGTCGTCTAAGTCCACAACAGGAGTATTGAAAATTGAGTTTTTCACATATGGTCACAAGAAAAAGTCACATGGAGTCAAATCACATGACCTCGGTGGCCATATCCTGGCGTATTTAAACTGTAAAATTCACAAATAAAATTGAGATTATCCCGAGTGGTGTGAATACGCGCACCGTCCTGCTGTGAGTGGGGATTTCAAGACTTATAGTTGTTTTCTTTAAAATATGTAACAATAATTACCTTCGAAAAATGTGGGTCCAATAAGACGACGTTTGCTTATTGCAGCCTACACTCCAATTTTCTGTGGGTGCAACGGAACCTCAACGTAATAATGAGGATTCTTGCCGCTTCACATCCTCATGTTCTGTGAGTTACATAGCCGGAAAGATGAAACCAAGCCTCGTCAGTAATAAATGTTTTTTGCAGTGCTTCGTCATTGTTAGTAAGATTCTGCATAAACTACTGGCTATATGCTTGTCTCTGTGGCAAATCATTCGGCAGCAATTCTTGATGGGCCTGCAGCCTATACGGATGCATATCGAGGTTCGTTTTTAAGATCCGCCAACAAGTGCTGTGAGACAGGTTCACCTGTTGTCGCAGATGACGAACCGAAGTGCTAGGCTTCTCGTTCATAATATTTCTTACGGCTTTCACATTTGCTTTGGTTCTTATTCGTGGTCTGCCTCCACCTGCCTTGCGATTCACACTCCCTGTTTCCCTGTACAAATCCATAACACGGCGCAGATTTCGACTGAAATGGTTGAAGTGGGCAGCCAATCCAGGAAACACTTCCTGAAAATCCTCAAATGCGGCGTTTATCGAGTAAACCCACTGTTCGTCGACTCTCTGACCATTTCTGAAGTATGCTTCTAACATGAAGCGCTTCTGTTGCTCGTTGAAAGCATTCTTGTTTTTTTAAACCACTAATTTTCTACCTTAACTGAGAAAATCAACCGAAAATGCAGCAAAGTATAAAATTTGCAGGTTGTCATCAGAAACAGAACATAACCTCACGTCACATAATTTATTTCAACTACTGTCATAAAAATTTCAGAATTATGGTAGGCTTAAATTCAACCTAAGACATGACTTTTCTTGATAGCACTCTGGATGACAATAGTTTTAAAACACGTGATATCTTCTTTCCCGAGTTTATTTTTTTTTGTTCACCGTTTATTGATATTAACATTAATAACAAATCGTTTATTAATGTGTCCAATATTAAACGATTTTGTATTATTGGATGATGATTCATGAACCTAACATCATAATATTAGGATGATTCAAACAAATCAACTATTTTTTGTTTGTAAAACCTCGAAACCTGTATATATAAAATAACCATTATATTGTTTAGGGTTTTTGCGAGTCGCTCCACAGTTGCGGTTTTCGTCCAATAAAATTTATTTTAAAATTGTGGCGGATTTTTTAAATTTAATGCTTTAATAAAACAATAAAAACAGAATTGTGTAGATTTTTTGGTAGATTTACGTAGATTAGAGTGGTAGAACAGGAATGGAGATGAAAGTGTAAGCGAGATTTGTTTATGGCTTTTTGCAGCCAGCATTTAATCAAGTCATGCTGCGAGTTTTTTGTACACAATTTGTATAATTTACACAGTTTATATATTCCTCTTGAAAATTGTTAATTTAACTAGACAAGTAGAGTATCTCCATTCAAAAACAACATTCAAGTACATTTTAATTGGCATTAAATTCTAAACTTTGTAATTATTTGCGATTCAAACTGAAATCGAACTTCTTCTCTAACTAGTTTTAGAGTTTCTGGGGGTGAACACATAATTTTAAATCTCAACTTGTGTATGTCATAGGTCATAGACAGCTACTAAAGCTATATAAATAGTCTCATATGTTTGCAAATAGCAAATTGACCCAAATGAACATGATTTTGAGAATTGTTTAGACATTTAATATTTGCCAATATATGCATTTAATCATTTATCAAATGGGAAAATTAAATTTAGGTACAAATGTTTAATAATCAGATAAATTGATTTAATTCTATATATTATTTGCTTAGGATTATAGAAAACAATAATTTTATGGTTATTTAGTTTTATTGTTTGCGGCTTTTACTCTTTCGCTAACTGTATTATAAAAGAAAATATGTATATAGAAGGAAAAACAGTCGTAAAAAGTAGAGACACGTTAGTTCAATAGTAACAAAAAAAATTTTTTTTCAACTTTTAGATGCTGATGGCGCAGGCCAAATGACGTAATTTAATGTCAGTCGGGACTTGTGTCTGTGGAGTAGTTCTTTTTATCTAGCCGTTGAAAATGGTGTGCTGGTTTTGAGTGTCAATCCACCAGAGATGTTTCAATATGTCGCTGCTGCTTTATCTTACTTTTGTAGCAATAAAAATATAGTGCTCTGGAAGCATATTTTTGTACGATTAAAAACAAATTGAACAATTAGAACTATAGACACTTTTCAGTGAATTTTGTACATTTTTTTTATCTTAATTCTGACCTCATGAATCATAATTGATGTATTAACAGCAAGTGGTCAACCGATTAATTTTCAGGTAAAAAAATTATGTTTCAGCATTTTATTAAAATATATGAATTAAGTTTTTATAAACGTAAAAAACAATCATTTGCTTAATTAGAGGTTTGCATTTTCCTTAATGATCGAATTACATTTTTCTGCTAAATTAGAAATTTGCGTTTTTCTAAGTGAGTACGTATAATAGGCTTATAATAGGGTAATAACTCTATTAACATGTTCTTTTTTTTTAAATCTGAACTTACAGTTTGTCTAAAGGAAAAATTTTTTCGAGCACAAAACGTTTATTACCTAGAAAAATTGCCTTCCTTAAAGGGGCAGTAAATCAAAATTTTATCAAAGCGTCTAAAAATTTTTAAGAAATATCTTATATTAAAAACCAAAACCGCAAGTAGCTCACGACTTTAGTTTTTGAACAGCGAAAGAACAAAGTTGAACGGGTGACGTCATACCGACATCAGGTCCAGCGAGCATTTGTGTTTTTTTTTTGTTGTTTGTGGTTACTGACACTTATCAAGAATGGCAAACTTTAAGAGTCAAAACTTGAAATTATGTTTTCAAATGCTTTGGGGTATGTACTACAGTCGTTTTTACTTCTCATATTTGTTTTCAACTCTATTTTATTCTCAACACAACATAAACATTTATTTGGTTTTGGCTTAATTAACACCTACACAATTTCTGCACCTACGCTAAGATGTGTCGTTAATTCTTCAACATACTTAATATTATTTTTGGTATACTATGGTTCAAAAGTAAACACCATCGAGATTAGAAAGTAATGAAAAACTGCAAAGTTTTATGACAGGCGGGGTGTCAGGACAAACAATCTCACAGCATATGAGACGGAACAGAATATGTCGGTATGACGTCACGTCAACGTTTTTTACACTTCAATATTTCCAAAACGGCAAATCGCATGTATCTATCGTTTGGAGATTTGTTCTTAAAATTTTATTATTATATTTTTGTTTTTTCGTTGCAAAAACCTACTTACAAAATCTTGACAAAGACGACATAACTTATATTTACTTGGACTAAAACTTGGATTAACACCTGTTAGACACTGGACTAACGAAGACGAACGGACAGTAGAAATTAAAAAAAAAACTTGAGAAATGATTCACAGTTTTATATGCGGGTTTACAGTTGGGTTTTTGAGAGGTGTGACTTATCTATAGACTCAAAAAACAACGACATGGACTATTACAAAAGTATGGACGGTGATATTTTAAAAATTGAACAATAAGGCAGCTACTGCTTGTTAACAATTTCGAAGGAGAATGTGTTTTGGGGGTTTTAAAACAAGCAGGGCAAATCAACAAGAGTGAAATCTTCTGAGAAATCAAAAATAAGAAATTTAAAAAAAAATAAAAGAAATAAAAAATTGTTATTTAATGTAAAAAATAACGTTTACAAAATTGAAGACGTTTATTTGACAGATAGACGAATGTACAGTTATTTATTTGTTATTGTTGCGTAGCAACTCTTGAAAATTCAGTGCTATAAAAATAAAGATTACGCCCTGTTTTGCGGGCGTATAAAGTAGATTATGGTTCCAAAATAAAATAATAATTATTAACTTGATTTATTGAATGAATAAATCTACGACTCGACAAAATTTCGACCCAATTTTATTTATATCATCGTTATATCATTATGATGGAGAATAGAAAAATGGCATTAACGTAAATGTATTCAATCTAAAGTTGGTTGTTAAATGCTAATCATCAGATTATCACAAAAATAACATCACACACTCGTCGTATTTAACAAAATTGATTAAATTTTTTTGTTTGAAATAATCCATCCATGACAGAGCGTTCGCTCCCAAACTGAAACCATCCCGTTTTAAATCCCTCAAACGTGTAGAAAGCCCTCTCGTCAAGCAATAATGAATCTGAATTTATCGGCTGTTTTGATGTTAGTGACGTGGTATTTTTATTGGCCCCTTTTGTTCAGCCGCCTCCGTTTGCTCGACGCATCTGTGTACAAAAGAATGTTTATTCATGATTCCTCTTGTTTTGACTTCAGACCGTGTAAAATTTATTACGTTCAGTCTGCGTTTTAAAGCCTTAATTACCCGTTTTCTTTTTTCATCGTTTGGTCTCTTTTGTTTTGACGTTTCACATTTGTTTCAATAATAAATCACGCATTCCGAACTGAAAGATTAGGCAGCGAAGCAGCCGTTTAATTGAAAAAATCCACAAAATTAACCCCCAAATACAAATTGTTTGTTAATACTTGAGCAAGAGCTCGACGCTAAATTACTAATTAAAATCCTTAATTAACTATTAACCTGTTCCTTAATTGTAACAAATCTCGACGATTTTAAGCCGACTCTGTAATTCGCTCTAATGACGTCATTAGATGAAAAGCGGTTGCGCACAAAAATCCCCACCAGACTTTGAATTGTTTTATTAATTAGACTCCTACATCATCGGCGATTAATTAAAACTAAACTAGGCCGTTATAATTACGATAATTTATCGTCAAGGGATGCATAAATCTTCAAAAATTCCAACACGGAAAGACATCATAACAAGAGATAAACAAAATAACACCGACATTTTACTACACAAATTGCCATAAAAGAGATTACACAAAATAATGAAATGTAAGAATTACAACAAATGGATAACTTAATTAACTAAGAGATTTTACCACACCTTATCTATTAAAACACTAGTTTTGAACTAGACACATTTTGTAGCACGAGACTATGTTTAGAAAATGAGCGACAAAGTCGTAGAGAAGCCCATCTTACCTATTTGTCTTCTAACATTTTTTTAAATGCAGTGAGTATTTTATAAAAATTTTGGATGGTTCGTAACAAAGTAACAACACTGAAAATTATACTTATACAGTGAGCAGCAAAATTATGGAATTATCTTATTAAAACTAAAAATATTTTGTTTTGACAAAAATTCTCGAACAGGTCAATTTTCTTTGAGAAAAATAGATTATTATCAACTTGATTTGAAATTTGATACATTGGATTTTGAGTAATAATGACGTTTCATTTTTTTAAATAGTAACTTCTTAATGTTTTAAGCCATTTTGGATCTTTTAATTGTTAAAAGATTTGTAAAGTTTTTGAATAAAATTAGTGAAAAACATAAATTTTAATACCGGCAAAATACAAGCCTAAAATTTGTTAACAATGAAGAGAGTTTATTTTTTAAATCAAATATTTAAAATTCTATCCTGCAGCAACTTGACAATGAACATTTCTGTGGACATATATCTTGTGTTTTTTTAAATTTGACGTCAAAGTCGACTGTGCATGGTCGTTTGTGAACAAACCAGAAAATGACATCTGACCTCACTTTTGTGATTAAAATTAAAACTGCTCTACTTACGGTTTATAATTACAATTTAATCGAAAAAAAATTATAACAAATAATCGAAATGTCCACCATCTTCATCTAGGCACATTTGGATTCGTCGACACATTTTCTATAACTTCTTCAGTTCGTTTCGTAGGGCGACCACCACAGACGACCACTATCTTCCTTTCGTGAAACAGACCCAGTCTCACGAAAATTATTAATGCAGTGATTCAAAGAACATCGAAAAGTGTTATCAATATCAATGTCCGGAAACTGCTCCTGAAATTCCTCATAACAGTCTTGAATTAAGTATTGCCAAACACCTTCTATGCGCCGCCCATTGCGAAAGTAAGATTCGACAATAAAAATCTTATGTTCTTGCAGCAAAACCATTTTGTTTCAAGTGAGAACCTACAACAGGCCGACAAAAGTTCAAAATGTTAGGTTATGATTTTGTTTTCACTAATTTCACATTCCTTACCTCCACAAACAAATCAGTTACAAAAAGTTGTCTTGAAAAAGACAGTTTAGCTCTACTAGAGGTTAGATGAGTTTCCAAAGAATACAAAATGTGAATGTTGTTGATCACCGTTTTGATCTTGACGATTAACTTTTGCTACTTTGCAAATAATTACAAAAGTGAGGTTAGTTAGATCTTATTTTATGGTGCGTTCACAAACGACAATGCACAGCCAACTTTGACTTCAAATTTAAAAAAACACTCGATACTTCTTGTACATTACTATGAACTTTTGGACTAATATTCAGCATTTTGTTTCTAATTCTAGTTTTTAAATCTTCTAAATTTTGTAATTATTGTTATAAATTTTGGATTATAAATAATCTCAAAAAAAAGTCAAGGGGTGTAATATCTGTGGATCTTGGGGGCCACTCGATTGATCTTCGTCTCCTAATCCATCTTCCAGGGAAATAGTTGTTTAAAAAGTCAAGAGCAGGAAATGCAAAGTGCGGAGGTGTCCCATCTTGTTGAAACCAGATATTGTCATTCGGCAAGTCTTAACTGTTTCTATTAAGAAACATTTCTGTTAAGAAAGGCATAAGTTTATGTATTAGACATCCTGGATATCGTTGTCCAATAAGTTTTTCGTCAAAAAAAATGGACTAATGATTGTATGATCAATTATTTAAAAACAAATTGAGGATTTAGTCTCAAATTCTAGTTCTTAAAATGCGAATATCTTCTAAGTGGTTAGAGTAATCGATTAACTACAAAAGACCTTTTTTGTAGAGCGTTTAATTTTCCACAAAATTATATGTTGTGCATTTTCTAATATATTTATTTATCTACGAGTTATAAGAGTTATAAAATTTAGAAGTAAAAAAGAAATTTTTCTTAATATTTTCAAGCTTTGACCTCTGATATTTTCTAAATGCTAATAGCTATAGAAAAAATGTAAGATATCTTTTTTAAAGCGTTTAATTTTCTACAAAAAATGTAAATAATTTCTTTTTCTGCGATCAAGTAGTGACGAGATATGGATTTTGCCAAATAGAACTACAGAAAAAATAGAAACTGCTCATCTTTAAAAAGCATTTTTTAAAGATGCGCAGGTACTAATTTTTCAGTGTCGGAAGTTAAAAAAAATATTTGATTTTTTTGGCTCACTCTAATGCAGCTTTATTTTAATTATATTTTTACTCTAGAGAAGATCAGTTTATTTTATTCCATTCTACTTGGTGCAATATTTTTACCCCGTTGCGTTAGGTCTTATAAACTTAAGAAAACTTCATAAAAGTAGATTACAAAATCTATGAAAATCATAAAATTATCATCAAATTAACTTCTGATAATGTCTGTTGAAAAATAATAATCCGAACTAATTTATGACAGCCAGATCAAAGCTTTAAAAGATCTAAAAATTACTGAAATTTAAATATTTGACCTTAATAAACTTAACCTAACTTAAGAGACTTGAACCAGGTTATTACAAATTCTCGCATTTGCATACTTTTCTTTTGTTAGGAATAGCATTTATAAATTACAAACAATGCAGATCTTATTGTTAATCTTCTTTTCACTTATTATTATTATGTTTAATGACAACTGTAACACTAACTAAAAAACTATCTTAAAAAAATTCTATAGATTGGTTTAGACGATTCTTCTTGTTCATGTCCGGTTTTTTAACCCAAAATGCATTAATTTTTTATACCTATATAGGCTTTTTTGTTGCAAGTTGTGCAAAAAGTGTGGTTGCCATCATAGGTTTTAGAATTACTGATAAGATTAATTCACTTCTTAAGTAACATAAATTTATGAAACTTTGTTTTAGTATTTTCACGCAGTTTTGATAAACATTTTAGTAACAAAATAAAAATAAGACAACAAAAAATAAATACCGGATTTTTCTTCAAAGTTTTGAATTTAAATGAGAGTGAAAACGATTGATTTCGTTGCCTAAAACAAAAAAATTACCTCATTTAAATAATTATATTTGTTGATATTATTATTCGCTATCGGTGACAAGACTCTAGTCCCAAAAATTTCTTTATAAGCTTTTGGTACAAACCCAAAATATTTTTTTACGACCGTATTCGGGTTATTCCTCAATAGCAAATACATCCTATTTACACAGAGATTTGTACAATTAAATTTATCTACGGTTTTATTTTGAGAAACTTTATAAAAGCATATACATTTATAATAATTTATTTATAAATTTATAATTTATTTTATTAACATAACACTACATAATGCAGATGTGCGTATTTTGTACATTATAATCTAACAATAAGCTCTAATTCTATAAATAACAATAATGCTTTTTCTAGGTGAAAATGTTTGTCTATCGACCCTTAAGAACTTCTGCGCTAAGACAGTTCATTGAAACACAATTTCCTCTATCCTGAAGCAGTTGTGTTAATTCAGTATAAACGTCCCAGTCTTTTTCAGTTGAGTTGTTGAGGAATGGTTCGATTCAGTGATTGGCTTGCGGTCGCTAAAATGGATTAAGGCCGGAAAATCGTTTCGATAGCATTTCCCTGTCCTGCAATGTCCGATGTTCATGAATTATTTGCACTCGCAATGGCAATTATTGGAAATAATGAGAAGTTTACACCCGGAGAAGTGATAATGGCAATTGTGTCTTTGAATAGGCGCCTCCGGACGCGTGCCATCTATTCAAATTAACCGGAATGTATCTCGGAAATGCACGACAAGAATTCAATAACTGAATTAGAGTTTTTTTAGTTCCTGAAAGAGATTAAAAAAGGACGTGAGAAAATAATAATTAAATTATGGATTTAGTAGCAAATATGATGGCTGAAATTTTAATTAACTGCTAGGGAGAAAGGTGGAATCTTGAGTTGTATTACATGATAGATGATGTGTCAAGACTAACATAAATTCAGACGTTAAAGAAACATTAAACAGTCTATTTTTGAAAAAATTAGACATCTGAAAAATGTATATGACAAGTAACACGAACACTTTACTTACATACCACATCAGGACTTTATTTAATTTAACAAAAGAAAGGAAAAATTTATTTTGATTAGATTTTAAGTAATTTTTGCAGAAATGTTAGTTAGAAAATAGTAGTCCGGTATAGTTGAACAACTATACCGGACTACTATAACTAACTAAGTACATATACCGGAACATTTTTTTAACTCTGAACATAGTCCCTATGTTCAATTTTAAAAGAAGAGATCAACAGTACTATGGCTCCAACAATTAAAAATCCACCCAAACGGCATCACAGCATGAAAATTGAAGCGGCAACACCGTGTAGTAATTTTTCTAGGGACGAATATGTCATTTCAAAAAAGAAGGTTATGTGCAAATCATGCAAATACTCAAATAGATCAATGGTTGTGGTTGTGGATTATTTAAAATTTGTTGAATTTCACAAGTAATTTTCCAAATTTGTAGATGAAATGAAAAATGATACACAATTTAAATAAATTAATTATGAGTATGTTTTGCCAAATATCTGAACAAATACAAATACCTCTTAGACATTAACTAATGGTAATATTTCTTAAGTTTGAGAATTTGGTTGCGTCACTTTACATTTTATTTACTGTAAAAGTTTATAGTTCTGAAAAGTACCGATTTTTTAAATGATATTAAATGTAGGTACTACGAGGCTACTTTGTAGGTTACTGGGAAGTTTTGGGATTGAATGCATGCAGGAATGTTCACACTAAACTGAAATAACAAGAGCTTACAAACGTTATGTTACATTCAGTCGAAAACTTACATCTGTTTTCTTTCTAATCATCAAAGTTATTATATGCGTCTGATTCAGAAGAAGATTAAAAATATAAATCAGAATCTGAGTCAGATTCTGCATGAGAAATAATGTTAGGAGGGATATTCTATTCAAGGTTCAGATCAGATGCATTTGTATTCCAGGCTTTAAGAATTAAGTCTTAAAACGGCCCACACACGATACGATTTGTCGTACGACATGTTGTACAATTCAAGTTGTTATGACCGTCATACGATAGTTGGATCGTGTGTGGAGTTGTCGTCAAACAAATCGTACGACGAGGTTGGATCGTACGGTAGTTTGCCTGGTTAACTATTTATTGTACGACCGCGTTTGATAAACGACAAATCGTATCGTTTGTGCGCTTGTTACGATAAGTTGGAACGATTTCAAAAACACGTGACACAAAAGAGCAACTGCGCACGTCCAAAATCGTTGGTTCTAGAAGAAAGGTATTTTATTTTCAGAATATTAGATAATTTTTAGAATTTCCTAGTTCGTTGTTACGTAATTCTCGCAGCAAATTTATATGCGTATATATACGTCGCTGGAATTACCACGTTTTGGACCATTTCTTTTGTTTCTTAATTTTTTTTTTCTTCACTTAACAGACTGACATCTATTGCCGCTATAATCTTTTTCCCAACTGGCGGTATCATGATTACAAAGTGTATACGAATGTAATTAAAACAACTGCCAATTGCAACAACTGTTTGATGCTCAAATCGTAACGTCTGTGGGCAAAACACTAACCAATTTGTTGGAACGATTGTTTATCCAATCTGCAGTACAACCGTCGTACAACAGATCGTATCGTGTGTGGGTCGTCTTACAGTGACGTATACTATTGCGTCACATATTTGAAGAAAAGTTATCAAAGGCACCATTCCACATATCAACAACATTGTTTTTATTGAAATTACCAGATGTAATATTTTTGTTATAAAATGACTTGCAATGTACCCAAGCTAATTCAATAGCATTAAACTGGCAGTGATATGGGGCCAATCTCAATAATATCTATACCGTGCTCAAAGAGAATTGTGTCTATTTCATATTTTACAGGAGTATTTGGAAAATTGAATTAATCCCTACAATTCTTTATTTGTTGCTGTTGGACTGAAGGGTATGCTCTTCCCTGTCAGATAATCTTGTAGAATGCATTTTGTAGGCGGTTTATTTAGTTTGACAGAATGTTATGGGGCATTATCCATTACGACTACGATTTTTCTACCATCAAAAACCAGTGCTGGAATTAATAGATTTTGAACCTATTGTTTAAACAATTCGACATTCATTGATTTGTGGTAGTCTCTGTCATTACATTTTGTTTTTAGTAATAAAGAACTTGAATTTAGAAAACCGGAAGTGCAGCCTGCATATAGTATGGTAAACCCTTCTTCTTCACCTTTCCTAACTTTATATTCGCTTGTAGGGAGAGGATCGTTAGTCCAAGTTCTAACCTGCGAGTCATTTTGGAAAATCCATGCTTCGTCTAAGAAAATAAAATTGACATCGGGAAAATCTCTCTTATATTTCATGTATTTTTTTTAAAAACGAATGCGTTGTGCTGCTATATACGGTTTTTTCTTTAAAATTTGTCTATTGTTTTTCATTTTACATATACTTTTTAAAATTTTGTTAAGAGTTGTGTGACCACCTGTGTATTCTAAATTTTCTAATAAAACAATAAATTCTGTTACCAAAAAAAAAGAAATAATTTTTTTAAAAATTAATATAAAAACAGGTAGTTTTGTAATGCATTTTGGGCGAATGAGATTAGATAATAGTGAAGACAAAAATGCAATTTATTGGTATTATAAAGAGTAGATATCTCATAGCACTTTCGAACTCATACACTTTACTAAAAGATCCTTGCAGTTGATTTTCAGGTGCATCATCTGTGTATGCAAAAGGAAAAATATAGCGTTAGAATGCAGTAAATATCGGTGTTAAAACGACAGTAACGCGAACATCATCGATAAAACCTCCCCTCGTCCACAAATTCGTCCAGACAGGAGTAATCTATAAACGCCATCTTGTATTAGTTAAAAATGTCATAGCAGCTTCAACTTGACATTCCATCCGCTTCATGAATATGTACGAGAGAACACACTTTAGGGGACGCTTTTTTTAAATTATTTAACGGTTTTGCATGCTGTCTCGCCGCCGGAAACCTGACTTTGAGAAAGCTACTGACCCACCCTGTATAACAAGTACAAAAATTGGCTAGAGACGTCGTAAGTTGTCGTCGGTGTGAATTTATTTCCGTCCGATAAAAACATTCCAGATAAAACGTTACGATAATTATCTTAATAGGTCGTCTTAATCTTGTAAATGCGTTACAACGTCTCGACAAGAGTGTTTTTCGGAAGCCACTCAGTTAAATTACACCCCAAACGAAAAAGTGACGCCGCCGCCGCCACGGTCCTCTGCACGACCGAGTTTCCGGCGTGTGGGGCGGAAAAGCCGACGCCCATTCCAATAAAATACAAATTCAAATTGACTAGAAATATCCAAACCGGTCGGTGGTAAAATTCAATACGAATCAAACAATAATGGCAATAACAGGAACAAAAAGCAAAAAATATGCTTAATGCAATTAGTTTTGAATCAGACATGAGAGGTGGAAATATTCTAAGATTATAATTTATTTTATCAGACAAACAACCATTTCGTGTTGGATAAATCAACTCTTTTCTTTTACTTGTGTTGACTTCATTATTCGTAGACTGGATGCATACTTGCATGCAATACTAGGGCTGTCAGAAAGAGAACTTTTAATTTAAAATAAAATAAACCTGTAATATTCATTTAAAATAGTTATTTATTATGCAAAGTATTTTATCACAATTATTTTAGATGTTTGCAGACACTTAAATCAAGATAGTGAAATAGTGAATAAACCGTTATTTCACAACAGAAACTATTAAAAGAGAAAAAAAGAGAAAAATTGAAAAAAGTTCTAAAAAAATTGTCAAAAAGTTTTCTCTACAAACAGGTTAGATTTCTTTAATGTATGTAATAAGGACACTTCCCATTTTACCTTCTTTATAATGTAGGCGTCTTTAGTCCTAATATTCCTGATTCTTACTGTAGGTTTAACAAGCGCCACTTGTACCAATTTTGAAAAAAAAAATTTAATTCCATCTTTACAAAATTTCAATGGTTCAAACTCTAAATCCAACAGATCTAGGACGATGACAAAATTTTTGTCAATGGTTTATGAAATATGATAATGAAATTTTAGACAATTCTTTTTTTCCAACGAGTCTTTATTTTGATGGTTTTATAAATTCTCAAAATTAACGCATATGCTCCGCTGAAAATTCTTATGTTATAAGAAATAGAACTTTACATCTCCAAAAATTTGGTTTTTGGTTAGCAATTTCCAAGTAAAGAATTATTGACTTAATCTTTGTAACTTTACAATCAATGCTGAACGTTACATTAATCAGATTCTAACGCTTTTTATTGACCAACTAAATGACTAAGAACGGAATCAAGAGTTTTGTCAGCAAGATGGTGCTCGAGCACAGAACGCCGGAGTAACGTATCGATTTTTAAGAGGAGTTTTTGAAAATCGTTTATAAGTAGAGACATTTGCCTCCTAGACCACCGGAATTGACACCTGTTTTTTTTTGTTTTTGGTCATTTGCAAATAAATGTTCAGTAGGACATTGCCCACTTTAGAAGAATTACAAGAAGCCATAACAAACGAAATTGCTAACATAACACTACTAATGCTAGTTAATGTTTTTGAAAATTATGAAAAAGAATCGTTTTAATAAATAAATCGCTAATAGTAAACCTATTGAAATCACATTGTAACACAATATTTTACCCAAAATAAAAAATGCTGTTGAACACAAATATTCTTAAATCATGTCATTCAGACAACACATTGGTATTTCTCAATACAATTTTATCTTTCATATCGAAGAATTAGTTAAATTCACTCAATTCATGGGAGAAACCCTGCTGTTCTTTATGAATAGTAGGTAAAATTTTAAAAAGCACCTATACACATAACAAGCTGTGATATAACAATAACTACTTTACTCAATAGAAATATTTTGATAGTTATGTATGTCAGGTAAACTTCATCGTGTAACAACACAGCTGAGTGTTTGTGTGTGTTATCAAATTTCAGACCAAACATATTTAACCTAATTTAAGTTATTTATTTCCGTATTTTTTGAATTTTCAACTTATAAAAAATATTAACGACTATTTCACTACATTGTGTCAGTAATAAATCGATACTGTAACAAACAGCTCTAATATACTTTACTCTTTTTTTGAATGTTTTTGATTATGTCATAGTTGTCTAGCTATTACATACACGTCATTAATTTTGAAAACGTCACTTTGTGAAAACACAGAGGGAGAGAGATAAGAGAGAAACAGAGTATACAGACGACCAATTTGATATTTAAATACAAACCGGTTTCATCATATTTGAATCACCGCTGGCTTACTGCACCGTCTTTGTCACATCACAGATATTTTACAGGGTTGCCTATAAAAATTAGTGAAAACAAAATTATAGGTCTCTAAAGTTGGCTATAGAAAACCATTTTTTGTTTATCTCAAAAATCATTTAACCGACTATTATGAAATTTGGGACAAACAAAGCTAAATGTCGTCTAATACCATAATTCTGCAAAATCTTTTCTTGGAATAAAGGTAAATTGTGTTAAATAACATTATTTTTACCTAAAAAATTTGTAGTTGTTTTATGTCTACATTATTTTGTTTTATATTTTATAATAACTAATTTTTAGTTATAATTTTCTTATCAGTTGAGATAAAACAAAATTTTTTTTGCAGATTTTTTTATTTGTGGTAATGTATTTCTAGTTAAAATATTGCTCTTTTCAAGCTTTAGTTATTCAGTTTGCTAAGAATTTTGAGTTGGTTTTATTAGTTTATTACTCCAGTGCGGATACTAAACGTAATTTCGCTGCTATATTCATGTGTTTACTCGTCGATTTTTTCCCAGTGATGAGTTTATTCCGTCGGTTCCTAATTTCTTGAACAAACACTCGTTGTTATGAGCCCCCGTAAAGTCATCTAGAATAGCTTGAAAGTAAACCCGTTTTGTGTCGATTTTGTTTGACAACACTGACAAATATTGGAAATTCTATGCCTCATTAGTTTTTGGAGCAAAGTGTCTTGAACCGCAGCAAGAGAAGCGAAAATTTGATAAGCGGAGTGACGAACTGAAAACGAAATAAAATTCCAACAGAGTTCAAGGGAAAATGCCAACGATCATTACCGAGAGAAAACTAAGACGATGCTTTTTTTCCCTCACCCTTAAATAGCAAACTCTAAAGTTACAAGTCGAATGCCAAGAATGTGTTTAGAATAGAGTTTACAAAGTTACACAACACCACACGTTAGGTACGAAGCCGAATCTTATTACTTCGGAATGGAATTTGCTTATAACAGATGCTAATTACAACAAGGGGAAGGAAGGGTCCCATATAGGGTCAAAAGGAACTATAATAATTAATACGCAACCGCTAAAACACCCGAAATTTTGCGGCCTTCAAACTTGCTTGATAGAAAATTATTAAATGGCTAACGTTACCAAAGTTTCTGAGTGTTACGCAACTTTACAACATTTCAACTAGGAGACCTGTCGGGCACATGAATGATGCACTTCATTGATTTTAACGCACCAAAAACCAACATTAACAACTTAAACCACTTTTTAACTAGTTTAGAACTAATTCAAATATTAAAGTAAGCAGCATAAAAACAAAATGGAACGAAGATACAATTGAAAAATACAGACAACAAATAAATAAAGAAAACTTCCGAGGTTTTAGACATTCATAGTATGTATAAAGACCTAGTTAGTAAAATGAAAGCAGCAATAAAAACAAGAAGAAATAAATGGTGGAATAAGAAATGCGGCAAACTAAAGAAAGAAGCATACAGTAAATTTAAAAAATGGAAAAAAGGAAAAGCTACAAAAGCAGAGTATCTAGAAACAGGAAAAAAGTAGAATGTGTGAATAGAGAAAAATACAACAAATAGAAAAAGAAGAAAAGAAAATAAACGAAATAAAAACAGAAGTATGGATATTTGTAAACGAAGAAAGAAAGAGAAAAGACAAAATAAGTGAGAATATAAGTATGGATAAATGAAGGGAGCACTTTATGAGGGTTTTAAGTGGAAGTAACAATAGAAGTATCTTGTCAAAACATGAGGAATTTCAAGTGGAAATAAACAATCTTTCTAGAGAGGAAATTGAGAAACAAATGTTTAGGTTAAAGAAAAAGATAGCACCTTGAGAAGAAGGAAATCGAAATGAAGCGCTGTTGTTTGGTACAAAAAAGCTATGGGAAAGTGTATGGGACGTGCTAAATGCAGTGTGGATGGCAGGAGGCTTTCCTATGGAGTGGAGAAAAGGGTTAATTGTACCAATACATAAAAAAGAGGATACAGACCAAACTGAAAACTACCGTGGTATATTCTTACTTAGTACGACCTACAAAATATATGCGATGGTTCTAGACAAGGAAAGATTGAGAAAGGAAATTGAAATTGAAAAAGTATGTTACCAGACGGACAGGCAGGGTTCAGAAAAGGAAGGGGGGCCATGGACAATATATACATTTTGAGACATCTGACAAAGAAAGAAATAGACACGGCGGGAGGACGTATGTATTCATTTTTCATGGATTTAAAAAAAAACTTTTGACAGTGTGGATAGGGAAGAATTAGGGCAGTATTTTAGAAAGAAAGGGGTGTGTTAGTGGTTTGTAAGCAAGATAGAAGAAATTTACGAGGAAACTATTAAGCAAGTAAAAGTAGGCAAAGAAGTAAGTGAAAGTTTTTGAACAAATATAGGTGTCAGACAAGGATGTCCATCAAGTGCTGCATTATTCTCAGCATATATGGAAGATGTAAATGAAGTTTTAAATAGAGCGCAAGTAGGAGAGATAGTTGTAGGCAGAGAGAAAGTGTGGTCCCTGGCGTTTGCAGATGATATAGTAATTGTAGCAAGGAGCAAGAGTGAAATGAAAGAAATGATAAAAGTTATGGAAAGATATGTAAGAAACAAAAAACTCTAAGTTAATGTAGATAAAACAAAAATGATGGTGTTTGGAAAGAAAGTAAAAATTGAAAAAGAAGATGAATGGAAATGGGAAGGAAAAAAAAGAACAAGTGAAAGAGTTGAAGTGAAAAGCTGGGATATGTATTAAATAGTAGTATGACAGACATAGGAGAAATAAAGGAAGTACGCAAAAAAGCAAACAAAGTAATGAGAAGTGTCTGGAGTTTAGGAGAACGTAAAGTTGGTGGAAATTTTAAAAAAAGAATGATGAATGATGTTTGACAGTTTGGTGAAAAGTATTCTAATATATGAAGCAGAAGTATGGGGATGGAAGGAATATGAAGAAATTGAGCGTGTGCAAGAAAAGTATACATATAAAATAGGTTTTAGGGTGAAATAAACAAACGCTAGGGTACATAGTAAGAGAAGAAGATAAGATAGAGAGAAAAGTTGAGAGTGGAAACAGGAAAAAGAGCGATGAGATTCGAGGAAAATCTAAGAATGCGACATGAAGGCAGAATACTACAACAGTGCTGGGCTAAAATTTAAAGAGCAAATGAAAATGTTAGGTGGATAGAACGAGATGACTACTATGAGAAAAAGGTGTATGTGTGTACAGAAATTGAAAGAGTAAGAGAAGGAGGAAGAACAATGGAAGAAGAACTAAAACAAAGAGATGCTGACATAGATAAACTGGAAAGAATTGCGAGTATGAAAGAATCAAGGTACAATTTAAAATATGCCTTTATTGTTACTACTGAACTGCCAAAATATTTAGGTAAAATGAAAAGTAAAAATAAAAAAGTGGTTGCAAGATACTGATGTGGAAATGAAGAAAGGGAAAATAAATTTTGGAGAGAAGATTGGGAAAGAAGGTGTAGATTATGTAGAGAAGAATGGGAGACGATAGAGCATTATTGTTTGTCAGAGTGCGTAGAGTTAAGAATGTGTGAGTATGGAAGGATAAATGTTCTAAACGAAAATGGAGAAGAGAAAGAATGAATGAAAGAAGTTACGTGAGCCAGAAGAAGATTAGAGAAGAATTAAATCTTTTTGTTAATTTGTGTTTTTTTTACCTTTACGTAGGACTGTAAAGCCAATTGGGCAATAAAGACATTAAAACAAACAAATAAGCAGGTTAATAGTATATGTATTAGACCTCAAGGGCCGTAAGCATAACTTTTTGTGGTAGATAATGCGAAGCCCGAGCTTTTCTAAATATTTAAGACCACGAAAAGTGGCTTCGAAGTTTGAAAATAATAAGAAGGCATAATTGCTTCAGGTTTTTACCGCCCAAGGAATCGTAAGTAGCGTCGTTTCTATGGTAATGATATTTGGGCGCAGTAATTTTTGCGTACTGTTGCTGTTAGTAGCATTATTTACCAGACAGATAATTTAAAAAAAAATCTAATATTATACGTATAATATACTTAGTTTTTTTACGTGATATGTACTGCTTTACACCATTTTTTTATTATCAGATATCTTTAATATTATACTCACGTACAAGAAACAACACCTTAGTGTATACACAGTTTTTATCGATCACTTTGCAGATTACAAATTGCAGACTGTTATGTAGTTATATCTCATTTTTTAACGATCGATTATGGTAATTCAACTTTCTTCACCTGTTTGAAAAATACAAGCTCTTGAACTGCAGTACTCGTAAATTATTACATTATTGTATTTTAGAATTTACAACACCCACCTAATAACACAACACCCACTGTCATATTACAATCGGAAACGCATAAAATATGCAGCTTTTGAAAAAAAAAAACAATATGAATTATGCATTGTAATAATAATTTATGGCAGCAATTAAATTGCACAATAAAACAGCATTTTTTTTTCTTTTTGGAAAGTATATACAAGGTATGTACATTAAGACGTTTCTAAAAGCTTTTGTTAAATTTACTGTTGTCTGCAGAACTGTTTGCTTAGAATTTTGCAAGTCAAATTTGAGCCAGTTTTTCTTCTTTTTTATGAAGTCATTTTTTAAATTATATGCAGGTGTCTGTCTTTTTTAAATCCATTGTTGTATATGTTGCTATGTAATATAGATAATATGTTGAACAAATACAGATACATACATATGTTTTTTTTAATAAGGTTAATTTTTACTTTACTAATTAACCTATGAAACACATGAAGAATGAGGCAAGCCGCTTGGGCAATGAGGTAACTTCAACTTTCTTCTTGAGGGAGGAGGCTTTAAAACAGCTTTCAACCACTACTGACGATTTATAACTTTCACAGCGTTTGATGATTTACAAATTATTTGCTAGATGCGTAAAACGCACAAAATAGGAAAACTACTGTTATTATAACAGTTTTATATAACTGCACGTTCCCAAAAAAAATTATTAATGAATTTAAAAATTTTAAGATGTGTACAAGAAAAATTATGTCGTTTCTGTGAAAAAGCAGTTATTCTCTCACAGAAACAATTTTTTATTTTTATTTATTTTTTTTTTGTTTAAATAGTCTGAACACAATTTTTTTGAGCACCACTGCAGATATTTAGATAAATTTTTGCTGTAATCTTATAGAGTTCATTTCTTAATCTCCCTCCAAGAGGCAGTGTTTTATTTCATGTCTCATTTGACGCCCTTTTTGTGTACTCATAGGATTTAATAATTTATATCTCTATTATCCACTTCTCCCTAAATTTATCAGTATTTAATATTTTTCCTCTTTTTATAAATGAAGCCTAAAATTATTTACAAATGAAATGCAACATTCCTGTATTAATTCAGAGTTTATTTTATATTGTTTATGTGTATTAACATGAAATGCATTAAATTTGCATTAATTAAAAAATAATGATATGTCTACATACATATTTTACATAAAACAACATATTTTGTTACGTTTATTGTTTAATTTTTTAAAATCAAATTTAATTAAATTTTTATAAGAAGAGACGTTTTACGGCCCTTTTGTTGATTGTTTGCTCTATTTTTTTCAAAACTAATTCCAGGCGGACTTCTCAATATCTTAACAAACTTCTACCAGTAACAAAAGGTTTTAACAAAACTTTATTTACTTTTAAGAAGTTACTTCAAAGTTTATTATTAATTTTTAACAACAGGGAAAAATCACAAAACTCCATTATATCTATATTATTTTATTTTTGTTTCTTGGATAACACGGATGTAATACTGTTGTAAGAGATGCGAGATAAACGATTCCATTAAGAATTTTAATAGGGACACTAAAATGTAAATTAACGATTACCGTCATTAATTGGGTACCCAGTTTCAATTAAAATAAAATTAAGAAACTAAACAACGTTACTTAATTCAACAACTTATTTTCTAGTAGGAAATTTCAAGCGGAGATTTACATACAGAATAATAAAACTCTTAAATCGAATCTTCTTTCTAGCTATTCTGGTTAGTACCAGTTACAGTAAAAAAATAAGTAGCAATATATTTTTTTTCAGATACAATCCTGTAACTTTGAAAATTAGAAATACTTATTTGCGATTGGTTAGTCTTCTAAATCAACCAATCACAGTTGGTTATTTCAAATTTTCAAACTTAACTGATCTCTCTAGGGTGAAACAACAGTCTACAGTTTGTTTATTTTCGAGTAAAATAGATTCTGTTATAAATTGATTCTCTCATTAATTTTTAAAAACTTTTTAGTTCAGTTACACCAAGTAATTAACTGGCGGTTTGACAAATGGCTCGCTTGCGCCTAAACCTGATAATATTCATTTTTAAGAACTATCATATATTTAAAAAAGTTTTTTAAACTAGTATATTAAAGAACGCGAGGTTTAGCAAATGAGCGTAAAGCACGGGTTTATATAAAAAATGAGTGCCACAATGACTTGAGAAACGAGTGCTTTATGCTATTTTTTCTACACTGCGCGTTATACGTGATTTTTAAGAAAAAAGTTAACTATTTAATTTTTAGGGACTTTTGCGTTAATACAAGATAGTTAGTAATAAATGTCATGAAAGTGTCAAATATTTTTTGAAGTGTTCAAATTTGTTCAAAATTTTGTGTAAGTAACTTATAAACGGTCTTTCTATACCTACCGAATCGGTTATTGATTGAATACTTCAATTGGCATAAACATAGTAAGGAAAATCTCCAAAAACATTGTAAGATTATTCTTAAATTACCAAATTAATTGCGATTTTTAGCGATGCTTCTCATCGTTATTTCAGACCAAGCAGTGCTATATACTCATTTAGCAAATAACTTGTAAATTATCAAACGCTATGAGGGTTGTAAATTGTCAAAATAGTGGCTGAAAGCCACACATAAATGACGTTTCATTCTCGCGAAAGCGTGTTACCAACCCAAAAAAAGTTAGTTGCACTAGTACTTTACGCACGCAATTTGGGTGCTGAATTGGCTTATACAACACCCAAATCGGTATCTGTTACAGACGTAAAGTAGAGAAACATTTTTAACGTTTACTCTGTAGAACGTTTTGGCGACTCTGTACATTTTTTTTCAGAATTATTTAAACTTGCTCTACTTCTTTCTCTTCATTTTAGTTTAAAACTTTTCTTTTCGTGTATAACGGCAATAAAATTTTTCCTATATTTATATTTTCATATTTCTGAAGAAATAGTCAATTTTTTTGCTTTCTCGGTAGTGGCATAAATAGTACAATAAATTTTGTATCGATTTAAATGTCTGTGAAAAGTCTTTTCGTAGAAACATTGAGTTCACGCGACGTGCTCTATTCTGATAAAAAAATTAGATGTATTCTCTCACGGATACATTACCATATTTATAAAGAATTAAGCCTTGGACTTCTTATTTATTAAACTGTAACAATTATTCGTGTTTTAAATAATAATTTAATGATTATCTCTTCATTTCCAACGTCTTACCATTTTAATTACTATTTTTTAACTATCTAATATACAACGTTATTCACGAATGATGAGGAATTCATATGCAACCAAATTTACACATTAAGCATCTTTCTTGATAAAATTTTTATTTCAGTAAAAATATTGAATCAAAGTTACCCAAAGATTATCGATTTCTGTCAGTTTTTATTTCTTTGGCTTTTGTTTAAGACCTTATGATTGGGTGAACTCATCTAGAGGAGCCACGAAAGTCATGATTTTCAACAATTTTTTAAAAAACATTTTATACCAGTGAAACATGGTAGAGATGGAATTTATTAGCGCGTATTATTCTAGAAATAAAACTTTAGCTAATTGCTAAATTTTGTGCTGCAGCATTTTGCTCAATATGTGGATTTTTTGAATTTGAGCAATCTTTCTATTTTCTTCTCTGGCAGTTTTATTTTTGTGTTTTTTAGGGAGGCCAGTTTTACGCAATATTGCTTCAAGTCTTCGAAAAATTTTGTCAATTACAACGACTAGTTGGGGATATCTTTCTTCATACAGTTTTACTGCAGCTGAAGCGTTTTTTCTACATTATCATTACATCAAGATTATGTCAGTCTTTCCGTTATTAGTGAACATTCTGACTAAATTTGCTCAAAGACAGTCAAATTAACATAAAATGATATACAGTAACTATTATCGCAAAGACGTTTTTTAAATTAAATTTTATCTGAGTCTCATGTAAAAATGTAAGATTGGTTGCATAAATCTTTCGTCATCATTTATGAATAAGCCTGTATAAGTACACCAATAAGCTTGTTATTAGCAAATTTTGGACACCCGATACAAATGGTTAAATAAAATTAGAAATTAATGTTAAGAAAACCATTGAAAAAAAAAAATTCTTCCGCCAAAAACCTTAAATTATATAAGCCAAACATAACCAGGGTTAGATAACCGTTATATATCCTTCGCTTTATAAGCTCAACATAACCAGGGTTAGATAACCGTTATATAACTTTAGTCTAACCTAGGCCATATTGTATAATGAATATAACGGTTATATATCTATTATATAACCACTGTTATATACGCCACATCTAACCAAAGTTAGATAACCGTTATATAACCTGAATCTAACATAACCATGGTTAGGTTCGTATATAGCGGTTATATAACCGCGATATAATTCTGGAATAATGTGTTACTAGAGTAGTTTCAGAAGTAAACCGACAATTGTAATAATATTTTAGTCCTAAAATTCGAAAAAGAACAAAATCTGCGGTCAACGAGACGACGAATTAAGAATTTTCTGAAACTCGTTGCTTCTAAAATGAAAAAACAATAATCCACGGTTACCTACTGAAACTTCTTTTAACTAGATTTTTTAACTTTAGATTTTTCAACATGTCAAACTCCACTTTTGTCTAAAATCTTTATTAACACAGTTCTTTGTACATTTTTTTTTCTGTTTTTATTTATTTTGTTATTCATTTCTTTATGTTTAAGAATAATATAAATATAGTTTTTTTATAGTTTATTTCAGTTATAATTTGCATTCTGAGGTTAAGTAGAGTAGCTAGTCAGCTAAACTTCACCTCTTTTTATATTTATTTTTTCTCTAAATAAAGGCACTTATTATCTCTTTTGAAAAAAGATGTTGTGCTCGGTATATTTCTCAATTTGTCTTGAAATTCGTCAAAACTAGTATTATAAAAAGAACTATTTCGTAGCTCAAATAATAGGTCGTTTTTAACAAACTAGATAAAGCACTAGCAAAGTGAATTAAATTAAACGATTAATAAAAAAAAAATAACTATATTTTCTTACATCAAGCACGAATAAACATATTTAAATATACAAATATCATAAAAAGTCTTTAAAAAAATTATTTCAAATAACGCGTATAATTTCCATAATAACATGGTTTTATCGCGATAAATCACCACTAGTGTTTTTTTTTCTGTACCGAATTCGTCAATGATTGGTCTAAAATTTAAATTTTGACACGTGTAATTGATTAAAAAGTTTTGAGTGGAATTAAAATTTGAGTTAAAATTTTATTTAGAACGGTCTTTTCAAGTATAAACGAAAATTTTGTTAAAAAATAACTGCAAATTACTTTGTAAACTGTGTGGTTTAAATTTTAGTGTGCTTTTATAAAAATAAGGACCACCGGAATAAACTCATCACTAAAAACTTCCATGAAATAGCTCTTATAGCAAATGAATAGTTTCTGGAAGTACCTGTGGGAACCCGCGATCTTAATCAAATCCTCGACCCCCATTTTTGGGGTCATTAATGTCGTCGTGATGGCCTCGAGACGGTCGTGCTTTAATGTAAATTGCACATGGGGCTATGCAAATTGCATCGAGATGCAGTTTCGGTACTCGACTAGATAATTTTAAGGACATCGAGCGTTTCTCAGACCTAACCACTGGATAAATTCGGTCTGAGACACTAGCAAACAATTTCTTATCATACTTTTGCCATATTTTTCTGACATTGATGAATTACACGATTAACACAAAAATTATTAACGTCAGTTTGTAATTTATTCAAGGTCACGTGTGTTTAAACTTATTAACTGCGGTTTTTTGTAATTTATTTTTAAAGTTGGTGGAAACTGTATCTGTCATTTATTTTAGAAGAGAGGAGATAAAGAGCGTCGCTATGAGGATGTATAATATATAATTCCCGGTGCACACGCCTATATAGCCTCTCGCGAATTTATGTGGCGAAGACTCCATTATTACCGGTATTATGAATGGGTTCACGTTTTCGTGGCTGATGCATGGACGAAGGATTGATTAAACTAAATAGGTATGCTCACGGGATCAGGGGCTGATTGAGAAAAATTTCTCATCTAGATAATTCTGCTATTGGCTAGCTAACAGTATTTTAAATACTGTTAGTTCTCTCTGAGTTTCTGATATTTAAATTAAAATTAGGGTTTATACAAAGAAGATTTTTCATTCATTCTTCTTGATTCAAGTTTTAAAAGGTTTTATAAGACATAACTTATTTAGTTGTCAACAGAGTTACAAAAGCGTCAAGACAGACGCTTTAGACAACTAGTTCTTCGAGACCGTTTTGCTACTACGCGACAACTCGGTAACCAATATTGTTTAATAAAATTGATTTCTAAAAGTCGTGGAGTTTAGACGAATTTACTAAAGAAACGTTTAACATGGCAGAATAAAGATGTTTTTAAAATTCAGTAAAAAAATAATAAATCAGTATAAATAGAGTTCATTTTCTTATTGTAGTATTTTGTAGGAAATTCAACACTTTAATAGATACTATCTAACGCAGAATCAATAAGCTATATTCTTATTTCTTTTGGCCACTCCGACCCTGTTCAGCATGTCGCCGATAAATAACCGTAATTGAAGACGTCGCGACGCCAAACTTTCATTTTTTAAACGTCCTCATATACATGACATCTGAAAGTGCCTTTTACTAGAAATAAACGCAGCTGCTTGACGGGATTAAGGAATCTCTTTTATTATTTTTTTATGCTGTCAACACACAAACAAGATTAAATTTCATGCGAGTTCTGATTAATTTTAACACTGAATTATAAATAATATTCACGGAAAAAGGAGGAGACCGATATAAATTTTACGCTCAAATATATTTCACTGAAACGGGATGTTTGACTTATGGAGTCATATTTCATCTCTAAATGTATTGTATTTTTAAGAAGGGTTTTAACTTATTTTTATACTTAACAGACTGATACTTTTTTGACGTGGAGCTATATTTAGGAAATTGATTTGTGAGTTCACGATTGACATCTTTTATGGACAAGCAGTATTGAAAAATTTAATCGAAAGGTGTTAAATCAGTCATAAACGCTTTTTAGATGGATGGATGGGTGATCAAACCAATCTGATTTTTGTATAAGTGAAAGTAATTCTGCGAATCAACTGTTGATTTAGATATTTTACAAAATGTCTGATAAGTTAAGTCTTTCAAAAGAGTAACGAACTCAGAGCGAATCGCCGGTCCGTGCGATAATCGTGAGCGATATACTGTGTGTTCTTGGGTATTTTATTGTAAAATGCATTTGAAAAAAAAGAGGTATTTTATTCAAAAATTTATCTTTTATGAATAGCTTTAGAATAGTTCTTATGTTCAATTTAAAAAAAAAACAGATCAATAATATAATGTAATACTAATAAAAATCAAGTTGGTAGGTATGTTACGTCAATATAGCTTGACAATTAGAAAAATTATTAAGTTGAAATTAATATTGTGCAATAATAATGTTGTATTCAACTGAAGCTAAAATTCGAATAATTAACTTGTATCATGCCAATCAGAGGATCAGGGGGGTTCGCGACGCTTTTTCAGTCTATTATCGCGACTGACCAATTTTATCGATCGGGACCATAAGCAATATCATTTCGAAATTTAATTCACACGAATGCGTTGAGTATAAACACAACAAAAGAAATAGAACCAGCTATGTCTTAACAGAAGAAAACAAATTCAACATCTTATGTTGTGCAGAAGAAAACTTCCTGTCTTTGCTAAAAATGACAAGCGACTTTTTAATATTTTTCGTTCTTTAATCCGAAGAGATTTAAAGGAATTTAATTAGAAAGCATACAAATATACAGGCTGTCCCAACGGTTCGAAAAAGCTCTATAACTTGTTTATTTTAAGATATATTGTTTCTTTTTTTTTAGATTATAGCTGCGATTTTGATGCACATTTTAAACATATTGCGGTTTACATACAGGGTGTCCCAATATTTAAAAAACACTGAAGTTATGTTTTTTTAAATGGAATCTACTCAGTTTGATTTTATTTTTGGATTTTATGCTAAATTACAAATAACTTTTATAGAGGTTGTTTTTATTTATCTGTTATCAATCTTGATTTATGACGTTTTTTTTTACCAGAATTTGCAGGGGTCTGCAATCAAAAACGCAGTTATACCTAATCTAAAAAAAAGAAAAAATTAATATCTCTTAAAATAAACAAGTTATAGAGCTTTTTCGGACAATTGGGACAGCCTGTATGTTCAGAGTTAAAAAAATGTCCTGGTACTCGTATGAAAATTGATATAAAAAATTTTATCACTGGGTACCTATTACAAAAAAATCGCAAATCTCAATATATTTGTTGGGGCGATTTGGCATGGAATGCTCTATATAATAATGATGTTTTTGGTTATAACTGCATTCCATTTTATTTAGTTAGGTATCTTTGTATACGATAATCGAGTCTTCCCCTAATGAATACTTTATCAGCACCGTCTTTGGCACACATGCGCGTCTTTTAAGAAATGTGGCGTGCTGCTGCTGATGCGCCTAATGCACAAGCACCACATCTATCAAGTTGGCTGTCAACACTTCCGCTCCTTCTGATGGGGCTACATCTAGCCGTGAACATATGAGAAGTACTAAAGGTGAAACACGACGAAGCACGCGAATTCGCGACCACAATAACAATCAGATGTCGTTCGTTAAGATAAATCGATTGACGAAAGAAAATGGCGTGGATGCAAGGAGGGATTTATGCACTTTACAACTTCATTCTCGTCTCTTATTGGTTCTAATTTTATTAGTTTACAGCCGAATGTTTATTACTGTGAGGGGTTGCAATTATTTAATGGTCGTGAAATGACTGACGACTTTATGGAGCAAATTACTACGAGATATTGGAAAATAAGAAACAAGGGTAAATAGAGCAATGAACTTAACTGATTGTTACTTATTTTACAAAATTACATACAAATATCATATGTTTATTAAAAATAACAATCTGTCGACTGTTAATAAAATCATCCACCTACTTGTCTACATGAAACGATAATTAATTTCGTCATTGTGGCCAAAAATTCTTTTGTTACAAAAGATAAATAAAAAATTTTTTTTGACAGGATGTTGCTGTAAATCTAGTAATTTGCTGTTAAATTTTGATTCTTGAGGAACAGGTATCACAACAATTACATTTTAACTGTGTTTGTTCTAATTATTTAGTCATCCAATATTAAAAAGTGGTTTCAAATTTTGAAAGCTTGTTTACAAGCTCTTTTGATTTTGTCATTGCAAAGTGATTTATATAATATACACCGGCAGGAGCAAATGTATGTAGCGATTTTTGACCAAACTATGAAGAATTTTGAAAAAACAAAATGTAGACATTAAATGGTTATAAAAATGCTACCAAAGGCTTTGTTTAATTTTTTTTCATTTGTTTAAATTTTTAAGATAATTGTACAGTTGGCTTCAAAAAAATTGGGAATTGAAATTTGACCTAATGTGAATTGAAAATTTAATTTGTCAATTAATGTCAATTTGTGTCTACATTTCTGACACATAAGTGCAGTTTTTTAACCTAAATTTTAAAAGGCCGTTTCAAAATATAAAAATTTAATAAAATCTGACAGAATTTCTTCTGACGGTTCCCGTTTTTTTTTGAAGCCAACTGTAGCAACATGTAGGAAATCGTTCTCATCTTATGGAAATCTAATGACCACTTAAATCGATTTTTTTTATATCAATCGATAGCTCCCAAATTAAGGAGCAATTCTTAGCATTGCGCCAACTTTTTGGCTCTTTAAATAAAGTTACTAGATATTTTAAAGTTCAAATAACTTTTGTCACCGAGTTTATATAATTCTCACTTGTTATTTATGCGGATTAAGGGGGTTGAATGACACTAACCCTTGGGCCTGCAGGTACCGAGAAGAAATATAGACATTTCTTGGTATTTACATTTAATTACCCCAGACTTTAGAGAAAGTAAATTTTTCTTATATACTTTGTATTGAAATATGTAATATTATTACAGAAATAAGATGTGACTATTTATCATATACCTAGATAAAATAAAAATAATAAAAAATCTTAGATTTGATCATCCGAAAGACATATACAGACTTTTCGGGCAATATATTGGACCACTAACGTATCGTGACAGATTTTCACAAATTACTTAAAAAAGATGATACAAGCTAAGACATATATATTTTGAACCACAACCACCCGCGATCTATCTAATTTTTAAAATCTTGGTATATGAAATAATACTGTGGATTTTACAGAATGGGCCAAAAAATCAACTATTTTTTTTACTTCCGACACTGAAAAATTGGTTCCTAGGCGCTTTCAAAAATGCTTTTTTAAGATGAGCTCTTAATTTTAATAGGAAAGACTCCCTCATCGCAGTTTTCTAGTTCCATATGGCAAAATCTATATCTCGTCACTACTTGATCGTACAAAAAAATTTATTTACTATTTGTTGTAGGATATTGAACTCTCTAAAAAAGGTATCTTACAATTTTTTTATAACTCTTACCGTTTAGAAGATATCAGTGGTCAAAGTTTAAAGAATTTACCAAAAATTATTTTTTATTTCTAAATTTTAAAACTCGTGGATAAATAAATATTATAGAGTGCGCAGCATACGGTGTTGTAGGAAATTAAACGCTCTACCAAAAAAGTCGTTTGTGGTTAATCGATTACTTCAACCATTTAAAAAAAATGGGGATTTAATATCAAATTTTGGTTTTTTAAATGCGAATATCTTCTAAATGGTTAGAATAATTAATTAACTACAAGAGACCTTTTTTATAGAGCGTTTAATTTGCTACAAGACTATATGTTGCGCATTTTATAATATTTATTTATCTCTGAGTTATAAAATTTAGAAATAGAAAAGGAATTTTTGTTAAATTTTGTAAACTTTGAGCTCCGATATCTTCTAAACGAGAAGAGATATAAAAAATTGTAAGATAACTTTTTTGTAGAGCGTTTCTTTTTCTACAAAAAATCTAAATACAAATTTTCTGTACAATTAAGCAATAACGAAATATGGATTTTACCATTTGAAACTGAAAAAAAAAAATAATAATGGAAAACTGCGATAAGGGAGTCTATCCTATTAAAATTAAGAGCTCATCTTGAAAAAGCATTTTTTAAAGATGCCTAGGAATCAATTTTTCAGTGTCGGAAGTTAAAAAAAATAGTCGATTTTTTTGGTTCACACTAGTGGATTTGCTATGGGAATAATTTAAGAAGATCACTTTTTATCACCTGTTATAAAAGAACGTGTGGAAACAAAAATTACGTATCACAATAATTGGATCTCGTAACTTAATTAGAAAAATCCTAGATTTTAAAATAATTTTCAATTTTCTGCTACCATACGTTTTCAACGAGTAGGTTTAGACCAGTTTCGAGTGTAATAATTTAATAATAAGTGTTTAATGTTTTTATATTTGTTATTACTAGGGCTATGCAGAAACGTGGAGTTTTTGCCGCTCTATAATATACTAAACATGAGCTAAATGCCTGTCAGTGGTGTAGAAATTTTACGAGAAACGCAGGATTGTTTAATGTAAACGAGACATTGCCTGTATCACCAAGCGCACAAACCTAGTTGATAAAATATTAAAAATCACAGCGAGAATTACGCAGACATTTGTTAGAAAAACAATCTGAAAGATGACATATTCTTTATATCGTAGTTAAGCAACACAAAAACAAATCAAGTGATAGGATAGTGGTAAAGCGTTTGCCACACGATTTGAAGATCGCCGGCTCGAATCCCTGTTATCAGCAGGTTTTTTTTTGCTTTTTCTAGCAAATATCTGAGTAATTCTCGCAGTGATTTTTAACATTTTATCAACTAGATTTGTGCGCTTGGTGAGTACTACGTACAGGCAATGTCCCGTTTAGATTAAACAACCCTTGCGTTTCCCGTAAAATTTCTACGCCACTGACAAGCATTTAGCTCATGTTTAGTGTATTATAGAGCGGCAAAAACTCCACGTTTCTGCACAGCCCTAGTTATTACATTATCTTGTAGTATAGCTGTATTGCATTTTTTAAATTTCTTTTAATTATGAGTATTTAGTTATTAAATCAGAATTTTTTTTCTCTCAATATAATCTGAAAGGTCTCAAACCTTATTGCACTCCCCACGGCGTTAAGCTTATTGTTAAAATTACGGGCTTATTACTCCCATAACTAGCTTTGTGGATTTATGGTCTCCTAAACATTCCTACCTTTTCACTGGTATTTTCTCTCGCTCTTACCGATGCATTTGCATTTGCCGTATTTAATTTTTTATTCATTAATTTAGCCTTTATTTGAATCGAATGATTTTAAAAAAATCTTGATTTGTGTGGTCATTAGATTTCCTTCATAAGATGGGAACGATCTTCTTTATTCTTATTTTTTTAAAACAAGCTTTTTAAAAGGAACGTCGCTGTATTAATTGTTTTGATATTGACTTTATAAATTTTCAATAAAAAAATTAAGCGTTACCGAATATTATCTTTGATTTTCGCCAAACCTAGAAAATGTTTGGTTAATTCAAGTAATGCATGTTGCAAAACTAAAAACAGTTTTTTAACATAATTTAAAAAAAGAATTTATTTAAATAATTAATAATTTAACAATAGAACTTAAGTTTTTTTCTTAATTTTGTATTATTTTGCAGTGTACATTACGAGTATTTTGTAGTATTAGGTATAAATAAATAAAATGTAAATAGTACATACTAAAAACGCACGAATTTATATTTAAATAAATTGTTAAAAGAAAAATGTTGTCAAAACTGTCTTCCACCTTACGAACGCCGGTGGAAGGTCAAGTAGACGTTCTTATATTCACTTCCGAGCTGTTCTATTGTTATTGTTATCTCATCTAGTATCAATTATTAAATGAAAATATGTACTATCGGTGGCCATAAAATGGTGGAACAAATTAATGTCAAAAATGATCAAATTATCTAAAACAAAAATTATCTCTACTTATGACCACCATTTTAAGTGCTATCTTACTGCGATAAAGTACTACTTACTAATTTTCTACTGGGATTGTGAAAAAGAAGACAATTTTAATGAAATTGAGTGTTCCTGATTTATTTATTATTTAAACAAAAACTTTGGTTTTTTATGAGAAAAAGTGGCACAATATTTCTTTTAAAAGGTTTGATTTAAAAAAAAATAATGATAAATTTTACAAAAAAACTAAAGTGTTGCCAAAGTTATCTTAAAAGTTTTCTAAACATAGCCTCGGGTAGAATTTTTATAAACATTTAATGCCTATATTTTGTTTTTTTTTTAAATGCTTTATATGCAGTTTAGTAAAAAAAACGCTCCGATTCATACACTTGGTCTACCCGGTATATCTGTTAGTATTGCAGAAACTCTATGCCGTAGGCGCATGACGAAATAGACGGAAATGCATTAAGTGCCATCTATGTATTTGAAAATTGAATTTTTTAAAATGGTTTGATGCTGGAAATTCTTGCGCTTCAAAATCGGAAAGCAAGTTACCTCTATTGCTTTTGGCGATAGAAGTCTGCGAGTTGGACTTTTGGTGAGAATCGTAGAATATCCTCAGATCAGTATTGCAACTCGAACACGTCGTGAATTAATTTCGAGCATGTTTTGAAGAGCTACGCAGCGAAACTTTTTTGCTATTTTTTACTGGATTACAATTTTTGTTTTTAACCTAGGATCTAGAATGATAAAGAACCGTTTTAGCCTTTTGTTAGTTATCTTTTTTGATTTTTCACAATTCTGCGGGTTTCTACGAGCCTTATAGACTTTTTTCGTCTACAGAATTGCTTTCCTTACCCCAAAGAAGTCTTTACAGCTAAGTGAAATGTTGATTTCAGTTTAGAGTGGTCAGAAAATGTCTTCAAATTTTTTTTAAAGTAAATTTTTTATTGTACGATGTATTCAAATTCTCTAGAAGGCTATAAAAATTTTTTGTTAATATAAATGATATGGAAAGAAACAAAGTCATAGATAGTGTTCTAAAAAATTAATTTTTTCAAACATATAGTAGATATTTCTATCATAATTAAGACTTTAGCAAACCATTCCACAGCTGTAGTTTTTGCCCACCAAAAATGATTGCTATATTTTTATAATCTTGTGGCTTTCTACTATTTTTGTCATCAGTGAATTTTAATTGTCGTACTGTTTGAATTTCTAATTTATACACAAATTTTTATTTTATCTGTATTATTAAATACGGAAGAACTTTGTGATTATTTATTTTTTTTTGTTTCAGGTACGGAGAGAACATCATTTTTTATGCTAAAGTCTAGCACTGATGGTATTGTATAAATCGTACTCATTGTTAGTTCAGTTACAATAAACAGAGCTAAAAACTCAAAAATTATTTTAGATTTAACCCTATTATAAGACGAAACACATTTGTTTTTTTTTTATTAAACTTATAAGTAGAATAAATCAATAATAAATTATTGATTTAGTTGTTCAGTTTTTGCGCTTTGTTACTGACGACTTCTCTTAACTAAAACATGTGTAAAAGATTGGCGATTTACTTTGTTACTATTAAAATTAGTATTAATAATAATAGTTTCTAAAATACAAGCATTGCAGACCTATAGGATATCACAAATTTGCAATTGAAAGCTAAATTAGGAAGTTATGGAGTCTATTATTACGTCAGCTTTACAACTATAACTGCGCTGTAGTTTTGCATAAAAAATCTTGTTCTTTCAAGTTTACTTTCCGCTGTAGTATAGCTCATATAAGATATTATTTGGAAAAATCTTTTATTTTAAGTGTTTATGAGCTGGTTTTATTATTTATGGAATGACTGACAAACGTAATAAAATTTGTAATAATATCAATGTATAATATCAATAACAAAATAATTAATATCCGTGGAATTCGCTTGATTTGTTTTATTTGGAATGAGTAAACAATGTTCCGCTTTTGCTTCCTTTATTAAGTTTACCGTTACCGATTATGAAGTGGGGTACAAGAATCCAAACAGATTTTTTATCAACATTTTCTGCATAAACTATTCGGTGATTTTCGACTTGTGCAAATGAAATTTTCGAGAAAGAATTGCCGAGTGTGCATCCGAGAAAATCCGGAAATTTATTTTATTAGCCAAAGAGAAAACTCAGTACGTGACTATACCATGATCTCAAGGGTTTTCTGGCTTTTTGGTCTTAAGTAGGATTGAAAACCTTTTAAAATTTTACGTGTACTGTAAAGTCGGATTAATTCAGACGCACCTATTTCATTACAGACGTGTATGTTACTTTGTAATATTTTAATTAAACACGGAAAGAAATAATTTTCTCATTAAGTTCAGAGAGGTCGCTTAAAATTAAATGAAAACACACCGAGACTGGAAATTATGCATAGAAAACAGAGCTTTTTTTCCGAAATCTCATCTGGACGAAATCTGAACCGTCAAAGTCTTCTCAACGATTTATTACCTTCTGGTATTCATGATTTATTCGTTTAAACGTCAGCATCAACGACCAAAAAACTTCATAGTTCCGTTACATATTTTATATTTTTATTTGTGATTTCTCGAGAGAACTACACTAAATAAATAAAACACGAAGCATAAACAAAGACCGGCTAGAATTTAACCAAACTTTTCTACATTTGATTAAATATTCACTGCTTTTAAAATATACAGAGTTTTATAAATTAATGAGGTCTTTACATAATGGAAAGAGAAGGTTTATGCACTTTATGAAACATTCAATTATCGTGTGAGCAGAAAACAAATAGAAAAGTGACATATGTTTGACAAGCTTTTAGTAAATTCCTCACAATTTGAATTAAAATAGTTTATCTTCAATTTGCACAAAAAGGATTGATTCTTTTCTTTTCGGCTTTTAAAAGTTATTATGGCAACATTTTTGAATAAATAAATTTATGGTGGTAAAACTGATTTTACTAAATTTGTTTAGAGAAATGTAATGTTACAACTACGTACGTACTTCACTGACTTGTTTTATTCTCACTGTCTGACTGACTAACTCCCGGTCAGTCTCTCTCTTTATGTATTGGTTAGTTCACCTTCTAGAATTATTCTCAAAGCACGTCGTTTTATCTGTTTCTATAAATGCTGAATTATCCTTTGAATCATTTGAAGCGCTTCGAGTCTTTCCGAAACTTTGTTTTCGATGATTCACCGTAACAGTAGTAAGAATTTTTTATCAATTTTCAGTCAGTTATTTTCAGATATTCTTTCTTATTAAACAGATAATGAATTATGCTTGGTACTTAAGGGTTAATATCATTTACCAAAAAAAAAGTTACTTATAATGTGTAGATAACTATATTACTACATAAGTAAAAGTAGAAAAATATCATTACTTGTTGACGGTTTTTTATCATAATTGTCTTAGAAGTTTAAAGCATTTAAAACGTGTGATTACTACTAACTTATCACCAGTAATAGAGAAATTGCGTGAACGACTGGCGGAATATTCAACGTTTCTTTGTTACGCCGATACCGAGAATTGCCAACTTAATAATCACATTGACAATCAAAAGTTTTCGAATTGTTTCTCGTGACTCTATTCAAAGTCGGTGCTTTATTCAGATCGTCAACATTGTATTTTATCATTCTTACTAGGTTTTTTGCAGATAAAAAAGATGGATCACTATTTACATTTTCTTAAATATTGTTACTGCAAATTCGAGGTTCGTTGATTTAAAGAGTTGGATAAAGAATATTTTTTTTTGCTGTGTACACGAACACATCAGCAATAAATAAATAACTTAATATTCTCACTACAATAATGTCACGACGCTGCCGAGAATATCGCTCACTTTTCACTGACTTGTCTGGTTCTCGCTAACTGACTGATTGACTCCCAGTCGATGTTTCTCTTCTTGTATAATCGAACGTCTTTCTAGAATATGCCAAATATTTTGTGACTTTTTGTAGTCAATTAGAAGCGATGACTACTCCTTCTCGATCGGTTTATGAACGGGTTTTTCTTTCTTTAAGGATTTGTCAACATTTTATAATTAATAAATTATTATCGGAAGTTTTGTTGTATTAACAAAAACTTGCCAAAAATTTTTTTGTGAGCATTAGAAATAGATTTTTTAGATCTTAAATTTTTTTTACCAGTTCTCTCATTATTTATATCTCTATTCTTGTGGGTATTACAAGAATTTTGGTGATTCCAATAAAAATTGTAAGAAGTTGCAGACGAGGGATACAGATCTTGAATTTAAAAAAATGTAACCTCATTTAATTATAATTAACTGTCATAGAGTTTATGTAGTTTCGGGTGAAGAAGTCTAGCGGTTTTTTTTTAAATTTCTTAAAGGAAGAACGAGCGCTAGCGAGTGTTTTTAATTGTAGACATTACGTCCATTAAAATACGAGTTGGTTACAATGTTGATTTGTTGACTATAAACCATTTTATCATCAGATAAAAATTCGTTTTTAAAATTTTGATTTTATTTATTAATAATGACAAATCATACATTAATAATCTACGTTAATGAACGATTTTTTAACAAAAAATATATACTAATGTTGTTATTGATATAGGGCCAACGAACAAGTTTTATAAATGAACGATAGAAAAGTTTTTAAAAAATCTGAAGCAATAGCTATTTAGTTCTATAATAAATTTGCGGTTATTTTATAATTTTTATCTTCTTCGCGTGTGTAACAGATACCGATTTGGGTATCGTATTAGCCAATTCAGCAGCCAAATTTCATGCGTAAAGTACTATTGAATTTACTTTTTTTGAGTTGATAACACGCTTTCGCTGGAATGAAACGCCATTTGTGTGCGGTTACAATGAGGTAACTTCAACTTTCTTTTTGAGCTTAGAACAGCTTTTAAATAAAACAGATTTCAGCCACTATTTTGACGATTTACAATCCCCATAGCGTTTCATAATTTACAAGTTATTTGCTAGATGAGTATATAGCTCTGCTTGGTCTGAAATAACGATGAGAGGAACCGCAGAAAATCGCAATTAGTTTTATAATTTAAGAATAATGTTACAATGTATTTGGAGATTTTCCTTACTGTGTTTATGCCAATTGGAGTATTCAATCAATAACCGATACGGTAGATTGAAAAGAACCGTTTGTGTGTTACACAGAATTTTGGACAAATTTGAAAACACTTCAAAAAACATTTGACACTTATATTGTCGCAGAACTGTGACGAAAGCAGTGTCCTGTATATAAATGCTAACTTTATTGTTGTCTCTCTAATTCATGACTTGAGAATAAATTTTTTCATAGGTTTTAGCAAATTTTGCCAACAATAAATACTTCTGGCTTGTTCTACAATCTCTGGAAGCGTAAGACTTTTTATTTTACAGTCACTTTCTTTTATACTGACTCATTATCTGTTGATTGTAATTGAAAACCGTTGCGACCTGTCACAAATTTAAATGTCAGGATTTCATAGCAATCTGATAAATATTGGTCAAAATTTGTATCTTAATGAAAAATATGTATTATAATAAACATTATTAAAGTACAGGTAATTTGCAACTAATAAACCAATTAGAATATAGGAGTAGAGAAAATTAGTTTAGCGATGTCAGAAATGGTGGATGCGCCGGGCAATATTTTGTTACTTTAATACTTGTTTCTTTAAAATTAAAACTTTTGTTGATACAAAATTGGTACTTATATTTATTTTTCATTTCAGTTGAATAGAATCGCAGAACCAGAAAGGCCCGACTTTCTTCTTCCGTAAATCAGCAAGTTGTTTGGCGTGTGTTTATTGCCTTGCCACGACCTAACAATCCCCATTTTTCGTATTATTTAACTCCCGGCAACTTCTCGCTACGTAACAAAATTTAACTTTATGGAAGTTTAAAACATTTATTAAAATGATATTTGGGTAACACGAGCCTAATTTCCATCGAATGAAATTTGTTTCCGGTTTCCATAACATAAAAGTATTGAATTTACAGCCGCGAGTGGCTATATTTTTTGAAAATTATATTCTCTCAATTTCTAATAGAAAGCGAGGAATAATAATGAAACGGTGTTGGGTAATGGAATAAAACGTTGTTATTTAATTTTTTTTCTACATTGCACGTATGTTAGTTGCACTGGGGTAATTACCCAGTGGCGTTTCCATCGTCCCCAGCCTCCATTATAAAGCAACTCAAAATTAATGCATTTCCTGTGTTTCTGTTTACGCTAGCCAGGAGCATAAATGCAATTTGGCCACCCTGCATATTACAAAATATGAATAAGAGAAATAATATTCATTGCCGGACCAAATTTCAATGATTAATTTAGTTGAAAACGGGTTCAACAGCTAATTGTGATTTGGAGAGCAACTGACCGGACAAATTTTCTAAAAAGACTGCAATATACCGTTTAAATTACTCAATTTTAATATGAAATATTTATTGTACTGACTTATAAAATATTCAGTTGAAAGCTTTAATCAACAATTAATCTGGTTAGCTAAAGCACAAAAATCACTTCACTTCGTGATTTTTAAGCAAAAATAGTTAATTATTTAATTTTTAGGGACTTTTGCGTTAATACGAGATAGTTGGTAATAAATGTCATGAAAGCGTCAAATGTTTTTTGAAGTGTTTTAAAATTTGTTCAAAATCCTTGTAAGTTACTTACAAATGGTTCTTTTTTACCTACCGTATCAATTAGTGATTGAATACTCTAATTGGCATAAACATAGTAAGGAAAATCTCCAAAAACATTGTAACATTATTTTTAAATTACCAAATTAATTGCGATTCTCAGCATTTTTTTTATCGTTATTTCCAACTAAGTAACCAAGCTATCTAGCATCTCATCTAGCAAATAACTTATAAATTATCAAACGCTATGGGGGTTGTAAATCGTCAAAATAGTGGCTGAAAGCTGTTCGATTTTAAAGCTGTTGTAACCTAAAAAAGAAAGTTAAAGTTCATTCATTGTAACCGCCACTTGTCCACCCCATTTTCGAATGTTTTATAGGGTAATTGCGACACACACACACACACACACACACACAAACACCTTGCTGAGGAATCAAGTGAACCAAAACTTTCACTGGGCATCAAGTGAAACAAAATTATTCGAATACAATTATTATAACCTCAACGCTGACATAAACGCTGAAAGGTCACAAATGACGTTTTATTCCAGCGAAAGCGTGTTACCAACCCAAAAAAAGTAAATGCACACAATTTGGGTGCTGAATTGGCTAATACGACACTCAAATCGGTATCTGTTACAGACCTTGTTTATTAAGTAAGTACGATATTTTCAGAAATAACTTCAACACACGTGACTAAATAAAAATAAAAATCGTATTGAAACGTTCGTGTATTACTTTCTTTTGGAGTTAGGTTGCTGATAAAAGCAAAAATAGATAAAGTAATTGTTTAGCAACGTTTGCGTTAAATAATATCAGTTGTGTAGGTTAATTTGATAAGTAAATTGGTCACGTGGGTTGAGATTATTTGTGAAGCTACTGTATATTATAGTACAAGTAAAAAAAAAGAAATTATTTGAATTCTAAAAACGAGGAGGATTAATTAAAAGTTAGAAACTAGAATAAATACAGACTGAGTGTACAAGTGTTATGAGGTACGTGAATGGAATGAAAGTGTGGATATTTAACATGATTCAATGAACACATGAAGTACAAAGATAAGGAAGATGAACGCTCCCTCTTCACGAAACCAATCATAGAAACTAATAGTAGATATAAGATAAACGCACACAAATTTAACAAGACGGTGGAGATAAATTAAACTAGTCAGTGAAGCATTTTAGGTTATAAAATATTCATAATTGTAAGAAAAAATAACAAACAAAATAATGGAAAAACTAAAAATTATTTTTATACATATATGCAGTGTTATTCACGAATGATGACAATAGATTTATGCAATTAATGCAAAAATTTTTGCATGGGACTTGTTTGGTACCAACGTTACCACCCACACCCTAAAGAGACTCCCCACTCCTCTCACCAGCCAGTGAAGAGAGTTCAAGTTAAGTCGTGAAAGACAGTAGTTGTGTCTAGAAAAAACGGACGTCAACAAGACGCCTAATGTAACTCAATTAGTTGTTAGTTAAATAAATCATTAAAAAACTAACACGCATCTTCAATTCTAAACAAGACTGATAAAATTATATTTTACAACATTTCATACAAGAATTACACAAAAATGAGTTGATAAGAGGTTGCTTTCAGCAAGATTCTGCAACAACCCACACTGTTTCTGCGACATCAGAATATTTAAATAGGTTAATTACGAAAGGAATATGGCTAAAATCGTCTGACCTCCTCACTCTATTAGATGTTTTCTTGTTCGCCCACCTTAAAAATAGGCTGTTTAGCAGAAATTTTAATACCGTTAAAGAACTACAGTCTGCAATTGTAAACGAAGTGAACATGACAAATGTCACTCCAAATATACTAATTAATGTATTTAATAACCTAAAATGACGATTTAATTAATGCATTGAAAATAACGGTTCACATTTTGATTCTTGCTGTTAAATTTTGTTTTTGGTCTTTTATTTTTATTATTTTTTATTATATTATTTAATAAAAATATTAGTGTTGTTGAAAATGCATTAATTATAAAATTTTATTTGGTATTTTCTTGACAGGTACAGGTGTATGGCATAGCCGCATATAAATCTCTATAGTATATGTCTTTTTTTTTATAAACCGACTTATTTTTAATCTTGTTCTTAAAAAACCAACAATTTGCAAAAACAATAGTAACTTTGTTGTCAACTCAATCAGTATTTGTTGATCACGGTGTACTTTCAGATTACTCACTAAAATGTTTCATACTATCGACAATCACGTGTGAAAAGCTCTACTTCTTTTATTGCTTTATCGGTCAAAGACATTTAAATGGGCTTTAGTGGTCTTTATAAAACGGTCATAAGACTTTTTGAAGTGGTTTGTATACTTGAGTTTGATCTTAAAGAGAAATTAACAAATCTAGTTAAAGTTTCTCTGTGACAGGTACAAAAACGTTGAGAGGTATCTGCACTTTTAAGCAAAATATTCTTTGATCAATTTATTAGAATTACGTGTATAATTTTGCAGGTGTTAACGTAAGTAGCAATCTCTGTGTATATTAAAATTATACCTTTCGAAAGGATAATTTAAATTTAAAAGTGTAGACATAAAACAAATATTTGCTTTTGAATCTATAAACTCGGCTATTTAGTGGATACGGCTAAGTGGCTTTGCATAATGGACTGCTGGTTTACCGGATTTAATCCCTGTGATTTCAATTGGAGGTGTTGTAGGGCACAATTATCTGCCTGTGCGTGTTGCTATAATTAACTTACAATGGAAGCGGATGTGCACAAGATGCAGCTGCTGATATAAAAAGTGTTGAATGCAGTTTTGTGTGAATTTTTTAAAAATACTGCTCGTTTCTAGACTCTTATTTCCATCTTACGTAATGTTACATAGGTATATAACAACTTTTTTGCAATATTCTGCTAAAAATCAAGTGATTGCGCACTGAACGAACAATCGGGATCGTCAATTTTACAATCATTTTCCGTTTTTACCGAACTAGTGCCTGCAAAGAGCACAAGGATTTTTCTCGTTTAAAAAACGATTTAAAATTTTATTATCGTATTAGAGGCCAAGTTTATAATAAAACAATGCAGTTTATCACTTTTATTCAGCTCAAACAACAGAAATGCATTCACAATATTGCATTTAAAGTTTAAGTTTAAGCAGCGTCATCTGTGAAAAATTGTGTAAGTTATTAGAATGTCAAATTTTGACAGTAGATTTTAGTAACTTGAAAAAAATTTGACAGTTACGTACATTCGACATTAACGCTCAATTTTTTCGACAAATTAAAGATAAATTTTAAAATTATTGTTTTTCGGCTTTGTGGAAGATCCTGACAAAAAAATAATATACAAGAGAGATGCAGAAACAGTTTTGCTTTATTCGTGCGACATTTTTTATGGAGGCATTAAATCATGGGGCTTTCATGGGCTGTTTATGATCTTATAAGCAAGTTTTTGATAACGAATACAGTAATAAATGCTATATAAGTTTAAGAAAATCGAAAAATCAACAAAAAGTTGGTGCAATTCCTGGTGAAATTATATTGCTTGTACAAAGACTATCTCAGAAACAACGGTCTCTAACATTTTTTGAAATAAATGATGTGTCTTTATAATTATGATACCTAATAAGAAAAAGCAATGTTTCTAAAACTGATTGACATTTTATTATAAGGTAATTGATTGAAGTTATCAAAGACATTGATATGATTTCAAAGCACTCTAGATTTTTTAAAATAAACAGTCATTATATCTATAATATTGCAACGTTTGTGCAAATTCGGGGTTTGTTGGATTTAAAGAATTGGATTAATAACGAATAATTTATTTCATTAAAACAATACAACAATAAAAAGTAACTAACTCGGTATTCACACTAGGGCTGGGCGATACCTGTTTTTAGGTATCGGGTATCGATACCTGCAAAGTATCGATACTTGCCAAAGTATCGAGGTATCGGAAGTATCGCGGTATCGAGGTATCGGGAAGTATCGAGGTATCGGGAAGTATCGAGGTATAGGAGGTATCGAGGTATCGGAAGTATTGTGGTATCGAGGTATCGGAAGTATCGGGAGGCGATAAATAAATATCGCATCAAATAGCTTGTGAATTTGTTTGTCTTCATCAAAATAGCTTGTGTTTCCAACATCCAAAGCACTCTGAATAGGATATTCATTTATAGCCACTCTTTATCAAGGTGCCACAGGTATCGGAGATATCGGAAGTATCGAAGTTATCGGGGTATCGAGCTATCGGAAGTATCGAGGTATCGGAGGTATCGAAGTATCGGAGATAGCGAGGTATCGGAAGTATCGATACTTCGATACCTGATTGCAGTCGGTGTCGGTGTACGATACCTGAGCAGGTATCGATACCTTCTGAAAGTATCGATACTTTTTCCAGCCCTAATTCACGCTACAATCGCTGTCGCATTAATAATGACACGTTTGTGCCGAGAATAGTATCGCCTAAATTTTACTTGCTTGTCTGGTTCTCGCTAACCGACTGAACAACTTCCAGTCCTAACTCAATGTAAACGCAATTGCCTGAATCTGTTGACAGCCCTAAAATTTGATAGCAATTGGTATTAATTTTTTAATTTGTTTTCTACTGCTATTAGCTGATATTAGATTTTATTTTCTGAAATTTTGTGGTTTTCTAAACTATTATATTTTCAGAAGAACATGATATTTTTATATGCATGGCATATTTTAAAACGGGTACTCTTAAAATGTCTGGAGTATTCCTTAGAAGAGACATACCAACAGTTCAAGGAATGAACCAAGATCAAAATTTTCTGTTGTCTCTCTTTAAACAGCACTGTTTGCGTCTGGTAGACCGTTATTAAACAACAGAAACTGTAAAAAAAAAACAAAAAATTTAAGTTATAACCCAAGATCTTGATTAGGACGTAAGAGAAAAAATTGAAAGAAGTGCTAAAGAAACTGCCAGAAAGCTTTTTTTTAAACAGGTTGGATTTCTTTAATGTATATAATTAGGACATCTCTTATTTTAGCTTTTTTTATAATGTAAGCATGTTTAGTCTCAAAATTTTTCATTCTTATTGTAGGTTTTACAAGAACCACTTGTTACAAGATTTAAAAAAAAAATATCCTTACAAAATTTTAGTGATTTAAACTCTAAATCCACCAGATCTAGGAATGCAACTAAATTTTTGTCAATGGTTTATGGAAAACTTAAATTAGACAATACTTTTTTTCCGACGAGTCTTGGTTTTATCGTGATAGTTTTATGAATTCTCAAAATTATCGTATATGGTTCGCTGTTACGAATCCTCATGTTATAAGAAATAAAACTTTACATCTTCAAAAATTGGTCTTTGCTTAGGAATTTTTAGGCAAAGAATTATTGACCCATTCTTTTTTAACTTTACAATCAATGCCGAACGTTACATTAATCAGACTAATCGATTTTTTCAGCAAGATGATGCTTGTGCACACACCGTCGGAGTAATGCTTCGATTTTTAAGCGAGGTTTTTGGTAATTGTTTAATAAGTAAAGACGTTTGGTTATTTGAAAAACAAAGAGGTCAGTAGGGCTTTGCATACTTCAGAAGAATCACAAGAAGCCATAGCAGATGAAATTGCTAACACAACACCACAAATGCTAGTTAATGTTTTTGAAAATTTATAAAGAAGAATCGTTTTATGTTAAGAACACGGTGGGGCACAATTTGGATAATTTATTTACATATTTTGTTTTATAACACGGCACAGTTTGAGGTTTTTTTTAGATTTATGTGTTTTGTTTTGCTTTATTTTTTTTCACTGGCGTTACGGCAGACTTCGTGATAAAGGAGAAGAAAGAAAATGGAGCTAACGGACACACATCGTAGAAGCTCATTCTGCTCTCTACTAAATATCACTTAATAAAATGCATTGAATTAATTAATCAAATATCTGTTTACTTTATTGTGTGTATTCCCAGTATAAGCAAAACCGTTGGTCAAGTTGCTTAAATTTAATGAGCTGTCTTTCAGCAGAAGTAGCAATGCTAAGTGTAGAAGGCATGTTGGTGCTTCTTAAAATATAGCTTCGCAGCTGCCTTTTATGCAAAGTAATAAGCTCTTTCATTGATTTAGTATTCGTTTGAGCACTGAATCACCCAAACAAGTTTGAACAAAATTCGAACACATGTAGTGAGTAGTTTATTTGGGAAACTACAAAAATCTGTTGCGAGAAGAGCCTAAATGTTCGTTATACTACTGTTTACCTTAAGAAAGTTTTTTGCAAAATATAATGATTAATAAATAAACTAAAGTGAAGTATTTAACCTTAAAATTGTCTAATTGTCAAACATATTACTAACTTTAGGGTTACCAACAGATTTAGCTGTTTACAACCACAGTGTATAATCACGCGTCCTTGCTAGAATGTGCTGGAAGTTTTGTGACTTTTTTACATTTAATTGTAATCAATGACTCATTATTCTAGATTAGTTTATATTCGGGTCTAACAATGATTTTATGAAATTTTGCGCTTTGGTGCGTTTTCGCAGCTTTATTTTTCTTGTATTTTCGGGAGCTATTTCTATTCTTGTTATTTTAATTGTCCGTAACAATATATAGGTATTGACTATTATTTTTCTATATTTTCGAAATAAACACTAGGTCGCTGGTCTTTCAATATGAAGCAGACATATAAAGTAATATAAGATCAAAGTTATAGAAGTAGTTGAATTAGTTTCGTCGCTCTATCAGCTATTCAATATAGATCACGTGTCTGTTGTTTGCACACTTCCGTTTTATTTGCAGTGGATGTTATCAGGCAAAGTCCTCGTCTGTAACCCTCTGGCGTCTCAGCGAAACACCCAATTTCTTTCGATTTATTGGAGTTTAATTGAACGTAACTTTGTTTAAACCATTTAGGAGTAGCTAGAGAGTGTTGGTGCAAATTCTCTGAGTGTAAAACCGAATCGTCGCCGACATGAAGCCATACAAGTGGTTAATAATTCGAACGTAATCGCCAAATCTGGTAATTTTCAGCTTGAATAGTTTTTGTTTAACGGCATGGAAGCATGAAAAGATGCCAAATGAACCTTGACTGTTAAATGCAGTTAAGAAAAGTCGAACTATAATTGAAGAAATTGTAATAAAAATGGACGCAATTATATTGAAACTTTACTCTATCGCACTGCTGCCAACTTGTAATTATTCAATTAAATACTGCACGACTTGGTATCTGATCAAAACTTTTCGTTTCAAAACGTTTTTTATTTCTTTTCGAATGACAAAAAGAACGAGCTATTAATTCTTCTATCATCAGAAATGTTGTGATATCAGAGTGACGTCAGAATCGGAGACGTGTCAGTCAAAGGAGAAAGGGTGCGTTCACCCCTTTCGGAATTCACTTTATCTAATTTCGTTTGAAATATTTCACTTTCCGTTCGTGAAATTGCCGCTATTTGTATTACTTGACAAGTTCAAGTCGTGATGCTAATAATAAGTGTCGTCAAAGAAATTACTTTTTTCGACACCAAAAACTTTTTAAAATGTTACAAATATTTATTAGAAACGAACAGCAACTGTCAGAATATTGTATATATAATACCCTCACCAGTCATTATGAATTTTGTAATAATTATTGCAAACTTAGAATATTAGTGTACCAAATTGTAATTGCTGTCATTGTCACAAAACCGCAAAACACGAACTGGAACAAACTGCAAACTGAGCTGCAGTATGCAATATTATAGGAGAATTATTTACTTGGGTTTAAACAATCTGAACAGGTCTCGTTTAATTGATTTATTAAAGGATTACTCAATATTTTACTACACTATAATTTTAGAAACTGTTGGTGGGAATATTTTACTAATATTTCAAGCTGAAGGCGACATTTTTTAACAGTTTTTTAGTTTATAACGGCAAAAGTACAATTTTTTTTTAATTTGGGAATCGGAAATGACATTTAACTAATGTTTATGACCGGAAGACAAAAAAAAATATTTTTGAAATGCCAGAATTAATATTTTTTTATTTTAGACACCGAAGACGATACTTTAGCAAGTTTGGGAGCTAAGGACTACATTTATTTAAAAATTTTATAAAAGTGAAGACAAGGGTGACATCTTTTTCTAATTTTAACAACTGGAGGCGACATTTTACTAATTTTAGAAACTGCGAGAGTATTTCAGCATTTTTGGAAGCCGCGAAAACGTTTGTTTTCTAATTAATAAAGACGAAGTTGTTATTTTTTACTTTTAAGTGCGGAATATAACATTTTACTAATTTTGAAAGCCACAGGCAGAATTTTATTTATTTTCAAAACCGTAGGATATTTTGTTTATTAATATTTAAATTAATGAAGACAATTAGTTGCTGTTTTCTAATTCTGGGATTTAAAGATGTCGTTTTACAAATTTTTGAAGGTGATAAAATGTTTCTAGTTTTGTAAGTAAATTTTAAATTAGTATAAACAAAGACCACATTGTTTTTCACTTTTTTAAGAGCGAAAGGCTACATTTTATTAATTTTAAATGTTATTAATTTTACAACAAATATTTTAGTAGTTTTAAAAGGCTAAAACCAACATTAACTAATTTTAAAAACAAGGAGCGGTTTTTTACTAATTTTTAGGAACAAAGAAGACTTTTTGTGTGTTTTTTTTTTAATTTTTTATAAAGACAAGTGTTATTTCTTAAAATTTTTGGAACTGGGAGCTTTATGTTACTAACTCTAAAACCTGAAGTTGAGACTGAACAATTTTGGGAGGCGAGGGCGGAAGTTATTATTAGTTTTTGAGTTAATACCGAAACAGGCGCTATTTTTTATCTAACTTTAGCAGCTCAGGAGGACGTTTTACGAATTCTAAAAGTTTGTGGTAACATTTTACAATTTTAGTAAAGACCAAACGGCTTAAGGATAAAATGGAGTCTTGTTTTCTTATTTTGCGAACAGAAGGTCTAACGCTTTACTAATTTTGAAAACCGGAAATTAAATCTTAATTATTTAAGAAGCCAGAGGAGATGTTATTAAATTTTAAACTTAATAAAAACAATAACAAAATTATTTTTTAATTTTGGAAGCTTGAAGCAATTCTTTGCCACAATTTTTACAGTCTCAAAGGCGATATTTTTTTTAATTTTTATATCAATACAAGCAAATTTGACTTTTCTTCTAAATTTTGGGAACTGAAGGCGTTATTTAGTAATTCTTGAAGCTCGAGGTGGTATTTCAACATTTTTGGGAGCCGAGGCAACAATTGTTTTTTAATTAATAAAGACAAATTTGTCATTTTTTTATTTTTAAGAACCGAAGATAATATTTTTCTAATTTTAAAAACCGAAGACAACATTTCACTTATTTCAAAAACCGTAGGAAATATTGTTTATAAATTTTTAAATTAATGAAGACAAAGACGACATTGTTTTCTAATTTTGGCATCTGAAGATGATATTTTTACAAATTTTCAAGGGAGATAAAATTTTACTAATTTTACAAGTAAAGGTGAGATTTCTAATCAAGTTTTAAATAAATATAAACAAAGACCACAACATTTTTAATTTTTTTTTAAGAGCGGAAGGCTGCGTTTTAGTACATATTGTAAAAGCTAAAACTGGTTTAAGAAATTGTATAGTCTCTGGGTTTCTAACTTACCTCTTGAGTTTCTACTTTTTCAATTTTCATAAATGAAGATGGCATTTGTTAGTAATTTTATAACAATATAATAATAAGTAACATTTTTAAATACAAGAACCAACATTAAACATTTTTTGTGAATTTTTGTAGCTATAAAGACAGGAGAGTCATTTTTCTCTAATTTTTGGAACTGGAGGCGCCTTGTTACTAATTCTAGAACCTGAAACTAATCAGATTTTTAATCAATCTTGAAGTAGGCGTCATTCTTTGTCTATTTGTGGCAGCTGAGAATGACGGTTTACAAATTCTGAAAGTCGTAGGCAAAATTTTACTAATTTCAAAACTCCAAAAGGCTTAAACTTAAAATGGACCATGTTTTCTTATGTTGGGAGTAAAATGTATAACACTTTACTAATTTTGAAAACCAGAAATTAACTCTTAATTATTTTAGAGGCCAAAGACGATTGTTATTAAATTTTAAACTAAACTGGCGGCAAAAATTTAAGGATATTGAGATATTTGTATATTCTAAATTATTTTTAAAATGTTTGTTTTTATATGTTAAAATCTGAATAAAAAGAGAGTCAGTTAAAGTAGATATTTGGCTTCTCAGATAATTCCCAAAAAAGTAAAATCCCGATTATCAGCGCAACCTTTATATCTTAAAATTTTTATTCAGTTTCTTTCTATCTGTACGTGCTGTTTCGTGTTGATTTTTGTCAATTTTGTGGTGTATTATGCCGAGACGTCATCTAACATTAGAAGAAGCCAATAGGGCACTCGGGATGTTACAAGGGGACATGCGGCAAGTGATATGGCCAATAGATTTGGCGTGTCGCAAAGTGTTATCAGTAGGCTTTTTCGTCGGCATGAAATGACTGGTACTGTAAGACAAAACATCTGTAAGGCGAAGACGCGGTGCGGGTCGTCCTCGACAAACAACGGCAACACAAGACCGACTTCTTACTTTAAATGCCCGATTGTATCCAACAACTACAATGTTACGGCGCGGCGGGAGTTTTTAAATGATGCAGGAGTTGCCATCTCTGTTAGAACTGTACGAAATCGGTTGCATGAGGTGGATTTTTTTCTAGAAGATCTCTTAGAAGAGTTTCGTTAAGATCTCATCATATACGGGCAAGAGAAGCGTGAGCTGTTGAAAGGCAAAATTGGAGAAATGAGTGGAACTCTGTTCTTTTTACTGATGAATCTCGTTTTGGTCTCCATAGTGACAGCAGAGGAGTACGAGTTTGGAGAACACGAAACACACCGCGTTATCGAGGTTTTGTCTAGGAGGCACATGCTTTTCGTGGAGGTTTAATTATGGTTTGGGCTGGGGTAGCATTGGGCACTTGCACACAATTGTATATCTGTGAGGGGAATATGACAGGAAGAATATACCGGGACGACATTATTTTAAACACAATCGTCTCTATGTTTAACCATAGAAATCCACTACTGCAACTTTTGGATAATAATGCTCGCTCTCACAGGGCTGGAATAGCGCTGCGTGCACTCAGAAGCCACCGTAAACCGCATATTCCATTACCAGCTCTGTTCCCTGATCTAAACATAATCGAACATGTGTGGAGTTTGCTCCAGAGAAGGTTGGATCTGCATCAACCTGCCCCTATGACATTAGGGGAGTTAAGGGGAGTTTTACCACAATTGTGGGATGATTTGCCTCAAGAAGAGATTGATAATCTCATAAGAAGTATGCCCAACAGAATTGCGGAAGTTTTGGAAGTCAGGGGCGGGCACGCCCTTTATTAACAAAATGCCGCAAATCGTAAGTTTAGCACACGTTTTAGTCCTGGCCAATTACATTAATAAAAACTAAGAAACCATACAAAAAAACGTGTATAATTACGTGTAACTGAATCAATTAATAAGTAGAAATTAAATTTATTTTGAATTCATTGCATTTTACTTTTTAATTAACAATATCCTTAAATTTTTGCCACCAGTTTAATAAAAATAAAAACATCATTGTTTTTTTAGATTTTTTAGAGCCTAGAACGCAATATTTATTATTAATTGCTATAAATGTGACATATTTTCTAATTTTGGAAACTGTAGGTGTCAGTTAGAAACTGGAGGTGAAATTCTAGCAATTTTAGGAGCAAAAAGCGGCATTTTTTCAATCAGAGGTAATATTTTACTAATTTTAAAGCTGAAGGCAATATTTTACTACCACTATGAACTGAAGGTTATATATTATTTTTTAAACAAAGAAATACAAATTTATTACGAGTTTTAGCAACTGTTGTTTTAATTTGTTTTTGACAAAAGTTTGGTAAGTTTTTTCAACATTTTTACTTTTTTTGTATAACTTTTTTTACATTATTATTTAGGACTGATGATGGAACTTTAGTTTCTTTTAGTTTCGGAAAGCGCTTTGCCACTGTTGTATTTAGAATTTTGATTAATCTTATCAGTTCAACATTGATATTTATTGTCATTATTTATATGAAAATTCAATCAAATTTTGTTGAAAATTGCAGTTGTATTACATTTTTTGCATTTTATTTAAAGAGGTATTTATTAAAGGGATTTCTGCGATTCTATATTTTTTCATCTTCTATTTCAAGTCATTATCAGATTTTGACAGATGAGTTATATAAATAAAAAAACTTTGCATAAAAAAATTGTGAATATTCCATTTTATATCCATTGTGTAGGATTAATTATTGTATATTTTATCTTGTATTAGTGTTTCTGTCTGTTGTTCCTACCTGCTGTTTTACTCCACGCAAAGTAAAAACTTCTCTTTTGTTTAAAAAGAAAACATTAATTTAGTATCTAATTAAATATGGCATGTTTGAAATTTCATCTTTTACACAGTGTTTATTTTTTGTTAATTAGGTACCCTCTAGCCAAACTTTGCCAAATAATATGTTTTAGTAAAAAATTTAAATGAATTTGTATTTTATAATAATAAAAGATTTTTTATTTAAATGAGAATTTTAATTATAAACTGAAATAAAAAGAGGGTTATTATAATTTCAGTCAAATTAGATATTACTTTTTTAGTTTTTTGCATCATGTTGCATGAAAAGGATGAGTTAATTAATTTTGTAATAATATAAAGAACACAGGAAACTTAGTGACTATTTTTAACGCATGTATGTGATTTGCGAAAGTTTTTGAATACACTAAAAACAAATTCATAAACATATTGTTGTCTTATACATAAAGAAAACTTAAAATCAATAGCAAAATTATGCTTCAAGTATAAATATAAAGTCGTAACTTTCAATCAACTGTAATTTTTGTGTTCTATTCTTACTTAAGGATGACCACGTTTCATATGGTCTAAACGGGCTTTGTGGAGCAAAATAAAAAGTCTCATTAGAAATTATGTATAAATACTTCAATCAACTACAATTTAATTTAGCTACTGTCAACATTGTATTGTTGAACATTACAAAATTTAAAAAAGTTTTGTAAAGAGGTATTTTTCAACATTAGTGCGGTAAAGTAAAATCTAGTGGTATAAAATAAATAAAATTAATTATTATTTTGAAGTTATGTTACATTTTTATTTGTTATCAACGACCAATTATTTGTTAGTATCAGTGTTACAAGTTATGTTATTAAGTTATGTTATTAAGTTATGTTATTAAGTTATGTTATTTGTCTTATTTTCAAATAAGCTTGTCATTGTCAATATTTTTTTTATCTTTTTTTAAATTTTTTTATGCATCTCAGTTTCGCGTTAAATGTCTTCTTTCTTTCTTTTTTATGTTTGTTTTTACAATGTTAGTATTTTTTTATACATGTTTTTGTATTTTTTACTTGAATGGTGTTATCATCCGCTTTTTTATAACACGTTTTATAGATCTGTTTTACTTTTTACTACTATTTTTTTCTTGTCTTGGGCTTGTAGACCTCTTTTGCTTTTGTTACTATCTTTTAGCAATTTATTATTATTTGGATTTTATGTTTTATTTTCTGCTCTTTTTTGTTTGATGAGCAACTATATTTTCTATCCAAATCGGAATTCTTCTAACTCGTAAAACTGTCAGAGCTGGGTTAACCTTTTCTCCTTGCTTGATATTCCTCTATTCTAAACAAAAATGTTGTTACGACTATATTATTGTTACGATGGTCTGAATTTTAAAACTTAAAATTTATTTTCCAGAAATAATAATAATTCGACAAATTTAATTAAACACAGTAAATGTCAAATCACTGCAGACTTTTTCGCGCTTCCGTCAATTATCGCACTTTACTGACTTGTCTCATTATCTGACTGACTGAAAAGTCAGTTCTTTCTTGTTGGATAGTCTACGTTCTAGAATTACTTTTGAAGTATGACTTTTTAGAATTATTTTTGAAGCACGACGTTTCATCGGTTTCCATAAATGATAATTCATCCGATAAATCAGTTGAAGCTTTCAGAATCTTCCCGAAACTTCGCTCTCGATGATTTATTGTAACAGTATTTTGAAATGTAAGGAGGGAGGTCTGAAAATCCGTTAAGATGGTTTAATAATTTTTAGAGAACCAGTGGTGAAAGGATTTTTTACCACGTTTAATTCTGCAATTGGCTAAAGCACCGAAAAAGTCTGCCTAAATCTCTATTTTTTTTGTTAACGGTTTAAAAAAATTAGTTTCTGGTGAGGCAAGCGTTGAATTTAGTTATGACAACAGGCTTGTGAAACAAAACGGTATCTACAAAAACAAGAATCAGAATCAACAGAACAGTGACGCAACCATCGTTGATAACTATAGGGACGCGAAATTTAGATTATGACAAATACTAATTGTGGCGCTTATTTTTTAATCTGGTTACTTCTTGCACCTAAAGTATACCGCCGTTGCCGGCTTGTCAGTGGGCGGCGGGGTTCTTTTAGAGATGGTAGAAACAGGGCGCCACGCAATTGTTATACACCTAGGCGATTGCGGTGAGCCTCAATTGCGAAAGGCTCTAGTGAAGGAGTAGCACAAAAAAAGAAAGAAAAGAAACCACAAGATGTCCCAAACAAATCTAATTATACTCCAGCAAGAACAAAATAACAACAAAAGAGAATCCCAAATTAGGTTATTATCGAGTTGACTAATGACTAACACTTGATCGCCTGACTACAGCCGTAGACAGAGCAAAAAAAATGAATTAACAAAAATACAAGGCGTAACAAGATAGCGCTATCTTGGAGTACTAGTATTCGTGATTTCTGTTCCCAATACTACTATACGTGCGCGTAGTCAGTTGATTGACAGTTTACCTTTTCAAATCAATTTAAACAAAAATTATAAATAAACTCGATAACTAACTTAATTTCTAAAAAAAATCTAAACAAAAAAAATAATACAATACATTAAAAGTGCACCAACAAAAGTGCACCGTGATGGATACCTGAAGGGTACGACACAAAAAAAACGCGGAAAATATAAAAGCTAGTGGTGCCGTGAAGCGACAACCAGCTAGAGTGACAAGAAAAACAATGAAAAATGACTCAGCCCAGTGCCTGGCTCTTCTCGACAGGTGATGTGGGGTTCCAGAACAGGTTGATGGCAAGTTACTCCCAAATCTTGACTTTTCTTCAAGCCAACCCTCAACCCAAGTTCAAGGTCAGAAACACTGCCACTGCGTCCCAAATAGCAAAATCAGGACAAAATTCCACGTGTCCGACTCCAAGAACAAGCACCATACAAGTCCCAAACACTCCCACAATAAATCCACCTCAAATAAATCTACGTAAAGGAAATCCAACTTAAATAAATTCAAATCTAAATCTAAATAGATCCAAAACCCTACAGAAAAGAAAAATCACAGACCCATTGTTATTTTAACTCAAACTCACCCTATGATGGCATGCGGGGATCTCTACCATGTGCTTGAGACGGCCAAGTGTAAAAATACTCGGGATAGGTCTCACAAATTATCTGGCCCAAACGTTATCCTTATTACAACTCCAGAAATACTTAAAATTGCCAGACAATTTCACAATAACCAGAGATCTTTCCTCTAGTACGATCCAAAACCGAAAGAGAGAAAAAATGGAGGACAGTTTTTCAAAACGGTAAAATTTTTCATCACGTACTATTTTTAAAACTAGGGTTATTCTTTATTTCTCACAGGTGGCAAGTGACATTTGTTTTTCCGTGAAAATAGCCTGCTACATAATGCCAAAAGTTAGAAAGGTGGGTTAAGAAAAAGATTAAGGGCCGGTTTACAGAAAGTAAATTAAATATTTAATTCGGAATTAAAAAGTTAATGTCGAATTAACTTAATGTCGTGACGTCACTAATCGCGATTAAACAGTTTTAATTGAAATTAAACTAATTCGTTGTTAAGTCAACTTTAATCGCGATTAAATATAAATATCGGTTTACAAAAGCTCAATTAACATTTAATTGCGATTAAATATGACATTAATACGTGATTAAACTAATGAAGGTAGGTACTTCAATTAACTTTAATTTTGGGCAATTCTAACCTAAAAACTCTTGAAATTTTTTATTATTTGTGGTATTTAGACAAAAAAATATATAAAAAAATTAAATAATTTTGTAGTTTTTTTATTTTTATAAAATAAATACATACTATTAAACGTATAATACATTGCTATTAAACTTGTTATCCATAAAATAGCGCAACTAAAACCGCACTTTATAAAGATGCCACAAGGAGACGAAATGCGTACCGTACAGTTAAAATTTTATCAAATTAAAAAAATGTCCAAAGTAATAGGGGCCACAGATTGCTCTCACACCAAAATTGAATCTCCGGAAGGCCCCAATGCTTAATTATTTCGCAACCGCAAAGGATTATTTTCCATAAATGTGCAAGCATTTTGCGACAAAAAGCTAAAAATTAGAAATATAGTTGCGAGGTGGTCAGAAAGTATGCACGATAGCACAATATTTAATGATACTAATAAATCTATAATAATTATTTAAAAAAAATTATGTATCTTTATGATAAATATTATCATCATCATAAATGTTGATAAGGGTTTTGTCTGTGCTTACACCATAGCTAAAACCCTTGTCTCAACTGAGACCTAGATGTCTCACCGTCAGTTTTCAAAATGTTTTTCTAAAATAGGTTATCAAAGAAATAGTTTTTATTAATTTTAATAAATCTTGTAAACTAACCCTATCCTCATTTTTTTCGTTTCAGCTAGTTCAATGATTCAATCAGTCCTCTTGACTCAAAAAATGTCCTCCGATGTTAATTCTGAATACTGAATATTTTATTAGAAACAAATTAATAATTGCATAAGTGAATGTAATCGTAAGATCTGATAAAAATTAAAATTGGTCTACAAAAGTTCGGAAGACAACTAAATTCCAGGTGAACAGACCTACAAAAAACGTTAATTTATGTCGAAATCTATACGTACTTTTTAATTATCTCAAAATACTTGTGTGAAATTTTTGCTTCGTTTTCGATGCGGTTTTTCTTCCGCATGTTTTTCTGAATTTTGCATAATAATATTTCACCGAAAAAGATTTTCACTCTACTTTTGAGGTTATAAAAATCGCCACCAAATCGCCGCTAATAGGGACTTAATGCATCCAAGTAGTACCAACCACCACAAATGTCATTTTAATTCGAATTAGTTAATCACGAATTAAATTTGACATAAAATGTATATGTAAACCGTGATTAATTTAATGACGATGTTAAGTTAATTTCGTCATTAACTTAATTCGGAATTAAAAAATTTTCTGTAAACCCGACCTAAGAATAGCATTTGGGGGAACTAAACATGAGGAGTTTAACAGAAAGAGAAAAGCAAATAGTGAAATATATGTAACAGAAAAAGAAGAACAAATAAAGAAATATATTTACATCTCAGCTTAATGCAGAAAATGAAAAATTAAAGTATATTTCGACCTATTTCTGTTAGTTGATTAATTAAAGTGTTTTGCTTTATCGTCAAATCTACACTTGTCATTATGTTTTTTTGACAGTTTGCATACCTCGTTGCATAGCAAAAACTCTTAACACAGTTGATCTGTTTCTTTTAAAAAAATGATTATAGAGACTAATATTTTTAAATGTTTTTTGTTATATCTCATTGTTAAAGGTAGCTTTAAGGATTGTTTGTTACAATGAAAACAATACCTTAACAACCAAGGATCCGTAAAGAGCGGCAGTAAAGACTAAATCATCTCTTTTTTAATTAAAATTAATAAAATAAAAAAAAATAAATGCGGCCAAATTATTGAGGTATTACAAAAACTATTATACAGTACACGTCTATTAGGGTCTTTACGGCCTCGCCAGTATTATTCGACTCGCTCTTCGACCTCGTCTCACAAAATTTCTGGCTCGGCCGTAAAGGCTACCCTAACAGACTTCTACTGTAAAATACTATTACGAATTCTAAAAGACGGAGGTAATATTTTACTAATTTTAGTAAAGACCAAAAAATTTTTTTTTACTTATTTTCAGAGTTAAAAAAAATGTCAAAATGTATAACGTGAAGGAAGTTTGTAGTGGTTGGTATATTAAGCACTCATCTCATATTTTTTAAAAAATTTTCATCCAGTTTATGATATGGTTTTTGCTAAAACTTAAAGAAATTTACTGATTTAAACTAGTTAAAAGAATTAAAAAAGCAAAGGTTACAGAAAGTGTAGTAAAATATTATCATAACATTCCATGTATGTAAAATTTTGTTAAGCCCATCATGTTTATAATAAGAGGATTTCCGGTTTGAATAATATGATTGACATCGCAATAAATCAAGCTTACCTTACGAATGGAATGAAATACATTGTTTATGTCAGTTTTCATCACATTAAAATAGACGGCTGCATCGTGAAGCGACAATCATCAACGTCGAAACTAACCCACTCATTATAACCATTTAAAATATCAACAAAACTCTCTGTAATTATATCAATTTAAACATTGTTTTCGACATGTCACTCGATCAATGTTAAATAAAATAATTAACCCTTTTGATAGTGGCGTCAGATGTTTCCGAATTGGACTAGCTGAAATTCCATTTTGAGAATTGTAAGTAAGCAATGCATATGCAGGAGACGTGCCAACTCGACAAGTGATCACTTCTAAGACTAAGAAACCGCCCCTTCCTGATTAAGTCTAATATTGTAATTAAGAGTCGAACCACCAAAGCACGCCATATCTAGCACGGCAACGACAATCTCCCTTATATCTGATGTTGTTACCTTGATGAAATTATTTACTCTCCTCCTCTCTCGACTCCTCTTCGACAGGCACGTAAAACCTACCTTACAAAATTTCATAGCGACACAAGAATCGAATACGAAACATCTTCCTTCGTCTCTTATAACAAGCAAAAACTTGCCAACTTATAATTGAAGTAATTCGACTGTAGAAACATGCAGATTACGAAACTGTAATTTCGAAGATATTACGCTTCAAGAATCTAGCCACTTTTCAATAATTTTATTGTGAATTGAAGAATGTGGGTTATAATAATGAAACCTATTTTTATTATATGTACATACAACTAACGTAGTTCGTGTTTGATAATGATAATTAACTTTATAATGGTTTTAGAGATGTACATGAAGAGAAATAGTTACCAGAGCAGGAGTAACAAAACAATATCTCATTTTAATTTCCCAAAGATGTTGTTTTCCTTGATTACAAAATTCCATTGTGGTATATACACTAGAATTGAGTCAGAAATGTGATGAAATAAATTTAAATCTCAGTTACTCAAGAAAAAACCTGAACAGAATAGTAAATAATTTGATAATAATTAAGTACAATAAAACAGACAAGATAACAGATCATGTGGCACTATTTTTCAGTTATCTGATTCAACTGGACCGTACAAATTATAGTTCACACCTGTTTATATCTTTAATCTATGCTTACAGACAAGTAGAAAGCTAGACCTTTGATAAATTATGAGAATTGTTTCTCTCGATAAATAAACAAAACGCCGAAATAGTTATAAAATAAATTTTACTCTATGACTTTTCTTACAATAAATTAGTACAATTACGATATGTGGAGAAGATTAAACGTTTTTTTTTATTCTTTCTTTAGGTCTACAAAGTTTTTTTCATTGATTTAACCGGTCTAGCAATAAAAGAGATGAAGCATTTTAACACGTGTTTGGCAAAAGTACATTTATTTCTTAATTCGGTTTGTGGAACTTGGATTTTGAGTTGACCGGTTTAACTTATCTACACCAGTGTTTTTAAAACGTTTTAGATACCGTTACTAGTATATAAAAACACAGCTAGTGTTTTGCGAAAAACGAGAGTTTTGTCGTTCTCGTGGAAAAACGAAGAGTGAGAGCAAGAATGAAAGTGTGTAAATTAAACCGAGAGTAAAAGCGAGAGCTAGGCTAGTCGATACCAGAATTCTCGTCTACGTTTTTACTTTTGGCTAAAAGAAAACTCAAAATAATTACTCTTAAAATATTTTTTTTTCTAAATTGCCAAAATATTTTGATCTTTTGAAAATCTTTTTATTGCTAAATACTCATTAATTTTCAATTTCCAGGGCTTTTTTTTGACACGATTTTTCTTCGAAAAGAGAAATAATGTCAAACTCGTATTTATGATGGAGTTGTTCCGATACCGTTTCTATTTCTTGTTAATCTGCTGTTACTCTTACATTTGTATTTTTGCTTTCTGTACTGTCAATCGCTTGAGAATATTTGTATTTAAAAATGTTTTTGAACATAAAATAGAAAGTATAGTCTTTTTAAACCGCTTGTATTGTTCAGTGTCATTTTTAGATTTTTTTATATTTTTGGTTCTACAAATAAGACACTTTGCAAGATTTGCCAAGATTTTCTTGGTAGATTCAATTCATCATTGTTCTTTTGAATGTCAAAATACCTTGAGAACTTATTCTTACTGCTCTTGCTGGTAGTATTTGTCTTGGATGTTGATGTCTATTAACCAAAATTTGTTTTTATTTTTATTCGAAGTTTTTGGACTTATTATGCAAAAAACGCTTTATTTTAAATATTCCTAAAGTACTGCACTAACACAAAAACCTACGGAAAGATCGAAAGCTACTAATGATTGTTAAGTTTATATTTTTGTCAGTATTTGTTTCTTCTAATTAGAAGTAACTAGTTAGTCAAAACAAGCTTTTCTAATCTAGTTCATTTCACCGACTGTTGCCAACTTTAAAGAAATACGAATTGCGCTATAAAATAATAGAAATATCGGCATTGAGCAAATTTTTTCGAATTTGCAACAGTCGGTAAAATGAACGTGATCACAGAAATTTGTTTTGACTAGCTGATTGAAACAAATACCGACTAAAATAGAAGCTTAACAGTCATTTTTAACAGTTAAAAATTGCTTAACTGTTCTATAATAACAATAGCAGATAACTAATAATCTAAAACTAACTAAAATAAAATATTTTCTTAGTATTTTATTTAAAGGCATTACATGTTTACTTTTCTAATAATTGTAAGTATCTTTGTTTTAGTAATTGTATTGCTAAAGAATTTAGTTTAACTTTGTTGAAAATTTCAAGTAAAAGCAAAAAGGTAACCTTTCATCGACATTCTTCAGTATAAATGAATAATATAATTATAAAAAAAAATTATTAAATATATTTTATTATGAAAGGTCTCAAAAACTTGCAACAATTTCTAACCTACACACCTTAATTAGAATTTAAAAAAAAACTTTTTTTTTGACTTTACTGAATTAATAACTCTCCTCTCAGTATCTCCACTACCATTTTCTTGCTCAACTTGTTTTCTTCGGGTTGGTCAGGAAATATTTGCGCTTTAATTTGAACTTTTCGCTTTAGGGATTCTACTAAAAGATCGTGGTTAATTCTTTAAACAAAACACTTAACATTTATTATGCGAAAATAAAGCATATCCAGCCTTGACATTTTTTATATTATATATGAACTGTTCGGAAAAAACTTCTTATAAAATTAGTATTGAAACGTTGATTCAATTTGGGTTTTTTGCGTTTCAAAGAGTTAAATTTTTTAACAGCGTTAGTAATTACTGGTGATTTGCTTTTGATAAACATTGTCTTTGGCTAAGTTAAACTACCAACTCATTATTTCGTCATAGAGCCATGGTCGGGCACGCGACTATTTTCTAATCTACCTTGACAGGGTACTAGGTGTGAGTACTGCAAAATTTGAAATCACTCATCATTTTTTTTTTGCTACACTAAAATGTTATAGATGGTTTAGGTATGTCGTCAGCTTACTTTCAAAACTTTATTAAAAATTTTGGAAGAAGAAGAAACTATTAATTTTTGTTAACTGGTATAGCCTTGGTAGCTTTGATATTTGCTAGTATATCATATTGGGCAATGGGTCACTTGCGCGTCACGATAACAAAAATTTGTAGGTGATTCTAATCTCTCATGGATGAAACGTCTTATAAACATCTGTGTTTAATGTAATAAACAAATCAAATAAACAATAACAGTAGAATGGAACAGCAGCTCTAGTACATAAAAGGAATTGGTCTTTTTGGAATGTATATTTTGCTTACTGCTAACAGATTATCACTAAATCAGGAAAAAACAGTAGAAATGATATTTTCTTTAAAAAATAGCGTTATTATAAACAACAATTATAACTATGCGACAAAATACCTAGGTGTGTATGTAGATGCAGAGCTAACCTGAAATTCACATAGTGACTACATCGGAAACAAAGTTTTAAAAAGTATTTTTTGCGCGATTGGTTGTTTTTATCAGTTTACTGTGCCTGTTTCCACGACGGTAGGTTGCTGTTACTGGTTGCTACGTGTAACAAAACGGTAAGTTATTCACTTACCGCTCAGTGAACGGTAAGCAATTAAATCTAAGAAAAACAATTTTGCGATTTATTTATTAAAATTAAATGTACAATTATTATAATTAATAGTAGTAATACCACTCGCATTTGAGTTTCTAGTGTTAATAGACACACTTTCCGACGTTGAAGTCCCAGGTTGTTGTAATAGTCCACCTACATCGCTGTGTAAAATTTTATGAGCAAATTCAATTTTGTTTTGGAGGGAATCTTTCACGTAACTCTCGGCCACCGTTGTCTTTTTAGTCCCAACACATCAACTCCCTTATTCGCCAAAAGTGTAGCCGATGTGCGTTGAAACGAGTGTCCAGTAAAATCTTCAGGGGCTTGCACTTTAAATACTTTGCAATTTTTGACGGCCAGCCTCCAATTGTGCCTTTTCCTGTGACTTGCCCAGTGCATTTCCCATTTCGATAGTTCAGAAATAAATGATCTGACGTTGGGTTGCTTGGTCGAATTCTTATGTATTTTCGAAGTATTTCCAAATAATGAACTGCCTCATTTTCTTTATTAATAACTGTGAACGTTCGCTGAATATTCGTTTTTGTATTTAGAATATTTACTATAAACATTTCTTCACGTTCTTCTATGTCACTCATTTTAATATTGTACAATTCCTCTCGTCTACGAGCGCCCGATACTCCCAATATCATTGCTACCTGCAAATATATTGTTTTCTTAGAACTCAGATGTACCACCTCATCATCTACAACATACCTTTTGAATTAAAAATTGTTCGTCTGGTGCTTCATTCAAGAATTTTTCCATGTCTTCTTTGGTAAAAATTTTAGCCTTCTTAGGCCGATATCGAATATTTTTTCTCTTAAGATAAGCAATTAATGTAGCAAACTTAGAAATATCGATAGCATCATGGAGAAAAATTGTACTCTTCAGCATAGAATACTCCGCCCATAAACTGCCTGGGGCCTTCAAGTGTCCACTTCTCACCACAAAATACGCTAATAAGCTCTTTTCATTTACAGAAATCTTCTTTGCTTCACGCCATTCCTTAAACAACTTGTATATCTGTTCATATCGGGCTTTAGATTTTTCTGGAATTATTGCCGAACATCCTTCTTGCCAAGCGTCTTCTAAATCATCCGGTAGATCATCACTATCGCTCATATTTGCTTCGAAAACGGAACCACAAAACAGAACTATGTACATAGGAATGATTGTATCAAAAAGACAATTTTACTTGTTTGGAACAAAACCATAGCAACCATGGAACAGCCACCCAAAGTTTTCAGTTTCAAGCTTCCCGATTATCACAAATGTATTGATATAAATTATTATTATTATTATTCTAGAAACTCCAATCGCGCAAAAAACGTTATAAGCATGTCGAACGTTAAGGATTACCGTTCTCAGTCAATAATTGGAGTCGTCGCTTCGCTCCTCCTCCAAACAATTGTCTTCGAACGATAAGCATTCCTTACCGTTCTCCATACTTAATATACTATATCTTCTTAGATTCTTGCCAAATAGCCTGTCAGCCAAACATTTACGTATTTCATACTATGCTTTGATACATTGTCATCTAACCTATGCCATTTTAATTTGGGGACATTCTCCAACCCTCACTAGATTGTTTAAACTACAAAGAAGAGCAGTAAGAACAGTTGCAAGTATTGGTTATCAAGAAGACTGTCGACTTCAGTATAAGTCGTTAGAAATTCTTACTCTCCCGTCTTTGTACATTTACCAATGTATCAAGCACATCATTAATAATCAGAAAAAATATCTATTAATAAGCTCGTTTCATGAATATGTTACTAGATCTCATACAATATCTTTTAACAATTTACGATTTACTAGATCTAAAAATTCGGTGAATTACTATGCCATAAAATTCTATAATATTGTTCCTAAAAATATTTCTACTTTGCCAGGGAAATGGTTTTTTTAAAAAAATAAAACTCTATTTAACTCAAAAGGCATTCTATTCCTTATAAGAATTTATAAACTGTGACTTTAAAGATGTCATTAATTCGCTATGAAATAAAATATCACACGGTATGTGTTTTCCTTTCAAATTTTCTTTCTTATATTCTTTTCATAGTTGCTTTTTCAATCAGTTGCTTTTATTGAAACATTTTTTCTTTCTCAAACATAATTAGTTATCGCTTCTGTAAATTTGTTTTCTGTAAATTTGTCTTCTGACGTGTACAAAACGTTTGTTATTAGCGCCAATAAATAATTTATTTATTTATTTATTTATTTATACACTGTAGGTATATTATTTTATCTGGTTTATGCTATTTTTATTTTCTCTAGAAATACTGGATAAGTTTTAACACGATCATTAATTAATGTTACTTTAACTAAATACCTATCTAAGTTTTAATAAAAACATCGAGGTACTCTGTTGAGATCAATTAGAAGTCTAATTATTCAAATTGGTATAGATTCTTAACTGATTTTGTAAAATGAGTTAAAACAAAGCATCTTATAAAATATAACTGGGTCAGTCTGATCATCTCAAAATTACATCTTAATTTTTCCCGAAACGAGATTGTTATTTCGAATTTTCGTTTTTGTCATTTGTTTGCAAGTCAGCGCTTGTTAGATGAAATCGAAGACGTGATGTCAGCACGATAGAAAAAAAGAAAAACAGTAATGTAGAAAATGTAATGAATTTCGAGGAAAAATCTCAATTATAACGAATCGAGGCCGAAGAATTGCGCTATAAATATTGTATGTGGCATGCATAGGAACCGATAAAATCTTCCAGACAGATTTAACAAATTCAACGCCCACTGGCCAAGTAAAAGCCACCGAAACGGAAGAAACGCATCATAAAGGAAACTTGCGTTTACGTTGCAGTGATTTTTAACGGCTGCTGGAGGAATTATTACGAGGATTTGACCAAATGGAAAAAGTGGAGCAGACCAATTGGAAAAATGTCAATCGAAAAGTCGGTTTTTGCGATATTTATATGTGAAAATATCTTTTTCTACTTTGCGTCTGTAACAGATACCGATTTGACTGTCGTATTATCCAATTCAGCATCCAAATTGCGTGCGTAAAGTACTAGTGCAATTTACTTTTTTTTGCTTGGTAACACGCTTTGGCTAAAATGAAATGTCATTTGCGATGTTTCACCGTTTATGACAGCGTTGAGATTATAATAATTTAATTTGAAAATATTTATAAAACAATTGAAAATGGGGTAAACAAGCGGCGGTTACAATGAAGTAACTTCAACTTTTTTTTGAGGTTAGAACAGCTTTGAAATGAAACAGTTTTTAGTCACTATTTTAACGATTTACAACCCCCATAGCGTTTGATAATGAACAAGTTATTTGCTACATGTGTATATAGCACTGCTTGGTCTGATATAACGATGAGAGGAATCGCTGAGAATCGCAATTAATTTGGTAATTTAAGAATAATCTTACAATGTTTTTGGAGATTTTCTTTACTGTGTTTATGCCAATTTGAGTATTCAATCAATAACCGATACGGTAGGTAAAAAAGAACCATTTGTGAGTTACTTGAATTTGTTCGAAACGCGTTCTTTAATATACTATTTCGATGTTGCTAGTAAATTATTTGTTCAGTTTTGATGTAGTAAATATGACACCAGCTACTAGCTCTAGTAGTAGTAATTTATTAATCGTGTTATCAGATTAATATTTAACATTTTTGGTAAAAATATCCCATTATTTTGTTTAAAGAAATATTTTTTTTGATAATTTAAATTTCACTAATAATTAGTGAGGACTTAAGAGGATTTCAATTTGTAGTAAAATGAACAAAACCATTTGATTAACAAAGACTAACTTTAAGAGATTGACGTATTTTGGCTTGTTCTAACTAGATCAAATCTTAAATGTGTAATCTTCAGGCCGGAAGGTCATTGTTTATTCCGTCTTTTGTTCATTATGTCCAGCATTAAGGTGTACAAACGCATTTCCAATTTTTTCTTTTGGTTTCGTGATGAAGAAGGGATCGATAAGGGTAAAGCAAGAGCGACGTGCAGCAACTTTTAGGTTGGTCCGGTTGCGGACTGAATAAAGCATGGGAACACCTACGGAGTGGAAATTAGATTTTAAATTCAATTGAGAAACGAATTTTATTAGGTGTACTACGGTATTTTTTCGCTAGGGTAAATACCCACTTTCAAGGGTTCCTTTGAAGGATTAATTATGCGAGGGCGCGTTCACAACCATCACCATTAAATCAATTGGAAAGAAGTTTTTTTGGCCGATAAAAGATTTTTTTATTGACTGTTTATTAATAACAACATTAATGTATGATTCTAGAAAAATTATTTTGATTTAAACTTTCACAAATATTTTGTAAATTTCATAACTTTGTGGAGAAAGTGTTTGTTTCAGTTGCGGTGGCGGTGGCGGTGGCGGTGGTGGAAGAAGTAGCTATATAAAATATTTTTTTATTCACCGAGTTATTTTATAGCAGCAAAACTTAGACATCATCGAAAGATCGAAACTCAAAGAACTAATCAACAAAGACTAAATAACAGCGATGAAAGAAAACTAACAACAACAAGAAACACTTAAAGAATAGCAGAGAAATGGGACGCAATAGAAAAACTAATTAAACAAGCAATTAGAGAGCAGAATAAAAAAAGAACAAAAAGAAAACAAAAGATTGGTACGATGAAGATTGTAAACTTCAAAAACAGAAGAAAGACACAGCAAGGAAAAGGATCCTAGAAGAAATTATGCAGAACAGTCAAAAAGAAAATAAAAACATAAAGAGCAGAATAGAAAAAAATTGCAGAAAGAAGAAAAGAGAGGACATCGTAAGAAAATAGAAGATATGAAAAAGAATTACTAAAATATGGAGGTAAGAAACTTCTATCAAGGATGGTAGAGAATTAAGCAAAGATTTCAACCTAAAACTATATTTTGTTGAGATAAAAATGGCCAATTAATGGGAAGCGAAGAAGAAGTAACAGAAAGATGGGCTGAATATTTTGAAGAAGTTTTAAACATATTGTTGACCAAAAGAAGAACAGTTGAAGAGGAGGAGAACAACAGAAATGGACAACAGGAAAGAGAAGGAGAATTTCCCACATATGATGAAGTTAAAAATTTTATAGAAAAACAACAAGAGCCTAGGAGAAGACAACATAGAAGGAGAAAATGAAGTATGGAGGAGAAACGATAATGAAGACGATATATGATTTAATTAAAAATGTGAGGATTAAAGAAGAAAAATGTTTCAAGCATGGAGAACAGCAATACAATGTCCAATTCATAAAAAACAAGATAAGACAAAATGTGAAAATTATAGAAGAATAGCGTTACTAAACACCGCATATAAGATAATGGTAATACTACTGAATCGCTTCTAAAAAATTATTTCTTCTGAGTGTAACACTTCTAATGTCACTGAGAATAACTTAAAAAATAAAAAACAAGTTTTGGTTTTTTTCTCAGGAATCTCTGTTAGTTTATTAGTCAGAAAAATATTATGAATAAATCAAAGGCGCGCCTGTTGATTTTTTAGTCATAAAAAACAAATGTTTACATAAATTGGATTAATAGATAATAATCTGACTAGATGGAATTTATTTCTTCTCCCCGTGTGCTAGCCTACAAATAATTAGCTCCTGTTCTTCTTCAATAATAATTTGCGGAATTTCAAGTTTTTTTCCAGAATTTTGTAGGAAAGTAGGAGATTCGAGAATACACAAGCTAAAATTATAGAAGACCTTTTCTTTTTGTGCAGACTGCTTCACCAGAAAAAAATTTGCTTTTATTGATTTTGCTTTAGTACTTATATTGCTGATTACTGGAACTGGTTAAAATTTTTAAAGGATTTTTTTTATAGTATTGCTATTTATATGCACAGTAGTAGTCATTAAAAGTGGTACACTTTAATATAAGAAAAACTTTTGACTTTGGGAACTTGGCTATACTCAGGCAAGTTTATATACAAATTTTATTGAATGACATTTTTAAGCACATTGATAATGGCACCTCGATAAAAGATAAATTTTTTTGCAAAGTTTTTTTAAATTTTCGGGGAATGTTACCAAATTTAATGTCCCACTTTTTAATCGCCATCACTTTACCTATTCTCGTGTAAAAATCTTTTAGTTTTTGACTTTATAGTAGTACTCGTACATTTTACCTTGATTTTATTTCTTAAAATTCAGTTTTATTGTATTAATAATTTAACGTTTGATCTTAATTTAAAGATTGTTGTTCCATTTATAATAATAACAGAGAGTCAGTGCGCCCTGGCTAATCTTTGTCGGGCTTTTTATTATTCGTCTAAAACAATTAGTTTTTACAACAACTTTTATGTTAACAAACTTTTACTCGATCTCTTAGGGTCAATAAATAAATAACGAAGGTAGCCTGACCTTTATGGTGTTGTTTTACCAGATTACCATTTATCAAAAGCAGTTACTTATTAGTTAGTTTTAATGTCTTTATTGTCTAATTGGCTATAAAGTCCTAAGGAATGGTAACAAAAAAATTAACACAAATTAACAAAATACATTAATTTTTCTTCAATCTTTCTCTAGCACACGTACCTTTTTTTTATCCATTCTTTCCCTTCTCCATTTTTGTTTAAAACTTTTATTCTTCCATACTCGCACATTCTTAACTCTACACACTCTGACAAACAATCCTCTATCGTCTCTCTTTCTTCTCTACATAATCTACACATTCTTTCCCAATCTTCTCTCTAAAATTCATTTTCCCTTTCTTCATTTCCACATCTGTATGTTGCAACCATTTTTTTATTTTTACTTTTTATTTTATCTAGATATTTTGGCAGTTCGGTGATAACAATCAGCGCATATTTTGAATTGTACTTTGATTCTTTTATACTCACAATTCTTTTCTGTTTACCTATGTCAGCTTCTCTTTGCTTTAGTTCTTTTTCAATTGTTCTTACTTCTTCCATCCTTCTTTCAATGTTTGCACATGGCTTTTTTCTCATAGTAGTCATCTCGTTCTATCCACCTAACATTACCATTTGTTCTTTTAATTTCAGCCCATCACTGTTGTAGTATTCTGCATTTATGTCGCATTCTTAGATTTTCCTCGAATCTCACCGCTCTTTTTCCTGTTTCTACTCTCAACCTTTTTCTCTTACTTTCTTCTCTTACTATGTACCCTGGCGTTTGTTTATTTAAGCCTAATATCCATTTTATATACTTTTCTTGCACACGCTCAATTTCTTTATATTCCTTCCATCTTCATACTTCTGCTCTATACATTACAATACTTTTTACCAAACTGTCAAACATCATCATTCTTTTTCTAAAATTTTCACCAAATTTACGTTCTCCCAAACTCCAGACACTTTCTATTACTTTGTTTTCTTTTTTCACTATTTCCTTTATTTGTGCTTTGTCTGTCATACTACTATTTAATACATATCCTAAATATTTCAACTCTTTCACTTGTTCTATATTTTTTCCTTTTCATTTCTATTCACCTTCTTTTTCGATTCTTACTTTCTTTCTAAACACCATTATTTTTGTTTTATCTACATTAACTTGGAGTTTTTTGTTTCTTACATACCTTTACATAACTTTTATTATTTCTTTCATTTCACTCTTGCTCTTTGCTACAATTACTAAATCCTCTGCAAACGCCAGGGACCACACTTTCTCTCTGCCTACAACTATCCCTCCTACTTGTGCTCTACTTAAAACTTTATCTACATCTTCAGTATATGCTAAGAATAATGCAGTTACTTATTATATTTAGAAGCACTAGAGCGGCCGCAGGCAGCTAAAATTTTCATATCTGTGAGTTAGATGTTCATTGTTTATTTATTTTTTTAAAAGTGTTTTAACAATAAAAGTGTCTTATTTTGAGGAAGCCAACAAGTAAATGCAAAACTGTCAATAAAAATTTTGTTTATAGTTTAAAAACCTTGTTCAATATTGTAAGGACCGTAATTTTTATTAGAATTCACCAAACCGTCATTTGATTATCCTTTTTCTATTAGTGTACCTTTTGTAAGAATCCCAGTGTGAGTCAGCATTTATGTTCATGTCTTTCCGATTATGCACCGCTTCATCGATTCGTCTTTTAAAACCACCCTTCTCCTAGTTCTAGTCTATAAGTCTAAGTAAAGTCCTAATAAATTTTCTATATTATGACCACATCTCTCCATTTTATATAACGTTCTTGGGTGAAAAATTTCTCTTTTTTATTACGTACATAAAAAGTGTCGAGGTGACACTCACACTGATAAAAACCACGATGAAGAGCACCCCAGCATCTTGCGCATGATCCCACTTTAGGAAAATCGACAGGTGTAAATCTATGAAGCGAACATACGACCGAATAAGATAAAAGGTTCTCGAATGATGTGGGGATTATTATGCCGCAAACACCTGGTCATTCCCTGTCAATTAAGCCACGTCCGTTACAGAATAATTTGTCAACGACTGACGAATTAATAGATAATTTCTTTAGATAGATAATAAATAAGTTGTGGTGGCGATCATAAGTGACGTAGGTTGCGTCAAAACTAAAGAAAGCTAATGTTTAACCCCCAGATGTATAATTTATTCAGCAACACTGACAGACACTTTTTAAAGTCGACACCAACTTTGCGGATGAATTATTTAGTTACCATTCGGAAGTTTTTGTAAAACATCACTCACTGGACGCAACACACCGCAACAAAATAAAGAAGGAAATGTATTATTTGTGGAGAGCTTTTTCTTAAATGTCAAACTTGGATATAGAGAGTTAAAAAACAGTTTATCTTGACAGCAGACAGGACTCAATCAAATTCTTATTTAATAATCAAAAATACAATTATAATTTATAAAGAATATTTGTTCTTTTAGAAATTGTATTTATACAGTAATAGAATTATTAGAACACATTCAAATATTACAAATAGATTTAATTTGAACAAATTTATTATTGCAAATCAAGTATAATTGGTGTTTATTTTTGATAGAAATGCATTAAACAAGTATAAATAATTAACGGAAGTAGATACAAAGAAAGACATTTTGGTTATTTCGCAAATTGCAGATGTGCCTTGAAGAGAGATGTGCCAGATTATCTTGAAGTCAAAAATTACAATTGAGCAAATAAGCAGCTGGGAGAAGATTACTGGCTCGGCTACAATAAAAATTTAATGTAATTAGTGCTACTTGAAAAATCCTCACTGTTTCTTAGATTCTCATTAATTATCAACTTATAACAATTGATCGTAATATAGAAGAGTGTGGTACAAATTTTACCACTTTCATCAACAAGTAATAGGTACATTATAGGTACAACTTGGTTTAAAACTTGTTAGTAAATTATATCGCTTTAAGGCTTTTATAAATACTTGTTAAACATAAATCGGACTATATTATAAAGGTTCTACAAGCCAGTTTTTGAAATTCCCTTATTTTATTAAGGTTACTTTTGAAGAAGCCTTAACAGCTGCTATAAAAGTTGTTTTAAAATTTACTTTTAAATCTCTTATAAAGCCAAAGTAAACATGACATATAAAGTAATCTTGAAAAGGTAATATTACAGCACATAAAGGTTTCATTAAGCTCTTACATATCAAATAGTTTTAATACAAAATATCCTTTGATGGTTGTTTGCAGCTACCTGATGTTTGCTTTAATATTACATTTATCTACACTGATAACTATAAGTTATTATAATGATGTATATTGTATGTAGGTACATTTTTTATAACTTGAAAAGCTCTAAAACTAATCATTTTCTAAGCTGATTTGCAAACGCAGGTCACTTTACTGATAATGTTATTTGAAGTACCTCTTTAAAATTAACACGCTTCTTAAAAATGAACGTTTAGAGAAAAATAAAGAATATTCTTAAACTGGGATTTTTACTCTTCATTTTACAAATAGCAAAAAAATAAAAAGTACACTACGTGGCAGCATGTGTTGCTTAAAACCGTACAAAATGTTTAATTTTTGCAAGATTTTGAAGATTGATTATTAACGGCCCTAATTTTCCAACATGGATGTCAACAAGTTGTGTCAAAATTAGAGAATAATATGGAGTCTTTTAAAATAAAACCTTTTTTACAATTTATTTACTGTTACAAAATCATTTCTCTTTAAAACTATCATTTTAAGGTGAAATGTTTTTATCAATTCGTTGCCAGAAAGCTTTAAAAAGTGAATTTGTTTGTTAAAAAGTAAAAAAGTCTTCAGCAAGTCACATAAGTTTTCATCAAACCTGTTCGGCCTGATTAACAGAATGTCTTAAAGCTACAGAGTTTTAAGATTGCTTTAAAAAATTCTTGCGTTTAAAATAAACACTAGTTAGTCCAAAACGCAAAAATGAATTTTGTCTAATTTTAAATTTAATTGTCTATTTGTGTGTTTTCAAAAAAGCCAGTCTTTATATTCTTTTTGGTTATTTTGATCATTCAACTATACTAATTAGTTATTTTCAACTTGTTGTTTATATTTCTTTCTTTCAGAATCACTGTCGACAACAATTGTTCTGTTTTTTCCTTAATTGAAATTTTGTTTTCAGTGATATTATCAGAGCAGATCATTGACAAAATAAATTTTTGTAGTTTTAGAGACATTTTTACTATCACTCAGTGCTTTTAGGTAAATAATTGCATTTCACTTGTCTCTTATACTGTTCACTTTTTAAAATTTTATTCTACTTTTCTAACAATGCTGTTTTTTTGTAACTTATATCAGAATTTTATGGTTATAGGATATAGTAGTTTTAAAAAGGTACCGATTAAGGGTGACATAGCAAAAATATGCTTAAAAATATTTTTAAAAATGCGAGATCAAAACTTAGTACCTATATTTTGGTTTTGTGATATGCGGTAATTACTACTCATAGGTTTTAAAACGCAGTTCTACAAAATGCTTTTAAGAAACCTTCATACAGTTAAAATATTAAAACTCACATAAATCATTACCGCATTTTGTAAAACCTCTAAAAACTGTTTATTCTTATTAATTACAAAAAGAACAAAAGGATTTATAACCGCACTGCTCTTGGCTTTTGTAAAACTATTACAAGATTGCAAGCTATAAAAGAATAAATAGTTTAAAAAATAAGTTCTAGTATTGTTTTTAAAACTAAATTTTAAAACATATATTTCTTTAAGAGTAAAACGTTTTAAATTTGACCTTCATAAAACATCAGCTTTGTTTAAAACCTTCATAAATTATTTATAAAACTAAAATAAATTTTAGTGTCTTTTAAATTGTTTCTTGGGATGTCAGTTGTCAAAATTTGCACTGCTAAAATGTAGAGTTAACATAAAACAAATTCTTTTCTACTGTCACAGATATAAATATTATTATAAATTATGATTATACTTTGATTAGACTTATCTGACCCTCACCTTTGCTTGCGGTTTGAACTTAAATCTAATCACTGTAAATTTTAAATGTGACTGAAAAACATGCTTAAAACAACTAAAGTATTAAAATTAAGCTCAAATTTTAAGTTTTGTGTATCTACGTATAAACAACAGTTAACAACACTTCTGGTACAAAGTAGTGCATTTATTTCGTGTAATGGATAAAATTTTTGTTAATTTGTGTTTTACTAATAATTAGCAAGGCTCTATGGGGAGAATTTGTATTAAAATTAATAAAACTATTTGTACTCTACAAAGCTTAACGTTAAGAGATTGGGGAAGTATTAGCAGAAATATTTCCGAAATACAAGCTTCTGAAAACTAAATTAAGAATACAAAAGATCGAAAATACAATTGTTTGTTTATTATAATTTCGAAAAAGTTAGTTTAGAAAAACATAATTTTTGCTAAACATAAAAAAGAAAGTAAAAATGTAGAAAACAATTTATTGAAAATACAAAATATATTTCATTTAACATCGAATATCAATATAACGAATGTTATTATATAACAAACAAAACAAAAATTTTTTAGAAATAGTTATTACAAAATACTCGAAATTTCTTTTAAACAATTTATAACGTACTTATTATTTTTTGTAAGGTCTTTCTCAAATCTTGCGACAAGAACATGAAGTCTTTTATCCTTATTTTTGTATTTTTTTTGTGGTTTTTCTTCTCTACATAAATGTTAATTTAACTCTTAGACCATTTACGCAACCGCTTCGCTGTAACCTTCGCTTACAGCGAAGCGGTTGCGTAAATGGTCTAAGATTTAACTTCAATTCTGTAAATCCTTGTTCGTTTTGAATTCCTTCGCTAAATTTCCAAATTGATGGATGTTCAGAAGAAAATTGGTTTTTAATGCTTTTATGCCAAGCCTCAATAAAATTATTTGTTCTCTGCTGTCCAGCACATGTGGTAGGTACCTATCTTTCTTTTGTTGACTCTTCACAAGCCACTTATTTAGATGGCCGTCAATATTTTTTTTTACAAATATTGTTCGTTAAACTATAGACTTTCTCGAAGAAGCTGGTGTTAATGTTTTGTTGTGGCCACTCAGTTCTCCGGATTTAAATCTCATCGAGCATGTGTGGGATATGATGGGGACAAGACTGTCTGTTTTGCAGCGTTTTTCACAGACTTTAGCACAGTTAATCTATGAGGTTTAAGTTGCTTGGAACGACGTGTCTCAAACAGACATCGCCCATGTTATTTTATTCTATTTTATTGGTGCCTAGACGTGTAGAGGAGTGTACTCAGTTACGGGGTCGCCAAATACATTATTGTTTTTTTTTTCAGTCAATTTTTGGTCTACCACATTGTCATAAAACTACGTCTAAAAAATTATTTTTTTAGGTATGACACTCTTAATGTCACTGAGTATATCATGTTGGATATCAGAACTGTTTTTTATCCGTTTCTATTAAAAAAGAATTCAAATGTTTTATTGACTAACCGCAGATGGTTTGTATGGATTGAATTTCAGTTATACCATTATAGGGTGACTATATAATATTTTTTTAACTTCCGACACCAAAAAAATTGGTTCCTAGGCACTTTTAAAAAATGCTTTTTTCAAGATGAGCTCTAAATTGTAATAGGAAGGTTCTTCTTATCTCAGTTTTTCGGTTTTTTTTAGTTCCAAATGGCAAAATCCATATCTCGTCAATACTTGATCGCACAGAAAAATTTTATTTAATTTTTTTGTAGAAAATTGAACACTCTAAAAAAGATAGTTTACAATTTTTATTATAGCTATTAGCGTTTAGAAGATATCAGAGGTCAAAGTTTGAAGAATTAAAAAAAAATTTACTTTTAAATTTTATAACTCGTAGATAAATAAATATTATACAATGCGCAACATATTGTTTTGCAGGAAATTGAACGCTCTACAAAAAAAGTTTTTTGTGGTTGTTCGATTAAACCGACCATTTAAAAAAATTGAAGAATTAGTCTCGTATTGTTGTATAGCAAGTTGAGAGGCAAGGCTCATTAGCAAGTTAAAAGCTTGCATTTTAGTTCTATTTAGTGTAAAATAATCCAATTGAATACCATTCGAATAGTGAATTAATTTCAGTTAATTTTCGTATACTTCTTACGAGCTATCAAGATTTTCGATGCTTGTGAAATCTGTACCGATTTTTGTCGCTATGTCATAAATTTTCGCAAATTACCTGATAAATTTAGAGTTTTTTTATGTACTTATTAGGAGCTTTAAAAAAACTTGCGTTAAGTCCTACACATCAAGAAAGTGTTGAACGGTGTTTTACCTGCATTTAGAAACAAAACGTAAAATTATTCTAAAAGCTCGCATTCGGAAATTCTACCTACTTGCACAAATGTCAACTACAAGCAGGATGCAACGCTATCATAAAATGTTGGGTGAAAACAACGGCAAATAGTACACACAATGTATTTGTAACATTTAGTGAAAGAAATACTAAATTTCGTTCATGTTTTAATAATTTAAGTGAAGAATTTTAAGCAGTTATCCCATTGAACTGTTGAAGAGCATACTTGGGTGTGGTATTTTCTCTGTATAGACTCTCAGTGTAGGCGTTTGTATAATTGCAAAATGGATAAGTCTTGATGTACATAACAGTGATCATTACTACCAAATGAGCGAACGCATTCTGCTGCACCTATGCAAACAGATAAACTGCGTTCCAAACCACTCATACAGTTATTAACACTCAACCTGTAAATCCCTCCCTGAAAGAAAACGCTCTCGCTTAATCTGTATGCAAATGTTAACAAAACTCAGTCATTTAGTCCTGTTTTTATCCCGAATCACTCTTTTCCGCCAACCTTTTTTTCCCTTTTCTGTCCGAATCTCGTTTTATGCATTTGTTCAGTTGAAATTTCGCAAACTACAAATTGTTGCGTTCACGATCATCATAAAAAATGACATTACCCAGGAGTGTACGATGATATATGACGTTTCCGCGGCAATAATTTTCATATTGCTTCTCGTCTGGTCCAATACATCGTGTGTAGGCAAAAGGACTACTTTATACGCCATCCCTGGGGCTTTTTGCTCCAGTCTCGCATCTCCCTGCCATCTAGATGTGGGCACATTATTAAAATTTCATGACCCACTCTAATGTAAACTATCTGCTCGAAAAGTCCCAGTATGTTCAAATTTTAAACTGGCCGCGAATACTGTTCTTTTATTTCCAACAGTGTTACGATCTACATTTAATAATAATAATGGTGATAATATTGCGAAAGGGACTGCTCATAAAAAAAACTCGCAGCTAGCCATGAGAAGGAGAAGTATAACAATGTGACAGGTATTATAGAAAAATAGTTATTTTTGCGCGATCGGTTGTTTTTATCAGTTTACTGTGCCTGTTTCCACGACGGTAGGTTGCTGTTACTGGTTGCTACGTGTAACAAAACGGTAAGTAATTCACTTACCGTTCAGTGAACGGTAAGCAATTAAATCTAAAAAAAACAATTTTGCGATTTATTTATTAAAATTAAATGTACAATTATTATAATTAATAGTAGTAATACCACTCGCATTTGAGTTTCTAGTGTTATTAGATAAACTTTCCGACGTAGAAGTCCCAGGTTGTTGTAATAGTCCACCAACATCGCTGTGTAAAATTTTATGAGAAAATTCAATTTTGTTTTGGAGGGAATCTTCCACGTAACTCTCGGCCACCGTTGATAAACGCTACCCACCATGTCTTTTTAGTCCCAACACATCAACTCCGTTATTCGCCAAAAGTGTAGCCGATGTGCGTCGAAACGAGTGTCCAGTAAAACCTTCAGGGGCTTGCAACTTTAAATACTTTGCAATTTATGACGGCCAGCCTCCAATTGTGCCTTTTCCTGTGACTTGCTAGTGCATTTGCCATTTCGATAGTTCAGAAATAAATGATCTGACGTTGGGTTGCTTGGTCGAATTCTTAATGTATTTTCGAAGTATTTCCAAATAATGAACTGCTTCATTTTCTTTATTAATAACTGTGAACGTTCGCTGAATATTCGTTTTTGTATTTAGAATATTTACTATAAACATTTCTTCACGTTCTTCTATGTCACTCATTTTAGTATTGTACAATTCCTCTCGTCTACAAGCGCCCGATACTCCCAATATCATTGCTACCTGCAAATATATTGTTTCCTTAGAACTCAGATGTACCACCTCATCATCTACAACATACCTTTTGAATTAAAAATTGTTCATCTGGTGCTTCATTCAAGAATTTTTCCATGTCTTTTTTGGTAAAAATTTTAGCCTTCTTAGGCCGATATCCAATATTTTTTCTCTTAAGATAAGCAATTAATGTAGCAAACTTAGAAATATCGATAGCATCATGGAGAAAAATTGTACTCTTCAGCATAGAATACTCCGCCCATAAACTGCCTGCGGCCTTCAAGTGTCCACTTCTCACCACAAAATACGGTAACAAGCTCTTTTCATTTACAGAAATCTTCTTTGCTTCACGCCATTCCTTAAACAACTTGTATGTCTGTTCATATCGGGCTTTAGATTTTTCTGGAATTATTGCCGAACTTCCTTCTTGCCAAGCGTCTTCTAAATCATCCGGTAGCTCATCACTATCGCTCATATTTGCTTCGAAAACGGAACCACAAAACAGAACTATGTAGGAATGATTGTATCAAAAAGACAATTTTACTTGTTTGGAACAAAACCATAGCAACCATAGAACAGCCACCCAAAGTTTTCAGTTTCAATCTTCCCAATTATCACAAATGTATTGATATAAATTATTATTATTCTAGAAACTCCAATCGCGCAAAAAACGTTATAAGCATGTCAAACGTTAAGGATTACCGTTCTCAGACAATCAATGGAGTCGTCGCTTCGCTCCTCCTCCAAACAATTGTCTTCGAACGGTAAGCATTTCTTACCGTTCTCCATACTTAACATACTATTACACGATAAGTAAGCGAACACACAGGCTGTCCCAACGGTCTGAAAAAGCTCTATAATTTGTTTATGTTAGGAGATACTAACTTTTTTTTTAGATTATAGGTGCGTTTTTGATGGACAATTTAAAAATATTGTGGTTTATATACAGGTTGTCCCAATATTAAAACACTAAGTTATATTTTTTTAAATAGAATATACTGAGTTTGATTTTATTTTTGAATTTTATGCTAAATTACAAATAACTTTTATAGAAGTTGTTTTCATTTATCTGTTATCAATTTTAATTTGTGGCGCTTTTTTAACCAGAATTTTTGAAATGCAGGGGTCTGTCTAAAATTCGTACCTTCTAAATGCTTGCACACAAGTTAAAGTAATAAGAGACGCCGTTTGATTCCTGAATGTTTGCCGCACCTTTGGGTGTTTACTCAACAACCTGTTTAGTGGCATGTGCTTATTGCGATTTTTAAACATGACAAATTAAAAATGTCAAAAACCCATTTTTTCAAATAGCACCCACTATTTATTATTGTACCAATCAAAAGATCTTTTGACAAGCTTTCCATCAATATAAGGTTTGTATAGTCTAGTGTAAAATTCTAAGTTGCTATCCTAAATTAACAAAATTTCGAAAAACTTTTCTGTTTTGAACAATGAAAATTGAGTGAGCCTTATGCACAAACAAAAATTAGCATAAAAATATAAACAAAAGTATGAAATTGGAAATTCTTTGTTGCAAGAAAATGTACAATATTGTGCACAATTGAGTTACAGAGAAAATTAGGCAAAATCTAACATATTGCAAAGCAGTATTAACCCAATTTAGTAAAGAAATGTACAAACATTAACAAACAAAAGAAAACATTAAAGCTATTTTACAATTTTCTTTATAACAGATGCTCGAAAATATTACCATTTTCTTCAATACAAGTATGCAGTCTTTGTCTAAAAGATAGTCTAACACGACTTAGCATATCTGCATTTATTAAATGGAATGTATCCCGTATTCTTTGTTTCATATCCTCCGCAGTTGTTGGTCTCAGTTTATACACCTTTTGTTTCACAAATCCCCAAAGGAAGAAATCAATCGGTAGAACGAGCCAGCTAACTGATTGCTCCTCCTCTGCCTATCCAACGATTTGGAAAAGTTTCGTTTAAAAGTTGACGAACTACTCGATGTTAATGTACAGGGGATCCATCCTGCTGTAGTCTCATGATTCTTCGCTTATGCAAATCTAGATTTTCCGTCAGAAGTGGCAGATCATTTTAAAGGAATTCTCGATATTTTACCCTATTTAAAATATTATCAAAAAAGAACGAATTGATCACGTGGTCTTCAAGAATTCTGCCCCAGACATTCAATGACCATCTATTTTCATGATCAATTATCTGCATCCAATGAGGGTTTTCAGTCGTATAATAGTGATGCATGTTGTGTCGATTAACAGACCCGTCACTCTTAAATGTTGCTTCATCACTAAATAAAATTCTGTGCATAAAGTTCCGGTCGTTATTAATCAAATTAACCATGGTTTCACAAAAATTTACTTGATTTTGAAAATTATCTCCAAAAATTTTCTGATGTAGCTCAAGGTCGTAATGATAAAACTTCTGTTTTAAGCTAATTCAATTGATACTGGTTCGCGATATGTCAGTTTGTGCCTCAATTTCTCTACAACTCAATTCTGGATTTTCTTGTAACATTAAAAGAACTTCCAATTTCAGGTTTTCGTCTATTTTTTGTGCCAATTTTTTTTTCTGGAACGTAACGCTTCCTGTAGCATCAAATCTATCCTCCAATTTTTTAAATGCAGCACTTTGCGGCAGTCTTGCATTTGGGTATTTTTGTTTGTAGAATCTTTGAGCCAATAAAATATTACGATCCGCTTCACCTAGACTGTATACCATGTTAATGAGTTCTTGACGATTAAAATTTATTTTGGAACTTATAATCTTTACAAAATTGACAGATTGTAACCATGACAGATGCCTACTCGATTTTTATTGTCCAAAACAGAAACATTTATCAAAACTTAGTTAATTTAGGATAGCAACTTAGAATTTTGCACTAGACTATACAAACCTCATATTGATGGAAAGCTTGTTAAAGATCTTTTGATTGGTACAATAATAAATAGAGGGTGCTATTTGAAAAAAAAGTAGTTTTTGACATTTTTAATTTGTGATGTTTAAAAAATCGTAGTAGGCACATGCCACTGAGCAGGTTGTTGAGTAAACATTTAAAAGATGCGGAAAACATTCTGGAATCAAACGGCGTTACTTATTTTAACTTGTGTGCAAGCATTTAGAAGGTACGAATGTTTCGACAGATCTCTGTATTTCAAAAATTCTGATAAGAAATTTGCCATAAATAAAAATTGATAACAGATAAATGAAAACACCTTCTATAAAAGTTATTTGTAATTTACCATAAAATTCAAAAATAAAATCAAACTGAGTATATTCTATTTTAAAAACCATAACTTTAGTGTTTTTTTTTTTAATATTGGAACATTTTGTATATAAACCGCAATATTTTTAAAATGTGCATCAAAATCGCAGCTATAATTTAAAAAAAAGAGAGAATTGATATCTCTTAAACTAAACAAGTTATAGAGCTTTTTCGGACTGTTGAGACAGTCTATATATTTTGCATATGAGTGCGAGCTTTGAGACCAGTGCGCTTTGCCCACGAATGTCGCACGAATAAAGCAAAATTGTTCCCGCACGTCTCTTATTGTATATAATTTTTAGCGCGGATTCTTCACAAAGCCGAAAAACGATAATTTTAAAGTTTATCTTTAATAACTTGTCGAAAAAATTAAGTGCGTTGATGTCGATAATGTAGGTAACTAACTGTCAGATTTTTTTCAAATTACTAAAATCTGTTATCAAAATTTGACATGTTAATGTCTTACACAATTTCTTACAGTTGGCGCTGCTTAAACTTAAACTTTAAATGCAATATTGTGAATGTATTTCTGTTGTTTTTTCTGAATAAAAGTGATAAAGTGCATTGTTTTATTATAAGCTTGGGCTCTGATACGATAATCTAATTTTAAACCGTTTTTTAAACGAGAAATATTCCTGTGCTCTTTGCAGGCTTTAGTGCGGTAAAAAATTAACTGTCCCAATTGTTCGTTCAGGGTGTAATCACTTAATTTTTAGTAAAGTAGTACAAAAAAGAAGTTATCAAAGACATCCAAAACAATTGTTTTACAGTTCTACAGTACTTTCTTATTTTCTTTTTATTTTTATGAACACACACTATATTTACGAGAATTTAGTCCAATCGGCGTTCGACACGTGTACGATCAAATAAAGCATATAAATGCCATTCAAGTTGCGAGGATAATAGAGAGTTGGTTAAGGATAAGGCTGCCATGCAGATTACCCCCTCCTGCTTCCTCGAAATCTCACAGAAAAGGAACGGGAGAAGCAACCGACGATGTCAATAAAAGGATCCTCTAATCCTTTACTTTGCATTCGGATTACAAACCCGCTCGATTTAACCAATTTGTTCTGCAAACATCTTCAGCTCGGTCGGTATGAAATGGTGGCGTTGCATTAGTCAACGAGCGCCCTCTAAACGCAATTGATTGCGAGGAAATTGTACACTCAATGTGCAATTAAGGATGATTTAACCAAAATGCATATTTTAAATATAGGTTTTCTTTTATCTAAACTTATCGACTTCGAATAATAAGTAAGAGTGTTTAAAATTTTCTTCTTTTGTATATTCTAACAAACGCTGTTAAATCACTGCTAGGCACTACATAGACAGGCGGCTATATTATTCTTTATGCTTAAAATTTTTAAGATAAGATTTTATGGTACAATAAGATAAGAAAGCAACTAAAATTTTTAAAATTGTTGGTTATTACTTTATTTCTCAATATTTTAACACAACGACGTTACTAGTTTTTTTTTAACCCAGCTGCAGCTAATTCGTCTTTTGAAGCAGACGTTGAGCCGTTGGTCCCAGCCAGTAGTAGTGGTTAGGTCATGTCAGAGACTACAGATACGACCTGAAAACTTCTGGCATTTGGGTGAAGCTAATTTATTTACTTAATTCATTATGTGACATGCATGAAACAAGAATATCTCAAAACCTAATTTGTAGTTTCGAATTGTTTGAATTAAGAGTGAATTTAACAGTTTAAATTATGGTTTAACAGTTTGAAGGTAAAGGTGTATTATTGAGAAAGTTTTTTGTAATAAAAAATGTAAATAAAACCGTAAATAAACGAAAAAAATTTAGTTTTATTGTAAAAATTTCGAAACTGATAATATTTGCAACTGCAGTAGTACTTTTTCGAAATCTTGTTGTAGATTAAGTCCACAGAACCGCAAAAAGCTTCCCAGAAAATGAAATAGATTTACTGTAATTTTGGAAAAAGGTTCTACGATATAACAAATTTTGTATCTCACGCTAACACATTAAACACTATTGCCGTTTCAATTTACAATTAATTCATTTTTAGCTATTTTAGTTGTTGTCCACTCCTAGACAATTTAGGCAAAATACATTATTATGAAACTACACACTTCGGTGTTTTTCAAATCACTGATAACGATGTTGTCATGAAAAGTGTACTTATTAAAATGGCGTTCTAAATATAGCCGCTTCCAAAGATAAAAATAGTAATATTTTGGACAGTATCGGGCAATATAACTGAATGGCGACATAAAAATGGTAATAAGTGTCTCGAAATTTTGGTTATTAATTCTTCAAACAAAAGATTTTTTTGTTTAAAATAGAAAATAATGATTTGAAATATACAAGTTCGTATACTTTTAGAATAAAAAAAATTGATCAAAACTAACTGTAATTGAAAACAATTGCAACTTTTTTGTTGTGGCTAACTATTGTCTAAAAAATTATTTATTTACATTCTTAGATTGTGGGTAAAGAAGTGCTTTTATAATGTTTTTGTTTTAAATTTATATTTTTTATAATAATCAAAATATGAATTTATCAAAATTATTTTTTAAGTTACAAAAAGAATCACTTGTTTTTGCTAAACTCCAGAGTTTCTGAGATGCTCTATTAATATTGACATTAATCCATGATTTTTGCCAAGAAATCGATCAATAGTGTTATTGTTAAGGGATGATTTATATTAATGAATGATTTTGAAATTCTAAAAAGATATTTTTATCCCAAGATGAAACGATTTACGGTCAACAAAAAAACATTGTAATCAACTCGTATTTCTGTGCTTTATTTAGATAATTAATCTCGGAGTATTGCTGGTGCAATATTTATAAGACTCGCCTTAGGCGATTTTCGGAAGACTCTTTTTTATCATTAAGTCGTAGAACATAAAGTCGTAAAATTAAGTGATACGTGGACTTGATACAGTCGACCAGCTTTGTTTTCGATGTAACAACAAATATGTTGAATAACAAATTATTACCCAACTGGACAACTGATATCAAAATTACGTTACTAATTGATCAGAAGTATAACATGTGCCGTTGAAATTGGGTTGGCTTCAACTTTGCGCGTGATGCAGTGATGTTGAGGTGTTCTCTAGTGAAACGTAATTTTTGTGTTTATTGTGTCTATTTTGGTGGTATCTAGCTGTTGTGTGTGCATTTTATTTGTTTTTTTTTCGGTTTTATAAAAAATTGACTATATTTCGACCTTGGAAATTTTCGCAAGCTTCGACGTCAGAAAATAATTTTGATGCTGACATTGATAACGATAAAGAGGACATTTTTTAATTTAATTTTAGTAAGTTTTTTTATCTAAATACTTTTAAAGCCAACCCTACAAAATATCTGTGATGTGGCAAGGACGGTGCAGTAACCCAGAAGTGATTCAAATATGATGGTACCGGAAAAAATCCTTATAAAAATGGAGTTTACAGCTTACCAAGTTAATTAGAAATGTTTTTTAGTGTCACAATTTTTTTTATATACTTTCCTTAGAATAGCAATGTTTAAGAATTCTTAACAAAAAAATTACGAAATTTTGTATGATGACGTAAACTCATTAATATGTGGTCGCGTATAGAGACGACGCGACGTATGATTTTTTTGCTAACACTATAAATTTTTAACATTGTTTTCTTTATATCGTTTGCGTAGAATTTATCTTTAAAAATCCACCCGATACCAAACTAGCAATCGCGTTGCGAAAGCTTTCTATAAGGCGTCTAAGCATCAAATCTCGTTTTTTTGAAGTGGCTTGTGATAATATCTCGTCTCGAATAAAAGCACGTGTACGTGGCGCGTTCACGACGAAGCGATCCATCAATTTAGGTCGAAATAAAAGCTTATTGGGTCCTTTGAACTCGGAAGCTAAATTAGAGGCGGTTTGTTTGTGTGTTTAAGCGATTTTTGCGAACCAACACTTTCGACTACATTGATTGATTTATTGGTTATTTGTGGGATTTCCGTACAACAAGAATACAACAACTAATTAATTCGTTGAAGTGAAACGAAGAGTTGTATTAATTTTCGAAATATCCTCTTTCCTTTCATAAACCATCACTTATCAACGTTTTCAAATAATAAATGTGACACAATTTATGAAATATTTCTGATAAAATAGCCGTTCATTGTTTTATATGATGGTCAGTGCACTGATAACACTTGATTAATGACAACGCCGAAGCGAGAGTTTTCGACAACGTTTCGTGCAGAATTTAAACGCTGTACGCTTCGATTAAATTAACTGTAAATCTTGGAGTGACGTTCGTGATGAGTGACCTTGGAGGTGATGGGTGGTTTACAAAAAGGGGGTTGTTGAGTCTAGGTTTTTTTTTATCTAATCAATGAAGTCTTGTTCTTTAAAATTAGTTGTACAACGCTTTTATATCGTAATATCAGTCAAATCTAAATGTTTAACTCTCAAATATCTCAAACAAAATACAAAATCCATTTAAAGTCTGACGGTACAAAGAATGTGGTACAACTATTGAAATAATTACTATATGTATTATTTCTAAATGTCTAGCAATAAAAATGGACGAGCTTTTAACACGCACTTGGCGAAAGTAAAGTACTAGATTCTGTTATGAGCGATTAAAATAACAATAAGAGAAAGAAAGTTTGATAAAATAACTCTAGATCCTAGAAACACTGAATGAAATTCTGTGAAATCATTCTTAGATCCGCATCCAGCAAATTCTAGCAAGGACGTTCGAGTATATAAGCAGGGATATTGACCGGCATTCAATCGGTTAGCGAGAACCAGACAAAGTGGGATATTTATAAGCGACTTGATTCAATTAGATCGACGGCGATTGTAGTTAGTTTTTTATTATTTTTGTATTGGTGTGCATAGTGTAAATAATTGCTTTGTTATTAATGCAACTAAACGAACTTTGAATTTGCACAAACGTTGTAATACTTTTGTAGGTAAGCGTAAAAGTACATTCATAGAATTCTGGTTTTAATAAAATAGCCGTACCGCATTAGAATTCTTATAACACTTGTTCTTAAAGCGACTGCAAAACTGTTTATTGTCTATCTAAATAACTTTGACCGGTGTAGCAATAAAAGAGGTGGAGCTTTTTAACAATGTGTTTGTCAAAAGTACGAAACACTTTCTTTTATAATCCCGTACCGTATTAAATCCTTAGTTATTTTATGACTCTTAATGCATTTTTATAATTAAGGTTCTTTCTTAATTTTGATGTTAGGGGTTGGGTCATGAATCGCACTAAGCCGGCATTCAGTTTTTCGGGTACTAGAAATGGTTGGTAACTACTTGTAAAATTCTTGTGCACTCATTCCATCTATAGAAACTAAAATCAATTGACTATATTTTAGAACAGTATAAATCGAGGGATCACCCTGATTTCGGTGATTTTATTTTTATAATCTGCATAACGAGAGAGTAAAAATAGGCCTAAAAACACCTCAAAGAGTAAAATTCTTGCAATTCTTCGTGTAACACGTTCTAGCAGCAACTCTAAAGGTAATTTCAGACAATGCCTAAAGGGCTTAGTTGAGAATCTATTAACAAAATTGGCTAGTTTCGAATAATTATTAAAAAACACCACGAAACAGTAAAATTTAACACAATTTTAGAAAAAACGTGGCTGAAATGGTTTACAGTTTAACAATTTAGTTTTTCCAAATTTTTGGGATCTCACTCTAAACAGGAAAACAACAAGGTGACTTCATAAACTTCAAGACTTCGTGACGCAGCCCCAACAATCTTTTTTGATCTTGGTACGCTCTTAATTTCGATTCTAATTCTAATAAGATTCTGACCGGTTAAGAATAATTTGCCGGCAATAATTCAGACTCAAAATGAAGATAAGCAGAAAATAAGAAGAGAAAGTAATATAGGACTAATAAAAATAAATGCTTATAAGTAGTGAGTGGAATTGGCGAAATTCATTGACGTATGTTGGCAAGTCATTTACTACACATTGAAAAGAAGAATTTCATACTGTTTAAGTTTATTTATTTATAATTTTCAATTATTTTGTAGATTTGCTAGCCACCAGGAAAATTAAGGATTGTGTGTGGCTCTGAAGATAATTTTTTAGCAGATATTGATATTTCTTCAAAATCGTCGATTCTGATCTTCTTTTAGATAATTATCTTGGCAGAAACTGGTTTAGTTGAAATTTAAATAACGCTTAAAGTTATAAAACATTGACTTTGACGGTTCTATTGTCTACTATTGTCTTATTTTTTGGTTACTTATTGTTCAAAGTGTCTCTTCGTTATTTTTTAAATCGATTACTGTTTTTTCTGGCACTTTCTAGCAAAGACGTTTGATTATATAAGGAAAGAAACTGACCGGGAGTTATTCAGTCAGTTAGTGAGAACCAAACAAGCGAGTGAGAAGGATTTGTATTTTTTGTCTTTTTCCACCAGTCGTCTTTTCTCACATTCCCAACTTATTTCGAAAAGTTGGTGAATTGTTTTATTGTTAAATAAATGATTTTCTTTAAATTTTAAAAACCATATTTAGTTTCTTTGGTTTGACTTAGTTATGGGGAGTTAGATAAGAAAAATGGAACACAAAAAGGACAGAGGAAGGTTTTAGAAAAGCAAAATAAGATTCTGGAAGCGCTAGAAAATAAATAAGAGAAATTTGAAAAAGAAGAAAATTTTTAGAAGATATGGAAAGACGCTAGTTTTAAGAAAAAGATGAACAAAGGAAGATTCTAGAAGAACAAAAGAAGTATCTGGAAGAGCGTGAAGAACAACTATGGAATAACAAAAATAAACAAAGAACAATTCTAGAAGAATAAAAGACAATTTTAATTGGGAGAAATTAGATTATTTTTAATTGGTAGCACGAATATTTGGCAGAGAAAGCTTTGACACGATAATTTCTTGGAATTGCGCTTTATTTTGGATTGATTTTTGTACATAACTTTCGGCCACTATAGTGATCGTGGCGTTTTAGTGATGTAATATTACCACCAGCATCAACCAATATTATCGCATAACTGATACGGAAGAAATGTCCGGTATATAAATGCTAACATTATGGTCGTCTCTCCAATTCATGAATTCAGAGTAATTTTTTTTTATAGGTTTTAGCAGATTTTGCCGGCAACAAAGACTTTTTTGGTGATTCTGGCTTGTTCTACAATTTCTGGAAGCGTAAGATTTTTTATTTTACAGTCACTTTCTTTAATATAGACTCGTTTCCTGTTAATTGTAATTGAAAATCATTGCAACCTGTCACAATTTTAAATGTCAAGGGATAAATATTTAAATCTTGCTGTAGAACATCGTTTTTATTAGGCAAAATTTGTATCTTAATGAAAAATTTGTATCACAATGAACATCATTAATGTACAGGTAATTTGCAACTAATAAACCAATTAGAGTATGGGAGTAGAAAAAATATATTGTATACATAATTTCAATAAACAGTTTTGAGGAGATACACAAAATTCTGCTGTTGCTTTCTTTGACCTCTTTTTTTCTGTGATAAATTGATTTTTGTGTAGGTATAAGGTTAAATTTTTTACTTTGTTCTTTAACGACAGAAATTTTTAATTTTACCTTTAATATTTCTATCGATCAAATACCTTCACCACCTGTCAAAGCCGGACCAGTCCAAACAAGAATTAATAATTTATTTTCTTGCAAATTTTTTCGTTGGTAACTTTTCCTGAACTTATTTGGTTTCACATAAAGGAAATTCTTTCATGAAAGCATTAGAAGCATTTTTAGCCTCTTCGCTGAAACTGACATTCTGTTATAGAAAGAAAACTTTTCTAAAAACCGAATTAAAACGTGCCAAGCTGTATCTGACGTCAGAATATTTTTAGTGCTGGAGGGACTAAACGTATCTAATTAAAGTTTGAAAAATGCATAAAAACATCGTTTACTTGACTATTTATTTTGTATTTAATATTTTATAATACAAAGTGAAGTGGAAAACGCTCCTGCAAACACTTGTTAATTCTTGCCTCATATTTAAAGCTGTTTAGGCGTAGAGTTTCATCTGCAACATCAACTGTTAAGTCTTTGTAATCTGCTGTTAATTAGTTAATGGCTGCATAAACATCTGTGCTGAACTGGAGTTTTAATTTTTTTTTATTTTTGCATGATTATTATGTTCAACAAATCTATACAGGGTGATTTAATTTTACAAGTAAGTGGCACTATTTAAAATATTTTTTTGGGATATTCTAGCATCCTTGTTTAACGCATGTCACATAATGAGTTGAAAAGAATAATTAGATATGAAGTTTATTAAAGTCGTTGCAATCAAGTTATGACCAAAAACCTTAAAGCAGAGAAAGAAATAATGAAAACCTTGCAGCAGACGATTTCAATTTAAAACTTAAGATAAAGACTGGATACAACTTAAAAAAAAAATGTTTGACAGAATTAGCCAACACAGAGGAGAAGATAAAAGTAATGTCAAACAAGCACAAATTAAATGACGTTAAAGGAAAAAAAACTTTTATTAATACTGATTTAACAAAGATGGACAGAGAAAAGAGAGAAAAAAAGATAAGGTACCCGAAAAGAGGAGTTGTATAGATGAAACAAAAGTACAGGCACTATTCAGCAGATATAATAGAAAACGAGGTACTTGTTTCAAAAAATTAATGCATATTGAAGATGCGATACGAGAAATTACGACAAATACAGTAGTTAACAGAAAGTTTAGTGAGGTGGGCACACCATTTTCAAGAAATATTAGCAGCAGGCAGAAGAAAGAGAAAATTATGATAAATGTAAAAATAGTTAATGAAATATAAAAAAAATAATAAATAAAAAAAAGTTTCTCGGGATTAATAGTGAAAAATAATCGGGAGAAAAACAGAACAGATGACATTATGAACGAGGAAGAGAAGAGAGGAAATTGAGGAAGTTCTAAACAACTGCAAAAAGAGAAAGCAGGGTATCTGTGGAAATGCTAAAGACCAGGAGAGAGGTTACGAAAAGAACCATTTACGAAATTATTGTTAAAATTTGGAGAGAACAGAAGATGTCAAGTACATGGAGCGAGGTATTAATTTGTTTGTTACATAAAAAAGTGGAGAGGTCTAAATGCGAGAATTACAGAGGAGTATACTTACTGGTTATATAAAATAATGGTCTTAATAATAGAAAAAGAGGAATGATAAAGAAAATAAAGAGTCATTTGGTCAATACCAATGTAGACTCAGGAAACACAGATCAGTAATGTTAAGAAACCATTGATACAATTAGAAGGGATAAGTTACAGCAACCACTGAACAAATCGGAGCAACAAAAAATTTTGTATACTTGATGAATGTAAAGATAAAGGACACTGAATATAGAGTCATGATAAACGAGTAAATATTGGATAAATCTACTGTAAGGAAAGGTCTGAGGCAGGGAGATTTTTTATTGACGAACCTATTTAATTTAGTACGTGTTAAAGAAAATCTAACTTATAGAAAGAGAAAAAAAACAGAAAGTAAAACTAAGGGGATAATTTATAAGCAATTAGTTTAAATAATGGCTTACGTTGATGATTTAGTAATTTTGACTTAGTAAACAGAGACTGATCGAAGGGTTTAGAAGACTAGAAAAGACAACGAGAGACAAAAGTTTAAGAATTAGCGAAGAGTTAAGAATGTATGTGCTGTTAGAGGATTAAAAAGAACAGCTTACAATTAGAACAGGAAAAACAGAGTACGAATACAACTTGAGTGACAATAAATGACAAGCCCGACCAAAAGAAGCGACACACAAGAGCGAATTACAATAGTAAGAGACAATATCGAGGAAAAATAGTAGAATTTAGAATTAGACCGTTAGTGAGAAGCTATGAAGCGAGCTGAAGCGAACTATGGAAAATTAACAGAGAGAAATTCGGTTACATGGGGGAGGGGAATATTTATGGAGACAAAAAAGTAGCAGATCGATGGATGAGAAGAACAAATGAAGGATCTTGGTCTTGTCTAGTTGATAAGGACATAGAAACTGAGATAATTGGGCTATGTAGTATGAATAGGTGACGAAAGGTCGACAAAACAAGTTTTGACTGAAAAAAAAGGCAGGAAAAAGAGAAAAAAGGAGACCAAGAACAAAATAACGAGCAGCTACACACAGAAAAAGAATTGGAGGAATTAGGTGTAAGAAACTGGAGGTGTTTGACACAAGACAAGGCTAAATTGAGGACGATTTGTAATAACGCTATGAGCATATTAAGCTTGACGAGCTGAATCTATCTTTAACTAAGTAAACTGCATTCAATTTTTCTAATAAACTTAGTTAATTATTTAAATTGCGTTTTGATTTTTTTCACGACGTCAATGTACTTTTTCGAGGTGGCTATCATCAATAAATTAATATATTTTTATTTAAATGTATCGAAAGAAATCAATTGCTTTGGTCTGAAAGTTAACAAAAGGAAAAAGCTCGAGCTGTTGGAGTAATAATATCCGTAATATCGGGAAATAATCTCTTTAGTAATTTTTTCTTCGTCGGAGTGAACCGTTCCCAATAACAGAATAGCGTTTTATACTTCGCTCATAGTTTGCCAACTTTTTATAAATTCCCAGCACTTGGTCGTATATTAAATTTCTGAACTTGGTTCCCTCGAGGGAAAGTATTTGACTGATCTTTTTGGATAGGTCAGACACGTAGACTTTTATTTTATAGAATACGGGAGTTACCTTGTCGAGATCGATTTGCTTGTCATGCGTTAATAAAACGCTCTTCTATTAATGTCTCGATTCATTAATTAATAGCTGTTTGAAACATATTTAATGACTCACGTGTAACCGACTGTAAACTAATGTGTTTGTCTTGTTTCAGGTGAGTGGTTACATGAAATATTCTTAACATCCTCTTGGGACAACCGACCTGAAATACATCCATTCGTATCAAGTAAGTCGCTGCTTATAAACCATGGATTATCTGAACTAGGACTAGTTTATTAGACCTACCCGAAATTAAGCGTTCTCGACGAATTATTATTGCATGTCTTCATTACGATACAACGGTTTGTCAACGTTGACCTACCAAATAACATATCACGCACACAAAGACGCATAAATAAAATATAAATTCCTTAACAAAATTAGAGTATATACATTAGTGTGGGCCAAAAAAATCTAATATTTTTTTAAAGTTCCGACACTGAAAAATTGGTACTTAGGCATCTTTAGAAAATGCTTTTTAAAGATATGCTCTTAATTTTATTAGGAAGGACTTCTTCATCTGAGTTTTGAAACGTCTTGAAATTACCTGAAAAATGTTTTTTCCAGTTGATTACTAAAACTAGAATTTTGCGAACTTAAGAAACGCCGAAAAATAAATCTTTAGCAGCCTAGGTCGCTAAAGTTGTTATGGCAACTTTATAGAATTATTTTTATTGGAAAGTCGATAACCTACAAAGAACTATTTATTTAGATACATGAAAATGAAATTAACAGTTTTGAGCATATTGGAAACTAGTATCGCTAAATGAAAAACCATTTTTTTTCTCATTTACAGCAGCGATTTGATGTGATGAATTGCAAACAGAAGATGATGTTACTGCTAAAATTGAAATGACAAAACGAAACACACAGATGCAGGTGTACTTAGTTTTTCATGAAGATAAGTTAAAATTGCCTCTTTATTTGGTGTTGTTACTTCATTTTTTGCTTTCCACTCACAAAACAAGGTATAGTCTTTCTCATATTGTTTGCGAGATTTAGCAGTAAGTAAATTCGAAACAATATTTTTAGTTTTTTTATTTATGATATTATCATAACAGCCAAATGGTACTTAAAAACGTACATATTTTATTATGCCTCACATCAATTATCAATTCTCTTAAGAATCAATTTGATAATTTAGAGAACTTATGCAAAAAAATCTTGTATGCACCACGTCGGCTAAATAGTTTTAGGGAACTCATCTTATTAAAGACTCGGTTCCTACGTCGCCACGTCTTTAATTACGATGCGTCCGTCTCCTAAAACTACATTTTGCGTACTTGATACATAAATAGCTATAGTAGTTTTAATAGAGATACACAAAAAAGTAATTTTGGACTGTTTAAAGATAAAATTGATTGATTTACACCTTGTCCGTTCTCGTTGTGCGATTTAAACATGTTAATTAAATTTAGAACAGGGTCTAGTATACACCTACTGGAAACAAATTTAATTTTCTTGCATGTTAGGATGCTGACAACCCTCTCGTAATGATCTCGCGTTTATTAAAATTCATAATAAACAAAAGCTCAGTTTCAATTAATTTAATTAAACCGTGGCCGACTCAAAGTCAACATTTTTTGTTCGTTTAATGGAAAGCAATCAACAAACGTATTATTCTTTATAGCTAATTTGAGAAATAGTAAACAGAGATATTTAGTTTAATTCTGTGGTTTATAACCTACTAATAAAAATGGCCGTAAAGTTTTAACAATGAAGAAGAAATCTCTATGAGCCCTCTAAATGGGGTGCACGTTTACAATTAACGGTTAAGATCTCGTCTCGGTATTAGTTTGGGTGGTTGTTTGAATTGTACTGGAGGTAATAGAATATTGGATTAATTAGCGTTTCCTTAATTAGCACTGTACACAAGGTAATATTTGCATTTTAGCAACGACGGCCGTCTCATTTCTAAATGCAAACTTGGCCTGACGAAAATTGCCTCCGAATAGGTTACACAAACACTATAAATTACACGCTGGCTTGATACAACCCCAAACAAGCAAAAAAACAGTACTAACACACGCGACATAGAAAAAATAACATTAACAATAACATCCTTATTATTCTTTAAAGTAATGTTATTTGACCTCAATAAACTGTTGAAATATTTGGGATCTTACCACAAGCAAATCGTCGGCGAACATTTAAGGCGATATAAGTGTGGTATTGAGTTGTTTAGTTATTGAAAGTTATTTTGGAATTATTTGATCAAATTTTGTTGTTTAATATATTATTTGTTTAAAAATCTTTTTATTTCAGGAGGAATTCCAATTTATTATATCGAAATTTACAAAGTAAAGCATCTTGTTTGACTTCTTTTACCAACAAATTTAAACAAATTTTTTTTATTGTGTTACCATAAAAAAACAATCATAATTAAGCGTAAATCAGGCGAAGAAAAACATTTGAGGAAGAATGCGGAATAAAAAATAGTATTTAATAGATATTTGGATAAATATATCAAAACACATTTTATCACTTTGGGAGGTAAGACTTGAGACACTCGGTGTATAAACATACATTTTTATTTTGTAGATGATGTATTAACATAATTATTGTTGTAACAGTTTCAGGTGATACCCAATCTTACTCATCTGATAAATTGAGTGAAATAATAAATGACATGACTAATTGGTGTAAAATTAACTAGTTAGAAATTAATCATTATAAAATGAATTTCAGTCAAGTATTATGATTCAAAAAAGGCTACCAATATACTCGTAGAGAAATTAATGAGAGTTGACTTGTTTAATTTCTAGGAATTTAAATTGGTTGCATTTTAAAGAGTTTTTTGTGCATTACCAATAATTATAAAATTATAATTCAAGAACGACTAGTTTGTGAAGAGTAGAGGGAGTTGTTTAACAAATTATAGATGATTGTTTGCTAAAATATAATGTATAAATTAAAAATCGTCAACGGCAGGCTAACTGACGTGATGTTACTTGTTGTTTTATTGCCTCCTTATATGTACATTATTATGATTTTGTGAGTATTGTTATGTACTTTTTTTTAAATTTACATTTTTACACTAAATTAAATTTTAATGTGGGTGAAAAACTAAAAAAAGTGAGGTAACATAATTACATATTTTATAATGTTGCAAAACTACGTATGACTCTAGGCATTTAAACAAGAATATAGCAACCAGGAAACTAGAGACCGGATTTTGGGTTACTGCCCAGTTGCCAAAATTCAGTGTAGCGTAACCTAAAGTAATGTATGTACCTGCATTGATTAGAGAAGTACATTATACAATATGGTAAAAAAGCGTTTAATCTAGCATTACAAAGTAAGAAGCGCTTAATTAAATAATTTAAGAAGTTAAATTTGATAAAAGAAACCTTTTGTAACTCTGTTTTTAAAAGTTAGCACTAATCTAGGCTATAGCAAAATGTTTTCTGTTTTCAATAGCAAATTGTTTTGGTATATAATATACTCATTAAAGTAGTCTAGCCATTTTATCTTTCAAGATCCTTTGACCTAAAATTGTTTTTTCTATTTATTTGCAATCAAAAAATACCTTAAATGAATTAAATTTACAAGAGTTTGTAGAAAAACATTTGTTTTTTATTTTGAACATTATTTTTTGCTTTTGCCTTTATGTCTGTGTGATGTAAAAGAGATTTTTATCTCTCAAGTAAATCTGTTAAATTAAACGTCAAACGGACAGTTTGACATAAATGAAGAGTGGGGGCTGACATAGAATTTTCTGTCCTAGGGCGGAAAACGCCATTTTCTGTTACATTTTGAGGGCTGTTGCTGTGTTTCATTTTTGTTAAGGATAGGCGAAAAATATCTTAGAAAGGCTCCGAAATATTTCTAGTTATTTTTTTAAAATAAAAGGTCGGATATGTCGTTTTTGTTTAGGAAGGGGTACAAATATTGTAGTACTTCACCTTCTTAACGGGGGCTTTAAAAATAGACTATTTTAAACATTTATTTTAGTTTAAAAACAGGCCTTTTTTAATTAACATAGAAAAACATAGAATCTTATTGGTGGTAGTCGTTTTTGGGGTGTTGTCATTGTCTTTAGAATTTGCCTTATTCGGAAAAGAAATTGCGCTATCCGAGTGTTCTTTTTTTTTGATAAAACTGAAAATAACTAAATGAAAATAACTGATGAAAATAACTAAAAAGGTTAAAAAAACATTCTGGTTACTTTTCGAAAGCCTTTTTTTCTGTAACGTATCAGGTGGATCAAATTTATGAATCAAAGCGTTTTTTGACTAAACTATAAAGAATTTAGAAAAAAGTAAAATATAGGCATTAAATGGTTATAAAAAGCTACCGGAGCCTATGTTTAGAGAAATGTTATTTTTTTATATTTTTAAGATAACTGTAGCAACATTTTTGTTTTTTCGGGACACGTGTTGCTACAGTTAACTTAAAAATTTAAATATTTTTTTAAACAAAGTTTTTTGTAGCATGTTTATAACTATTCAATGCCTATATCTTAGTTTTTCAAAAATGTTTATAGTTTAGTCAAAAAACGCCCCGATCCATACATTTGGTCCACCCGGTATAACATTCTCGCTCGCTACTAGCCAGTACATACCTACAGGCTGTCCCAAAATTCGGGACCAAAATTTTTGATTAGTTGTCAATTACGGTATAGGAAACACGTAAAAAATGTTTAAAAAAAATTATTTCTGTTTCACTATTTGACATCTGCAATAATCTTAATTAATAACTAAAATAGTGAAGCTTAAAAGGTTAAATTGTATGATACAAAAATTTGGTTTTAACTGGTTTATTAGAAAAAATTTAAAATTGAAACTCCAAATTTTTAAGGCTGGTTGAGTGGTTGTTATAAAATACTTTGAAAGACGAAAAACTTACTGAATGCAACAATGAAGCCAACCGTTATACGGCATTTATTAGTTAGTAAAGCAAATTTTGTCTAAATTTAGCTAATGACAAATTCAAGCGAAATTTCCAGAAGTTTTTTTGATAATTTTATACAGGGTTATTCACGTAAGAGCTTGACCAGGTAGAAATGCAACCCAAAATACAGTTTGTAGGATTTTGAGAGAGAATAAGTTTTATCCGTACCATATACAACTTGTCCAAGAGTTAAAACTGACAGATTACCCCAAAAGGCTCCAGTTTTGCAATTTTGTTATAATAGATGATATAGTGGAGTAAAATCGGGCTAAAATAACGCCTATTTTTGAAATGAAGGTGCATATAACCACATGAGACCTTTACAGTCTTGTAAAGTATCATCTTGGCCATCTGAAATCGTTATTACAACTTTTTTTAGTAGGACCGAACTTTGTAAAATAATTTTTTTTATGTCTGAGCAAAAATTTTCAAAATCGTGTTTTTTAAAACATACATCACGCTTATAAATTAACCACTTAAGCTAAAATTTTGAAATTTTGTTTACTTATAGAGAAAACCAGAGCGCATCTAACAGTGATAACAGATTTTAGAAAAAGTTTTTTGTTTTTGAGAGAGGGGTTTCCAAAGTCACTCGATGCGAAATTGTGCATTGACAATTTCACTATGCGGGAAGCTATGTGAATTATTAAAAATTTTACCATCAAATGTGCATTTTCGTGTTCACCAAACTTTAAGTTTTCTGAAAAAAAATCAGGTTATTTCCTAATTGTCTTTTAAAGTTGATAAAGCAATAATTTTCTTTAAATCAAATTCAAATCTAGCCCCCAAACCAGACAACCCAATAGTTTCCAAAATATTAATTTTTTAAAAAAAGGCTGTGTCGCACTGCTCGTCCGCGCCGGATGCGTTAAATTTCTGTATACTTATTCGCACCATCCAACACAGGAATACAGAACTATTTAAAGGTTAATAAATTAAATAATTGATAAATACTCTTGAAACATTATCACTATTAATCATCACTTGCTACCAGTGTTTGCCAATATAAAATTTTGGTCAAATTTTTACTGTATTAATTGTCCTATATTTCGACTGTTTTTTATATACATGATGTGAACTAGATTAGGTCGAATGTTAATTTTTTGTTTAGGTACTATACAATAATGTAAAAAACATTTACCTAAAGCACTTACATCTTAATTTTAAATTTGATGGAAGCGTCCTTTCTTTCTCGAAGTGGAGTGATTTTCTTTATTTTATTTATCTTATTTTTAATTAAAATGTATATGCCATTGTTATATACTTTATCTAACTTTTAAATTTAGACAATTTATGCAGTTATTAAACTACAAAAAATCTAGAAAATTCTGTAAATATGTTGACAAACATTGAGATACTTTTTATTTACTGGTTGTTTTGATAACAACAATTTATGTTTCTTTGTCAGTAAATGCCACGGTATTAAAACGTTGGAACTTCTACAAATAATATAGCAATTATGAAGAAGCTGATACCTGACTAATTTTACATCTGTTGTACGAATATAAAATGCAACAAAATTCAATTTTAGTAAAATCTGTAGATACGGATATTTTAATTATCCTGATTTACCATTATAATTGTAATTTACTTAAGGCAGATCCACAACAAAATTTGTCTCTTTTTATTAATTTAGGCTATGGCTTCAAAACAAAATTTGTTTCAATTCCAAAAGTAGTAAATCATTTTAAAGACAAAATTTGCAGAAATTTTTTGGCGCTTTACGCTTTCAACGGATGTGACATAACACTTTTTTTATTTTATAAAATTAGGAACAAAACAGCATTCGATATTTTTGTTAAAAGTATAGACGCTGTTAATTTGCACGAGATAGCTACTACAATGCCTGATGTAAACAAAAGCATTGAAGTAGTCACAAATTTTTTTTGGCATTATTTAGAAATAAACATAATGATGTCAAAACAAAATAATAGGAATTATGTACCATTTAAGCTTGAAATCACAAAAATCAGCTTCAGAAATACTATCAACTAACGATTTCTCACAACAGCATGTTTTAAGGTAATTATACATATAAAAAATATATAATATTTGAATTTTTAACGAGTGTTTAATATTTTAGAAGTATATATCAATTAAAAATTTGGATGGCAAGCCATATGCAAAATATACCGAAATTAAACGCCACAATATGGCCGGTCAATAAATGACAGTGGCGATTTTAATTCGACTTACTGTAGGTAGACAACCGTCTTAACATGAAGACTTCTAACTAATTAATAATTAATAAATTAAAAATGCCAAGTCTGGAAATCCTGTCTGATGTTTGTTTTAAAAAACACGATTTTGGAAATTGTTGCTCCGACATAAAAAAATTAATTTTACAAAGTTCGGTCCTACTAAAAAAAGTTGTAGAAAGCGATTTCAAATGGCCAAAATGATACTTTATACGACTGTAATGGTCCCGTCTGGTTATACCTTAAAATAAAAATTTTTGCAAGAAAGAAATCTTGTAGGACGGCGATTTTACTCCACTAATAGCAATTATCTATGTTTTATGTGGATTACGATAATGATTATGATAATCTAGTTACATAAATCGTATTTTGGGTTACATTTTCACCTAGTCAGGTTCGTCATCTTACGTGAATAACCCTGTATATTAGTTTTATATCAATTTTTATTCAATGTTATCAGTTGTAATTTGGGATAAATTGCGTGTTGATGGTTTTTTAATTTGTGGCTAAATAATATGTGTATATTGTCGAATTAATAATAGTACATGACTTTATTAAATATCATGTCAATAGAACCAAATTGTGGGTTTTTCAAAATAAATAAATAATACAGTATAGTAGTACATTAGAATAAATAAATGAAATATACACTAAGGAATAAAACTGTAAGCATGAGTGATAATCTTATGCGCGAGCAGCATAGCGTGTAATTTCAAGAGTGCATAAATGTCATATAACTCAATTAATATACCTACTTTGGGAAAATTCACAGAATTATGCAAAACAACTAGTAAATTAGTCTGACGAAATATGAAATCTCACATCAACCTATTTTTGCAGTGGTTTAGTTTTCAAAAAAAAAAAAAAAAAAATTAAATCATTCGTGTAATAGTTATTGATTTCTCAAATTGGTTATAAAGTGGTGTTTAACTTTGGTGCGTCTATATTATCAGTAAAATCGTCGATATTAAATTATGGAGTATGCACTCGACTAGCATCCGATGTGGCTGGTGTCTGGTGTAGAGTATCAAACAGTTTAGATATATGCGATGGTGTCTTTTTACACACAAACAAACATACCCAGACGATTGTGTTTGTTCAAGTGGGGTCGTATGATTACCCGTTCAATTGCTCATAGTTCAATTGTCATACCACCCACTGGGTGTTCGGTTTCCACAGACAATAGAAGACTGATCACTAAGCTCTTTTGGATTATTGCCATGACACTCATCTCTGTCTATAGAGTGTGTGTGGTGATTGTCTGTGTTATCTCTCATATCTTGGATTCTTATCACTCGTGTTTAATTGACGTGTGTTTGCACCAGGAGGGCCAGCCTGAGTTCGATTTATCCTTTTCCACCCCTCGGCGCCGACTGCTGATGAATAAAGTGTCTCCGCTGTAATCTGTGATTCTGCACACGCCCCCAAAAGAACCCTCCTTCCTCTCTCGCTCCTTAATATCCTCCTTCCTGTCCTTTCTACACCCTTCCTTCTTCTTCGTCGGCCTCCAGAGAATCGACCCATATCGGAGACACCCCCGTTCCAACTTATTTACCCATACAATCGTGATGAGGGAATAGATAATGTTCTACTTGCGGTAATTAAAGCCGCCAATTTCGTGCAAAAACTCATTACCTGCTAAAAGGGAGCGGCACACAACTACACTTACATCATAAAAAAAACAATCATATTATATACCGGGACAGTTTTTTATCTCTGAAAATAGTTTGACAATTAAAATAGTATATTAAAGAACGCGTTTCGAAAAGTCAACAAGAATGAGTGCTACAATGTCTTGAGAAACGAGTACTTTATGCTATTTTTCTACTTTGCGCGTTTTGCGTGATTTTAAGTAAAAAAGTTAGTTATTCAATTTTTAGGGACTTTTTGTTAATACGAGATAGTTGGTAATAAATGTCACGAAAGTGTGAAATGTTTTTTGAAGTATTTTCAAATTTGTCTAAAATTCTATGTAAGTAACTCACAAATGATTCTTTTTTACCCACCGTATCGGTTTTGATTGAGTATTCCAATTAACATAAACACAGTAAGGAAAATCTTTAAAAACATTGCAACATTATTCTTAAATTACCAAATTAATTGCGATTCTCATCGTTATTTCAGACCAAGAGGTGCTATACACTCATCTAGCAAATAATTTGTAACTTAACAAAAGCTATGGGGGTTGTAAACTGTAAAAATAGTGGCTGTAAGCTGTTTTATTTTAAAGCTGCTCTAACCTCAAATAGAAAGTTGAAGTTACGTCATTGTAATTTTCGAATATTATTTTATAGGTTAATTGCGACACACACACACACACACACAAAGACCTTGGTGAGATATGCTAGTCATCAAGTACAACAAAATTTATTCGAATAAAATTATTATAATTTCAACGCTGACATAAACGCTGAAACGTCACCAATGACAAACAGAGCGAGTCAACAAGAGTGAAATTTTCTGAAAAATCAAAATAAGAAATGTTTTCCTCTTTTAAATTCGATCTGGGAACATACTGTATTTTTTATTATTATGGACTGAGCTGTTAACATTACCAAGTTTTGTTTATCTTTGTAAAAAATTGCACTTTAGTGCCGTAGGTTGGCACCTAGGCAACTATGACCTAACTATGCGGCATGTTAATTTCTGTTAAATGCATATCCAGCAGTCGGCGTGTCTGGAACTTAATTGTGAAGCAAGTTACATAAACAATGTTAGCGCAAGTTGGGCATGTTAGACACAATGTGTTGGTCTCTCGACCCTCCATTAGAGAGCGAACGACTGAAAGAGGAGAGTGGAAAAAAGCGGTCGCATCTCGAGGCGATAATATCGGAAATGCGTTTCGATGATTAGTACATACATTGAGAAAGGGTGTAGTATGCTGGAGGACAGAAGAGTGGTCGGCCACGGTTTCTAGCCTCGAGGGAGCTAGAAAAGGACCGGCTTTAATCCCGCATCGGCTCTCCCGCATCATGCGGTCCCATATTGCACACGTAGATTGGGTAGAGCTGTAATTACTGCTGTTATGAGTATTATCCTTTGGCGAACAGACGCACGAGACGGACGATTTATGACCGAAGCAAACATCATAGCATCACGACACGAATTCGAAAGGATCATCATAGAAATTGAAAATGCTCAGCAAAGTCTCTACTACAACTGACTATACTAGGAATAGTGGAACCAAAGCAATCCAAGGAAATAAAATTGATTGACATTCTATTTTCACAAGTAGATAGATGAATGTATCAAAGAATTTAACACAGTTGATCTATAATTTCACAGCACTCTAGACTCCAGAGTATGCTGAAAATGTTTCTTTGCACTACTCTACTAAAAATCAAGTGACTACGCACTGAGCGAACAATTGCGACCGTTAATTTTACAATCATCTTCCGTTTTTACCGCACTAGTGCCTGCAAAGAGCACAGGACTTTTTCTCGTTTAAAAAACGTTTTAATATTCGATTATTGTATCAGAGCCCAAGTATATATTAAAACAATGAACTTTACAGATAAAACAACAGAAATGCATTCACAATATTGCATTTAAAGTTTAAGTTTAAGCAGCGTCATTTGTGAGAAATTGTTAAGACATTAAAATGTCAAATTTTGAGAGGAGATTTTAGTAACTTGAAAAAAATCTGACAGTTACTTACATTATTGACATCAGCGCACTTGATTTTTTCGACAAATTAGAGATAAATATTAAAATTATCGTTTTTCGGTCTTGTGGAGGATCCGTGCAAAAAACAATATACAAGAGACCTACGGGAACAGTTTTGCTTTATTCGTGCGTTATTCTTTATATGCGAAATATATGTTACCGAGTTTATTGTGTAACTATTTTGGTCTCGTGAACGTTAATCATATTATTACTTGTCAGTTAAATGTCAATTTACAATACCGGTTTTGTAAATTAACTGTTTTATGTACTAGGAAATTAACGTTTACGAGTTACTTTAACATTAAAGTATTTATATATGAATTTATATGGTTTAAAAAATTAATTAAAAAGGTATAAATTTTGTAATAAATGCTTTCTTTAATTTTTTATATTGAAAAATTGTAATGAAGTGAAAAGAACCAAGTCGTCAAGCTTGGCAGCACTGAAAATACTAAATGACATGTAGCGTGAATCCGAAATTAACAAAATTTCGTCAAAATTTAAGTTAAAAACTTGTGATTTGTATGCAAAAAGCAACCAGCAAATGTTTTCTTGTAGATTTACCTAAAAATAACGTTAGGTGGGAGTTTTATGTTTGTGTGTTTAGGTAAGGTGAACTTAACCTCACATATGATTAGCTCTTTTCAAGTTTTTATCTAATAACCACTAATAAAGACAGCGCAATTTGAGAGAAGTTTAGTCTAGCAGTTCCGTAAGTTAACAGATTTAATTTCAACAAATTTATTAAAATTGCAAATTGTGATTATAAATATTGTCTTTTAATAATTTCTTCGGACAAAAAATCTAATACAGTTGTCGTACGTTAGGTAATTTACAGTGCTTAGACTTATATGATCCTCGCCTTTGGCTCGGGCCTGAAACTAAGTCTGCGCACTGTAAATTTTACCTACAGTACTCTAATGTAAATAACTAATACATAGTTTTTTGAGGTAAACGATGTAACCATTCTATTTGAAAAATCTGATGTTTTTAAATTTGATTCTTAATTGTATCAAACAAAACAATGTTGCAGTAATAATTTGCTTAGGTAGTCGTCTATTGTCTACTACTATTGTCAACTATATGTCAGAACACGAGTGATTATTTACATCTTTAACTGCTTTAATTAGATTCTAATTAGATTGACATAATTAGCTGAAGTGCAATATTGACCAAAAAACGAGATTTTACAACAAAGTGTGCCTAGTTTAGCTGGTAATATTATTAAAATTACAATAATGGTGGAAGTAGTGGCAATATGACAAAGAGTAACTTTTACGCCGAAAATCTTCGACTCTAGGCTTGTAAATAGGTCCTAATGTAATATAATTTACTTGATACAGAAACTGAAGACTTTTCTGAGACTCATAAGGTTACAAATTTAAATTTATTTTAACAAACTTTTAAACTTGTAATCAGCTGATAGGTGGGTTATAATATAAGGCAAGTCTGACAATGACAATTTGACAATTTCTTCAGCAATGTCGGTTTTCTGGTTTACTAATGATTTGTAACAAATAAAGTTAATTAATGCGTGTCTTTGTCCTTGTTCTTGTAACGGTGTTTTCTTTGCGGAGGTTTGGAGGAAGTAGAAAGAGTCAAAAACGTAGCTATGATGGGTTTTTATTTATTGTTAACTATATATGTACAAAAATGAAATAAAACGATAATTCTTAATAAGAAACAACTAAATCCTGTCACGATAGAACAATCACACTGCTGAAGTCGATACTACGCCCTGGTCATCTTTGGCAGCTCGTCCTCTACGTGTTGGGTTAATGCGCCGCAAGCACTCGTCGAGGTGGAGGTGAGTATACCCACGGGTTAATGCTCCGTGGGTAGCGGTTTCAGGAAGGAGGAAGTCACTGGGTTGATGCACCAGCGGGTGATGGGGTCTGGGGGAAGTGACTTACGAGGTTAATACGCCCATAACTAAAGTTTTGGTGGTGGCAAAGTGCAATATACATCTCGACTGTAGGCGAGGGAAACGAGAGGAGAAGAGTTGGTGGTGGCCTGTCGGTACTGGGAAACATACGTCATGACAGTGGAAGTGGCATGACGTATTCGGATGACGTCATGGTCCGATATCAGCCTTATCTTGCTCATTTCGGTAAATATGAAAACGCTTTGTTACACCATAATGGGTTCTATAATACAAACAGAACGTAATGGGCATTAAATGTATCCAAGTTTATACTGTTGGTAGCTTTTTACAGTGACGAACAGTATGTGTTAAGACTGGAGATCTTGTATTATTTTTAGACTCTACAGTTTATTTGATTTCTCAATGTTGTAGAACATTATTTTGCTAATTTTGCATTAGTGTAAAGATGAGGCAAACAAGAATTTGTGCACTGATAATAAACGTCAAATTCTGAATATTTATTTATTCTCTGTTTATCTTTAGTCTACTCTGATAAGAAATGCATTTTTTGCAAAATAAAAAAGGGTAAAGGGAGAGTATCTTCTTAAATATTTTACACTCTATTTTTTTAAGAGTCTTACGACTTAGCTTTCCACTACCTACTGCGCTGCTCTATCAGTGCACAATCTCAGGTAGAGATTACAGTGATAACTGCCTAGCGACATCTTTTAAGAAATGTAAGAACTATTAGTTGGTGTTCTAAATAATGCCTTAAATGTTGTTTTCGTGCGTCTTGTGCTATAAAAACGCATCAGATGAATCGTTAATGGCGAGTGTAATTCGGATTCCGGCCTCGATTCAGTATCCTGTTTTTTGTATATGTGAGTTGTTGGCTGTGATCCAGTACCTTCTTCGATCCAGTGTTTTCGCATCGCGAAGAAATTGAATTAATTAGATTGAGTTGGTTGGAGGATTATGTTGTGCTATGATGGTGGCGGCGTATAATGATTTATCAAAATCCCGGCGAGCTATTCGAGGACGAAATAAATACCTCACGTCCCACGTTTCGCAGGCTTCGATATTAAACCGGTGTCAGAATATAAATCTAAATTCGCGTATAAACAAATGAAAACAGACCCCTACGAACCGCAAACAATCGGGTAATAAATCCCAACAAGTAATGCCAACCTACAAATTCAAAACGACATTCTCACGTCATCCGAACAAAAGACGCGAAACAATCGTACTTCATTATCCCCAGTTTTCAGAACTATAGCGCGCTCTCTCTTTTACCCCACACAGAAGTGCCAACTGAAAGCAACAAAAAAGGAAATGTTTTGCGGCAGTTCAGCCAAATGGATTACATATACAGGGGACTTTATCAAGCGTGTCATACATACAAAGTATTTCCTGATAATCTAGGTTACTCCATTCGTTTTTTTTTCTAATAAAGGAGGATAAAGGATAATAAAGGACAATAAAACCTTGTTGGAAATTTATTGACTTAAACAAACAAACAAATTTATTGTGGGCTAGAATTTACCTAGGATTTTCCAAGGTAAGGTACGAACAAACGGAAAAATTTCAACGACCGATTATCCAAAATTCTTCAAGTTTTGATAGCAAGGCGATAACAAAAACTACCCGATACAGTAATGCTCACATAGTTTCTAGATCGCAGTTCTCCATCTTGATCTCAAGTGATTCGTATTTTCATGAATTTCGACTATAATGATTCAAATATAATTCTTAATTTTCTGGCAAGTATGGGGTCTTATTGTATAAAATAGCAATTTGCTCTTTTATAACAACACTTCGTTCCCAATAAAGAAAATGGAAACATTTATCTGTTCAAATCAAGTACAGCATCAGGAGAAGTTGCACTCAGGATAGGTCAATAACCCCGAAGCCGATCTGCAGTTTCCTGGCTTTTGTATTTTTTTAAAATACTAAATTTTAAAATAATTTTTAATAACAAGAAACAAGGAAAATTGTGTTATTTAATGTCAGACATGTACAACTGAGCTACTGTTGATCCTTGTCCTACCTTTATAACAATCGAGACATCATTGAAATTTTTTTTTCTTGGTTTTTTTAATACTGGGAGATTTTTTTACCATTTTTTGGAATTTTGTTATCAAAAAAGCATCAAATAAGTGAAATTGATGATGACTGAAAATAGATAAATGTAATTTTCATGACAAATAATATTTGTAGTAAAGTGCTGCAAAATTATTTTATGATATATTGAACATAAATCCACTTTAATGCGTAAAATCAATAAACATACATTTTCCAATCATGAAATTTTCAGCACTAACATTAAATAAAATTTATTTATAATAACTTACGAAGCAAAATACTAAAAATTATATTCTCAAAAAAAAAAAAAAATTTGTTTTGGAACTGTCGTGCTCGTTTTTAAACCCTCACAACAGAAATTGCTTTTTATTTAACACGAATGATTCTCCAGATAATTTTACTTTATTGCTAGAAAATACCAAATTGGGCTTAAGTTTTATTTAATAAATTTAACAAATGGTAAAATGAAATAATATTCTCAAATAGCTAAACTATTAATTTTCTATTCAAATAATGCTTCTCTTTTTTTCTGCACAGAGTTTAATGCGAGCTCTAAACTCATTGAAACTGTGTCTTATTTCTAAAATTGATAAGTTTGGCAGGCATTTTGTATCTTATTTTTTAATTGCTCTAGATAATTTTGTAGTGGCTCACTGTACACAATTTGTTTTAAACCACTTCACAGATAATAGTCTATTATTCTGAGATTAGGACTTTTCGGTGGTCATAAATTGCTACCATTTTTCTCTACCCAGTTATCATGGAACTCTGTACTGAGCCACTGGCGAACAATGCCGGCATAATGAGCAGGGCATTCATCCTGCTGGAAAAACATTTTTATTCGGTAGGTTAACGGCAATTTATCCAGCTTATCTGCTAAAAAATTTTGCAACATTTCGGAATATGAATTACGGTTTAAAATTTGATTAATAAAGTATGGGCCAATAATGCCATAGTACGAAACCACACACGACACATTGTAAATATTGTCTGCGGCAAGAAATCCTGAAGTTTTGATTCGTCTCACTCCAGTACCGGCAATGTTAAGATGAAAGAACTCCTTTAGTTGAAAAGGTTGATTTATTGGAGAACCTATTTTGTTTACGAAAATTTGAATCTTTCAAAACTCTGTAGGCCTTTTTCAAACAAAAATCCAGACGTTTCGTTTTACCATCATTTTCTAAAGTTTGCCTAAATTGCGGTTTAAATAATAAAATTTTGTTCTTGAAGATTCATTGTAAATGAGATTTTTTATCCCAGTTTGTATTGCCCTCTTTCTTAAAGACAACCTTGAAGCTTTTTTGCGGGTTGAATGGCAAGAACTGAAGCAGCATCGTCTTAATTGAATAATTTTTTTGACTTCCTAATGTTTAAAACCGAGCTAGTTTTAAGGAATTTGACCACCAAGTTTTTTGTACCGGAATTTGAAATGCTGGCTATTTTTGGTTGAATTTTCTGAGAACAACTTGCTAGCACTCTTTCCCAGTTCTGTAACATTGAATTAGATAAATTCTTTGTTGTAAAGTCAACATTATAGCATAAATACTTTCAAATTAGCGAAAATTTTGTTTGCAGTTCTACTAACTTATTAAGTTATTAGCTTTGTCATCTAATGATATTATTGACATTATTGTCATCTAAAAATTACGAAAAAAACAAAGTCTAAATTTTAAGAAAAATGATATTATCTCAAGAACTGTTTGAGTTAAATAAAAAGTAATTGGTGTTTTAGGGGTTTGAAAACAAGCAGGGCAATTCATCAAGAGTAAAATTTTCTGAGAAATCAAAAATAAGAAAATTGTGATTATATTGGAACATACTGTATAAATACAGAGCCATTTTTTAAATTCTAAACATTAGTAGTCTCTAAGTTCATTTGTAAAAGAAACAGATGAACTGTATTAAGAGTTTTTACTATGCAACCAGGAATACTTGCTTACCGCAAATTGTCAAAAAAAAAACAAAATGACAAGTGCCGATTTGACGATGCCTAAGCAAAATACGTTTATTTTCGAAAAAAATCGTTTTTTAAAGTTGATCCAGGAACATACGGTATATGAAATAAAATCGTTTCAATCCCCAATGGCTGTAACAAAGTCACGTGACCTGCTATCGTCTCCGGCCGCATTAAACGGAATGTTTGAAGTTTTCTAAGCAAACGGCTCAGTATAAATCACGCCAAACAAAATGTGAACACTTTATCATCGTTATATTCTTTATGGTGGTCCGTTTTCCGGGTAGAAAACTACCCCAAGTACTAAAGTACTTGACTTGCGATTATTTACCGAACATTGAAAAAAAAAATTGAGTGTATTAAAAGGAAAACAGTCGTATCTCATAACGTTATGATTATGAGTGTACGTGTTAAGGCGGTTATCCGATTTCCAATAGGGAATCTGTGGATAATGCCTTTGGACGGTTTCCAGACATGGTGCCGACTCAATAACGTCGCACAAAATGGTCCGTTTGTTGTGGTTTGGAGCAGTGGCGCCCTGACCCGGGGGGCTGAGACACTATCGATCACGATTATAGATGCAACCGAGAAATACAGACTGTTCATTAAAAAAAAAAATTCGCAGCTAACTAATAGAAGCAGTATGTTGTTTATTAGACATTTATTAATAATAATCGGTGACTTGATTGATAAATTTAATTTTTGTGACGGTCTTTTAGAGACTAAAATTTAATAGAAACGTGCTAGAATTAGGCAAATTCAGACACGAATGAAATAGATATTTATGTATCAAATACGCAAAATGTAGTTTTAGGGGACGAATCGTAATTAATTTAATTAATTAATTAATGAGATGAGTCTCCTAAAACTATTTTGCGGACGTGGTGCATACAAGATATTTTTGCATGAGTTCTCTAAATCACCAAATTGATTCTTAAGAGAATTGATAATTGATATGCGGCATAATAGTTTTTAAGGATCATAGTTAGTTTGGCATTTGGCTGTTAAGACATCATAAGCGCAATCGCTAAAAAAACAAAAAATATTGTTTTGAATTTTCTTCCTGCTAAATCTTGTGAACAATATGAGCAAGAGTATACCTTGTTTTGTGAGTGAAAAGCAAAAAAAAAAGTAACAACAGTAAATGAAGATGCAATTTTAACTTATCTTCATGACAGAGTAAATACACTTGCATGTCTGTATTTCATTTTGACTTTTGAATTTTAGCAGTAACATCATCTTCTGTTTGCAATTCATCACATCGAATTGCTGCTGTAAACGAGAAAGAAAATGGTTTTTCATTTAGCGATAATAGTTTCCAATATGCTTAAAACTGTAAATTTCATTTTCAGGTATCTAACCCTTCTTTGTAGGTTATCGACTTTTCAATAAAAATAATTCTATAAAGTTGCCATAACAACTTTAGCGACCTAGGCCGCTAAAGATTTATTTTTCGGCGTTTTTTAAGTTCGCAAAATTCTAGTTTTAGAGATCGAATGGAAAAAATATTTTTCAGGTAATTTTAGGACGTTTCTAAAACAATTTGAGACGTAGGTAAATGAAGTTATCAGAGACACTTAAAACAATTGTTTTTCAATTCTCAAGCACTCTAGAGTTTTTGTTTAATGATCACTCGGTACATTGACGAAAGAAGAAAAAGGCTTGCTATTGTAAGAAAATCGCTTTTTCTCCACGAAAGTTCGGTTAGGTTAAAGAACTGTTCCCCTTTCCGCGCTTATTCCAGTCGGTTAGGTCCGTTTTGTCTAAGTGTTTAATCTGTCGTTTCCGTTGAAAATCTGGTTGCGCTTCATCCGCTTACACAGTTTGAAAAAAAAAGTTAAAAGAACTCTGGCTGTCTTTAAATACCATTGTGTTTTCCTGGCGTTTGGAAAAGGGAGACAGATCGATGGGGATTACTCACTGCTTATACTTTGATTCGTCGCTCCCTTCTTTGAAGGACTTTTTTTTGTTTTATTGAAAGAGAGGATTTAATACATGAATTGTCACGAATTAGGCAAACTCTGATGCGAATGCGGTTAAAATCTCTCTAATTTAGAACTTGTCAAAAGCCAATCCGATCAGTGGCATCGATCGAGTTTCACTTCAGCTAAATCCAGGGACGGACCGCTTACTTTGGCGGTTCTGGGCTAGCATTGTTTAGGGGGACCCTCCCGACGTTTCGTCAGGTTTTTCTGTTTATCTTCCCACAGTTTTATTAGCTTTCTTAACAAAATAAACGTGAGAAAAACAGTAGATTTTAGACAAACTGAAAAGACGATGACTGAAAGAGAAAGATGAAAACTAGAAGTTTAGAAGAAGTAAAAGTCAAAAAGAAGACTACAAAAGAATAAAAGAATATTATAAAAAATTGATTGACATTTTATTTTGACAAGGAGTAGATGTTGCATTTGTCAACAACATGCAAATTAGAATTGTTTTACAATTCTATTGCTCTCTAGAAAAGAATAATAATCATTGTAAAATAACTTGAAAAACGGAAGGAGAAGCAACAATCGAGAAAAACAGAACGAAAAGCAATAAAGGAGCATGAAAAACGACGGCTAGAAAAAAGGAAGAGCTTAGAAAAACTCGAAAAAACGACGCAACAACTAAAAGAGTAAGAGAGTTAAGAAAAACTACGTTTAGAAAAAAAAACAATTGATACAGTTTTTGAAAGAACTAAACTGATTTAACAAATATGATTAAAAGAAACACAAAATCCATTTTTAAAAGCAAAAAGAATCAAAAATAGATTGTAAAAGAAGATAGATTGTAATAAAAAAATATGATTATTATTTAGTTTTGATAGGATTGAAATGGCAAAGACAAACTTATTTCAATCAAAATTAAATAATAACATTAATAGAACATCAAACATTATTAACATATAAAAAATGTTATAGAAGAAATTGAAAAACGACAAATTTAAAAAGAAATTAATAAACGGGAAAAAAATATGAATGGAAGAGAAAGAACACCAAAAAAAAAAAAAACGTTGACATAAAGAATAGACAAATGTTTTTGAATATTCTTTTAGTTATTTACAAGATTATTTAAAAAAGTACTTAACACGTTTAAAATTTAAATATCAGCTATTGTCGGCAGTTGCTTGAATGGATTAGTATAAACGAAAATGGCATCTGATCTGAAGGTATTTGTTTGACAATCACTAAAGCTGATTTCGCAATTTTTAACCTTCCACAAATGCTAAAATTTAGTAAAACTACTGAAAACCTTTTGTTGTTTTTGTGATATTTGTATTATCTAAAAGAAAATGTCATCAAAAGTTTTCTACAAGTATTTCTCTGGGTAATTAATGTGTAATTACACAAGTAATTACTGTGTAATTAATTATTAAATTTAATTTTAAATTGTTATTTTACTCATAAGTAGCTAATATATGTTCTTGTGTCGTGAACTTTTTTGATGTGAAGACATAGATCAGAGATCATTTTATTTAATGATTTACGTTTTTGACGGTTTAAATTAGAGTTTTGTGATACTTTATTTTATGTTAACTGTTGTATTCAATTTTAATATGAAAACATGACTTAATGACAAAAAAACTTGAAAGATTAATATGTATGTTGTACAAAGAAAAGGGAAAATTTAAAAACGTATTTTAGACAATTCTGAAGGAACTGTAAATGCTAGGTCTCTAGAAAAGAATAAAGAATCATACATTTAATGATTGGAAGAGAAAAAGATGGAAATACAACAAACGAACGATAAAGGAAGATTTAAGAAGTTGAAAACATCAATTAGAAGGTCCTGGAGGAACAAAATTCTACGCGAATTTGAAAAACAATATGTATTTGGAGAAAAATAAGAATAAAAAAACAGACTACTAAAGAAAAATAAATGAGTTAAGATTGGTAAAAAACTAAGAAAAATTCTAGGTTAATAAGAGAATAATCCTTCGAGCCAGATACTGAGAAAAGTCATGGTAGATACGAAGCAATTACAATAATTGTCGCTTTAAGCATTTAAAAATTTCTATTTTAGTTATCTATATTAAAGTTTTTAATAGAATTTAGGAGCTGGAGAAGACAGTTTGCACTCTATTTTTTTATAAAAATTGCAGAAAATATTTATTTGTGTAATATTCGTCCCCTTTAGCTCCCACGGTGTATATATTTTATGGTTCTTCGAGCCGGATGAAGAGAAACGTCTTATTGTTAGTACAAAAAATCTCACAAGCGTTTAATTTTACTTTTTTATATAAACACTGCAGAAACATTTTCTTATATTAGTTGTTCTTCGCCTCACAAAGTGTGTTCAAAACTGTATGGTCTTTTGAGCGGGACGTAGAAAAAAGTTGGAGTATAGACGGGATATTTTGCAATAGTCCTATTTATGGCATTCTTTTTTTAGATTTTTTTTTGTTACTTTACTACTATCGTTTCAGGACTTATTAGCCCTTATAAATCCTGAAACATTAAAAAAGGCATACCAAACAAACGGAAATTCTGAACATAAAACATAGAATTTTGGAATTTTTGGGAATTTATATATTTTTTATTTTTTCTATTTTGATATAAAAAATGTGTTAAAAATTGATGGTCCATCGAGCAAAATATTGAAAAGAGTCTGAGATTAGATGAGGCAATTTACAATAATTCTTGTTTCCGTTTTTCAAGAATATATATTTTAAAATTTTTAATAGAAATTAGGAACCAAAGGTAACAGTTTTTATTTGTTTATAGTAAACCTTGTAGAAAGATCTGTTTTTGGAATAATTATCGCCTTTGGCTCTTAAATTGTTGCTTGAAAAGTCGGATGTAAAAAAAGTCTAATGGGCTGATTTCTTATCTTCGTTTTCATAGAAAATTAATAAAGTTTGTTGTTTTGATTGGTTGTTGCCATGGAAAAGTGTTAAAATTTGCGATACTACCGGTGTTATCTCGAAATCAGCCCATAAGGGTCTACCTAAGAGAAGAGTTCTAAAGAGTATAGTAAGATGGTAAAAAAAAATGCAAATTTTATCTTTCTTGACTTTTCCCCTCTTCCCACTCTCAAAAAAACAATTCTGAATACGCATTTGACAATGTCCTTTATCTCAATGTCGAAAAGTTTGCGACCCTACGCATGACGCATATATATATATATAATTTATTACGGTTAACATTGTTAATAGTGACTTTATGACTCTAATAAAAGTTTAATTTAGCACCCCACTTCATAATTTTAATTTTTTGGATTCAAAGATCATGCTTAAATCCGCTTCTGACAAAAACAGACGGATGTTTCTGAAGGTTGAAATTTTTTTAGGAAATTTTTGTCGTTCCACCTCTGGATAAAATCGCTCATTCATCCGTTCCAGGTTTGCGGTGCAGAGTCGGGAGCGGTCGAAGCGGTAATGCAATGTTCATTATTTGCCCTCTGGCCAATTCCGGTATTATGGATAGTTCCGTTCTGGTTTCAGGAATGGGTTTATTGGCTATTTCTCTAACGTCCGGCCAATCATCCCTCGACATTTCACTAATTAAAACGGTCTTACGTTTAGTATTAAGTGTCAGCGTGTGTAGTGCTGCATTCGTTCTTTTTTTTTTCTTCCCTCTTTCTTAAAGGTCGCTGTCAGTTGTTTATTTCCCCAAGGAAGTGAACCGATATTTGTTCTCTTTGTCACTTGCAGATATTTTAATCAAGTCTTGAGAAGAGAGGATTTGTCGAAAATTTTCGGACGGATCAATTACACCAGAGGAAAAATATACACACCCACACACATAGAAAGAGAGCGGTTTACCGCCCCTCTATAAAAGACGCGAACGCTTCGAGATTTCCAATAAGCGAGGCATTAAGTGGCATTTTCTGTATTGCATTTCAGACCGAGTGTTAGCGCGTTCACTTCGTCACCAAGCAACATGCACGAGGAGACACAGATCAATTTTTCAGGATGTATTGTGTTGTAGTGCTTTACTTGGAAAAATACAACATAAAGTGAGAAATTTCGACGAAAATTATCATCTTAATAATAAATAACGCTGCTTTTATACATTTTCCTAGATATTTCATATAATAACAACAACGTCACCGCAAAATTCAAGGTGTTACATATTTAATCAATAAACCCGATCTAAAGTTAATCAAATTATCTACAGGACTCCGTCGCTGTCTAAACTACTAGCATAATTAAACAGGCTGTCCTTTGGTATTGCTGAGCTTCTTTAGTTAATCAACAAATTAATTTACACAAAAAACTCAAAAGTAACTAGGTTAATTCAATAATAGCTTCTAACGTACTCAATAATTGCTGTTGATTTGCTCACAATATCGCTCTGTTTTGCTACTAAGTTTAACTGCTGGTTGACTACCTCACACCTGCTTATATAGCGCCAAGGTCGGAGACGAGACTATTCCAGATGTCTTCTAGCACGCTTAAAGAATAGGGTGCTGCAATGCCTTTGCATTGTCTTCCTATCCAGAACAAACTATCTCACTTTTTCATAATCTTTCAGTCTCCTCTGGTCTCTCCCGTTGATTGCTGCATTTGTTGAACTTTTGTGCTCACTCTTTGTTGATGACAGTTTTTTTAGATAGGTTATTTTACCACACTTAAAACACTTCTTCGTCGATTCTCGAATTTGTCTAGAAACTTTTTTTGTTCTTCCTTTCTTTCAATCGTAGATTTTTATGTTTTTCTTGTTTTTTTTTTGTCAGATTTTTTTTTTGTTTCTTGTTCTATTCTACACATACCTTTTTGTTTAAGTTTCTTCAGAATTTTTTTTTGTTTTTTCAGAATTTTTTTACAGTTCTCTGAAATCTTTTTTCAGGTTTTTCCCGATTTTAAGAATTACATTTTTATAGAAATAATTACATTCAAAACAAAACGAAAAAACTTAATCATATTCAATAATCACTTCATAATCACATTCCTTAACACGATGCGCGTTTCGACAACAATGTTGTCATCTTCAGGTGAGAATTAAAACCTGTGCAGCTTGCAGTTTAACTGATTTAACAGTTATTAGTATTATAGGATGTTTTGCATTTTTGTATCACACACACTTACCAATTTTTTTCTGTGAGGTTATTCTACAGCGCATTTTTAGTTACAAAGCTGACGTACTACCTGTAATGACTCATAGCAGCAGATGTACGGGTCAAACGAGTACCCTCAATTACTCTACATAGCAGATTTAAGTAGAATAGTAGCTTTTATTTGCAGCTTTATGTGTCTTTTAAGTCAATTATCGCGGGGATAGATGCTTTAATGATTCTCCAAAATACCCTCGGTCTTGTACTATTTTTTTTACTACTGCTACAGCAAATTAAGTTAACTGAATGACACTGATAACTCCTCAATTTTTCAATAGGAAACAGTAACTCTAAAATTGCTTTTTATGGTAAATTTTTATACAGAATAGCTTCCAAATCTTTAAACACTCTCGCTTTTCTATTAGTTCTTCTACTAAGTATATTACCATACATTTTTTCCTACGGTGTAGGTGCTTTAATTGCTCGCTTATAAATATTTATTATATTCAGTTATCTCATCAGCAAGCTACATCATAACAGGACTTTTAGTGATTAGGGATTCTGGGTGAAGAATAAATAAGTAACAAAGAAGTTTATCGATGTAATGTGTTTAAATCATTTATATCAAAATAAATAAAGTAAATGTTTTTTTTAATGTACTTACATGTTAATTACAGTAACAAACAATGTCCTAATTTTTTATAAATATTTTTATACATTTTTAATAAGCTTGCATGTAGTAGCATTTTACAAAAGTTACCACTAGCAAACACACATCACGAATACTTTTTTTAGTTTTGTGTATTGTATTATCTATGCATAATTATTATCACACAGTATGTTGTTATTGATTTATATATTAAGTTAATAATTATAATTATATTGGAACCTTACACGCAATTGTAATTTTGCCACAATGATGTTGTCTTTCTATTTAATTATTTCTGCCTACATAATATAATTATATACACCCAAAATAACTATTTTTAGTAGGTATACACGTACGATAAACGTGAAGTACTTATTAACTTAATTAATTAAACATAATTTGATTGGTGTCTAGGTAATTAGACTATAAAAAAATAATGTTAAGCAAATAATTATTTGCAACTTTAAACTGAGAATTACAAATTAACATTTTTAATTTTTTATTATAGCTTTATTGAGGCTGGAAATGTTTATATATTGCGATTAATGTTTTTTTTTTATAGAAAAACTGCCTTTTTGAACGTTTTTTATAACTCAGATGCACTATATTTTTCACTTAGATAAAAAAAGCTTTGATGAAACGTTTACTCTTCAATCGCTTGTCGGGTTACTAACTTCTCAGTCATTGTTTCCGCCCGCTTATATAACGATACTCTCTTCTAGCACATATTCGGAAATTTCGCGACCTTTCTCCACTCATACGAAACGATGACATTCTTCCTCTCGATCGGTCTATGATGATTTTGTGGAATTTCACGCTACGGTGTGACTCATGGCACAATATTCTTTTGATCTTTTCTCTAATTTTGTTTGATTAAACTTGGATTTTTTTTATTATTTGTACATTTAGAATTGATAAAGGTACTTGTGATTTGATTATATTTTAAAAGATGATGACGACTTATACTGTCTACAGTATAGTCTTGACTCTTGATCCGCCAATTCTAGAACATGATCTTGTCTAAATTTTTTTGTGAAATTGTACTTTAATGTGATTAATGGGGTGTGTATAATCAGTTAGTTGTTTTGTGTCCGTCTTGCGTGTATAACAACATTATTGCAAAAGCGAGCTAATATTTGCGAAAGACATGTTGATATATAAATGGAATTAGTGTCTTTAACGTCGTGACAACATCATGTTTGATGAGACATTTGAGCCTTTAATGTAATAAGTTAGGGGTGAAAGGATCTCAGAGGTGGCTATAAACGTAAGAAACACTTTACCCACAAACTACCATTAGCATGATTGTACATAAGGACGTAAGTCCGGGATGGCTTTATTAAATTTTCACGTTAAAATGGCGAAGATTGCGTCCTGTTCTTTTCCCCTAGCAACTTAATTGGCTCAAAGAAAAGAGAGGTCGGTCGGTTGAGGCCGACGCCTGTTCGACGCTTCCTTAACAAACAAACGGATATTTCTTTGCTTTCTTCGTACAATAATTAGCAATCAATGACGAACCTAATAAATAAAAAACGACAGACGCTACCTAGATTTGTCGTTGATACACCTACAGGAAATGCACAATAGGCTTTTTCAAGTGGGCGGCTTTACATATAAGCTTTTACGTAAATGTAGACGTTTCAACAGAAAAGATTCTTCTTCTTGCCTACGTTTGTATATAGCTCAATTTAGAATATGCTAATGGACTCTAATATGAAGTCAAGATGTATTACTGATGCCCTAACGAACTACAACAGAACGAAAATAAGAAATAAAAGAGAGCTCAAGATTTTTATTTATTTTTAGGTTTGTTGATACACAACAGTAAGCTAACAAAGAGATGCATTAACAATATGAGGAATGTACACACTCATTTCAGGTGTGTCTACTTTCTTAATTTTGCTTACAATATACAAGGTGGTCATTTTATAACTTTACATATTATAAATTAAATTAAATTCTTATAAAAGTCTTAATTGATTTATTGAATTTTTTTTATTTACCTATCAAATTCATCACTAAGGAAACTTCTTCTTTTTCTTCAAATAAATTGCCAAAACAGCAGATATATATTACTCATTTAATAAACAAAGATGATAATGAAGGCAATTAATAATCGAGACTATTTAAAAAACGAACGTTATAATCACTGAAACAAGCACACTCTCAACACTTTTTCAAAATTTAAGGAATCTTTTTAATAGAGACTTCTTGATGAACTTGAACAGTACTATTAATACAAGGTGATCAAGAAGTAATTATTGGATTGGCAGCAATGTTGAAATTTAAAATTGTGTATTTTGACCAAAATTCAAATTCAAATTTAACATGTCAAAAGTTGTATTAATAAGTTCTCACTAGTTGTTGTTAAAGCTTTGTCAAAATAGTTTTCGAATTAGAACATGACACTTTTATTGTAATGGCGTACTTTAAATGTAGAGTCTACAATAAACTTAATGGTTGTCATTACTTCTAGAATTTAATACGTTTAATTTTAACAAATTAACCCCGAAGTGGTAAATTTTGTCATGTTTAAACAACACTGCATACCGGTTCTAGAACGTCTTTTAAATGCAGGTAATGTTGCAAAGACAAAACCTGATCGATCCTCCACTGTTACCGAAGATGCTTTGAAAGACATTTGCGTTCGCATCAAGTGAAACCCGAGAAAATCTGTAAAGAAGCTCTCATTGGAAACAGGTTTTACTTTTTATTAACTCTGCATATACTAATTACTGTATTTAATATCCTAAAATAACGAGTTAAGTTGTAGACTAAAAATAACGGTGTACACTTTGAACCTTACCTTTAAATTTAGTTTCTATTTTTTTATTTGCTTTATTTTTGATTGTATTATTTAATAAAATTATTATTGTTGGAAATGGATTAATTATAAAATTTTATTTGATATTTTGTTGACAGGTTAATTTCAACAATCCCAAAACTTGCAAGAAAACCTCTAAGTAACTTTATTGCCAACTCAATCAGTATTTGTTGATTACAGTGTAGTTTCGTTGTAAATATTCGAAAGTAAATCTGTTAAATTAGTGCACGACTGTTCCGTTGGTAGTTGCTTTCTACAGTTGTCATGAGAATTGTTAATAAACAATTATGTAGTTGTTTTTTTTACTTTTACTGACTTTTGTGAAAACCAGTGAAAACAGACTAGAAAACTAAAAAAAAAACAGATTTTAATCAAAAAGTAATAATCGTTGGAGTTATTTTCTCTAAAATCAAAGAAACTACGAAAAAGATATCAGAAAAAAATTTGAACGATAAAGTTAGTAATCGAAATTTTTGGAAAACGTAATAGTATGGTATATTGTTTACCTTAGCTAGAAAGAGGCAGTTTTCAAGCCAAAGGAGTTTCCAAGCCAAAGGAAGAGATGGTCAGCTGAGACAAAGTCGAAGCTGGTCACTTCCTGAGGCTTGGAAAAACCTTTTTATTCATGAGATGCACACATTATTTTTTATCCTACTCACAATAAAAAACTTTTAACAATAAAATAATCTGACGGATAGGTGACCTAACACCAAAATATTTCGTAATGACTTAATTCCAATAACAAGAACTCCGCAGAGTTTTTATATTTTTAGCTGACTGTTAACTAGTTGTATGTCAAGACATTTATTGTGTAAAAATCACATTAACCCTACAACAGATCAGGTTTAAATGTGGCGATAAGTTATTTGATAAAGTATAAGTTCTTATATGAGAATGACGTTGATTACAGCCAAGATATCTCAATATTACATCATAGATTACAATACGGATGGTGATGAATTTTTATTTTTTCCTCTCTTCATTAGTTTGAGGTTATGTGTCGTTACAAACTAGGTTTTTGAATTTGCAAATCTTTAACCTGGCTTTTGTCTTTTGTATTTACAGCACTCGTAATTTTTGTATCAGATCTCGTATTCCAACAGTAGAAACCACATTATTATGTAGATTTTAAAAAACTTGTTAACACAGCGCCACCTAATGGCCACAAACTGCGACATGCTTGTTTCTCTAGCGAAACAAGAGCGATTTTCTGACCTGTCAAGAGGTTAGAATTAGCCAACTTTGAAATGGAGTAAGATAAAAAATAATTTGAAAATTCTGAAAAGATTTTGACGTTGAAAAGCGATAATGTTTTTGAAACAATACTTTGAAAGCAAATGCTTTTTAAAGAAAGTCAGACTTGGAAAAAATCTCTGGTAACGAGTTTATGAAAATATCAGTACAAAAAAGAAAATACCAGATTGTTGTATTATTACTTTTTTAAAGTAATGATACTTTTTTATATATATGTATATTTATATATTTTTCAATACATTTTTTTGGATTTTTTTTCTGTTACATGACTTACTTGTTATTGGTATTTTATCTCACTCAAAAGCGTTGTATAATAAACGATTTGAAAATACTAAATATATAGGTATTTTCATTTAAAAATATATTTTTGATGAACACTTATGGGCTGATTTCAAGTTGAGATAATACCGGTAGTATCTTCGTTTCCATGGAAAATTAATAAAATATGTTGTGATTGGTTGTTGCCATGGAAAAGTATTAAAATTTGCGATACTACCGGTATTATCTTAACTTGAAATCAGCCCATTAGTATATTTAACAAGATGTCGGAAATCGGACGTTGTATTAAAAAATCAGAGTAAAATTCGTAGCGAGAAGTTTTTACAGAATTAAAATAATATTTTATACAACGAGAATTTAACGATAGCTGTTAAGACACGAGTACAAAAATTACGACACGAGCGTTAGCGAGTGCTTTATTGAATACGAGTGTCATAATGACCATTAAATGCGTATTGTATGCACAATTTTTTCTACGACCTGTCATAACATTAAAAAAATAGAAATTTATTTACAAAATTTATTATACTTGAATTCACGAAATGGAACAAATCCGAACTGCAAAAAAGTCAATTTTAACACAAAGTAAAAAATTAATCTAATAGTCGTATAGACAGACACAGTGTACCATCTAACGAAGAGTGCTGGAAGGTAGCAAGAGTTGGCATAATATTGTTGGCAGATAACAAAGTTATCTCTTTGGCTCTCGCTCGGCCACCAACATTACCAACCTCCACGATTAGGCAAAAACAACTACTTCGCGGACTAATGTCTCGACCGACATTGAATTACATCACCTAATCGCCCAACCAGCAACATACTGAAAGGCAGTGTAACCAGAACTAGCAAAGGTGTTCCAATCGAACAACAACGTCGAGAAACTGTAAACCGGTTTCGGGGTTTTTGCCCCTCATCACTACAGTGTATCCTATTGCAAATTAATCTAAATAATAAAATTAAATTAAAAAATAAACAAAGTATCTTAATAAAAAGTTTGTATCATAATGAACATTATTAAAGTACAGGTAATTTGCAACTAATAAACCAATTAAAGTATGGGAGTAGAAATTTTTTTAAAAATAAAGTAGTTAAACGGGGTGTCAGTTTTATAGTGCATACCTTGCATTTATTGAATTTTGAAATCTATTAATATCTGTTAAACATTAAACGTAAAGTGATTATATCGAGGTTATTGTAACTAGTCGTAGAAAAAATAGTGTATGCAACACGTATTCATAATTTACTCGTGTTTTAATAGCTATTATTAAATAAATGCTCGTTGCATAATGTACTATTAATTCCTAATGTTTTGTAAAGCAAGGACAAAGGTTTAATATGGCTGACATTTAAAGCCGCCTGAGATTCACAATATTTTGAAATAAGCAACAGATTTTTGTATCAGTTAATAATTTATTTGTTGTGTAAACAAATACTTGAGTGCTTATCTTCATAGAAATTTCTCATCGAAAGCAGCAGTGCTTAAAGCAGCTTAAATGTGTAAATAAATTTAAATGTTAGCGTTGATTATTATTATTGTTATTCGAGTTATTAAAGTGTCCTAATTCTGTTCCGGCGGCTGTTCGAATCGTCCTGATCATTAACCGTTTATCGTAGCTACCCTCCATTTAATTATATATTATTATCATTCTTGTGTTGGTGGTGTGTATTAACCCTGAGGCCAAGTGTCTTTTATGTGGGGGTGTATCCCGGGAAAAAGCCTCGGCATTTTTGATTAATGTCAGGGACCACGACTGGGAATAATCCGGACGATTTTTTACACACCCCCGAGACGTGGAACAAACTGCTTGTGGTTCAAAGGCCAAACTTCTTTACTTACTTAGCTAATGTTTAAACGATTGTGTCTGATTGATTCAGGTTTGCACATGGAAAAAAATTGTGACGTGCAAAGCTTTGCGACGACGTTCTATTTGGACTTTCAGATTGAGTGTTCTGTTTGCGGAAATGTCCTTTAAAACTCTCCACAGATTTCCTACACCCACCCCCAATGTAAACCCATCGATCAATCGGTGTCGAGAGGAAAAATTTCACGATGAATTTCGTTTTTTGCACGATTTGTTGTTTATTTGAGACGGGACGTTACGGCCTTCATTATTATGCATCAACATGGCTTAATAACATTTGCTTTGTTCTCATGGATACTAAACTAATCCGAAATTTATATTCCGGAAGTTAGTGGCAGATGTTTACACGAATATGCGATTCGGAGCGGACGCTAGCTCTTGTTGCTGAGGATGCTTTTACACAAAACTCATACATTTCAACGACAGATAAACTACACAAAAAGACAAATATCAGTACGATAAAATTACACAATCATAGACTATACAGGATGTCTTTAAAAAGTTTACAAGAAATGCAGAGTTTTAAAAAAAACTCTGAGTTTTGTGGAATTGAAAAACAATTAGAAAAGGTGTTCCAATCGAACAACGTCAGGAATCTTTTTACCGGTTTTGGGGTATTTACTCCTCATCAGTACAACGTATCTTGGAGCCTTGTTCTTGATTGGAACTGGTGGGAAAACTTGCTTTTATCAAGCGGAATACGATCAGTAAAAATAAATTATTTGGCGGTTTGTTCGATTCCTCGCTGAAGCCGAACCTAAAAAACAATTTAAGTTTTTTTATAATTTTGAAATCCTTGTAAAATCTATTTCTTAAAACTTGGTTTAAAACTTATTAGTAAAATATATCGCTTTAAAACTTTTATAAATACTTGGTAAACATGAAAAGGACCATCTTATAAAGGTTCTACAAGCCAGTTTTTAAAACTTCTTTATTTTATTGAGGTTACTTTTAAAAAGCCTTAATAGCTGCTATAAAATTTGTTTTAGAATTTACTTTTAAATCTTTTATAAAGCCAAAGTAAACATAACATTTAAAGTAATCTTAAAAAGGTAATATTACAGCACATAAAGGTTTCATTAAGCTCTTACATATCAAATAGTTTTAATACAAAATATCTTCTGGTGGTTGTTTGCAGCTACCTGGTGTTTGCTTTAATATTACATTCATCTACACTGAAAACTATAAGTTATTATAATGATGTATATTGTATGTAGGTACATTGCTTATAACTTGAAAAGCTTTAAAACCAATCATTTTTAAGACTGATTTACAAAGTCAGGTCACACTACTGATAATGTTATTTGATATATCTCTTTAAAATTAACACGCTTTCTGAAAATAAACGTTTGAAGAAAAATAAAGAACATTTTTAAACTGGGATTTTTACTTTTCATTTTACAAATAGCACAAAGATTAAAAAGTACACTACGTGTCAGCATGTGTGTTGCCTAAAACCGTACAAAACGTTTAATTTTTGTAAGATCTTGATGATTTATTATAAACGGCTCTAATTTTCCAACATGGATGTCAACAAGTTGTGTCAAAATTAGAGAGTAACATGGCGTCTTTTAAAATAAAACTTTTTTACAATTTATTTACTGTTAAAAAATCATTTCTCTTTAAAAATATTATTTTATAGTGAAATGTTTTTATCAATTCGTTACCAGAAACCTTTAAAAAGTGAATTTGCTTGTTAAAAAAGAAAGAAGTCTTTACTAAGTCTACATAATTTTTATCAAACCTGTTTGGTCTTATTAATAGAATGTCTTAAAGCTACAGAGTTTTAAGATGGCTTTAAAAATATTTTGCGTTCAAAATAAATACTAGTTAGTCCAAGGCGTAACAACGAATTTTTTCTAATTTTAAATTTAATTGTCTATTTGTGTGTTTTCAAAAGTCTTCATTTTCTTCTTGCTTGTTTTAATCATTCAACTCACTAACCAGTTATTTTGCCAGGGCTATGCTGATGACATAACCATTCTGGTGAAAGGCAAGTTTTTCAATGTGGTTAGAGAGCTCATGGGTGGTACACTCAGGCTCGTTAAGAAATGGTGTAATTTCCATGGCCTATCGGTAAATCCGAAGTAAACAGTCCATGCTATTTTTACCAGAAAAATGTGGGACCATTACGTGGCCTCTCTGCTTTTCGGCCAACAGCTACGTGTAGATCGTAAGGTTAAATATTTGGGGGTTATTTTAGACTCCCGTTTGACTTGGAGATCACACGTAGAGAAAACGATGCGAACAGCTACGAGCACGCTCTGGGAGTGCAGAAAAGCTGTTGGCAGAATCTGGGGTTTTACACCCCGTGGTAAGCTTTGGCTCTACTACTATGTTGTTAGACCAATGTTACGTACGGCTCCCTCGTCTGGTGGACCACATCGAGTGCGTCCTAGGCCAAAAAGAGTTTAGCATTGGTCCAGCGTTTGGCCTGTCTGACAATTACAGAGGTCTTCCGAACTTCACCGACCGCAGCCATGGAGCTCAGTGTGGGGAATCGGCCACTTCATTTTGTTGTGGAAGAGTTTGCTGCAAAGGGTTTTTTACGGGTTCGCGGTACAAATCGGTGGAAGGCAGCAACCGGAAGGGGTCATCGAACAATATCCACTAGGATGTTGAATTTACGACAGTATGATCCCCAAGATTGCTACAAACCACAAGTATCTTGTGAATATTCCACCACGTGACAACTGGTGTGAAAAGACGAGCAGCTTCAGAACGGGGGACTGGCTGGTCTGCGATATTGACTGGTTGGTTCACCCCAATGAGACAGGATCAGGGATATTCATATGTGGGCTCGGTGTTGAAATTTCAATACCTTTGGGCAAACATGTTGACGTTTTCCAAGCGGAAATCTTCGCTTTGCTCGCTTGTGTGACTGAGTGCGTGCAGAGGGCTTTGTCAAATAGGCGAATCTGCATTTGCACCGACAGTCAGGCTTCGCTGCAGGCCTTGCAATCTTGCAGGTACTCATTGAGGCTTTGAGTTGCCTTGAGTGCAACAAAAAGGTTGTACTTTGTTGGGTACCGGGACACTGTGGTCTAAAGGGAAACGAGAGGGCTAACGTTTTGGCTCGAGAGGGTTCACAAATGGACTTTATCGGGGCGGAACCGGTTCTTGGCGTTACCAAAAGACGACAGAAAGACACACTTCACAAGTGGATAGAATTTCGCCATCTCTCTGAATGGCAGTTTTAAGATGACATGCGGCAATCTAGGCTTTTTATTAAAGGACCGGACAAGGCACGCAGTGAAAAGCTGATGCGTCTCAACCGTAGAGACCTTCAGTTAGTGGTAGGCATGTACACAGGACATTGCCTACTAAAAAGACACCTGCACGTCATCGGACTCAGCGAGGACGAGATCTGCAGAGGTTGTGCTGAAGATGAGGAAACTCCTCTTCATATATTCTGTTACTGCCCTGCGTTTGCAGGCATCAGAGATGTACACTTGGGCTCCCGATATCTGAAGTCCAGTGCTATCGAGAAGGCTCCTGCAGACAAGGTACTGAGCTTCATCAGAGGCACAGGGCACTGCGGTAGTGCTATTTCGAGAGGTTGCACACAATGGGCGTAGGTCTCGGTGTGCGGCTTGTGCTTCGGGTCCCTTGTCAAAAAAAAACAGTTATTTTTCAACTTATTCTTCATATTTATTTCAGAATCACTGTTTTTTTCCTTAATTGAAATTTTGTTTTCAGTGATTTTATCAGAGCAGATCATTGACAAAATAAATTTTTGTAGTTTTAGAGGCATTACTATCACTCAGTGCTTTTAGGTAAATAATTACGTTTCACTTGTATCTTATTTTAATTTTGTGATATGTGGTAAATACTACTTATAGGTTTTAAAACGCAGTTCTACAAAATGCTTTTAAGAAACCTTTATATAGTTAAAATATTAAAACTCACATAAATCAATACCGCATTTTGTAAAACCTTTATAAAACTGTTTATTTTTATTAATTACAAAAAGAACAAAAGGATTTATAACTGCACTGTTTTTCGTTTTTTTAAAACTGTTACAAGCATGCAAGGTATAAAAGGATAAAAAGTTTATAAAATAAGTTTTTGTATTGTTTTTAAAACTAAATTTTAAAACATATTTTCTTTTAACAGTAAAACGTTTTAAATTTGACTCTTATAAAACATCAATTTTGTTTAAAATCTTCATAAATTATTTATAAAACTGAAATAAATCCTAGTGTCTTTTAAATTGTTTCTTGGGAAGCCTAGTCATCACGTTTATAAATCTAAATCTACATTACAAGACTTTGTGAAATGCGTTCTTTAATTCTATTAGTCAGCCAGGCAAAATGCTCTTTATTTTTTTAAGTTTCAGTAATTTTTTATCAAAGTAATCGTACTCTGCATAAATTTCTGTTAAAATTATGTACTTACAACGAAAAACAATATTTCCTGACGAAATGCAAAGACTATAAATTGATGTAATTTTGTCTACCTTCCGAATATGCTAAGGAAAATCTGTGAGGTCTTTGAAACTAATTAAACTATGCTCTTAGAAGTTTTTGTCAAGGTCTTGTAGTTAGATGCACCAAGTTACTTAATCTAATTTATGTTTTAATCTCAGAGCTTAGATTTCTCAAATACTTTTTTAAAAAAATAGAGAGATAGGTTTAATTCGGATGTATCAAAATAAAACACAGAGCATTTTACTTATTGGCAATTTAATTTTAATACGCAGAGATTTAAATTATTATAAGATCAGATTTATATTGTTATTATGAAATTGAATAAATTAAATCTAACAAATGAGAATAAACAATTTTTCTTCGACCGGGATTTAAACTAGGGGACATTCCGATTACTAGTCAGATGCTCTTCCATCTGTTCTTCTTTTGTAGCTGTCTTGAGAACGAAAATTTGCTGAATTAGAGTAAGCTCTGCTCTGGCATTTTTCTATATTTTTGCTTGAACAGTCAAGGAGCTCACAGCTCACTCTAATTTAGGGAATTTCCGTTCTAACCGTACACTATTATAAATCATGCAAAGATATTATTTTTATAATTTTTATTAAATTTTGTAAGTAGGTTTTGCTTTAATTTATTAATGACATAGATTGTTGTTTAATAAACAAGGATGTTAATGAACGAAATTAATAATAATCGGGACTTATTAAAGAAAGAACGAGCGTTAACGAGTGTGTTTTTTAGTTGTAGAGATTATTAGCCACTCATTAAAATACGTGTTGATTGCAATGTTTTTTTAACCACTCATTATTTTAAAGCTATACGTTAATATATTACCTAATGAACGATTCTGCAGAAATCATTGATTAATAATAACATTAATGAACGATTTCTTGGCGAAAATCATGCATTAATGTTGATATTAATAAACGGTCAACAAGAAATACAGATTAAATTCAATTAATCAATACAGATTAAATATTTTTTAACGTTGAATAAAATTTTTTGTTCAAGGTTTTTTCCATAGAGGTAATATCATCTATTGATCATTCTTGCTTCACTTATTCGATTGAAGAGGTCAATTTTGTCAGTTCCCCTACTACGCCTATAAAAGCCACTGAAAACATAATCGTTCCAGTAATAAAAGCTCAAACTCGATACAGAATCGTCGTAAAAACCGAAATAAAATTGTTCGAATCGTTTTTAATAATAAGGTCACTGTTGAATTAGGAAAAAATCGATATATTTAAGCCTTTGTGTTCGAATATAATTTACTTATAATTTATTTGGGCAAAAATTCGTTGAATCTACCCCGGAAAGTCCAGCAAAGCCTACTTCTCGATATTTTGCTTTGAAGCTCGTCTAGTCCTCCCTTGAGAATAGAGATTATATCTTTCAGTGCTCTTGAAACATTAATGGTTTTTTGATTTAAGCTCTGCGCGATGTTATACATTCTGATAACGCCAAGGGAAAAAACAACAACAACAAGGGAGGGGAAAACACGTAGATATAACTAAAACATGAATGATTTTTTTGAGGTGATTTTCAAAGTTTTGGTGCAAAAGTTGCTAAACAAAAATAATTAGAGTGTGATGAAATTGAAAATTTATTGTTTTGGATGTCTGTTATTTTTATTCACCTACCTGTCAAATTGAAATGTATATTTTAGAAACGTCACTTTTACCTATTAAAGGGCATTATATTGTGTTAAAGCAGTGTTAGCAACGTGTGGCAAACTACTTTATCAAAGTTTACGTTAGAAATATGGACTCATTGTGTTAACGTGTCGAGACGTTAATTGAAGAAGACTGGCGCATTCGTATGGGCAACATCTTAATTCAAATTTAAAATATTCCCCTATTTATAATAAATCTTGAAACTATTAGTCTATTAAACGACATACTTCTCTTTCTCACGGCTATGTGCGAGTTTTTTTTTTATAATTTAATTTAGCATTATATCATGATTTTATTGCAAGAAAATCGAGAGTCGAAGCAAATTACCGTATACTTTTGGCTAATTCCAGGTCTGTTTTACTTCACGTAAAGGTTTATGGTTTTTTTATTGCTACAGCTTTTAAGGGAATGGCTTAAATGTGTCAAAAGTGCTCTTGCTATTAATATTAATATATTTAATTTAAATTTTATTCTATTGCATTTTTTTTGAAGCGTCGCTTTTATCCTTCTAGGTGAAAATTAGTAGCAATTTTTATTCATCAAACTTTTTATCGCTTCCTGCACGCCACCACTATGAATACTTTTTACGACCATCAATTTATTTTGTTTACACTTATTGTTTATTGTACCATTAATTTTTCTGGGACACTTTGTCAAGTCGTTTCGACCCTTGTTTTTTAAATTTTATTTCGGTGAAAATACACAAACAACGTGATGGTATTTTTAATTTTAATTAAAGTCAAACAAATAACTAATAACAGTAATTATCAAAATAGACTTGTTAAAGTTGTTTAATTCAGATCAGAGGAACTCTAAGAAAAATTTAGGTTACATTTGCATATTCAACTTTTGTTCAGAGATTTTCTAAACTTTTCCTTTTCAGATTTCTCAAGTTATTACATCTTGAAACTTCAAAGTCCATTCACCTTATGTTAAAACTTTTAAAAAAGTGTAGTATTTTTTCATCGAGTTGAAATAAATCTATTTTGGCCTACCTCTAAGAGAAATGAATCACCCTAGTTCTAGAAATGTGACAGAATGTCAAATTTATTTGTTGGAGGGTGAAAATAGTATATTACGTCGCAATGAACGGAAAGAAAAACGTGTTTGATGTGTGAGCGTAGCGATGGCAGCAGAAGTAGCTAGCTAATGCTTTTACCTACTTGACCTTCCACCGGCGCTTGTGGAAGACAGTTTTGATAATATTTTTTATGACAATATATTTAAATAAAATTTGTAGCGTTTTTAATATTTACTATTTACATTTTACTTATTTATACCTAGTACTACAACATACTTGTAATGTACACTACAAAATAATAAAAAAATAAGAAAAAACACATTAATTTTTATTGTTAAATTGTTAATTATGTAAAAAATATTTTTTAGACTGTCTTAAAGAATTGTTTTAGCTTTTCAACATGCATTACTTGAATTAACCAAACATTTTGTAGGTTTGGCGAAAATCAAAGATAATATTTAGTAGTTTAATTTTTTTATTGAAAATATATAATACAGTAACATTTGTTGTTTATTTCTTATATTTAAAGAATTTGTAATAATGATTTTTTTTTGTTTCAGGTATGCTTTGAAAAACAAGGTCTAGAAAACTTTTCTCTGGAAATGGTATTGTATAATATTTATTATAAGCGTATTGATAACACTTTAAGTATTTCAGGAATTATTTTCTTAACATTATTATAATTTATTACGAAATAAAAAATGTATTAAAAGAACATGAAAGACTTGTTCAAAGTAAAATCAACAACAGATGGAGTTAAAAAATTGAAAAGAAAAATTAATTAATTTTCTATTTTATTATTATAATATTTGATTAAAAATACACTAATAAATATTTTTAATAACACATCATATTTTACATTTTATATTTCATCTACAAAATTGTCTTGATTGTTTTATATTTTTAGAATTACATGCCTAACTTTTTTGCCTTTTGTACTTCACTTTTATTAATCTTTAAGAATTTTAAAGCGAGATATCAACTTGACTTATTTTTAAACTTTCCTCAAGTAGCGAACTTTTCACTTTTTGCATTGCTGTAATTAATGAAATGTTGAATTCGTAAAGAGAAAATATTTCATAATATCTTGAAGAAGTTACAGAAGTGCAGTCAGAAATGAGTGCATACAAAATAAAATCTTAAAGACAAAAATTCAGTTAATTTTGTCCTCGACAGTTTCAGAGTAGTTTCTTGTTTTTTAGTAAAGCTGGCAACACTTTAAATAAAAGATTAAAAACTGTAATATCATTCTGCAAAAGTTTTCTAAGCGTGTGCTTTCTTAATTTTCTCATCAGCTTTATTAACCTGGAATAAAAAAAAGCTGTAATTTTTTGTTTTGCTCACTTATATATTCTCAGAAATGTATACTCAACGATTAATTTTATTTATTTATTTTTAAATTTATATTTATCTAAGATACATTTTAAAGAAATTGAAATAAACAATGTATTATAAATATTTTAATTATTTGCCACGTGTGGCGCTTTATCGCCATATGAATTTAACAAGACATACGTCGCGGCGGCTTCTTTGTAAAAACCTAACAAAGTAGCTCACATTGAGAGTAAGAAAGACGGTTTTTTGAGAGTGCGTTACGACGGTACGTCTGAGTAATATCATTGTGAGATAGTATTTTTGTATTTATTAGTACCTACTTATTTGACCAGAAATAATACGAATCTTGTTTTTTTTTTCGTTTTGTATTTTTTTTCTACTACTTAATTACAAATATAAAAAACCAAAAGAACGAAGACAATTTTACTAATGTTGATAGTTGAGTAACTCTAATTCCGATTGGGATGTACCTAAAAACTTATTTCTTACTACAAAAACTAAGTAAGCATAATTTACAATTTCTGATTTTATATAAAGTATTCCTTGATTTATAGTGAGTTTCTGAATTTTTTGTATAGAGGGGCCTCATGAGGAGAACCCAATCTTCTGGATTAAGATAGAATAAATAAAGATCAATACGGATTTTGTTTACAACACTGGCGTTTATTACAGATAGATGACAGAAAACCATGACAATTCTATCATCTTACTAAATCTTCTTGATGTGTTGAAGACACTTTTTGCAAACGACGCGTGTTTCGACAACGATGTTATCATTTTCACGTAAAATTTAATACCTAAATAGGCAAGTGGTTGGTGTGATTGGGTGAAAACGTTACATTAAAATGTGTTTTAATAGTAAATTTGACTAAGAAACATTTATAAACACTATATATCTTAGATTCTTCTTGTTTTTTATTCTTTCTTTGTTGCATTGTATTGTTCCAATAGGTCATTTTTTAAGCTTGATTGATGATTTTTTTTAGAGCATTCTTCTGATGATTGTTAGTCATCTCACGTAAGAAAAAATAGTGAATTTTTTTATAGTTTTTTGACTAATAATAGTTACCATCATTTTAGCGTTCTATGCCTTTCTTGTTCCTTTTTGTTCTTTTCGATGGCAGTGTTTTTGAAGGTGTCAACATCTTCATTTTCGATTAAGCTTGTTTTTGCTGTTGTTTCTTTATTAACGTTCTTGATCTTTACGTCTTTTAACTTGGTTTTTTGTTCTTTTTATTAATGTTCTTTTTTTTTGCTTTTTCTAAAACAGTAGACCCGTCAGTCAAAACAAAAATTTATTTTAGAAAAGTCTTTAATGAAGACTTTCTAGCTGTATGATATTGACAGGAATTCTTGTAAGTTTGAACCACCTGTGCCCTCTCAAGCGTCCCGTTTAAATTCATCAAGTTCATCCCTTTGTAAAAATTATTAATATTGTTGCTCCTGTCATAAATAAATCCGCTTGGCGTAGGTAAACCCATCAGCGTAAGCAGAAAGAGCAGGTAAATGCAGCACAAAACAATTAAGAAACAATCCCTGTAAGCCATTAATGTCGGTTTGCCGGATAAAAACGTCAAGCTTTTGTAGCGTTGAAGATAATAACAGCAACGCGGGACAATTTTTTGATAGCATAGCATACCGTCAGAACACAGGTGTACTTCTCTCGCATCAATTTGCCGCGTAATTTAATGCGTCGTCTTACATATTTCAGATTTATAGCCCTACATCGAGCTTACGCTGTCGCAGTAAACCCCCTCGAATAATTAGCCCAGGCCATGAAGAGGACACGTATTTATGAGGCTTGTTAAAGGAAAAAAAAACGCGCATTTTTTTCAAAGAGAGTTTAATTAATTATATATTGTGTAGAGAGCTTTTGTTTAGCGTATTTACTGTTCAAAAGGAATTTGTAATTGGCATTATTGCAGACTCGAAAACTAAAGACTTAATATATTGGGTATTACGGGAGGTTTAACTGAGATTTTACAGCAAACTAGGCACTAGAATATTCTCTCTGATCATTTCGTTAAGGACAGTAATCTTGATGAGATTTGGCACAGAGGAAGCTTCGTTTGTTACATGTTTAAACGTTTTATCTTTATAATCTAATTCTATAACAAAAGAGAAACAATTTTCAAATATACGAATTTACAAAAATTATACATTGTTGATGTTTTGTGAATAAATTTGATTGGCATGAGGCTAATTTTCTATACTAAATTCCCTGTTACAACAGAGGTACAACGACTTATTATTGTTATTATTTAAAGAGGCGTGGCAAAACTTGTTATATACCTCACATTTCCCTTCACCAAAATTATACAGAATGACTCCAAAATGCATGAAAGAGCGTTATTGATTGATAGGAAGTGACATAAAGAAAGAACTTGTACTTAAAGTGTGAGTGATTGTTTATTCACTGCTTCAATTTTTTCTATAAAACAAAGTAGACAAAAATGAATGTTTTTTGGAGTAATTTAAATTGCGATAGCTTTGATAAAAGAAATCGAATTTGGTCTTCAGTTTTAGTACAGAAGTTGTAGTGCATAACGATATTTAATTTGGTGAGAAAAACGAGAAATAAATAGCAGTTTTTACATGTCAGCTGCGTTCAAAACGGCACAACGTGATTTTGGTGACCTCGTGGTCCGAATTATGAACACAACAAAGTTTTGAAAATTTTGCTGCACAACGCTTCAAAATGTACTCGGTATCAATTCACGGCGTGATTGAAAAACAATACTCCAGAAAATACTCTGTTTTTACCAAAAAATCTTGCATTTTTTTGGCACCACTAGGTAGAAGAAACCTCTATCTTGTCAGCGTTGTTTGCTTAACTTAAACCTAAAAACTTACAAGGATTACGGGTTTGAACAAAATCTAGCTGAAGATGCCACATAAAACTAGAAACAACGAGAAGGAAAAAATTTGACTTTCGTGACTGTGCTTGATTCTACTTAGATATTGTAGAATCCGAAGCAGTATTTTTGCAATGCAATTGCTGTAAATCTGAAATTCGCTATTCAGCGTTTAGGCAGTTGTGTTGCAAACACCAAAAAGAAAGTAACACACAAGGAGGGGACAAATTATTAAATAGAGTCTGAAGCATCGTGAACAAGCCAGTGTTTTTAGGGTACGAAGGTACCCCTAACTTAAGAGAGAAGGGTTCTGTCTTTGTGAGCTACTGTGTGGTGTATAAACAGTTTGTGTGGCCTTTCAGATTATCTATTTGTGAACTGTTACTTAACGTAAGTATAATTTTCTTGTTTATTGTTATTATATTTTGTTACCGAACCAGAGTACTTTTATTTACGCTCTCTTAGTTACAACCACCAATCACGCAGGATGTGACAATATTTAATCTAAGCAAATTTAATAAATAAAAGTGTTCAAAGACATAAACAGAGAAATTACTCAGAGACTACAAAACAACTTCAAGTCGATCGAGTTAAACACTATACAAACTACGAGTACACACACCAGAACAAATATTTGAAAAATATGGGAGAAACGACAGAGAAACACTTATACTTTTTGAAGATATTGTCACGGGCTCTGCCTCATGAGGTGGGGTTGAGGTTAAAAACAGGGTTTTAATACAAAAGGAAATTTAATAATGTTTGCAAAATTTACATGATACGGAAATCCAGTTATACATAATACAATAAGACTACTTACATTCTCACACAATCGAAGGGTCTGGACATATCTCACACTCCACCTAACTCAACTCTCTTCGTTGAACTCTACCAACCGACTCCACGATTAACGCCACCCGCTTGTTCGCCAACCCCCCAAATGCTAAGCCAGCTATTGCCTCAACCGACGGTGATTTAGTCGATATCAGCAATAGCCCATCCGCATCGGCAGGCCTTCGACCTAGCAGGCTAACGAACTTCCGCTTCGTGACAATATCAAAACTCGTTTTAATTCAGTCAAAAGACGTTAAGTTATAAATAGGGCTGGGAAAAGTATCGACACTTACAGAAGGTATCGATACCTGCTTAAGGATCGTACACCTATACCGACTGCAATCAGGTATTGAAATATCAGTACTTCTGATAGCACGATACCTTCGATACCATCGGTATTTCGATACCTTGTTGTGGTCGCTATAAATGAATATCTCATCTAGAGGGCTTTGAATTTTGGAAACACATGCTATGTTGATGAAAAGAAAATAATTCACAAGCTATTTGATGGGATATTTATTTATAGCTACCCGATACTTCCGATACCTCGATACTTGCTATACCTCCGATACCTTCGATACTTGCGATACCTTGATACTTACGATAGTTTGGTAAGAATCGATACTTGGCAGGTATCGACACTCGATACCTAAAAACAGGTATCGCCCTGCCCTAGTTATAAGGGAACTAGAACTTCTGGGAATATTCGAAAAACTAATACTACTTTTCGAATAGGCGGAACCGGATGTGGCAATGAACAATTTATTAATCCTTAGTCAAAAGGGTATAAAAAAATGACGACTAAATTGCGGCAAAATTAGTAAATCAAATCAAAATTAGTAGGATTGACACAAGAGAGTTTGCCCTCTAACCTAATAAAAAATGTTTTTCACCTCGAAATTATTTTGGGACTGACGCTACAAATGACTTTTTTTTCTGTATCATGTTTAGTTACTAATTTCAGCGACAGAAGCTTTTTGTTAGTTAAATAAGAGCTTTCGGTGCTTCGGTGGCTGTCCGATCCTTTTTTTTTCCAGGTAAAATTTTGTGCTCGCCGCAATCCGTCAAGAGTTTTGGATTCGCACAGGTACTAACATCAAGGCTACACTTTGAGGAAGGTTTCTGTATTTGCAAGAGTATTTACATACATAGTGACATGTAGTGCCTATTGTCGTCTGTATAATAGGTGATTTTCAAGACTCTGCCGTACTTACAAACGTTTATTAGATATCTTTTGTCTTAACAAGTTGAAAGCTCAAAAAAATTCTTTATCCAATGCACAGTTTATCGCATTATTTTGTGCCTTGATTCAGATTTTAGAAGTAGATTTACCGTGTTTTATCTTTTTTGTTATTACTCCTGAAATTAGAAAGATTGGATATCGGTCGTTGTTTATGTTTGTTCGTGTTTTCGCTTGGAAGGTTTGATGTTTCCTTCAGGTATTTTAAGTGCGTTTGCTTTTTAGGTGTCGTTTCTTACAAGGTTATAGGTTTTTAGGCTTTCTGGAAGGTACTAGTTTGTTCAGAATTCTACTTGTAACAATATATTTAGATCGGATTGGTTTTTTACATTTGTTACATTTATACTTGCGAAAGATTGCATCCAAAACATTTAATTTAACGTAAAACAGCGTTTTAAAGATAAGTTAGTATCAAAAAATGTAAATTTTTAAAAAGTAATTAGTAGATAAGTCGTAAATTTGATTAGTGTAAGTCTGTCATGTTGGTGGTGATTTGGTGTTGATCTATCATGCATCGTGATTGGGCCAATTAGACGCGATTGTGCATCAGTTGCGGCTGGACTAAATTACGACATTGAGCGTCCGCTAACTAAATTATGATATCATAGCCAGCGTCACGGAAGGGCCAGACTCACGTCAGTCCTTTGGCGAATTCTCCATAAACGACGGAACGTGAGGAATCCGGTGGGACCGTCGGAGCGGTAAATGCGGCTCCAAAATTCACAGAGGATGTTAAAATTTCTGTTAAGAATGTCCCTTTGACCCTAGCTGGCGAAAATCTGGGTAGGCGAGGGACGCAAATATGCATTAACCTCTTTTTTTATTTACTCTTCACGAAGCGAAGTAATCAAATTAATCTGTTTCCGTGGACGGAACACGGAATCAATTTGGGCGAGGTAAGGGGTGAATTGCAATGAAGAGGGGAACTAAATTGGCAATTGCTTTAAGTTACCTTCGCACTACTTTACTCCACCGACACTATATCTGTGTTTAGGTTGGCGGTGGCGGGGGACGATTTAGCGCCGCCCCCAATTAAACAGAAAATTTAAAAACAACCAGCCGACGTTCTCACGTTACTAGCTTTAATCCAATTTAACACGCCACAATCAGCAGTAATCCTTTTTGTGAATCTGCACAATACGGATGAGGACAAAGAGGCGACACGCGTGTCTACAACCCTTCCTCCCAAAGTGGCGGTCATCTCCCGCTGAGAGAGTGGACACAAAAACTGATTATCGTATTCTATTATCGAATTTTATACATCAATCTATTCAACAAATAAATAGATTTTACCGAACATAAATGTTATTTACCGATAATTTACCGTTAAAAACATGGGATGTTTAGTCAACTGTGAGGAAGATGTTCCTCAATTTGATCACTAACTAATTTAGGTACCATTATGTCAGCTAAATATTCTTGATTCAAGACACATGGGGCTCGCTAATTAAAAAGTCGTAAAAGTAAAATAGTCGTAAAAACTATGTAAACAGTCATTAAATTAAGTAGCCGTGGCTTTAATACAGTCGACGAGCTTTGTTTTTAATGTAACAAAGCGTAAAATATCTAATCATTGTCGAATTGGACAACTATGTCAATATTTCGTTACTAATTGATTACAGAAGTGCAGCTGTGCTTTTGAACAGACTTAATTGGCGAGCCCTATATCTCTTGAATCAAGAATAAAGTCCACCTAATACACAGCTTTTGAAGACAAAAGGTAATGGGCGTTTGTAATTTTTTTTTAACTTTATAAATTGCTTTCAACTATATAAATTCTATCTTTATATCTGAAATTGGATTTATCTGGAAAAAATGGGACGGGACTGCGGCCGAAGCACCGAAAGCTCTTATTTGAGCAAGTTTTCGTAGCTGAAAATCAGCAACTAAACATAAGGCGGAGAGAAAAAGTCATTTTGTTGCGTCAGCCCGAGCATAAGCTCGAAATGGAGGATGTTTTCCATTAGAAGGCGAATCCACCTGTGTCAAAAAAGAAACAAAAAATTAGGATATTGTTACGAGCAATTTAAAATAACAATAAGAGAAAGAAAGTTTGAGTAAATACTCTAGAAAATACTGGTCACGGGCTTTGCCTCATGAGGTGGGGTTGAGAAATAAAACAGATTTTTATAAGAAAGATGATTCAATTGCGTAGATATACATAATACAGAACATACAGATCTACAAAATAAGATAAAAGCTGCTTACATTGAAATCGTGACAAACTGGAAGGGTCTGGGTATATGTTACACCTTTGACACTCGACTGTCTTCCACTAGATCTACCACTCTATTCCCGGGTTAACTCAACCTGCCAGTTCGCCAACCCCCCAAATGCTGAACCAGCTATTGCCTCAACCGACGGTGATTTAGTCGATATCAGCTCATCCGCATTAGAAGGTTCTCAATCTAGCAGGCTAACGAACTTTTATCTCGTGACAATACAAAAAGATATTTTGCCAAAAGCGCCTCGGGGCGTGAATTTCGTTGAAGTCGTATAGCCACCTGTTCATAGACCGATCGGGCAGGATTAGTCATTATTTCCAATTGAATCTAAAAAGATTACGAAACATCTGGCATATTCTAGCAAGGACGTTTGGATTGTATAAGGATCGAAGCTGACCGAAGTTAGTCAGTCAGTTAGCAAGAAACGGAAAGTGAGCAGCGATATTGTCGAAACGTGATTGTAGTGTAAATATCGAGTTAGTTATTTGTTGTTTTTGTATTGGTGTATATAGCAGAAATAAATTATTTGTTACGGTAATTCTTCTACCGGTCTTATACCGCCGCAATCTAGGTTATCACTTATTTTGAAACTGTTTTGGCTAACGATTAATAGGTTGATCATCGCCGCATCTATTTGAGAATCAATATTAGTTTTACGAATATTTCTAGGAGTTTTAGTTTTCTTATAACTCTACTTCTTTTGACTGAATTAAAAGGAGTTTTGATATCTTTAAAAACTATAAGTGTTTCTCTGTCGTAGTCTCATATTTTTCAAGTATTTGTTCTGGTGTGTATAGTGTTTGTGTAGCGTTTAACTCGATCGACTTGAAGTCGTTCTATAGTTTCTGAGAAATTTCTCAGCTTATATCTGTAACCCTTTTATTTATAAAATTTGGAAAGACTAAATACGTAAGCAGGATCGAATACAGTCATGGCACTGTAATTTTTAATTTACTTTTTTAATGTATTGTTATAATAAGCTCGTAAACCGTTTTTGTAAAAATCTATTGCGGTTATAGCGTAATAAGGTGTTATTTATTTTAGAGGCTTAATTCTCTTGTTTGGGTTGTTTTTCTTCTCTTTCCGCTTTACCTTATTTTTCTTAAAACATTCTTTGTAATGTTGTTCTGTGTACATATTTTTTTGAATTTTTTGAAGCTCATAATTATATTTTTACTATTCTTCTTATTATGGTATTGTTTTAATTTGACAATTCTACTTTCTTGTTCAATTCTTTCTTCTTTCGTGTTTATTCTGAGGTTGTTTTGAAGGACAGAGTAGCCGTAAATAATTGTATTTTGAAGCACGTATTGCAAATACTTCGCCTCTTGATAATACGTTAGTAACAATCTGCAACTTATCTTTTTGTTATCTATTTAAGTTATTAACTTTGCTTTAAAAAAGAGTCTTTCTCAAAGTTTTATTGTCGGGTTTATTTTTATTTAACCTTCTAAAATGGCCTAACACTGTAGATCATAACGTGTTTATTACTGAAAGGCAAGGTACAAGCTTTATTCGATTGATAAGAATTTCGTGCCCAATTTTCAAATTTCATTATCACTGACAAAACGTACACACAATATGCAGGATTGTCGGTTGTTTTAGGTAAACAGGAAGTGTTGAAAAGGGGAAATTATAATCATATTGAAGAAGGAAGGCCAAAAACTGCTGAGAGGTTGTTTAAAATTGAAACTTATTTTGTTTTATTATTGTTTCTCATTTATTTACATCTCGTATATTTATTTAATTTTAAAGACAATTTTGAATATTTAGATTTTTGAGTTTCTATCAGATTCCAGAATTCTTAAAAATATTTAAATTTTTGTTTATTTTTACTACACTCTTCTAAATCATTAAGCTCTAAATAAAGCCAGCAACTTGCCTGTTATTAATGACACTTTTTCAGGTTATATTCTAGCTATCATTTGATAAGATCAAATTCCTTAAATCGTCTAAAATAATTTTCGATTGTCACGCTAGTCTGAGTTCATTACCAACCAAATGAATATTTGTCAAATTCAAACAAGCTATACAACTTGTTTCGAGTCACTGAGAAAAAGTTTAAAATTGGTAATAAAAATACTAAAAACTAGATTGGTTAACGTTCATTGTTGGATAGACGTTGAGACTGTGAATTTTAATTAGTTTTACATGGTTGGTACTGTGAGTCTTAAAAACAGTTCCTGTAATGTTCCTCTTCTATACCGGAATAAAGACACCAGCTGCAAGTTCGCTCGGCCGGAATAATAAGTGCCAACTTAATTGGCAAAAAAACACCAGTATGTTTTCTTAGTGGGGAGTTTAATTAAAAATGAGGGGAGTTAGATGTAATTGCCAACGCCGCACGAGCAACCCTTTGATGAGCTTTAGGTCTTTCTTTTTTTAGGGATTATTTAAACTAGCCACTCGGTCTAATAGACGAGAGTTGATAATGATAATTTTAGATTAACTAAATGGTTTTTAATGTTCTTTTGTTTGACAGGATTTTATACACGGTGCTAAATCTTTTGTAACCACCAGAGATGATGTATAATCAAATAACATATAGAAAGCACACTTGAAACTGCTAAGTCGGTGATTTAAAAATTATATATAGGGTAATTCAAAATGACTTGGCACAATTTTATCGTGAAATACAGCACCTCATAATGATATCTGCAAAAAATTGTTCTATTTTTAAGTGATAACAAAATTACCGCCTAGAAATTCGTATTATAATTATTTAATCTTTAGGGATTTTTGCGTTAGTACGAGATACTTTGTAATAAATATTATGAAAGTATCAAATGTTCTTTGAAGTGTTTTCAAATTTATTAAAAATTTTGTGTAAGTAACTTACAAATGATTTTTTTACCTACCGTATTGGGTATTGTTTGAATACTCCAATTGTCATAAACACAGTAAGGAAAACCTCCAAAAACGTTGTAACATTATTCTTAAATTACCAAATTAATTGCAATTTTCAGCGATTGGGATTAACCAATTCTCAGCGATTCCTCTCATCGTCATTTCAGACCAAGCAGTGCTATATATTTATCTAGCAAATAACTTGTAAATTATTAAACGCTATGGAAGTTGTACATCGTCAAATTAGTGGCTGAAATCTGTTTCATTTTAAAGCTGTTTTAACCTTAAATGAAGCTGAAGTTAACTCATTGTAACCGCCTTTTGTCCAATCTATTTCCGAATGTTTTCTAGGTTAATTGCGACACATACAAATACACCTTGATGAGAAATACTGGTCATCAAGTACAACAAAATTTATTCGAATAAAATTATTATAATCTCAACGTTGACATAAAAACTGGAACATTACAAATGATGTTTCATTCCAGCGAAAGAGTGTTACCAACCCAAAAAAAGTAAATTGTTTTAGTACTGTACGCACGCAATTTGGATGCTGAATTGGCTAATACGACACCCAAATCGGTATCCGTTACAGACGCAAAGTAGAAAAAATATTGTTTTCTTCTAGAAAATAAAATTGTCATATGCAAGTTAAATGCACAAAAAACATCAAAACAAACTAAAATGTTGCAGAAACAAATGAAAACTTTTTTTATATTTTCATCAACATCTACCTTTAACTGGTGGTCAGATAAGACTCATTCTAAAAAAATTATTAACTCCTATTTTGGAACCTTCTTTCTGAAATGTAAAAACACTCACTAACATCAAACACTACACTTAACATTACGCGCGTTTTGACAACAAAGTTATTTTAATTTTTAATTAGGAATTAAATTTGTTAACTTGGACTTATTATCTTTACAGTCTATAGTGTCTAAATGTACAAAGTTTGTTTTTAGAAAAAATTAATAAGTTAGCAAAAATAATTTAACTTTTCAACTAAACGGTATAAAGAAAGTAAAAATATTGATAAAATCATTTTTTAATTAAAAACACTGTAGAGCAAATAAATGTCACTATAATATTATTTCTGTGAAAACATAGTGATTCTAATCTAGGGAATTATTATAAGCATTATAGCGGTTTTTTTTTAAATAAAAATAGTATATTTGGACTCAAGGGTCGTAAGCATAACTTTTCAGAGTCGAGAACGCAGCTTGAAGAGGAATTAATCTGCTTACAGCCTGCACTTACCGCTTTAGAGCCTGTGCTTACCATCCTAGGGACCGTAAGCCGCGTCGTTTCTATGGTATTGATTTCATTGGCAGTAATTGTTGCATACTATTGCTGTTAGAGTAGTATTAACGATATGCTTATAAAATAGTTGGTTGAAAATGAAATATTAGGTAACTATAGCTAATATTTTGACAACAAAACACATTTTCTTAAATCTCCAAGTAAATTTTTATTTCTTTTTTGAATTAATTGGCAACTAATTTGTACTTTGTTATTCCTGGTACGAGATCTTTTTTTTTTCAAGGATTTACTTGTACTTTAAAAAAATCATATTATTGTTTGTATTGTTTGCGTTATAAAATTATAGGAATTAGCTAACTTTGTATGTCGAACTAGTTTTTTTTTGTCTAAAGAACCTGGTTTATATTTCAAAAATACTAAAATTTGAAAATATGTACGAAAATTTTTTTGATTCATTGTATAAAGTACTTTACTATTATTTTCAAATTTTTAAATTACAAAGTTTTCAAATTGCAATGTTCAAAGTAGAGCTAGTTTTGATTTAAGGGGTTGGATTAATAACGAATAATTTATTTCTACTACATATATACACGAATACACATAACAGTAATTTAATGAATAAATAATTTGTTATTTTATACAGTAATAAATACGATAATTGTCACTTCGAGGAACCGCTCACTCTTCAATGGCTTGTTGTCGCTTATATAAGGATACATTGCTTCTCTAAATTCTTTATTTATGCGAAACCATGAGATTCTTCTCGATTGGTTCATTGGCGTGACTAATGATGGTTTTGCGGAATTTTACGCTACAATGTGACTTATGGCACGATAGTCTTTTGGTATTTTCTCGGACTATTTTATCGAAACGTTTTTGCTCCGGAATTGTTCGTAATAATATTCACTGCACTTTATAGGTCTGCATATTTGGAATGTTTATATAACAAAGGTTTATAGACCTATTTTTTATACAGCTATAGCAAAAAAAAAATTACATACATTACAACAATTTAAGCTTTTTTTACTTAAATCAATAATTTAGTTTGTTAGCAAGATTTTTTTTTAACAAAGAATTTCATCTCTTAATCTCAACAGTGGATTCCATTAACAATAATTAGTTATGATTTTAATTTTTTATTGATTTCAGTTTTTTAATACATTTTTAGAGCATAAAATACTGTATTTTTGGTACATATTTGGCTAGCTATAGTCATGTAACACTATTCCAAAATTATTTTGCTTAATTGATCACTACCAGAGCTTTTATTTGGAGATGAACGAATTCAAAAATATCAAGAGGTCTGAAAAAATTATTTTCAGTCATTTTATTTTAATTGCATGCGACGATATTATTTTCAGTGAGATTTTTTTAATACATTTTTTAAATAAAACTTTAAAAAAAAATTATGACTGAAAATTCTGTCGGATATTTATTTTTCTTATGTAACTCGGCTTTTCTACATTTTCGTTAACAACCTTATGTTCATGAAACGTCTGATTTTATGCATTTAAATTTTTGTTGTCATAAGTTCCAGAAAATAAAATCTTCAAAAAAATTTAAATTTTAATTTTTTTTTTGATATGTTAGTTTAAGGATTCCTAAATGCATTGTTTTGAAATTTTGTTACAAAATTTACAGATTTCCATAATTTTAGTATAAAAACCTTGAACGCTTTAAATTTGTTAATTAAAGTAAAGCTTGTTACGGTGAATCAACGTGAGCGAAGTTTTGTAGGGCTTTGGATGATTCATCATTTATGAGAACGGATTGAACGTCGTGTTTCGAGAATAATTTAAAAGGTCATGCTTTGAGAAGGTTTCTAGAAGGTGGACTATCTAATATATAAGGAGGAAAACTGATCGGAAGGTCAGTCAGAAAGTCAGATAGTGAGAACAAGAAATGTCAGTGATGTGCCAACAGAGACAGTGGACGGAAGCAAGAAGAAGCCTGATGTGATTTGACGTTTTCTGTGTTTAATTAAGTTTATTAAGTTTGTCGCGTATCCCTTAGTTGTGCAAAATAAATTTTGAGTTGAAAAATTCAGACCACGAATTTAAATTACTCAAAACTGTAACAATATTGAACTATAACCGTATTCGGATAGCTGGAATTGATTTAAATTAGATTTGCAAGATTCTAATAACCGGACTGACAGAATACAAACCAAATCTCTTAAAAATAAGATCCCAGTTGGGTACAGTTTTTTAAATGAGCATTTGCTGTATTATGACATCAATAAAAAATGATTGGGACTTCTTAATTTGCAGCGTATTGCTCTGATATTGCCTTCATTTAATTACATGTATATTTTATGGTAATTGCTTCAGTTCAATGCATCTGATTGGCCTAGGTCGTATTGTCTAATTTAGTCTGTGGTGGATTTAGCTTAATCTCCCTGCCCATCAGTGTTGCACTTTTAATATTTAAAAGCAGCTCCCTAGATGAAAACAAATGAAACAGGAATTTTTCCGCTCGGTTATATGAGGCAGAGAGTTGTTTTTTCTTTGCTACGATCGCGCACTCAAATTAATTGATATTAACTACGTCTAGAGGGAACGGCGTTGTTTTTTAATTGTTGGAATTAAGACAGATGATGGGTTGGTAGAGATGGGTGAGAAAAAACTTGATACAGACAAACATACAACGTTCCTTGTCACGGCACCCGATCATTACTGAATTTTTTATAAGCTGAGTAAATAAGTAATGAAGGGAAAAAAGATTATACTGAGTATAGATTTTTTAATGGTAGTTCAGAATGTAATTTTTTAGGAGTTGCGCACGCTTTCATTCGTTATCGGAATACTGTCACTGCAACGACATATTGCTCTAATCAATTCGAACGAGTCATATTAAATTCATTTTGTATGACAGCGGAATTACGGATTTCAATTAAATACTAGGTGATAATACTTGAATTATTGCAAATATTAATCCGGAGAATTTTACTCGAACAAAAAATTTTATTTTTATTGATAACTAACATCAACTAGAATCTGATATAACAGTTTGAAGTAAAACACCAAAAGAAAAGAAACAGAAACAAGAGCAAGAGAAAGGGAACTGTACAAAATGAAGATCTAAAAAATAGAAAATTTACTTAAACCAAAAATTTGGACGCTGAATCGTAACGTTAACAACGCTTACAAACCTCACACTTGACTCTTGGCAAAACTTTTATCTAGGGACTTTTATTTTACGGTAGTTTATTGTCACATCTCTTTGCTTCATCTTTTTCTATTAATTTTAAAGGTAGTTGAATAAACTTTTTAATTGAACAGCGTTTTTCCAACGGTCTACTTTTACCAAAAAGAAATTTTCTGAAATTTAAAATGGTTTTATTTGTGATTTAAATGATTTTTTTCAAATTTCTAATTGGTTTCTTGTTGGCTTCTCTCTGGTAAAAAACATACTATATTTAAATTTGCTACCGTTGCTTTAACTGTGGTGGTCACAACCGCCTTGCATTTATAAAAATCAAGGTTTGATATCTATTTGTAGTTAGGTTTTTTTAAATACTATGGTAAATGCTATTCTTCTTGTCGGATCTTCTTGCTGTGTTAAATGAAACGTAAAACTTTGACTAACACTAAACACTACACTCAACAATACGCGTGTTTCTACAACAAAGTTCTCAGGTAAAGATTAAAACTGACATTTTCAGCCGGGTTTTTACAATAAATCTTTGGATAACTCTAGGGTTGGGTAACTACAATTGATACGTTTGCTACGAATAGCAAGCTACGTAGCAAACGTAATTTGCTTCCTCTTATGTTTACTACGTTTGCTACTCGTTAACTATTAGTATCCGTTTTTGTGATAAGAATTCTAAAATTTTTATTAAACAACTTCAGTTGGTTAATAACAACAACTAAAGTGCACTGAATTATCTACAAAATACAACACAAAAACTTTACAAGATCGTTTTAATTTTTTGTTCGTTAGCAATCTGAAGTATAATGGAATAATATGATCTGATTGTCATAATGCACGTCAGGTTTTCGGCCCTGAGCTTGCTTGAGCTTGCATTTTGAATGTTTGACGGTTTGCTGTGTTATTTATTGTATAAGATGGTATGTAATTTGACAGTAGTGATAGCTAATAGCACTAATGTCATAAGACAACCAATCAGAACAATTTGCTACATTTTACTTCGTTTGCTAGCGTAGCAAACGTAGCAAATGTAACAAATGAAATTTTTCGGTCATTTACCCTACCCAGGCCCTAGGTTGCCAGTTTTTTTTTGTGACAGCACTTTTCACTTTTTTTATTCAAATTTACCAACACAGAGAGCTTTAGCACAATTTTTCGACTATATGAAGTGGTGTCTCTAGATAACACTCTTATTTCTTCCAGTAAGCAGGATCGCCAAATTATTAGCGCACCCAATTCTGTGGAAACTTATTTAGGCGGTATAGAAGACAATTTAGTGCTTGGTTGACAAAAGAAGTCTGTTAACATACACATAAATGTGTTTTATCTGCCCGCTGCTGTACATGTGAAAGAACCGGACTTTCACATTTAAACAGTGACAGGAGAGCCAAATTTGAGGACTTTTTTCGTAAACAAAGTGCTACTACTACATCCCATAATAGAAGACATATAACTTTACTCTGTGGAAACCTTTTCTCTTAATACCTCCAATGGTGAAGTCTTCTACATTTATTTCAATCGCTCTCTATTCTCTCATGTATTCTACCCACTTTGTGATAATGGAGCTGATTTTATTTCGCTGAAGAGCGAGTCTAATACGTTAAAAGTCGCTTTATTAAAACTAGGGCTGGGCGATACCTGTTTTTAGGTATCGGGTATCGATATCTGCAAAGTATCGATACTTGCCAAGGTATCGTAAGTATCGAGGTATTGGAGGTATCAAAGTATCGGGGGTATCGAGGTATTACGAAGTATCGGGGTATCGGAGGTATCGCGGTATCGAGGTATCGGGAAGTATCGAGGTATCGGAGGTATTGCGGTATTGCGATATCAGAGGCATCGAGGTATCGGAAGTATCGGGTAGCAATAAATAAATATTGCATGAAATAGCTTGTGAATTCGTTAATTTTTATCAAAATAGCTTGTGTTTCCAACATCCAAAGCACTCTGAATACGATATTCATTTATAGCCACCCTTTATCAAGGTATCGAAGTATCGGAGATATCGGAGGTATCGGGGTATCGAGGTATCGGAGGTATCGAGATATCGGAGGTATCGAGATATCGGAGGTATCGAGATATCGTAGGTATCGAAGTATCGGAGGTATCGAGGATCCGGAGGTAACGAAGTATCGGGGGTACCGAGGTATCGGAAGTATCGATACTTCGATACTGGACCACTTGACCTTGGTACCCTTCGTCCACGATTCCTAACTTTCCCTTATCGCTACTTTGCTCACCTTTCGTTATCAGTGATCACCTTTTCTGTCTCGCCTCTTTACACTTTTTGATTAGCAAAGGTCATGCTCTGAAATTAGTGACATCTTTCCAAGTTTGTGTTAAGGTTCAATCAAACAGAGAGTCTCTGCTAGGTTGTTTGTCGGTTCTGTCGAACTGCTTTTTATTACAGGTCAAAATATGACACTTCTGCTATTGTTTAAAATATTTTTTATGGCATTCTTTGTTTGCCAGAAATGTCTGGCGTTTTTGGGATTTTTATACTACAAGATTTTTTGGTCTCTGCTACCATGAATGTCTTATCCTTCTATTATAATACAGTCAAACTCGGATATAACGTCAAACACGGGCCAAGGGAATTTTGACGTTCTAAGCGGACTGACGCAAAATCCGAGGTGAAATTAAAAGTCGAAGGTCTAAAAGGGATCTCTTAAATGTTGGGTACTAACCGGGTTAACTCTCTATCTGATGACGTACTAAGCGAGTTTGACTGTATTATGTATTTAAGTTGGAGTTTGTTTTATTTGGAAATGGTTTTTAATAGGCGCCTTAAAGCTAGGGTTGCCAATCATTCTTTATTTCAAAGGATAGTTCTTTAATTTTATAAACTGTTCTTTAATTTTTAACATACGTAAAGGACACAATTTGTTCTTTTATGTAGTTTTTTTAACCACAGCGAAACGAGCAAGCGTTAGAAAATTGACATACCTATTTGTGATTGGTTGATTTCAAGAATAAATAAATAGTCTAGACGTCCTTTTAAGTCACCAAAATAAATTTTAAGTACGTTTAAACAAACAAAAGTTCTATCCAGACTTGAGTTAGGAAAGCTACTTTAACGGTAGAAAGAAAAGAACAATAAGGAGAATTACAACGAGTGGAAAAAGAAGAAAAGAAGTTGATTCTAGAAGAATTTGAAAAACTAAATTCTATAAAAATTTGTGAAAAAAATAACCTGATGACAACAAAAACTCAGAATATTAGTAGATTCGTAGTAAATAATAGTACAACGAAAGTTGTACAAGAAAAAAATCAAAGAAAAATTTTAAAAACGTAGTTTAGGCAATTCTAAATGAACTATTATATAAATTCTAGGCCTAGGTATAGAAAAAAATAAAGATTGACAAAACTAAAGATTACAATAGAAAAAGATGAAAATACAACTGAAACAAACGATAGAGGAAAATTTAGGAAGTTGAAAACGTCAGTTGGGAGGTCCTGAAGGACAAAATTCTAGGCAAATTTGAAAAACAATATTTGGACAATTATATGAATTAGAGAAACGACTACTAAAAAAAAAGTTAAGAATAGTAAAGAACCAAGAAAAGTTATAGATTAATAAGAGAATAATCCTTCGAGTCGGATACTGAGAAAAGTCTTGATAGATACAGAGTAATTACAATAATTTTTGCTTTAAACACTTAAAAATCTCTATTACAGTTATATCAAAGTTTTTAATAGAATTTAGGAGCTGGAAGAGACAGTTTGTACTCTTTTTTAGAAAAATTTCAGTAAATATTTATTCTTGTATTATTTGTCGCCTTTGGCTTACAAAGTGTATATATTTTATGGTTCTTTGAGTCACATGAAGAGAAACGTCCTATTCTTAGTTATCCTAACATTGCAGAAACATTTTTTATATTAATTGTTTTTCGACTCACAAAGTGTGTTTAAAACTGTATGGTCCTTCGAGCCGGATGTAGAAAAAAGTCTGAGTATAGACGGGACATTTTGCAATAGTCTTATTTATCTTATTATCTTAGACTTTTATATTGGTTTTGTTACTTTAACTACTAGCATTTTAAGGTTTATTAAGCCTTAATAACCCTGAAACATAAAAAGACGTCATTTTTTTTAAACAATTAAACGCAAATATCGAACAGAAAACATAGAATTTCGGGACACTTTATATTTTTATATATATTTTTTATTTTGATATAAAAATTGTGTTCACAATTGATGTTTCTTTGGACATGATATTGAAAAAAGTCTGAGATTATAAGAAGCAATTTACAATAATTCTCGTTTCCGTCTTTCAAAAATATATATTTTAAAATTTTTAATAGAAGTTAGAAACCAAAGGTAAGAGTTTTATTTGTTTATAATAAACCTTGTAGAAATATTTGTTATTGGAATAATTATCGTCTTCGGTTTCTAAACAGCTGCTTGAAATGCCGGATATAAGAAGAAGTCTAAGAGAAGAGTTCTAAACACTATAGTATAGAATGTTTTCTAATTTTTTTACTAATAAATTATTAAAAATAATAAAACAATAAAGAATGGTAATTAATGATACAGAGAACACAAAGAAAAGATAAGAACACAAAACAAGTAATAATAAAAGAATAGTTCCGACAAAACTAAAGTTCTACAAAGAATATGGTTTTAAAAGGACACTCAACAGAAGAGATATTAGTACGTCTATAAACAAAAAAGGAAGTAAATGAGGAACACTAAATCATTATTAAATATTGTCAAGACAACTTCAGTAACTAGAATATAAAAGAAAACTAACGAAAAGGTTGAAAGAACTTAATTCGGTGTAAAAATCGAGTTAAAAAAAATTGAATGAAAAGCATACCTTATCTCATAACAACCCAACGGTCGTTTCTTTATTTACAGATCCTAAATCGAAAAGTTCCCCCTTTTAATCAATTCCTTAACACTTCCTTTACGCTTCGATCTGATTTCTAAGAAACATCTTTACTAGCGGTCGCAACCAATATCCAGCACTTTTACAACTGTAGCAAGCGTTAAATCCATCGTTAAGGTGAGCCCACATTGACACGAAACCCACATAAATCTGAATTAAGTGTAGAGACGTTTAAATTAATTCGAACAAATTTCAGATGACTCGATCGATTTCCAGCTTGTAACTTCCAATCTACAATTTCTTGTTTCATGGACTCCCTTTACGATTTTTTACCGACGGGTAATAACCTCAGGGGCCTGTGAGGATTAATTATTCAGAAATGGGCGCAGCAAGGGATGACCCTTGAAATTGCCGAGGGTACAACGGACTACACAGGCCCGGAATCGAATATATTTCACTGAAATAACACAACGTTGTTTACCACTCAATAGACACAAAAATAAATTTTTAGTCTATCACAATCTGCTAAATCTACTTTACTGCCTTATTGAACATATAAGTTTTATGCCGAACCTAGCAATTTACTTTTTTTAAGTTTGCTGTTTGACATTAAACGTAAAATTTTTGAGACAGCTACTAAACCCTGACCGACACTGAAGTGTTTGCTTTAATGCCTAGTCAGTAAAAATGTTGGCATATAGATAGACTAGTCAGTAAATTGTCACTATAAAATGTGTTGTGTCTTGTCGATCGGCTTCGGTTTTTTTAATAACAGTTGTTACACGTTTTTTGTCTGAAATATATTTTTATCTTTGTCTTTCAGTCCGTTTTTTCTCTTAGTAATTAGTGCATCGTTCGGTCACCGGAGATTCGTGAGATTTGTGTATGCTGAAGCAACCGTTTCAAAGGCTGGCATCGGAAATCAGCGCCAGGTCGGCCGGATATAAAAGGACTGCGAGATCTCTAGGGACGAGTCCTTTCTCGATCATTTCGACCGCCGCTACGGCCCCAGGAAGTCTCTTGAGAACGTCGTCCGGTCCAAATATACGTCATACTTTCCCATAGTGCCGTAAAAACAAACAAAGATTAAACGAGAGGAACTGAGAGGGGAAGATTTTGTCGGAAATCTGTGCTAGGAGCGGTCAGATTTTCTTTAGGTCGTAAAAAGAGTGTTATAAACACCTCGTTTGCATGTTGGGAAAGCTTTAATCGGATTTTGCTATACCTGTACTATGAAACAATATGAAATGTTTTTAACTAGATTTTTTATTTTAACCAGAGAAAAGTTTTTTTTAATGTAAATTAAATCTCTAATCTAGACGATTAAATGATCTTTTGAATACAAATTTAGTTAACGAACAATTTATTTAAAGTAACAACAGATATCATCTAGGTACAATTTAACTAGAATTTTTACTTTAATTGGAAAATTCGAGAATAAAGTGCTTTTTTCTGGAAAAAGATAGCTGCTTAGCGAAACTGCATACACTAACTACAACAGCTCTCTTGTCTTTCGGAGGAAACGTTAAGCCGTCAGTCCCGGCCACCAATTAGTCGTTAGGTTATGTCAAAGTCTATAAATGCGGCTTGAAAATTTTGTCACTTGGGGGAAGCTTTACCACCATAAGATTTTTTTGAGGGAAAACTCATTCCATTTTCCCTCAAAAAAATCTTATGGTGGTAAGCCTAACAAATGTATTTATTTTATTTCTATTTCAATTTATTTCGCTAGTAACAAAATAAACTTATTAAAATTTAGAAAGAAAAACATTTTCGGGTCAGCTATTTATTAATAGTTAGAAATTAATCGATTAGCATAATTAATTTCTTAATTCTTAATGTCTGTTCTTAAACTTTTGACATTAAATCGTCTTTAATTTCGTAAACGTTCTAGCTTGAATAGATTCTAAACTAAAGTCATTTTCATAAAATTTTATTACACAAAAACGATCTATTTCGAAGCTAATATTTTCATTGTTTATAATATTTCGGTTACTATTTGTAAATTTTTTGACGTTTTCTGCTGCAAAAAATATTTGAAATAGACAAAAACTGATTTTAACGACATATCTCCAACATAACGCATATAACGACGAAAAATGTTGATGATATCTCGATAGAGCAATGTTTATTGATTTTTAATAAATGAAACAGTATTAATTTAATCAATTTATTTAATCTTTTATGTTTCTTCTCTTTTTTTATTTTATTTATGTTTGACTTTTTTTGGCAACTGCTTTTTTCTTATATAGGATAAACCAACTTTTTGGAAGTTTTTCGGTCAGCCAACACTCTAGACTTTTCACTAAATGAGTTCAAAAATATTTACAATTACAGTGAAAACTGATTATAACGTAACATATTGCAACATTTGCGGGAATTCGGGTTCTTTAGATTCAAAGAGTTGGATTAATAACGAATAATTTATTTTCACTATGTAAACTAATCTAACAACAATAAATAAACACCTCGATATTCACACCACAATCGCTCACTTGTCTTGCTTTTGCTAACTGACTGACTAACTCTCGGTCAGTCTTCCTCTGTAAATAATCGAACGTCCTTGTAAGAAGGTGCCAGATGTTTCGTGATCTTTCTAGATTCAACTGGAAGAAAGAGAGGGTCTACTAATGATTTCATAGAATTTTCCTAATGAACTATTTACTCGCACTTTTTTTCTTTTATTGTTATTTGGAATTGTTTATAATAAAAACTACAGTCAACCGCAAAATTAACCGGACACTTGATTTTTGTCCCGTAAATTGGTGAAAACGCTCTCTACATTGATTTTATATAGCTATACATAAAAAACAACTAAAAGAAAGGATATTCAAGTTTTTTGGGTTAACCCCTATCACGCAGATTACTTCTTGTACCTATTTTCTTAGGCGGCTTCCAATCAGAAAGGTTTTGTTTGTTTTACACGTCTGTCAAATTTGTGTTGATATCTGGTTGTGGTTTGTATAATTTGGCTTTTTGGGGAAGAGATTTGTTGTAGAAGCGATTTATATTGTAATGAGTCCCGAAGAAGCTGCCCAGGCTGTTGCTTTACATAATGATGGACGCAGCATACGATTTACTGCAAATGTGCTTGGCTTTCCTAAAAGCACGATATCCGATGCGATACAAAGGTTCAGGGCAACTGGTTCCTATTCCAAATGACCTGGACAAGGTAGAAAACGAGTAACAAATGAAGTGGAAGACCGATTTCTTCGATTACAAATGCTGCGAGAACGGACTCTTCCTGCTACAGCTTTGGCCAGGAGACTGGCGGATGTTCATCGGACCATGATTTCTCCTGATACTGTTTTAAGAAGGTTGAAGGATAACAATTTGACATCACATCCATCTGCTACTGGCCCTAAGTTGAACGCAGAGCATCGCAATTTGGAATTGGAATCTGCGCAAAATCATGTTGATTGGAATATGGACGAATGGGGCTCCGTTCTCTTTACGGATGAGTCGCGTTTCAATAGGTATTCACCTGATCGTCGTCAACGGGTATTTAGACCCCCGGGGGAACGGTATGCCCAGTGTTGCTTTGCGCCTAGAGTAGCATTTGGTGGTGGAGGTGTAATGGTATGGGGAGGGATTTCTTTGGAGGCTCATACAGCTCTTGTAACGGTGCGGAGAGGTAGCATTAACACTGACTGGTACATTAGGAAGTGTTTACAAGAGCATGTGGTTCCTATTGCGCCATTTGTAGGGGAAGACTTTCTCTTAATGCACGACAATGAGCGCCCTTACACAGCCTAGATTACGCGTCGGTACCTTCACGACGTTAATGTTCAGGTGCTAATGTGGCCACCCATGAGCCCTGACCTAAACCCTATTGAGTACATATAGAACAACCTGGGGAAAAGGATTAGGCAGAACTACGGCGAGTTTCATACAACAGTTGAGCTGGAACAGGCGTTGCCGAATGAGTGGGAGCTAATTGCACAAGATGAGATCACAGACTTGATAGCAAGTATGCTTCAACGAATGAGAGCTGTAATTCAAGCGCGAGGAGGAAATACTGGCTACTGAAACCATTTTTTTTGCAGTTTTTTTAATTTAGTTTTGCTTCATTTTGTTACTTGAAATAAATTTTTTGTTTAATTTGTAAATAAAAATTTATTTTTGATCATTATTAATCAAAATTATCTTGATTTTAATTTAAATGTTCATCATTGCACATTTTCAATTAAAATTATTTTGCGGTCGAGTGTATAATGTACCACCTATTATAATGAGAAAAACTATTAAAATCTTTGTAAAAACAGTGTTACTAATCAATATCAGCTGAGATCAAATAAACAGCTATTTTTTATAGACACTAATCAGTGAGACAATCTTGGTTCAATTAAATTATTAAATGTTTCTTGATCTGCCGCTCTTATTTTTCGGTTAGTTTTTTCTGATGTTTGTTTTGCGTGTCTTTTAAGAGCTTATTATTTCTGCTACCACGGTTTTTTTTTAAATAAACAGTTATTAGTTGTGTTAATATTTTGTTTTTAATTATGCATTACATTACGTCTGGTCATGATTTTACTCTAGTAATACAACAGATTGTAGAAATCTCTCCAAGCTCTGCTTTTACATGAGGATAAGTTGATAATGACGAAAGTTTTGAACACAGTGAACACACGTTTGTTGTTTATGAGCATATACTGTATACGTAGTTTTCTTGTTAAAAAGAAGAGACTAATAATTTTTCTTTGTTTCAGGTATGCGGCAATTTGGAGCCAAAAAAGTTGTACAACCAAAAGAGTTTGTATAAATTTTTATTTGTTTTTTTAGTTAATGAGGAAATCTAGAACAACACAAAAAAATTGTCACTGATTGAGTTAAGAGTCTTACAGAAATTTAGGTAAAAAGTTTATTAGAATGTTAAGCAGTTTGACTGCTTGTTTTTTAACTAGCAGATGTCTAGTTTTTATGTGTAGAGAATTTTCAGGAATTTAATTATTTTTTATAAAAAGAAATTAATTAATATCATTGCGTTATTGTGGTTTTGCACCACTTGCAGTTTAGCTGCAATTAATTATTGAAGCTTTGTAATTTGTGCCGATTTTGTCACTGCTTCGTCACATTAGTCAAATTAAAGAATTAATTTTTTACTTAAAAATTATAATTCTTGTCTTTTATTGTTAAAAATTTAAACATCAGCAAGGTAATAAGAGTAGCGCTATCTTGTAGGGTGTGTTGGCAGGTATAACGAATGGCGATTGTGTTGGCAGACAAATTAATTGTCACTTGAAACCAACAACTACTCGGTGGACACAAACTTCGACCAGCGTTAAATTACAGCACTAGCTGCTTCACCAGCTTCATAATTAATAGGAACTTAATAATCCTCCAGTACTCTCAAAAAACGGTGTTACTTAAAATAAATAAAATGAAAACCATTCCTACAAAGTAGATTAGACTCCTATAACTATACTCGTAATGCCCCCGAATTGACATTAAAAGAAGAAAAAACTTTTTAATTTTAATTTCTCTGAAAATTTTATTCTTGTTGATTTGCTCTGCTTGTTTTCAAATTTAACTCGAACGGTTTTTGAGGTGACATCATTTTATAGCTAGAAAATATTAAAATTGGGCACAAGTTTTATTTAATAAGTTTATCAAATGATAAAGTGAAATTCTCAAAGAGCATTTCAAATAATGCTTCTCCTTTTCCTGTACAAATTTCAATACGAACTCTAAATTTATTAAAACTGCGTCTTATTTTTAAGATAGATAAGGACTGGACTGCATTTTATATCCTATTTTTTAATTGCTCTACTTTATTGTCTAGTGGTTCACTGGACACATTTGTTTTAAACGACCCCACAGATGAAAGTCCATTATTGTGAGATCAGGACTTCCCGGTAGCCATAAAATGTTACCATCTCTCCCTATCCAGTTATCATGGAACTTTGTATTGAGCCATTGGCAAACAATGCCGACATAATGAGCAGGTCAACCATCGTGCGGGAAAAACATTTCCATTCAGTTATTTAACAGCAATTCATCTAGTTAAAACTAAAAAAACATTTCCAAATATGAATTACTGTTTAAATTTTGATCAAAAAATATGGTCCAATAATGCCATAGCGCGAAACAGCACACCACACATTAGCTTTTTTAGAATATTGTCTGCAACAAGAAATTCTAAAGTTTGAATTCGTCTCACTCAAGTATTGGCAATGTTGAAATGAATCGACTCCATTAGTTAAAAAGGTCGGTTCTTCGGAGAACATAATTTGTTTATGAAAATTTGAATTTTCCAAAACTCTTTAGGCCATTTTCAGACAAAAATCTAAATGTTTGGTTTAATCACCATTTCTAAAGTTTGCCTAAATCGCGGTTTAAATGGTAAAACTTTGTTCTCTTTGAAGATTGTAAATGATATTTATTTATCTCAGTTTGTATTTCCCTCCTTCTTAAAGACAACTTTGGAGCTTCTCTTGCAGAGTGAAGGGCATGAACTGAAGCAGCATCGTCTTCATTGAACAACTTCTTTGACTTAATGTTTAAAACCGAGCTCGTTTTAAGGAATTATGTCACTAAGTTTTTTGCACCGGAATTTGAAATGGTAACTTCAAGGTATTTTTGGTTGAAATTTTTACTAACAACTCAGTAGCACTCTTTCCCTGTTTCGTAACGTCAAATAAGATAAATTCCTTGTTGTAAAGTCAATATTACAGCCTAAATACTGTTACAAATATAATACAAATTAGCTTAAAAGGTCAAAAATCTAGGAATTTAACTTTTAATTTGCTCATTTTAATTAAGATTGCTTTAGTGCTAATTAGACCAAATTCGATTGTGCATGCTATTTTTACGCTAAGGGCTGTAAATCGCAAAATTGTAGCTTTTAACAGCTATCTATCTGAACAGTATCTGTGACTGATTTAACCGCTTTTGTTAAAATTTTTAGTAGAGCTTACTAGGTGAAGGGAAGGTCCGAGCAGATGGGTTTTTTCCAAGTCCCTGATCGATTCCCTATACTGGACATGAAAGGAATTTTGAACAGTGCGGGATGTGCAATATTATACTCGACAACGTTTATTTTTTGCCCCTTTCTGAGCTCTCGACGGCTAAAAGGCATTCCTCATCTCTATATCGATTCCACTCGGTTACATCTTGTCGGTCTACCTGATTTCTTTCAAAATAATAAGGGATGCGCTTTGATTTTTAACAGATTAAATTTATTCGAGATACTTTTTTTTTTTCATTCAACATTGTCTAATAAAGATGCACAAAATACGCGAATTTAAGTCACGTTCGGTATAATATCCTGACCTAAATCTTTGTCTGATTATATTATGTATAAACGAGACTTTTGAAGGATTTCAGGCTTTTTATATTTCAAACCAGTGAGGGATTTTCTGCTTTTTCTAAGACTGGTATCAAACCAAGTCGTGGTTGTAAACTGTTTACTCTCTTTTATTTCGTATTGCGGAAATTTCAAGACACAGTAACAGCGTCACATTAGTTAGGTCTTTTCTCTGTCAAGTACAGGTGTGTCAGTACCAGCAGATTATCCGTGAACTATAAATTCTCTTCCATTTTATATCCAATTTTCAATTTTTTTTGCCAATCACATGAGAATGATTAATTAGTAGTAAACAAAAATGTTGCGTAAACTGATGTTATCAGTCAACACAATTATTGTCGAAATAACGAATACATCGTCCACTATTCAAACGCATTGCTATTTTTTTTTTTTAATTGCTATACAGTAAGATAGCTTTGATTTATCTATTTATACTGGGAGTTGCTCTGTACTGTCTCTTATAATTTAACTACGAAATCTTGCCCATTTCCTAACTTCTTAACCTTTGTTTCTTTTTCAATTATTTTTTTTTCAGATTTTTTTTGACTTTGAATATTTTTTTTTACTTCTACAATTTTTTTTATGTTTCTTTTAAACGCATCATCTAATTTGTCCAATTTTTTTGAAAATAAATTTTTGTTTTTATGTCGGCGTTTTTTGAGTTTTTTTAGCTTTTGTTAAGGTTTTATTACTATTTTTTATTAAGTTGAGATTTTTAATTATTTTTCTAAAATATTCTTTTGTTTTTTTAAAATTTTTTTGAATATCTTTTTTTACTTCTAGAATTTTTTTTAAACGCATCTTCTAATTTGCCCAATTTTTCGAAATTTTTTTTTATTTTTTATGTCTGTGTTTTTCGAGCTTCTGTTAAGGTTCTATTATTTTAGTTATTCAATCGTAGTATTTTAATTATTTTTTTAAAATATTTTTTGGTTTTTTTAGATTTTACGTTTTTTTCTTTTAGTAAAGCTTTTCTTGTTCTTTCTTTTCTAGTCGTCGTTTTTTGTTTTTTTTAAATCGTTGTTATTCTTTAATTGCTCTTTAATTTTTTTTAAAAGTTATTTAATCTTCTTTTTTGATCATTAAATAAATTTGTTTAATTCTCATAAATCAAATTTGTTTCTCTTTTTTTTTGAATTAGAATCTTTTTTTACTTCTAGAATTTTTTTTTTACGACTCTTTTAAACACATTTTCTAATTTGTTCAATTTTTCGATTTTTTTATGCTGGTGTTTTTTGAGTCCTTTTAGCTTCTGTTAAGGTTCTATTTTTTTTATTTAGTGGTCATTATTTAATTATTTTTCTAAAATATTCTTTTGTTTCTCTAGAATTTTGCGGTTTTTTTAGCAAAGCTTTTCTTGTTCTTTCTTTTCTAGCCGTCGTTTTTCGAGTTTTTCTAAAAGCTTCTTTTAATTTTTTAAGTCGTTGTTGTTATTGTTTTTCTTTTGCTTCAGTTGTTGTTCTTCAATTTTTTGTAGAAGTTTTTTTTACGGATAATAAAATAAATTTTTTAACTCTCATAAACAAATTAGTTTCTCCATTATTTCTGTCTGACCCCGTATAGTCGAATCCTGGGACATAAATTATTAGGATTTCGGTTAAACTTAAAAAAAAAAATTCTGACACCAGTGTTACGTAGACTTAATTTTTGGATTTTTAATGATTATTTTAACATCGCATTAATTTACACAATAACTCTTAATAACTCGTAAATTAAACTAAATAATACACTTCTATTACTGTTGAATAATCGCCCGACGTAACCGCTATTCTTTGCTAAACTGAACACCGGTCTACTGCTTCCTGCTTATTTATATAGCGCCAAGGACGGAGACTCTCAAATGTTCTCTAGCACGCTTGTTTTGTGAATAAACGAGTGTAATAAACTCCCGATGTAATTGTTATACTTTCCTAAAATAACCTACTTTTGGCCGATTATGCTGCTCGGATTTATATAACCAAAGTTGTTTATTTCTTACCAGTATCTATGGGGTTAAATGTCTGATCTAGACGCTTAATTCAATCTCATACAAAATGACCGGAAGTCGTGATTTTTATGTCATCTGGGTGAAAAAGCAATCTTACGTTGTGTTTAACAAAATGGCGTCGAAGTTGTTTAAACTATGACTATATAAATTTAGTTGGAGAGAGTAAAATCAAACTACAATGTGACAAGAAATATGTATTTATTTTTTCTTGTAGTATATTGTTTATAACAAAAATAAATAAAATAAAAGGTGAATGAAACAAAACAAAATGTACATTATACAATAAATTAAAAAAATATTTAACATTTTGCAGTGTTTAGATTAGTGAGTGATTTGGAGCAATTATGAAAAACAGAAATATAGAATTATAAAAAACCGTTTGGAACTGGTGGCATGAATTTTTGGTAGAGAAGGACTTGACACAAGAATTGGTTAGAATTGCACCAATACCTGCTGTCTTTTCCTTCTTTTCACACCAAGGTTTTCTTTATTTCAAACTTTCTCTCAAATTTTTCTCTTCATTTTACTTCAGTGTCTTTCAAAATTTTACTATTAAATGAAGTACTGAAAGCCCCGGTTGGGATAATGTAGCTATTACTGCTATCCTAGCTTGCTTCCTAGTCTTTTTCCACCACATTGAATTAGAACAAATAGATGAATTACCTTAACTACTGGAAACTGTGGTAAGTTTTTACTTGAGAGAACTTTGAGTGATGAGGGTTTATTGGAATAACAATAATATTAATCATCTATCTTCTGCCTAAAGTTCTGTTTGGTGCACCATCTTATGCACCATCTATTTCCAATGAACTTTTTTAAAGGTTTGTTTTGGTAGTGTTTCATTGCTATTATCAATTTTTTTCGTAGCTCCTGCCTAAGTTTTGTTTTGTTTGGAATTTGGATAGTATATAATAATTAACGTTTTTCTCCCTCATATCAGTTGTTTTTTTCTGAACAGAGTAGTGGAAAGTCCTTAATGATAAAAGACGAAGCAAGATCTTGGGTAAACAAAGTAGCAAGAATATTTGGTGGAGGAACTTGGACATGAGGAATCATTTAATAGTGACTATTTAACATATTCTATTTCGATTTTTACCACCTGATGGCTTACTAATAAACATAGTTATGAAGGGCTTTCAGTTATAATGACCAACAGTGACTATTCTCTATTATTTTCGTTCGTTTAACACATAGAATATGCTAGTTTTTAAAGACCCAACATGGTAAAAGTGCCTGAAGAAAACATGGTGATAAAATAAATTTTGTAAGAGCTCTGAATACGTGACTAGTAAAGAAAATCTGAATTTTAAATAAATAACGTTTAGTATTAAAATATTTTTCAAAATTTTTCTAAAATTAGTTTACAGACGCGATGTCAACACCTGAACAGTCAGTGTTGCCAACTTGGTTACTAGGTGTTTAAAGTTACTACATCTAGTTACTTGTTTCTAAATTTAAAAATAGTCATGGAAACTCAGTAAACAAAAAAGAATTAAAAACTAGTCTTTATTTAGCAAATTTTTGAAAAGATTAGAATTTTTTCGTGAGTGCCTAATTAAGAAAAAGTGTGAGTATTTCAATAAAGCCAATCAAAAATAATTTGTCTTTTTAGAAAAGTGTTCTTGAACTAACTCAAACAATTTGTTGAAGCAAATCTTGACTTTTTTTCTTTGGCAGATTTTAATTTATTACAAGTACAAAATATCTGCTACAATGTCTGCAGAAGCATCTTCTCAATCTGAAAAAGTTTTCCTTGATGTTGAGTCTGAATCAGAATCTGATTTGGAACTCGATACTGAATGCTGTGTTGAACCTGATGCTATAAACGAAAACCAAAAAATGGGAGATGCCGATAAAGACATGACTGAAGAGAATTTTGAGAAGTCTGATGAAAAATGCAATGAAGCTTTGACACAGCTCTCTGAAAAAAATTTCGATAAAGCAATCGAGTTGTTTACTGAAGCTATAGAATTAAATCCATCCTCTGCTCTACTGTTCGTCAAACGAGGCCAAGCCTACTTAGAAAAAACCAAACCAAACGCTTGCATTAAAGATTGCACTGAAGCCCTAAAACTAAATCCTAATTTAGCAGAAGCTCTCAAATTCCGTGGACGAGCTTACAGTCTCATAAAAGAATGGGAAACCGCCGCCAAAGATTTATATCATGCGCGTGATATCAATTTTGATGAACAAACCCATGAATGGCTGCAAGCAGTCTTATTAAATGTCAAGAAAATTGAGCAATACAAGCTAAGACAAGAGAGAAAAAGAATTGAAAAAGTGGAACGTGAAAGACTGGAAAGGGCACAAGAAGCACGTGAGGCTAACGCTAGTGCTAGCATTGATACTGATACAAGACCTAACGCTGATGATTTCTACTCACTTTTTGATGACGCTGAAGTCGTAGCAGCTTTTGCTGATCCTGTTGTCTCTGCTGCTTTTGCTGATATTTTTTCGAAACCAGCCAACTTTTATAAATATCAGTCTAATCCAAAACTTAAAGCGCAACTTATTAAATTATCAGAAAAATTGGCAAAAACAGGAAATTTTCCTATACTTTCAAGCGGATCTGGAGACATGCGAGAAGGTGGAGAAGCCTCAACGCCAAATGATGACAATTTGAGTTAAAGTTTTAGAAATTGATTGCTGAGTTTTCTGTGTTATGCTGTTTGTGGATTAAAATGAAGTTAGATATTATTTTCGATGTTTGTTGTATTTGCTGATAAATTTGCGTTTCTGGGTGGGTCTGAGGAGCAGTTGTCGTGGATGTGGGCAAGCTCGAATGTTGGCTTCAATTCGGTTTTTAATAGACTCGTCAATGCTGCTTTTGGCTACTCTGGAACTTTTGGACATTAAACTACCTACTATACTAGCCAAATGGGTGATCCTCGAACGCCTAGAACAATGCCCCGTATATAGTTCAGGATTTGGTAACTTCAAACATTTTTTTCTGGTATTGCAATCCAGGGAGATTTAAAATGAAATTACGTTGTCTCTAAATTGGAAGAGTGTTTATTTAAATTGGCATTGTAATTGTTTATAGAAGTATGAATTGTTAAAGTCATTCTACATTTTTTGATTTAAAAATTATTATACCAGGAAGATTTCTAATAAAGAGAGAATGACCGTTGAGGAATGCTGTGTTAGATAATGTGATGCTTTATTAAAACTCTTGTTATTATACTGACTACATATTAATTTTTAAAAATAAGAGTCTTTCTGATTACGTAATTAGCAGCCAAAACTACGAAAAACACGTCACAATTTATCTGAGTCTTTTTTAAAATTTGTTAGATGCTTGAGTTGATTAAAAATATATAACTGCGACTTTTTCACGATGGTCATCGTCGAATGACTCGAGCACTCATTAATAATTCCTGGAAAAGTTCGTCGAAGAGCTGTCTCAACTCCCATTGATTCAATTTGACCCTGTCTGAAGTTTTTCACCAGGAAAAGGCCGACTGTCTCTTTTCAGGTATTC